>CM030361.1:224388488-224988488 GCA_017893485.1 Hemerocallis citrina | reverse complement strand
TGCGGGCTCGGCGTGGCTGCCTTGCTTGAAGATAATTGTAAAGGATGACTTACTGAAGGAATAAATCTTTGAACTTGAGGTGGAGGTCGCTCGTCTTAAGCCCTAACCTGAGCGGATCAACGTTAGAACCACTTTGTGCACGCGGGAAGAGAGCAATAGAGAGATTTCTTTTTACGAGCTCGCGACTCTCTCGCCCATTACCCATCGGAGCCGTGGTGATGCACAAAAATGGGTGGCTGCTTTGTCGAGCGGAGCATCTGTTGGGGCTACCATTAGAAGTAGTGCAGAAGATGTGTCTCAGCTTGCCGGCCTAGTGGCGAGCACCGAGGTGAGACGTCGGCAGTACAGTGTTCGTCGCCCCCGGGTGTCTCTAAACCAAAGTATCCCTGTCCCTAGAAGGCATTGAAGTAGTTTTTTGTAGTCTTGTACTTTTTATTTCTCAAGTTTTGTATCTCGTCGTAAGGATGAGTAGTTAGTCTTGTAATTAGACTTGTTCCTCAAACTTCAATGTAATAATACTTGTTTTGTGAACTTGCGCATTTTGCTGGCATTTGTCGTTGTCAACAACTGTCGGAGCAATGGTGATTCTCTCTTTACTCGCTTTGGATGCAAGTACTCGGAGCGGAGTCAAACCAAGTGTTGGACTCCAAGCTTGTCGTTTTAAGAGAGTGTCAATGGTTGTAGGAGAAATTCCGAATGGCAAACCACTTCTTACTTGCTTATGAGTGAGTAATTTGAAGCAGAATCGAGCCAAGTGTTGGACTCCGAACTCGTCGATTTTAGAGAGTGTCAACGGTTGTGGGAGCAATTCCGAATGGCGAACCACTTCTTACTTGCTTATGAGCGAGTAATTTGAAGCGGAATCGAGCCAAGTGTTGGACTCCGAACTCGTCATTTTAAGAGAGTGTCAACGGTTGTGGGAGCAATTCCGAATGACGAACCACTTCTGACTTGCTTATAAATGAGTAATTTGAAGCGGAAACGAGCCAAGTATTGGACTCCGAACTCGTCGTTTAATTTTTTTTTGCAAGTAGAGTTAGACTACCCCAAAAAAAGAAAATTTGCTAGGTAGAGTTAGGTTACTCAAGAGATAGGGAAGTTGTGAGGAGAAATTTCTCTTTATTGAAAACAACCGGGCGGCCACTTCTAAGTTGCAGACCGCCTTTACATTTTGATTAAAAAGAAGATACAAGTAAGGTTTTTGCAATCCTGGGGAAGTTGCTTGGGGCGGTGTTTAGACACCCTCTCGGTACTTCATCAGGTGCTCGGCGTTCCAAGTCCTTGGCATCTTCCTGTCCCCCAGGTCTTTGAGTTGATACGCGCCCGGGTGTATAACTCTGGAGACCTTATATGGTCCTTCCCAATTGGGTGCCAGCTTGCCTCTTTTGCTTGGATCGAAATTGACAACTTTCTTAGCACTAAGTCCCCTTCCTTTAGGTTGGTGGGTCGTACCCTATTGTTGTAAGCCTGAGTGATCCTACGACGGTAAGTCTCCTGGTGGATTGCAGCTCTCTCACGGATCTCGTTAATGAGGTCTAGACAGTTGCGAAGCTGGTTCGCGTTCTGCACCTCGTTGTAAGCTATGAGTCGAGGTAAAGGCAGACCCACCTCCAAAGGGATAAGAGCTTCTGATTCGTATGTAAGGTTGAAAGGGGACTCTCTCGTCGGAGTTCTTTTGGTGGTGCGATAGCTCCAAAGCACATTCGGGAGTTATTCGATCCATAGACCTTTGGTGGACTTGTCGAGCCTCTTCTTCAGGCCTGAGAGGATTTGTTAGTTCACGTTCTCCGCTTGGCTGTTAGACCGAGGGTACGCCACTGAAGAGAACTGCTATTGAATCCTGTGGTCGGTGCAAAAGTCGTGGAAGGCATCTCCCATAAATTGGGTCCCATTGTCGGTTATGAGAATGCGAGGTACCCCGAACCGACAGACAATGTTCTTCCAAAAGAACTTCTGCACCTTGTTCTCGGTGATCGTCGAGAGAGGTTCGACCTCTATCCACTTGGAGAAGTAGTCTATTGCTACCACCAAGAACTTCAGCTGGCCTGGTGCCGAAGGAAAAGGTTCGAGCAAATCCATCCCCCACATAGTGAATGTGATTGGACTTGCCAAGGATGCAAGTTGTGCTTGGGGCAAGCGACGGATTGGGACGAACTTTTGGCAGGAGTCGCACTGGCGGACGTACTCCTCAGAATCACTTAGTAGTGTAGGCCAGAAGTACCCATAGTTCAAAAGCTTCCGGGCAAGGGATCTCGCTCCCAAGTGCGCACCACATAGACCATCATGGGCTTCCCTTAGGGCGTAGAGTGCTTCTTTCGGGAAGAGGCATCTCAGATAGGGCCGACCATCGACCTGGGTGCAGGAGCGTTTGTACATGAACCCGTCCAGGAGTGTGTACCGCTCTGCTTGTATCCTGATCCTTCTTGCTTCTTTCGGATCTTCGGGGAGGACTCCGTCTTGAAGATACTCGAGGAGGGGCTTCATCTAGTTTTCCCCAAGTGTTAGGGTGTAGGCTTCTATTGGCTCCGAGCCATCTTCGTCGATGCTAGGTTTGAGTAGGAATTCTATTAGGACGGTCTGTTCTAGACCTTAGAGAGACGAGGAGGCGAGCTTAGAGAGGGCATCTGCTTGCGCATTTTCCTCTCGGGGAACCCACTGGAGTTGAACATCTCTGAATAGAGCTAGAAGCTCCCTAACCTTTGCCAAGTACCTAGCCATTCGGTCGTCTGTCACCTCGTACTCCCCGGACACCTGATTGACCACCAACTTGGAGTCGCTGAAGACTCTTACGTGCTTGGCCCCCGCCTTGCGAGCCAAGCAGAGCCCCGCTATGAGGGCTTCATATTCTACCTCATTGTTTGATGCTGGGAAGTTGAGGTGGAGGGAGTACTGGAGGACGAAGGCGTCGGGGCCAGTTAAGATGACGCCGGCCCCACTTCCATCAGCACAGGAGGACCCGTCCACATAGATGGTCCAGATGGAGGGGTCAGCAGGCGACTCACATGAGTCGGGGATGGTGTTCTCCACGATGAACTCGGCCAGATCTTGGGCTTTTATTGCCGTCCTGGGCTGGTAGCTGATGTCGTGCTGACTCAGCTCGATGGACCACTTCATGAGCCGCCCAGAAGTCTCAAGCTTGTAGAGAACTTGTTTCAGCGATTGGTCGGTAAGGACGACCACCGAATGGGATTGGAAGTAGGGGCAAAGTTTTCGAGCTGCCATGACCAGGGCAAGAGCAATCTTCTCCAGCTTCGGATAACGGAGTTCGGCATCGCGGAGCACCTTACTCACGTAATAGATTGGCTTCTATGTCTTCTCCTCCTCCTTTATGAGGACCGCACTGAGCGTCTGCTCCGAAGCTGCGAGATATAGGTAGAGGACCTCCCCAGGTGCTAGCTTGCTCAGGAGTGGGGGGTTGGCCAAATACTCTTTGAGCTTGTCAAAGGACTCCTATTGCTGTTGTCTCCACTTGAAGCCTTTAGCCTCCATGAGGGCTTTGAAGAAGGGGAGACACTTTTCCCCAGACTTGGAGAGGAATCGCCCGATCGCGGTGAGGCACTCTGTGAGCCTTTGCACCTCTTTGATGTTGGAGGGGGGAGCCATTTTGAGAATGTCTTGGATCTTCTCGGGGTTGGCCTCTATGCCCCTCTGGCTGACCATAAACCCCAGAAATTTGCCCGATAAGACACCGAATGCACACTTGTTCGGGTTTAGCCACATATTGTGTCTCCTGAGCACCTTAAAGGCTTCTTGAAGGTCGAGAGTGTGCTCTTGCCCTCATATGCTTTTGACCAGCATGTCGTCGATGTAGACATCCATGTTTCGGCCAATCTGGTTTCAGAATACCTTGTTCACCAGGCGCTGATAGGTCTCTCCCGCATTTTTCAAGCCGAAGGACATAACACGGTAGCAATGGAGGCCTTGGTCTGTCACAAACGAGGTCTTCGGGATGTCCAGAGGGAACATCCTGATTTGGTTGTACCCTGAGAAGGCATCCATAATACTGAGGAGCTCGTGCCCGGAAGTCGCATCGATCAGGGCATCGATGCTGGGAAGAAGAAAGGGGGTCCTTCGGGCACGCCTTGTTGAGGTCGGTGAAGTCAATGCATATTTTCCAACTCCCATTGGCCTTTTTGACCATCACTACATTGGATAGCCACTCAAGGTAGTTTACCACCTGAATAAAGCGGGCGTTGAAAAGTTTCTCGACCTCCGCCTTGATCGCCTGTTGCCTATCGGGGGAAAACTTTCGTCTCTTCTGTTGGACAGGCTTGACTCCAGGGGTGACGCTCAGACGGTGCATTGAGAGCTCCTCTGAGATCCCGGGCATGTCTGCTGCAGTCCATGCGAAGAGGTCGCGATTCTCCCGTATGCACCGGGAGATATCTTGCTTTATGGAGGGGCAGAGAGCTTTGCTGACGCGGAATGTCTTAGTGGTGTCTTCTTCAGAGAAGACCACTTCCTCCAATTCGTCCATGGGCTCAGAGATAGTTTGGCCGCCTCCCTGAGGAAGTTCAAGCGCTTCCAAAGAGAGAACCGGACCCCCATTGAGGTCATATAGCACTTCCGAGCCGCTTCTTGGCTTCCCCTCACTTCTCCCACGCCTGAGGGAGTGGGAAACTTCATTTTCATGTGGTAGGCTGAAGGGATGGCTTGAAGCACGGACAAACCTGGTCTACCCAGGATAACATTATAGGCGGCCTTGACGTCGACTACCATGAAGTCCATTGGCTCCGTGCGAGTTGTCGGGGCCTTTCCAGCCGTTACGTCGATGGTTCTAATTCTCTCGACTGTAACCAGGACCCTAATGAATCTGTGGAGAGTGTAGCCTGCGGGCTTGAGCCGGCTCCTCGATAGTGGGAGGCCTTTGAAGGCCTCTAAGAAAAGGATGTTGACGGAGCTGCCATTGTCTACGAAAACCCGACGAACTTCGAAGTTCGCCATTTGGAGATTGATGACGAGGGCGTCGCAGTGGGGCATGCGGACGCCCTCCAGGTCCCTATTGGAGAATGTCACTGGGACTCCGAGGAGGATGGCTTTGCACGGAGTTAACCTCCCTTACGAAGACTTTTCGGGAGGAGTTGGAATCTCCCCCCATTGGGCCTCCGTGTATCAGGTGCAAGATGCCCTCTACCTCGACCTCCTGAGTCTCAATGCACTGCTCAATTCACCTGTTAGCCCCAGTGGGCGGTAGGGGCGGATCGGCTCGGTCCCTTCTTACGAACCGGGTGAGCTGCCCTCTCTGGATGAGAGCTTCAATCTCATCTTTGAGGGCACAACATTCGTCTGTATCGTGCCCGTGGTCCCAATGGAAATGGAACCACTTACTCCGGTCCCTCTTCTTTTTCGGAGTATTCATCCTTAGGGGAGGCGGTAGGAGGCCATCGTTTCCTATCTCCATGAGGATGGCAGATACACCCGCGTTAAGCAGAGTGAATTTCTCGAATCGAGGAGGAGGATGCCGCTGACCCCCATTGTCTTTTTGGAGCTTCTTAGGTCCTTCTTCTGCACCCTTCCGATTGTTCGCGGAAGACGAGGCCTCAAAAGTGGGGCAGCGGACAGCTTCTTCTGCTCAGATGTACTTCTTGCTCCCAAGCAAGAGCTCTGAGAAGTCCCGAGGGGGCTTCTTGGCGAGGGACACCCTGAGGTCAGCATTGAGGATGTTGGACTGGAAGGCGATGGTGGCGATCGAGGGTTCCATGGAAGCAATGGACCTAGCTTCAGCAGTGAAGCGCTTGACATAGTCTCTCAGTCGTTCGTCCTTCTTTTGACTGAGGAACAGTAGGGAGTCACTAGTCTTCTCGGCACGGCGACGGCTCACGAAATGCATGAGGAAAGACCCTCGAACTGGTCAAAGGAGAAGATAGATGCTGGTGCGAGCCGAGAGTACCATTCTCGAACCGGCCCCTTAAGTGTGGCCGAGAAGGTCTTGCAAAAGAGGGAGTCGAATGAATGGTGGATCATCATGAGAGTTTTGAAACTCTCAATGTGATCTGCGGGGTTCGACTCCTCAGTATAGGTCTCGAAATGTGGAGGCTTGAAGTTGTCGGGAACTGGAGCCTCCATAATGGTCCGGGAGAATGGGGGCCTGCTCGTACGAAGGTCCATTGCATGTCGCCCCTCATCTCGGTCGAGCTGGTTGAGGCACCTCTCCATCTCGTGGAGATGGTGGTAGACCGAGTCCTCCCTTTGGTCTTTTCTGTCCGAGCCCCGAGACTCTTTCTCATGTCGAGGAAGGCTGGGACTGTGCCGGTGATGGCTCAGAGTAGGAGGTGGACTAACTGAGCGACGGGGGTGACTCGGAGTAGGCTGCGGACTTCGGGAGCGATGGTGGTGATTGGGAGAAGGGCGGCGATGGATCGCATCCGGCCTAGGGCTTCGGGAAGCGGCGAGGATGGTGAGGAGCTGGCGGATGACTCAGGATAGGGCCGTTCATACTTTGGTTAAAACCGATTACCGAACCGAACCGAACCGAAATTTACCAATTTGGTTCGGTTTTTTGGTTCGATTTTGATCCAAACCGGAGTTTTTTAGATAGTTCGGATCGGTTTTTGGTTGGCTTCTAAATAAACCGAACCGAACAAAAAACCGAACTTTTTTGGACCAAAATAAATTCTACCCCTAGGATGTAGGGTAAATGAGATCTAACGGCTAAATCTAAATGACTTCTCAACTTCTCTATTCTTTGACCCTAGATATAATTTGAGTGCTTGTGCGAGTGCAAAATGCACTCTTAATCTACATGTCTATTCAAGTATCAAGTATGTGTGCAGGATTGAGTTATCAAATGCAAAATGCTTGTGCAAGTGTTTATGCAAGTGCAGTGCCAGCTATACAGTTGTAACAGTTCCACTCCTCTACAATTGTGCAAGTGATTATGCAGCTACGCTTGAGTGCTTGTGCAAGTGCAAAATTCAACAAGTATTTTAAAAACGTGTAATTTTAAATTGTAAATTGTAACCTTATATAATTGTATTCATTTGTAACTTGTAAATTCTAATGTATTGAATATTGAATAATAATTTTTTCATTCAAAATCACATGTAAAATTCAAAATTGAACAACTTCTAAAAAGTTCAGTTAGTTCGGTTATTAACCTAACCGAACCGAACCGATAAAATTTGGTTCGGTTCAAACCGAATTTTATCAGTTTCGGTTCGGATTTCGGTTCGGTTCGGTTTGGTTTTGCACCGATGAATAGCCCTAGACTCAGAACCCTACGGCCATTGTTGGGGGCAGCATTGAGAGCCCGAAGGACTAACTCCTGGAATTGCTAGAATTCCGTTCATGTGATGGGGGCCTCCTGATCACGATGAGCCCGAGGTGCGGGGCGGCCTGCCGGGGAGCGGCTCCGTCTTGGGCGATGTTGGGGCGACTCTCTTCGTCTACGGGGAGAGTTGGACCCCCCTTGGTTGGATCGGTGTGGCGAACGGTCCTTGGCCTGCTCGCGGTGAGGGTTCGACTCTTGGACCCGCCTCTCCTCCAGATGGGTAGGAGATCGGGTCCGTGCTCGCTCTGCCGATTGTTGATCACGTTCCGCAGATCCTTTGGAGTGGGGGGAGTATAGGAAGCCATGGAGTGACTATCGGCATTGTGGATGGAGACTCGGACCTAATGGACCGGTTGCTTGTGGCAGCTTCGTCGAGAGTGTTCCCCCACTGTGGCCTGGGGTCCCAAAGGCTGCTGGATGGACTGCGGAGCCAGAGGATCGAACTGTAGGGTTGGTTGGTTGGGATGAGGGAGATCCCCCAGCGGAGGAGGAGGAGGAGGAGGATGAGAAGAAGTTGTTCTTCGATTGGAGTTTACGGGTCTCTTCTTGCGAGGCATGGCTGGGAGTAACGTGGGTTGAAGGAGGAAGATGTGATTGCTTGTCGAGTGATTTCCCACAGACGACGCCAATCTGTTGCCGCCAAATCTGGTGTGGGGGCAATAGATGAGATTTGTAGGTTCGTGAGGAACTCACACAGGTTGACCCCTTCTCCTGCCTTGCTGATTTGTTGACTCCTTGGTGCTCCCTTGAGACCTGCACAAACGTTCGAGACACCAGGATGGATCCCAGCGACAAACCCTCTGACGCTCAAGTTAATACACAGAAAAAGTTAAGGGGAAAGAGCTCAAGTGTCCAAAGTGTGATCACCTTTAACAGTAGGAGGTAGAGGGATTTTTATAGTCGCCATGGAGATCCTTTTCAGGATAAGGGTAAATCCCTACTTCCTAGTGTGGCTGGTTGGGGTTGGTTACAACCATCCCCTTAAGATAGGGACAAAGTAGGATTTGCTCCTAACCTATTTGACTGGTCCCTAATGGGTTGAGACCCGTTCTCTGTCTACCAGATCCGTTCACGGGCTAGCGGGTCTAAGGGAAGAGGCTCGGTATCCAATTCAGACCCGTTTGCAGATGAAATTACCATTCTACCCCCTGCGACTTCAAGATTCGTGCCCACTTTGAACGGTTCCGATTTAACCCCCACTAAAATAAGCTGGCCAAAGTACTAATTTTAAAAACAAAAGCCCAAAAAATTAAATTTGGGGGCCCCTAAAAATATTAGGTGCAAAATATGTATATATAAATACAAGGAGAAACAAAATTTGGAGGCCCCTAAAATTGGGAAAACTTCGGGGGCTCGAGGTGGCTGCCTCCTCTGCCTCCATCAGGGGGGTCGGCCCTGGGTATATTTTGTAAAATTAAGAGTATTTTATGAATTCACTATCTTATTTTCCTTTAATTTCACAGCATAGTTTAAACCATTAGTATTAATCAAAGTCAAGCAAAGAGTTTGAAAACGTGAAAAATAACTACTGATGAGGTGTAGGTACACATTAATTATTATGCACTAAGTGAAGATAGAATAAGTAGACGAGGAGGTGAAAGTTCATTTTTCTTTGTATACATTATCTGAATGTCATTCTTCTGATCAATTTTTTTCATTAAAATATTTCAAATGCATTTCTTTGGTTTCAGGATTCAACTCTGAGAATATGGTTCTTAGTGCTTGGTTAGAAATTTCTTCAGGCCTTTAATGTAATGCCCTGATTTTTCATTTAATGAAAAATTATTTTATTTTGCACGTGGTGTGCACGTGCAATATTTTGGGTTGAATTAAATCTTATAATTATTTTCATTGTGATGGGTATAAATATTTAAATTTGTGCTTTCAAATTATTTTATACAAAAGCCTCCTTTTAAATGGATGAAAAGCCCTTTCTTTTAAAAAGCCTTTTCTTTTAAAAAGCCCAAAATGTAATTCATTTATTTTATTTTATAATAATTATTTTGGCCCATAAATTAAAGCCCATGGACTGTTTTTATACAGCTTGTCATGTAGAATACAATTTAAAGACTATTTTATTTTTATACAAAAATTTAATGTACAACTTTTGGACCTAGTTGCATGCACGTGCATTGCACGTACACGTGCAAAATGCACTCTTCTCTAGGCCGGTTGCGGTTCTTTTGGAGGGAAATCAAATTTTGTAATGGTGATCATGGTGTGGTGGTTACTAGGTTGTGGGTAGTTAATGTAACTCCTACTTTCATTCTAGCCCTCCATCTTACAACCAACCAATTGATCCTAGCCCTCCATTCTCTTTAATTTTTAGTATAAATACCCCCTCCCCCTGGCTAGTTATTCTTGTGTAAAATTATTCTCTTCCAAATCTATAGTCTAAATTATATTTGTGTGAGTTAAGAGATTGAGTTGTGTGTGGGAGTTGTGCTTGCATTCAAGAAGGAGAGAAGGCCGGCTATCAAAGGGAAGGAGCTCTCGGTTTTTGGAGTGCTTGGAGGCTTGTGCGCGCGTGTACAAGGAGGAGAAGCATTTCGTTGCAAGAACTTTCATCTAGGAGGCTGCTAGTAGTGTTTGTTCTCTCCAAATTAAGGTGGGTAAAATTTTCTATATTCTTATTAGGGATGCATGCTAGATTAAATTGAATGAATGAGGCATGAAAAATATTAATAAGAGTACGCTTTTAATTGGACATTGACCTATGAATTGATTGGAATGTGGGTGTGCAAATTGTATGTGATTTGAGTAGTAAAAATCTAAGTTGTATGGATTAATTATAACCATGGTTTGTTAAAGAAGGTCTCATTATCTACACCACAATTATATATACAAAGTTAGTAGATTGGCAATACTACTTCATGTGAATAAATAGATCTTCTGTGTTAATATGGGCATGAAGAAACTAAAATATAAGTTTGTATGTTGGATAAATGATTAAGGACATAGAATTAATATGAAATTGGTTGATAAAGAGATTAGAATGCTAATTGCTAAGAAATGTCGAAAAGAGAAGAAAATGTGGTAGGGATAGTTCATATTTCGAATTAATGGTATGAAAATATGTTTTAATTGTTGAAAAAAATTATTTTTTCATACTGATATGTAAATTAGACAAGAAATAATTAATCTGGAGTTGTACAGTAATTTTTATGAAAACAAAATGAAATGGGGACTAGTTGAACATCGAAACGTTTTAATAACAGAGAAAATGGTTTTAAAAAGAATTTCGAATTACTACTCGACAACCTGAGCGCGTAGCTCAATTGGTCGGAGTGCGCGGCCTGTTTCTCAGAGGTCACGGATTCGAATCCCCTCAGTTACATACTTTGCATTTTTTTGAGAAAAAAAAGGATTAAAGTGTGCGGCCGAGAGTATTTATTACTCTCAGCGTCCTTTATACCGTCTAGCACCTTGGCCTAATGGTCTGTGCCTTGGCCGTTGTTCCTGGGGTGCTGGGTTCGAATCTTGCCCTCGGCAAGATTGAAAAATCAATTTTTTTGGGGTTTTTAATTGTCCAAGATTATGGAAAAAATATGACTATTCTCCTAAAAATATATGGGACTTTATAAAAATAATTTGGGAATTATTTGCATGAAATAAACTATGATTTGAGAATAAAATGCATAAATAGAACTATGGTTCTATATGTATACTTTGTGAAAAATTATATCTTGCAAAAAGAATTTGAAATGAAGGATTAGAAGATTAATGTAGTAAAGGAAGAAATTTTCTTGTTGTGATGTGAATTGTTCTCATTTGAGAATAGTGTGAAAAATGTGAAATGTGGATATTCGTTAGTGATGTAAATTTCAAGGTGAAAGTGATAATTGATAAAGCATTTGAATTTCATGTATAGTTATGGACTATTTGAACGAATTAGAAATCATGATTTGAAAAGAAATATACTTTTTAGTATGATGACTCAACATGAAAATTTATGAATTGGAAATGCTCATTTTGGAAATTATGAATTGAAAATTGAAACAAAAAGAGTAGCTAAGTCTCCCCCGGCATTTGGAAATAAATGAAATGAAAATTGAAATGAAAGACCAAGGTTGGTCCTGTTTGAATGAATGAATAAGTCCGGTTTAGTGGAGAGGCTAACTCTAGAGATTTGATTTTTGTTCATGATTTTGATAAAAACTAAGGATTAGTACATAGTGGAGACGTGATGAAAGTAGGAGAAAAACACGAGTATGAGGGCCATCGGATTAGCGGTGTGAGAGTGATCCACAGGCTGCCTGCTTGATGAGTCAAAACATGGCGTGGGCACTACTCCAAAATTATCGTCCCGGTGGCGACGCTTGTGGGATGTTCGAGTGGCTATGGGTGGTGCCATTGTTCCATGGCGGAGGCTGAATTGTCCATAGGTTGCCTTCTCGATGCGTCGTGTCAGTGCGTGGAATTCCCCTCCAGGCTGCCTGGACATGGGCTCATAGATCATAGGACATCTAAGATACCTACCGTAGTTACAGTAGTAGATTAAGTCATGGCGAGGGATTGAACCCTACAAAGATGAAGAACGATTAAGGGCTTGCCCTCGGACCTATGTAGTATGGGATGCATAAAATCCGAACAAGTGCGCATTAGTGTCATGTAATATAAATAAATGCATTAAGGACTAAGTGCACAATCACAACACGACATCAATAGGGTAGTCCCTTTAGTTTGAAATGTGACAAGTTTGTGTTTGCTAAATATGGAAAATTAAGTTATATTATTTCCGGTATAGAGAGGATGACCGTGTATAATGATCGCCGGTTGAATAAACTGACGTACCCACAGTCTTATATGCAGGTAAATGGCTTGATAAAGATTAAAGAGGGACAAATGCTTAAAGATTATACAATGTTGTTGTACATTTATTCAATTGTTGTAAATTTTACTTCCGCTGTGCAATGTAAAGTGTAATATTGATGTAAACTCTGATGTAAAGTGAACAGTTTAAATTTCCTTATAAAATTGTACTAAAGGAAGCGGAAAGATCCTGTAGAACATCTCGAATTCAGTGTATTTGGGATTCGGGGCGTAACATTTAAGGTGTCATCTCTTCAATATGACTAAGAGATGATCTTGGATTGATTGCTACACATTATATCTATTTTTGTATTTAATAAATTTTATTGTTCGTATACTTCCGTACATATTATTTTCTTTTAGCAAAATTTATGTAATCTATTTGTGTTTAAAATTGGCTTTATGTTTTATAATAATAAATTTTTTTTGTATGTTGAAGTATAAAAATACTAATGATTATGGTAGTTTATAATGTTGTATGTTTCAGAATAATTGTAACAATTTTTAAAATATCATTTTCTCATTTTTAAAAGTTTGTGCAATATTCCACAGTGGTTCACTAGTTTTTGTTACAAGAAGCATGTGAACTAAAAAAGGCTTTTGATGATCACATGTTTAATTTTAAGGTGAGCTGAAACATGTTAAATATCGAAATGAATTCGCGTCCATAATTCTCTAATCTGCACATGACAAATTGTTTGAATTTGAATTGAATTCAAATTCACTTTCTTAATTTTCTCTTCATATTTTGCACATGTAAATAATAATTGTAATGATTTATACTCTTTCCTTTAGATCAGCTTGAATCAGGTAAGTATATGATGTAAATTCTATATATAAGGAACATGATATGGAGAAATAATTTGTCCCTCATCTCTCATGTTTTCTCTCTTCTAGGTACATTAGAAGGGTGTCTTGACCGAAACTCGCTTACTAAGTTTTGATGTTAGTACAACAACGTCCTTCAATTTCAATCTAAAAAATTTCTAGTTCTTTTCGTCACCAAACATAATCATGAGTTGGTAACATTTTTTTCAGTCCATATTAAAAAGAGAATATATGATTAGTACGTTTGTTTTAACAGAAGTTAGACATTGAACTCCTGAGATATTACAGAAGGCTAACTTGCAAAATCAATTAATTCAGGGCTTCTTTGAGAAACTGTCAGGCTACAATTCATTGTAATAGAATCATAAGCTTTATTGTTTCTTTCATGTAATTCTCACAAGCTTATTGTTGTTGTTTTTATGGTGCAGGGAGCAATTATATAATGAGTTTTTTTAAAGAGAACTTACAATCTGGACCGTCGACCAGACCTGAATTGTGATGACTGAAGTGTCCTTGATCTGAGTATGAACACTTGAGAGGGCTTGGCTCCTGATTGGACGGTTGAAAGATTGTCGTCGAACCTGCACAAAATTTGAACACTGGGGTGGCCCCGGTGAAAGACCTTCCTATGCTCAAGTCAGTGATTACCTCAAAAGGTGGGTGTGGGTCTAGTATTTATAGAGAATCCCAACCGGGTTTGGTTCCGAAAGCCCATGGGCCTGACGTGGCAGAAGGCCCAGGGGGTTTAGGGCGGACGTGGCGATACCAGGAGCGGTATAGGGCTGACGTGGCGAAACCCTTGGCGGTATTTGGAGCTGACGTGGCCCATCGTGAGCCTCCTGTGCCTCTGGGGGGAATCGGAGGGCCTAGGCTGCGCCAGGTCATCCTTCTGCCCCGCCAGAGAGGGGGGACGGTCTGTGGGACTGCCCCGGATCGGACTCCGAGGGCTACTGAGGCTCGTCGGTACGAGGAGGCCAGTACCGTGAGGGCAAACACGAGGTTCGGCACCGACCCTGAAGTGGTCCGGAGCCGAACCAGGTTGTTATCTTTACATTTCTGAGTAGGAATTGTATTGGGCCCTGGTTGGGCCTCAGGCCATTTTTACACCGTCACATCAGTAATTCAGAAAAACCTTAAGTTTTGGTAGCAAAAGATTGTTACCTGTTACTGATTGGGGGGAGAGACAATATTTATAGGCTATAAGTCTTGCTTCATAAGAAAGACTTGAGAATGTATATTTTTGTAGCTCCCGAATTTTTCAATAAGTAAAATTAAAAATAAGTGGCACAATTTTTAGAATCAACTTCAATGTAATCCAAATACAGTATCTAATACAGGAAAAAATTTAAAACTTTTTATTACATCAGATCTTTCTTACATTTTAACATCTAAAAATTAATTACATTTATTACAACACAACCCAACACTTAAACGTTAATCATCTCAAATCTAAGCTTGTAGCGCCCCGAATTTTCAATATGATATCTTAGAAATACGTGGCACAATTCTCAGCATCAACTTCAAATGTAATATTAAACACAGTCCCAAAACACAGATAATTTTTATTTCAACTTTTATTACAACAATCTTTACAAATCCTAGCGGAATACAAAACACCTTGAATTATAAACTTTTCTTTACAACACATATTTTTACCAAATTTTACAAAAGCCATAACATCAATCTATCTCAAGCATCCAAACCCCAAGCTCTAAACAACAACCTGTAAAACATGAGGCTAGAGATAATCTATAACTCCCAAAACTATAGGGGTCAGCCATAAAGGTGTGAGTGACATAAAAACACGCAACATAAATAAAGCATTAAGCATGGAGTACATCAACAACATGAATTAACAGCAAGATTATATGAAATGAGAAATAACAATAAGTAAAGCATGAAAACATCAAGGATTATAAGATAGTAAATAGTAACACATGAAAACATCAAGGAATATAAGATAGTAAATAGTAATACATGAAAACATCACGTAAATCTAGACTAAGTGTCAAGTGTAGGGGAAAAAACTGGAAAATACAAGCATAAAACCAAGTCAAGAAAACAAAATCTCTATATGCTGACTCTCTAATGCATACTTGTCGGATCCTATGCATTCCATAGTACATAGGTCCGGTGCAAGCCCTTAACGATCTGCACTTTATAGGGATAACCCCTCGTTATGCAATTAATCCTACTACGGTGATGGAAAACAAGATCTAGAATACTCAGCAAATAGGCACCATAGCCCTCGACGTGCAAGCATCATGTAAGATAGCTAAAAAACAACCGGAGAATCATCTCCCAAACCGTGTACCCCACGAATAGGATTGCAAGGCCCTCGACGTGCAGATACACCAGGTATACATTCCGTGAATAGGCCTGCCTAACCCTCGACACGCGAATGCACCCTGCATGCTCCGTAAATAGGCCTGCAGACCCTCGACACGTGAACATACAAATGTCCTCTCGGGATATAACAACAAACAGTTCTGGAACGCATTCGTAGGACTAACAAAACCATGAGCCTATACTTACGTATCCCAAGTTCCATCACATCCCCACTAGTACCTGTCCTTAAGTTGGTTATTATTAAAACACAAAAATCCCCATCTCTAGAGTTAGTGTATCCTGCTGGACTTAAATACTCAATAACAACTAAACCAAGACCGCCCAGGTCTAACTCAACAAATCTCAACTGCCGGTTCACAGGACTACCACTCAACTCCTAGAGATATCATCAAGACCAAAAACTCACAAATCCGTCGTCAAAACGATCATATGAAGAACTTCTCCAGTCAACAAAAACCTAAGTCTTTATAAAATTCCAGAATCCAAATCCAACAATAAAATATCTTGTGGACAGAATAATATTTAGAATAGTAAGTTATAGATCCAAAAACTTTTAAAGAATCAATTGTGTAAAGAACATCAAGTTAACTCAAGAAAACATCAATAACAGTCGACTGTAAAAAGTCATCGGTCAACTGTCCAGAGCGAAAAACCAGCACTTCAAGAAATAAAAATCTAAGTAGTAGCAGTCGACTGCAAAAAGTCATCGGTAGACTATCCAGAGTGAAAATCCAACATTTTTAAGAAAATAAATTCTAAGTATTGACGGTCGACTGTAAAAGTCACCAGTCGACTATCCAGAGCGAAAATCCAACACTTCGAGAAATTATCAAAACAGAGCAGGGACATTCGACTGGAGAAATGGGTCAGTCGACTGTTTCGCGAGAGATTTCAAGAAAATGAAAAAACACAGCAGCCAAGCAGCAACGGTCGACTGCCGAAACATTCCAGTCGACTGTCACACCTACAGACTGCAATTTGGGTTGTGCATATTTCAACCGATACGAAGTTTTACTTTATAAATGCCAAATCTGTAAAAGGTATATTTCTGATATGATCAAATACAGATTATAGGATATACAAAGATCCATAAAAACCAATCAAAACCACTTGAATTGATAAAAATAGCTTTTTGATGAATTTCTTCAAAATAAAAACATGAATGTGTGCATATATCAAAATTAGAGTTTTTAAGAATCAGTCATACATCAAAATAACTTTGTTTTATATTCCAAAACTTATCAGTACCAAAATAAGTTGAGATATAGTCAAATCCTTCGAAAACACATAAAACTCAATTTCTTCTTAAACAATAAAAATATGATATTTATGAAAAATGTTTTTGCATGCTTGTGCACCAAAAGAACTTCACAAATCCATATTTTAAAATAACAAAATATTCAGATTTAATCTTAGTATTTGAGAAATCCAAATTCAAGTAATATCTTTCACAAAATCACGAATCTCCGAATTTAGTCAAAATGTATCAAACCTAAATTTAGTCATCACAACTCAAATCCTCAAGACATGGTCTTTTAATCCATTACTCCTTCTCAAAATTTCTCAAACTCAATCTCAACTATTCTCAATAGTTAATTCATGAACAAAAACAAATTTATCATTAACATGTCCAGGTTGCATTCATCAAACTCACAAATAGTCAAAAATCTCATCTTTAATCAATTTATGCATAACATTCACCATACTCAATCAAATTAGCAATAATCCAACAGAAATAGCCTACTCACAATTTATATTGGGTTCTCCTACAATATAAAATCATTCACATGCAAATTCTACTCACAAATAACTAGGGTTTTCACAAAAGATCTAATTTTTAACTTATCAATTCATCCAATCCACCATATGGATTCATATCAAAACTCTAGCATGCTTTCTAATAGATAGATCATCACATAAAACATACATAAAACAAAACAAAACAAAACAAAACATGTCACTCACCTTGTTGAAGAGATCAAACGAAGACAAATAGAAAATATGAAAAGCCTCTCCTTTGCAAGAAATCCAAGATCTTCTCTTTAAATCTCCAAGAAAATAAAAACAATAAAACCTTTGTGTTGTGCAGCGAAAGACGGCTGCACTCCACCTTTTAAATAGGCCGGAAATAAGAGAATTAGGGTTTTGAACACATTTGCAAAATAATCCTTTTAAAATATAACTTTACATAAATAGATCCCTATACTTGGAAACTTGATAAAACCAATTTAATTGAGATTTAAAAACAAAATAAACACTTTACTTCCAGCCGGCACTATTTGAAAAGTACAGAAAAGTATGTTTGCACTTTTACCCCCTCAAAATGATAATTTTGCAAAAAGATCCTCTTTTATCGAAACTGCAAAATAAATCAAATTCATTAAAACAAAACGTACACTTTTTAACACTGAGTTGACTAGGCATTATACCCAGCACAAAAATCTGAAAATCTAGAGTTTTCACCCCATTTGGTAATTTTGCACAAAAGTCATTCTTTTTGAAATATTTGCAAATAGGTCCAATAAATATCAGAAAAATTCAGAAAAATCACAAATAATCTCAAATAATAAATAATGAGTTTTCCCAAAATATTTTTGGCTTTGAATTTCCCAAGAAAATATTTGCACTTATTTTGCACGTGTAAAAAGATAAATCTTCAGAAAAATATTTATTAAATCTCCAAAAAAATCATTTTAATTCATTTATAAATATTAAAAGTAATATTTAAAAATACGGGGTACTACATCACTCCCTCCTTAGAAGAGTTTTGTCCTCAGAACTACTGCTAATAGGGTTCAAACAAAAATAAACAAGGAAACTGAAATATCATAGATGGAAACATAGTTCAAGAAAATACAATTACACGAGGGAATACATTCCAACAAAGAAATACAAACACACAAGAGAATGTAATCTAATCAAAAGAAATGCGATACAACTCAAAGAGAACAATCATACAAAAGAACACAATCATACAAAAGTTTAGGAAAAAAGTTCCGCTGCGCACTTTGATAACTTGCCATCGGAACCAGATGCAACAACCTCTGAACCTCTGCATCCAACTCTGACCTTCCATAATCTGCTTCATCCTTCCAAGGATCAGTGGCCACTCCCTCCTTAGAAAGAACATGACCAAGAAAAGCTACCTCAAACTTGCAGCACAAAAGAGATCAATACCAAATGATCTCCCACCATTCTCGACATAACATTATTCGTAATATCGATCAGCAATCAATTCTTTCCCTGATGGTGTTGCCATCGTCAAGACTCCGTCTGGAAACACCTCAAGCTCCACACCCAAGACTAGCAAAAATTGGGCGACACAAATGTATGCAAGAAAATAGTATCAAATAAAACTTTTGCTTTTATTCCATTAACCCAAAAGAAATTCCGTTACATGGAGAACGATACTCAAATCTCCAATTTATTCTCGAACAAAGTTTTACTTAATACATAAATGAATAAGTTCAAAGTTCTTGCACACCCCGGATCACATCCCTGAGTTACCCGCATCCTCCTCAGTCAATGCGAACACTCACCCATGCCTCTGAACCTTGCGTCCGCCTACACCATCTTTCTTCAGCTACGGACAGTTTTATCGGATATGCCCTTCACGACCGCACTGATAACAAACCTGCACCTTTCGAGGCTTGGTGCATGCTGCCTGATAATTACCTGCCTCTCCACAGTTGAAACAAGTCTTGCCTTGAACTGCAGGCACCTTTTGCACTGGCTCACTGAACTTGCCCTGCTTCACTAGGAACTCCTTCCGACTCTGACTATCTACTGGCCTCTTGTTCTTGTTCCAGGTCTCCTGCTTCTTTTAGAACTGATCCATGTCCTCTTCTGTCATAGTTGTTCTCCTGACCAACTTATCAAACCTCCTGATGCCTAAAGGAATAATCCTCGACCTCAAATTCGGCCTCAAGCCCTGCTCAAACTTCTTGGCCTTCTTCCTTTCATCCACAATCAGCTCCGATGCATACCTCGATAGCTGAGCGAACTTAGTCTCATACTCGCGCACTGTCATGCTGCCTTGCTACAGATTCAAGATATCTGTTGCCTTCCTCTACTGAATATCCAAGGAAAGAAATGCTCCCTGAATTCTTCCAGAAAAGCCTCCCAAGTCATTTGCTGATCTCCCAAGGTCCTCTTCACCGATTTCCACCAAACACCAGTGTCCTTTTCCAACTGCATAGTGGCCAACTTTACCTTATTGGCTGCCGGAGTTTTTGAGACCTCGAAGATCGTCTCCATCCGTCTAATCCAATCATCAGCCTCATTTGGATTAGACTTCCCCTCAAACACTGGCGGCCTCATCCTCTTGAAGGACTTAATCTGCTTGATAGAATCAGCATTAACAAACACTGGTCTAAGCCCATGATTATGATTCTGGTTCTGTGCCAAATTATCTCCCATTAGTGCATTCAAAGTCATACACCTTAGCAAACTCGACCTCAAGATCAACTCCTGTCCCTTGGGAACTTCCAGCTCCATCACCATTGTTACCATTCCTGGTCCTGGGTCCTACCATTCTACTGAATACTGCAAAATGAGGGAAAAGTTAGAGCACCACAACACAATTCACATCCATATCAATACCCTATGGCAAAACCTCAACCATACCCCAAACCAAACATCATGTTTTAACTCTTTGTGATACTCACACTCCAATGTCCACACCTAAGTACAGACGCTCTAGTGTCCACACCTAGGTTGGTTTTCATACCATATTTATTATTACTATTGAAGCATGCTCTGATACCAATCTCTGTAGTGTCCCCGAATTTTCAATATGATATCTTAGAAATACGTGGCACAATTTCCAGTATCAACTTCAAATGTAATATTAAACACAGTCCCAAAACACAGATAATTTTTATTTCAACTTTTATTACAACAATCTTAACAAGCAGAATACAAAATACCTTGAATTACAAACTTTTCTTTACAACACATCTTTTTACCAAATTTTACAAAAGCCATAACATCAATCTATCTCAAGCTTCCAAACACTAAGCTCTAAGCAACAACCTGTAAAACATGAGGCTAGAGATAATCCCTAACTCCCAAAACTACAGGGATCAGCCATAAAGGTATGAGTGACATAAAAACACGCAACATAAATAAGGCATTAAGCATGGAGTCATCAACAACATGTATTAACAGCAAGATTATATGAAATGAGAAATAACAATAAGTAAGGCATGAAAACATCAAGGAATATAAGATAGTAAATAGTAATACATGAAAACATCAAGTACAACTAGACTAAGTATCAAGTGTAGGGGAAAAACAGGAAAACACAAGCATAAAACCAAGTCAAGAAAACAAAATCTCTATATGCTAACTCTCTAATGCATACTTGTTGGATCCTATGCATTCCATAGTACATAGGTCCGGTGTAAGCCCTTAACGATCTCCACTTTATAGGTATAACCCCTTGTTTTGCAATTAAACCTATTACGGTGATGGGAAATAAGATCCAGAATACTCCGCGAATAGGCACCTTAGCCCTCGACGCGCAAGAATCATGTAAGATAGCTAAAAAACAACCAGAGAATCATCTCCCAAACCGTGTACCCCACGAATAGGCTTGCAAGGCCCTTGACGTGCAGATACACCAGGTACATTTTGTGAATAGGCCTGCCGACCCTCGACACGCGAATGCACCCTGCATGCTCTGTGAATAGGCCTGCAGACCCTCGACACGCGAACATACAAATGTCCTCTCAGGACATAACAACAAGCAGTCCTAGAACACATCCGTTGGACTAACAAAACCATGAGCCTATACTTACGTTTCCCAAGTTCCTTCATATCCCCACTAGTGCCTGTCCTTAAGTTGGTTATTATTAAAACATAAAAATCCTCATCTCTAGAGTTAGTGTATCCTGTCGGACTTAAATACTCAATAACAACTAAACCAAGACTGCCCAGGTCTAACTCAACAAATTTCAACTGCCGGTTCACAGGACACCCACTCAACTCCTAGAGATATCATCAAGACCAAAAACTCACAAATCCATCGTCAAAACGATCATATGAAGAACTTCTCCAATCAACAAAAACCCAAGTCTTTATAAAATTCCAGAATCCAAATCCAACAATAAAATATCTTATGGAAAGAATAATATTTAGAATAGTAAGATATAGATCCAAAACTTTTAAAGAATCAATTGTTTAAAGAACATCAGGTTAACTGAAGAAAACATCAGTAACAGTCGACTGTAAAAAGTTATCGGTCAACTGTCCAGAGCGAAAAAGCAGCACTTCAGGAAATAAAAATCTAAGTAGTAGCAGTCGACTGCAAAAAGTCATCGGTCGATTGTCCAGAGTGAAAATCCAACATTTTTAAGAAAATAAATTCTAAGTATTGATGGTCGACTGTAAAAGGATCCAGTCGACTGTCCAGAGCAAAAATCCAACACTTCGAGAAAATATCAAAACAAAGCAGGGACATTCGACTAGAGAAATGGGTCAGTCGACTGTTCTACACGAGATTTCAAGAAAATGAAAAAATACAGCAGCCAAGCAGCAATGGTTAACCGTCGAAACATACTAGTCGACTGTCACAACTAAAGACTGCAATTTGGGTTGTGCATATTTCAACCAATACGAAGTTTTACTTTATAAAAACCAAATCTGTAAAAGGTATATTTATGATATGATCAAATACAGCTTATAGGATATACAAAGATCCATAAAAACTAATCAAAACCACTTGAATTGATAAAGATAGCTTTTTAATGAAGTTCTTCAAAATAAAAACATGAATGTATGCATATATCAAAATTAGAGTTTTTAAGAATCAGTCATACATCAAAATAACTTTGTTTTATATTCCAAACCTTATCAGTACCAAAATAAGTTGAGATATAGTCAAATCCTTCGAAAACACATAAAACTCAATTTCTTCTTAAACCACAAAAATACGATATTTATGAAAAACGTTTTTGCATGCTTGTGCACCAAAAGAACTTCACAAATCCATAATTTAAAATAACAAAATATTTAGATTTAATCTTAGTATGTGAGCAATCCAAATTCAAGTATTATCTTTCACAAAAACACGAATCTCCAAATTTATTCAAAATGTATCAAACCCAAATTTAGTCATCACAACTCAAATGCTCAAGACATGGTCCTTTAATCCATTACTCCTCAAAATTTCTCAAACTCAATCTCAACTATTCTCAATAGTTAATTCATGAACAAAAACAAATTTATCATTAACATGGCCAAGTTGCATTCATCAAACTCACCAATAGTCAAAAATCTTTCTTTAATCAATTTATGCATAACATTCACCATACTCAATCAAATTAGAAATAACCCAATAGAAATAGCCTACTCACAATTTATATTGGGTTCTCCTACAATCTAAAATCATTCACATGCAAATTCTACTCACAAATAACTAGGGTTTTCACAAAAGATCCAATTTTTAACTTATCAATTCATCCAATCCACCATATGGATTCATATCAAAACTCTAGCATGCTTTCTAATAGATAGATCATCACATACAACATACATAAAACAAAACAAAACAAAACATATCACTCACCTTGTTGAAGAGATCAAACGAAGACAAATAGATAATAGGAAAAGCCTCTCCTTTGCAAGAAATCCAAGATCTTCGCTTTAAATCTCAAAGAAAATAAAAACAATAAACCCTTTTTGTTGTGCAGCGAGAGACGGCTGCACTCCACCTTTTAAATAGGCCGGAAATAAGAGAATTAGGGTTTTGAACACATTTGCAAAATAATCCTTTTAAAATATAACTTTACATAAATAGATCCCTATACTTGGAAACTTGATAAAACCAATTTAATTGAGATTTTAAAACAAAATAAACACTTTACTTCCAGCCGGCCCTATTTGAAAGTACAGAAAAGTAAGTTTGCACTTTTACCCCTCAAAATGATAATTTTGCAAAAAGATCCTCTTTTATCGAAACTGCAAAATAAATCAAATTCATCAAAATAAAACGTACACTTTTTAACCCTGAGTTAACTAGGCATTATAACCAGCCCAAAAATTCAAAAATCTGGAGTTTTCACTCCATTTGGTAATTTTGCACAAAAGTCTTTCTTTTTGAAATATTTGCAAATAGGTCCATAATTATCAGGAAAATCCAGAAAATTCACAAATAATCTCAAATAATAAATAGTGAGTTTCCCAAAATATTTTTGGCTTTGAACTTCCCAAGAAAATATTTACACGTGTAAAAAGATAAATCTTCAGAAAAATATTTATTAAATCTCCAGAAAAAATCATTTTAATTTATTTATAAATCATAAAAGTAATATTAAAAATTCGGGGTACTACAAAGCTTCTACTTGGGCAACTCACTTGCAAATCCTGCAAAATAACTGAAGAGTGAGGACGTCATTTGAAGGCAACTGACGCAATACTATAGTAATAGCAACCTTTCAAAGTCTCACAATCACAAACTTGCTACATAACATTAAAAAAAGTAACAATAAATGATTTAATAAAACAACAAGTGAAGCTATACTAAGTATGTGTGTGTCAAAAGAAATAAAAGAGAAATGCATTAAAATAATGTTCAAGAAAACACAATGCACACGATGATTTCTAATGCATATTTGTCGGATTCTATGCATTCTACATAGGTCTGGTGAAAGTCCTTATAGTTCTCCACTTTATAGGGTTCAATTCCCTCGTTATGCAAAATACTACTATGACTACTACGAGATTCAGACATTCTGCGTGTACTTAGCCCATGCCCCGATAATTTCGGAGGTCAATCTCTATCCATAGATAATTCCGGAGACTATTTCACTCACACCTGAGAATTTTTGAGAATACCCCACACCGCAAGCAATGGCGCCTCACCACACGCAAACGTCCCATGAGCAACCCCTCGATCCTGATAATTTCGGAGAACAGTCCCACACAACAGGTAATTCTGGAGACAATTTCACTCACACCTCGATAATTCTGGGGATCCCACACTGCAGATCATCATGAGGCCCTCATACTCATGTTTGTTCCCATTTCATCATGTCACCGTCTAGTGCCTGTCCTTATGCATACATATAAGTAACATGAGCCAGCTAAAGCTAGCTCCACCCCACCGGATTTAAACCCACAAAACTAGGAACACTAACCCATTCTGGCCAAGTCCCACAATCAATTTATTCACTGCAGGTAATTCTGGGGCCTACTCAACTTCTAGTTCTCACAACACAAAATCCTCAACTAACTTTTTAGGATCCACAACATAACCCTAAATCTCAAATTAAATCCAACTTGGTTCAATAATACAAAATATCCTTCAACATATGGAATGAAATTCAACTTACAGAAATACTTTAAACTCGACCTTTTGAATCTCACTTTCCATTCATTCGTAAATTCAATTAATCCAACTAAAAATTCATTCAATCTCAACTGAAATAAATCTCTTAAATATATGAGATCTCATTCCCAAAATCTGAAATTTTATAGTTTCTAAAACCTGAAATTTACCCTCCTTAAAACTGAGAATAACTCTTAAAATTTTAAAATAATCATCCTTCAAAACTGAAGCATATAACCCTTAAAAACTAGGGGTGGCCGATCATACCGAAATGAGCCAACTGACCGGTTTTCCAACCGAACCAATCGATTCGGTACCGAAATATTCGGTTACCAAAAGTATGGTACGGTACAACCGTACCGAGTTCTAAAATCCGGTTCGGTTTCGGTATGAATATGGTTCAGTCGGTATTTTACCGTACCGTACCGAATTGTTTGATTCCTGGGAAAAATGTTCCTGCTTCATTCTGTAGGGTGGAAAAATGTTTGATTCCTGGGAATGGCGGAATTCATTCTGGCTTTTATGTGAACACCACAGTCAACTCGTCGTAGCTCTTGACATTTTGTACGTGTATTCTCGGCAAATAACTTGTCCATATAAATATCTGATGTAACTGGGTAATTGTGATCTTTAATTGTATATTGACCTTAAATGTATTTTCTTTAGGAGTACTCTTCCTACTACTAACTCATTAGGGCGTTAGTTTAGGGAGCCTGTTAGAGCTACCATAGTACATTCAAATGTAAGTAATTAAGAAAATGATGAACATCTTCATACTGGTTTGTAAATATGAAATAGAATCTAACATATGGTTGTTGTTGATTTGATAGTCATTTCTGACAAATGCAAGAGGATACCCTTGCCTGTCCAAGCGACATCAGAAGTTGGTGACTGGTTTTTTTAACCATTCTATTCAGGTTTTTTTTTCTTCTACTGACTATTTGCTCCATGGCTCCTTTTTGGGTCTATTATCCAACAAATTATCTTTGGTAGTTGTGTGATATTGTTAACTTGTTATTTTTATTGGTACTGATATTTGCTAAGGTATTTGTTGAGTCATATTTGGTGTAACACCAATACCGAACCGTACTAACCGAAGTAGTCGGTATACCGAAGTTTCGGTATACCAAACTTTTTGGTTGGTAACAGTTTGCATATTTTCAAATCGAACTAGTTTGGTATGGTAATGGTACAATGTCAAAAAGTCTGGTACCGTACCGAGCCCACCCCTATTAAAAACTGAGAATTTCATCTACAAAAATATAGATTTATTTTCCCCAAACCAGTACTTGAATATATCGAAAATTGAAACTAGAATTTTACCAAAATCTGAAAGTTACATGATTTCGTTATTCAAAACAACACACTCTAAAATCAATATTAAATTATGGAAAAATTCATTTAATTCCAGCACATATCAAGGAACTCACCATAAAAATCTGGACTCAGACAAATTAATTTAAAGGGTTTATATTCAACAAATTCTGAAAACTATCCGTTATTTAAAAATTTGAAAGTTGTATCTTCTTCTCCTTAAGAGCAATCCATTAAAAAATGAATATAAAAATCTGGAAAATTGAGTTTATTTTTTCTTCATAAACATAGATCATGTCACCAAATTTCTAATCCAATCGAACAAAATTTGAAGCTCTAAATCGTAAATAAACTGAAACTACATTTTTGTAAAAATCTGAAATTTAACAATTTCAAAACTCAACCAAAACTCCATCGAATCTCACATAAATATCAGATTAAATACATACATATGCACTTCTATATGTATACTAGTGTTTCCTCACCATAGCACACCAGCCCCACACACAAAACCCCTTGAAATTCGCACCCAACCACTCCAAAACAACAACCTTGCTACTATATGCCTTGCGGGTTGAACAGTAAACATCGGGTTATTGTTCACCCGAGGCCCAAAACAACCCCAAATTGAACCCTAGGTCTAGGTCTTTAACCCCGAACCCTAACCCTAGGTTCTTCACACATTCTTGCATATTTTCAATGGATTTGTAACATGGAAACAATGTATAAAAATTCTAGTTTTTAACCCAACATACATTGATACGAAAACAACGAATAATTCACCAAGATTTCATCTTTTAATTATTCAAAAAAGTTCTTTAATCGTGCATATAGATCAATACAACTACCATGACATATAGGTTTATTAGATCAAATTTTATAAACAAATTGGATCTTTCATGTATAGAAAATTACCACTATTCCAGAGCAACATTGATCAACATGAATATTTAGATTGTACGACAACTCTAATCATCTACAATAATACATGGGTTCAAATAAATTTCTGCAAATAAAATATGATCTTTCATACATCAAATATTCATCATTCAAGGGAATCAAAATAAGAGTATCATGCCATCAAGATTTGATTTTTATTATGTAAATAGGCAATTTTTATCTAACAATCCATCCCTACAATCATCTCATCAATAAAACATCATGTTCATGCTAATATAATCATAATCTCACAAATCTAAACCCTAGCATGATTCTATATTGTTCATGAGAAATAGAAAAGAAATACATCAAAAGAGTTGAAAGATTACCCACCTCAATGAAGACTAAATGAAAGATAATAATAATAAGAAAAGAAATTCCCCCTCCTCCTCGCGAATATTGTGATATCCAAAACTCCAAACTCCAAAAAATGATTAAAGAGGATTTTTTTTTTGTTCACAACAGTGGGGGGCGTCTGTTGCTGCTGCAATTACAGGCCGGGCTGATTTCTGGGATTTTTACGAAGATTTTACAAAAAAAAACCCTTAAGAAAAAAATATTTTTGGATGACTGGGTCTTTCCAAATCAATTAGTTAGGTCAAATCAAAGCAATTAGAGTAAAAATCGAACTCCCCTAACTCCTCCAACCTGGCCGATCTTCACTGCAGCCCAGAAATTTCAAATTTTCAAAAAAATTGTCTCTGAGTGGCAATTTTACAAAAAAGCCCTTCACTTTGAATTTTTTTTAAATATGCCATAAATTTCTCTTAAAAGTCCAGAAAATTTAGAATTACTGTTTACTAATAAAAATTAGATTTTCCAAATAAAATTTATGACCAAAAAAAATATTTGCAATAAAGTCCCCAACAATCCCAAAATTGCATATATATATATATATATATATATATATATATATATATATATATATATAATAAAACACAAAGAAAGCTATCAAGTGGCTCTCATTCAATAGGGTTGAAATCAATGGTCTAGATCTAACCTCACAAAACATATTTTAAGTTTTCCCCCCAAAACTCAAATTCAAATCCCCCAAAACAACTCCTTTATTTATTTATTTATTTATTTATTTTTCACTCTCTCTCTTTCTCTATTTACTCAGAAATTTATATTTTCAGATTTCAGGTTTGTAAATTTTTAGATTTTTTATGCATTTTTTTTATTGCTCATGTTACATTGAAAATAGCAAATATCTCATCAACAGTTAAATTCATCATTTTCCACACTCAAAGTTTTAAGAAGTTGGATTTTACACCCCCATTTATAATTATTAACATAAACTAATAAAAATATGGACTTTTATTTATAATTAATTATTGTTTTACTATTCAAACTTGAACTATATAATTGTTGTTTTACTGTTTACAAGACTTTCATATGCTGTATCGTTTAGAAGACGTGCCGTAGGCACGTGCCAACGGGCAAATCTAGTACTCAATAAAATTAAATCAAATCAAATTAGAGGGATAAAATCTCTCCCCTCAATCTCTCTCCTGTCAAAACCGGCCTACCAAACTGCCCAAACAAAATTTGAATTCGAATTTACCTCCAAACGACATTTTGCCCAAAAATCCTTTTCTTTCAAAGTGTTTACAAAAATAGTTTCTTTATTCCGAAAAATCCCAAAATGTAGAATATACTCGACTATAAATAGAAGAATTTATTCAGAAATTCAAAAATGTAAATTTGCACTTCAAAAATATTTGTATGTGTTTTGCACGAGTAAAAATGTCAATTTTACAAAAATTCAAAATAATTAAATAAATTGATTTAAAAATTATTTATCAATTCAAAATATTGTATTAAAAATTACGGGGCATTACATTACTTTCCCCTTAGAATAGTTCTGTCCTCAGAACTACTCCTAAGATAACAGTTGTATTCAGAACATAACTCATAAGGATTCATTATTGTATATTGTAAGGCCGTCAATAAAAGAAAAGTAAACATGGTATAAAAATACATAATGTAGAAAACAAAATAACTTAAAATAGACTATATACATATATATAAAATTAAGAAAATAGGTGTATCAGGTAAGATATATATAAGTGAATAAAGGTACAAGGAAATAAGGGGACACAAAAGTATTAAACAATCTAGAAAAATTTATAGAAACGAAATAGAAAAGAAATGTGAGATAATATGGATCGAAAGAAATTTCCATACAAAAATAATAATAGGTTATGTATTAGATAACGCAGTTGATATAGCTAAAAATAGAACCAAATTGGGACCGTTCAAATCGGGCACGAATCTTGAAGCTCCCAGGGGTAAAACGGTAATTTCCACCACAAACAGGTCCAAAATGGGAACTGGATCTTTTCCAAGTCCAATAACCCAAAAACGGGTCTGTCCTATTGGGTATGGATGGCGGTCAGTCACAAACCAGCCCAGGATATTTAGAGAGTAATTCAAATTCGTGGTTATCCATAAGAGGCAGTTTAAATCACCTCGCCTATCAAAAAAGATTTAAACTCTCTTCCTTATCCAAAAATAACGGGACATAGGGGGAAATGATTATCTCTACACTGTCTCTAAAGGCGACTATAAATACCTCTCCCCCCACCATAAGGAAGGTAATCAATATTTTTTTCCACAAAATGCTCTTTCATAATCTTCCTTGATTACTAACTTGAGCGTCAGAGGGTTCGTCACCAGGATCCATCCCGGTGTTTCAAACTTTTTGCAGGTTAATGGCAGCGGCGAGAAACGGTCATACACTGGCCAGAAGTCGACAGTTTTGCCTTTATTGTTTCCAAAAGAATCTACAAATCATCTGTTTGCTCCCACAACAAAATAAGCAGCAACAGATTGGCACCGTCTGTGGGAAAAGAAAAAGCAATTCAGTCGCACATTGCCGGTAATGGTAGTTTTTTAGCCATGCCTCCAAAAGGAAAAAAGGAAAGCAGTGGCGTCCAGCCGAAGAGCCACTCCTCTTCCTCCTCCTCCACCACTCCACGATCTCCCTCTTCAACTCGACCAACAAGTTCAGCACTGCAGCCTGAACGGCCTCCTCCCAGGTCCAGGGGGGCCGTCCCGGGGGGCTCCCTTCGGAGCCATTAGGGACAACATCCCCACCATGACCACATCTCAGTCCACAATCCTTTAACTGACTCTATGGCTTCTCAAAGCCCTCCTGGGCAGGATCTCCATCAAGTAATTGTTAACCATCAGCAGGGGTTCGACCTCCGAACTCGCTTGAATGAAAGGTGAGCCCTTGAGGAAGTCCCTCAACCTGAGCGCCAAAGGGCCCCCAGAGTCCGATCCCCCCACAAGCCAAGTCCTAGAAGAACCCTCCTTCCTGAAGAGGCGAAGAGAGTCCCCTCCACATCGTCGGTGGAGAAGTCATACTCTAATAAGCCGAGACGCACCTGAGGACCACCGAGCTGGAGGGGCACCGGTCACTCAGACCGAGTTTCAGAACTTCAAAGAAGATATCTTGCCAGCACTTTATATTTCCACAAGTCAGGATCAGCGTGCGCCTAGCCCTCTCCATGACCCGAGTCATGACCAGCGTAAACCTAGTCCTCGCCATACCGCCACTCATGAAGGAGAGTCCCGATGGTCGACTAGATCCGACCGAAAGGATGACTCAGTCCACCGCCGTCTCCATGAGATGGAGAGACGCCTCAACAAGATCAATCCCGAAGAAGAACAATGGACCAATAAGTTCCGCCCAAGCAGACCCCCCTTTTCCAGGGCCATCATGGAAGCTCCAGTCCCCGAAATCGTTAAGCCGCCCCACTTTGAATCCTATAATGGGGAGTCAGACCCGGACGATCATATCAAGAGTTTTAAAATCCTCATGATGATTCATCAAGTCTCGGATGCGCTCCTCTGCAAGGTATTTCCAGCAACAATGAGGGGACCAGTGCGAGAATGGTACTCCCGTCTATCCCCAGCCTCCATCTTCTCATTTGACCAGTTTGAGGAGCTTTTCCTCACCCACTTTGTTAGCAGTCGCCGAGTCGAGAAAACAAGTGCATCTTTGATAGTCGTCAGCCAAAGAAAGGGTGAACGCAGAAGAAATTATGTTCGGCACTTTATAGTCGAAGCCCGGTCTATTGCCCCCTCAATGCTAGTATATCAGCAGTTCTAATGGAGGTGGATAAGGAAGGGCTACTCCACGCTCCTCCAAGAATGAATACTCCATCAAAGAGGAGGAACATAGAAAAGTGGTGCTGCTTTCATAAGGAGCATGGTCCAATAGGGGGAATCAAACTCCTTCCAAAAGGCCTTCATCCGAGAGGTGAGTTTGGTACAGAACTTTCCCCCGGCTAAAAATCCTGGGGTCTCGGTGATATTCTCAGACAAAGACCTTGAAGGCATCTGAACGCCCCACTGTGACGCACTCATTATTAGTCTCCACATGGCCAACCATGAGGTGCGCTGATTCCTAGTTAACAATGACAGTTCCATCAATATCCTCTCCCTGAAAGCCTTCTAAGGCCTCAAACTTTCTCGAGATCGTCTCAAGCCTGCCGGGTACACACTCTACGTGTTCTCTGGGATTCCGGTCTCAGTCGAAGGAATAGTCACCTTTGATGTGACCGCAGGAAAAATCCCGACTACTCGAATAGAGGCAATGGACTTTATGGTTGTCGATGTGAAGGCTGCTTACAATGCTATCCTGAACCGACCAGGCCTAATAGTACTTCATGTCGTACCCTCAGCCTTTCACATGAAAATGAAGTTTCCAACCTCTACAGGAGTAGGAGAGGTCAAAGGAAACCAAGAGAAAGCTCGGAGGTGCTACACAACCACAATGAGGGACTCAGTCCTCCCATTTGAAGCGTTTGAGCTCCCCTAACGGAACAGTGAAGTCATTCCCGAACTAGTTAATGAACTCAAGGAGATCCCCCCTCTTCGGAGAAGGTGGACTTGGAATACTGGGCATCAAATGAAGTACCACTAGGGTGCCTAGCACTCTCTGGTAGAAATAGGTTTTTAGTTTTCAATAAGGCCACCACTAGCGATGTGGCCAAAGCATGTAATAAGGCTCGCTCCATTGAAGCGGCCACTTACTTTGTTTCAATAAAACTTATCTTTTTTCTATTGAAAATTATTGCATTTACCTCATTTCTATCTCTCCGAATCACATCTACGATTCGTCAAACGGTAAGTTCAGAGTCTAGCTTGTCCTACAGGATTGCTCTCACAACTTACTAAGCTCAAAAAATGAGTTTGGAGTCCAACACTTGGTTCGACGCCGCTTTAGCCACTTGTAAACAAGCAAGTGTGGAGCAGCTCACCATTCGGAATTGCTCCTACAACTCGTTAACCCCCTCAAACAATAAGTTTGGAGTCCAACACTTAGTTCAACACCACTTTAGCCGCTTGTAAACAAGCAAGTGCAGAGCAGCTCACCATTCGAAATTGCTCCTACAACTTGTTAACCCCCTCAAAAAACAAGTTTGGAGTCCAACACTTGGTTCGACGCCACTTTAGTTGCTTGCAAAGAGAAAACGCGAAATGGCTCACCATTCGTAATTGCTCCTACAACTCGTTGGAGAATCTTAAACAGCTTGTTCGGAGTTTGAAATCATGGTTAGAAACCGCCCTCACAACTTGCAAGTATGCGGGATCGGGGTCTCGCAAATGACCATTCAAACACTCATACAACTGGTGACAATATGAGTACAAGATATCCAATCCTCTGCGGAACTTGTCTCCGAGCGACCCTCTTCTTTCGAGCGAGTTCGGAGCTCAACTCTCCCCTAGAGTTTCTCCTCAAACTTGCCTCCCAAAAGAATCTCTCCTAGAAACCGCTGAAGCTCTTCGCTGCCCTCGCCTCCCGAGAGGCCTTCTTCCAAGCAAGTTCGGAGCTCAACTCTCCCCTAGAGTTGCTCCTCAAACTCGCCTCCCGAACGGCTCTCTCCTAGAGCCCGGTGAAGCTCTTTGTCCACTCGCCTCGTGAGTGGCCTTCTTCCAAGCGAGTTTGTAGCTCAACTCTCCCCTAGAGTTGCTCCCCAAGCTCGCCTCCCGAACGGCTCTCTCCTAGATCCCGGTGAAGCTCTTCGCTCTGCTTGCCTCTCGAGAGGCCTTCTTCCAAGCGAGTTCGGAGCTCAACTCTCCTTTAGAGTTGCTCCTCAGACTCGCCTCCTGAATAGCTCTCTCCTAGAGCCCGGTGAATCTCTTCGCTCCGCTCGCCTCGCAAGTGGCCTTCTTCCAAGCGAGTTCGGAACTCAACACTCCCCTAGAGTTGCTCCTCAAACTCGCCTCCCGAACTGCTCTCTCCTAGAGCCTAGTGAAGCTCTTTGCTCCGCTCGTCTCCCGATTGGCCTTCTTCCAAGAGGGTTCGGAGCCTAACGTGTCTAGAGACACTCCCTAAACTCGCCTTTAAGAATGGATCTTTCCAAGAGTCATACAAAGCTGTTCCCAACTCCATGAAGACAAAGATGTTACGGGACTATTTTGACCATGAGGAAAGATGGTTCTTCAACTTATTTATGAAGATAACTTGTGAATCTTAAAGTTAGCTTCGAAGCGAGTGGTCAAACGCCCCGATCAGACCTCTATAGCACCTGGAAAGCAGATTATAGTGCAGCTGTGCCGAGCACTCTTGTCACCAATGCTGCTAATGGAAAATAGGCATTGAATGGTCAATAGTCAATGGTTAAAATCTCCACGTGTCGCCTTCTCGAATCCTCCCTAGACCTCGGTAGCTCTCACCGAGCATTCTTGTCACCGACGTCGAAATGAGGAAGAAACGCTGTCTCCCGCTGCGCACTACATCGTGATCAACGGTTGTGATTAAAACAAAAAAAGAGAGAGTAAACGGTCAACGCTGACCGAGTAAACAGTCAACCATTGACCGCCATGTGTCAGCACGCTGACCCATCGCTATAGCTCGGTGATGCATGCTGAGCATTCTTGTCACTGACATCGAAAGGTGTAATACCCTGATTTTTGAATATATGAAAGATTATTTATTTTTATATATGGTCTGCATGTGTAATATTGTTGGCTATTATTTACTTTCATGATGAGTAAGAGCATTGCTTTAGAAAGTATTTTTTTCTTAAAGCCCAAATGTTAATTTACGTATTTACTTCTAAAAATACTTTTTCTTGGCCCATTTAATTTAAGCCCATGAGTTTAATCTTTTCTTATTTTTCTATAACTTGGAGTGTGTAGCATTCCTTTTCTTTTATTTTTGTTTTGATGTACAAAATTTTGTAGGGTGATTTGTGTGTGCACGTGCCCTCTATGTACATGTGCAATGCACACTCCCCTAATGGCCGGATTGCTTCTTTTGGAGGGATTTTCAAATGGTTGAATGGAGATCATGGGCGGTTATTTTGAGGTGTGGGTAGTTTTTACAACCCCCTAGTCAATCCTAGCCTTTGATCCTATAACCATCTAACGAATCCTAGCCTTTCATCTCACTACCCTTGGTGTATAAATACCCCCTCCCCCCTCTCATCTATTATTCCTTATACTAAGATTTGTTTTATGAGATTATTATTGTAAAGAGAGGTATTTTGTGAGTTGTGTGTGCGCTTATCTGTGGAGGCCGAGTAGCATTCTGAAGACTTCGGTGTGGAGCAAGGAGCAAGGAGCGAGGAGTCGTTCACTATATTAAGGAGCTTTTGGCTGGATTTCGATTATTTCGTCAATTAAGGTGGGTGTTTCTCAGGACTTCTAGTGTAGAAATTATACTATGATTATGATGATTGTTGCTATTGCTTATAAGAAGTATATCCACACGTACTAGAATTGCTCGAGTATATTATGATAATAATTGTGGGAGACAATTAGTGAAATAATGACACTACAAACAATGACGAATTGGGTCGGTACAGTCGACTGCCGTAAGGATAAGTCGACTGGTACGAGACATCTGTTACATGTTTGTTAGAAGTTTCATGACATATATGTGTATTATTAAAATGAAGTAGTAAGGCTAAACTTATATCCTTCATGATGTACATGGCTAAGTAGACATGGGCATGTGGAAAAAGAATTAAGGGATAATTAATAAAACTGAGAATGACTGGTACAGTCGACTGATGTTCGGAGTAGTTGACCGATGCATTGATTAAACTATGAGTATGCCTGAAATTCCATAAAATGAGATATGTTTTCATTGTGATTGTCCTAGTGTAATTGAGAATCATGTTTTATCTCTGCACGAAAGTTATGAATAAGTGTGAATGCATGTTTAAAATATTTCCTTGAAGAAAAGATAATGTTAGTAACTTGAAATTCCATGTTGCGATATTACTGAACAGTAAGAAGTTTTGTGTTTTTGAAACATGAATATGTGTATATTGTGATTTAACATCATGATGCAAGCGTATGTAAGAACTGTAAGAAAGATAATCCCTTAATTTGAAATATGAATCTGTCCAGTCGACTGAATGCACGTAGCAAGTCAACTGAGCTGAACCTAACAATGTACTGTTAAAAATCCCAGGACAGACGACTGATGGATGAACAGTCGACTGTCACGTGGATAATATTTTGAACATGAAAAGTTGCGGGACAGCCGACTGGCCATGTGCAGCAGTCGACTCTCCCGAGTGTTTATGATGAACTTGTATTGACTGTACGAGTCGACTGGTATCCTTCCAAGTTGACTGTACAGAGTAGATTTTGATATGTCAGAGATTTCAGTTTTGATTATTGCTGAAAGTTGTGAACTTTATGATTAATGTCAATGAACTCTTTTATGGCTGTATGAATTTATATGAAAAGAATCATAGATGTGAGTTGAGAATTAAATGAACATGAAAGGCTAAGATCATGATAAGAAAGTCTGTGAGACTCTAAAATGAATTATGAGCTGAAAGTGCTCAATTGGAAATCGTGAAATTGAAAATTGAAACCAAAGAGTAGCTAAGTCTCCCCCGGCATTGGAAATGAAATGAAATAAGAATTTGAAAGACCAATGTTGGTCATGTATTGTAATAAATGAATAAGTCCGGTTGAGTGGAGAGGCTAACTCTAGAGCTTTGATTTTTGTTCATGATTCTAATAAAAACTAAGGATTAGTGCATAGTGAAGATGTGATGAAAGTGAGAGAAAAACACGAGTATGAGAACTAGGGTTTACGGTGCGGGTGTGTGAGCCACAGAATGCATGCTTGATGCATCAAGACATGGCGTGGGCACAACTCAGAATGATCGGACTCTAGTCACGCTTGTGGGATGTTTGGTGACTGCAAGAGGATCGTGTGCCATGAAGGAGGCTGAAATTGCCACAGAATGCATGCTTGATGAGTCAAGACATGGCGTGGGGTTCCCCTCCAGGTTTTCTGTACACGAGCTTGTACTCATAGTGTAACGACCCGGAAAATAGCATATGGCTATTTTGCATCATAAAGTGTGCGCAATTGAGAATTTCGCGCGATTAGGGTTTTTCTAATGACTATTATTTTAATTAAGAAATATCCGTTATTGTTTACTTTATTTTATTATTATTTTCGAATTTAAATTATTTTTATACGGATTATCTACAAAGCAGTTTTATTGTATTTTTGTACTGTTTATAATATTAAAGTAGAGAGTTGGGCTTTATTTGAAATGTATTAAGGCTAGGGGACTTATACGAAGCATTCCCTTAGATATTTATCCATCTATTATTATTTAATTACATTTTTTTTTTACAAAAAGACCCCCCCACATTCTCTTCCTTCTTCTTCTTCCTTCTTTTTCTTCTCCCCGTCTGGTTCCCCCCCTACCCAGAACCCACCTCCCCCGATCCCGCACTCCATCTCCTTCCCCTACTTCTCCCTCTCCCCGTTCACTCCCAACCAAAAGAGAACCCCCAACTCTCCTTCTTTCTTCTTCTCCCATCTCCTTCTCTTCTTCCCGTTCGTTCCCAAACCGACCCATGAAACCCCACAACCCCCCCGCCGGCCTCCTCCATTCCCTTCTCCTTCTCCGTTCGTTTCCAACCGACCGACCCTCACTCCCGTTCCCTTCTTCCTCCTTCTCCCTTCTTGTTCGATGCCGACGCAAAGAAGCCCCGACCTCCTACTCCCCTCCTCCTCCCGTTCGCACGCCAGCACGATCGGAAGGAGCCCCGACCCCCCCCACCTTCTTCTCCTTCCCTTCCCCTTCCATTCCGAACCCAAAAGAAATCCAAAGAACCCATCGATCAGGTTTTCCCCACCTCAAAACTCCTCCGATTCTCCATGGATTCCAAATTAAAATTAGGAGTAGACTAATGGAGGGATTCTCGACATCGTAGTGGCGTCGGATTTTCGATTAGACTTCGCGAAGGTATAACCCTAACTATTTTATTGTATAAATTTTAGTTGGGTTAATTTTATTGAGTAGGAATATTATTGTATAGAGATTTAGAGATGTTGGAAATTGTAGATATGAGAAATTAGTGGATTGTTGGAGAGATTGTAAGTTATTAGTAAATTGGGGTTTTGGGTTTGTAAAAGAGAACTATATGGGTATGGATTAATTCTTGTATAGAAATAGAAATTTGTAGTTGGACTATTAGATTATTTGGGAGCGATTTTAGTAATTAATTGAGGATGAAAATACCGTTGGTATTAGATCATCACGTGCATCACGCGTGTATATCCCAAGTGTTCAGTAAGCACTTGTGGGATATTTGGGATAGCGATTATTTACTCTTGTGATTAGTTGAATTATTTGAGTTTTAATTGCTTGAAATTTGGTGATAGGATATATTGCGACCATTGGATGCGAGGCGGCACGGCGCTTTGGATCTTCGCGGAATGGTGAGTAGGATTTATTATACGTATTTTGTGACTATAAAGAAAACATATGTGAGTATGACTTATTATGTGTTTTTGTGTGCTAAGAAAGATGTGAGTTAATTTATTATGTGTTTTTGGTGTGTTAAAAATTATGTGAGTACTATTTTATTCTATGTATTTCTGTGATTTTAAGAATTATGTGAGTTAGTTTGTTTATATATTTGTGTATTTTATGGTTTAAAGATATATGTGAGTTAGTATATTTATATACTTTGTGGGTTGATGAATATGTGAGTTAATTTATCTAGGTATTTTGTGATTTAAGAAATATGTGATGAGTTATATTTAGATGATGATATCAAATATGGGTGTATGGTTTATATACGTATTTTGATGTTTTGAAGAAGTTCGAATAAACTAAAGTATTGTTATAAATTTATGGATCAAAAGGATCCTATAAAAAGTATGAATGGTAGAACTTGAGTTGTATTAGATCATGCTTGAGTTGGTGTGCTATGTCAAAAAGAGAACTACCATGCTTAAAGATTTGTTGTAGTTAATGATTCTAAGAGAAGAACCCATGCTAAGATGAGTAGTGGTTCTAAGGTTCAAAGAAACCATGCTTAAGTGAGTATAGTAGTGGTTTTAGCTAAGAGGCTCAAAAAGAACCCATTTTAGTTGTTAGTAGTATTGAGTAAAAAGAACCCATCCTATGGATTTGGATTGTTGGAGAGAAAGAACCCACACTTGTGATATGGTAAGAATCCATGCTTGAATTGTTGTAGAAAGAAACCCATGGTTAAGTTGTAGTAAAATATCATGTTTGGGTCGATTTTAGAAAGAAACTCATGTTTGAGTCGATTATAGTAGGTATGCCATGATGAGTTGATTTTAGAAGAAACCCATGCTAAGTTGATTATAGTAGATTCTTTTGTTGCTTCTAATTATAGAAGATCAAGTTTGCTAGTAAGTACAGTTGGTTGTTTCTAGGTTTGATTACCTGTATGATTGTTTGTATGTGGTTTTGCGCGTACGTGGCTCGACTGGCCCGTAGATAGCTGTGGGTCTCATACGCAGCTTATTTGGCTCGTATGCGTGTTGTTGTCTCATACGCAGCTCGACTGGCCCGTATGTAGATGTTGGTCTCATACGGAGCTTATTTGACTCGTATGCATGTTGTTGTCTCATATGCGGCTCGACTGGCCCGTATGTAGCTGTTGGTCCCATACGTAGCTGTTTAGCTCGTATGTGTTTTGGTTACTCGTATGTAGCTTCTTGGCTAATACGCAGTTTGTTGTGCTCATCTAGGGTGATATCATTGCCCTAGGGCCATCGACCATTAAGACGTGTGTTTAGCTTACTCCTAAGGAACTGTGGACGAGTCACTTCGCGGGTGCCGTCAGATCTTAACCGTTGGTTGATTGCGGACCGGAGTGTGACGAAATCCAAGTTCAGGATAGTAGCATGCGAATACGTTCGTATTGCCGGAGTCTTGGATCGATAGGCCATGAACCAGATCCTGAGGGATTCTGGTGAGTTTAGGTTGAGCAGCCTAATAGAGTTATCTTGCGAAGTCTAATTTAAGACCTAGCATGTTGTGTAATGTTGTCATTCCTAGGATTGTTCAGGGTTAGGAACATCATTAAGGTAGTGACTTATAAAGATCATTTTACTTCGACCCTTTGCCGAAAAGAGAGGAGTTGGTTGTTAGGTAGCGCCTTACGACCAACTTGTCCCTCGAAGCAGGCCTTAGGCGGTGATATTGGGTTGTATCTTCCTGTCAAAGGAATACGTACGGTGCCCTCTCACGAGTTGGGAGCACGGGATGCGTATCGCACACTGTTAATTCCTGAAGTGCCATGATAAGGCGGCGGAGCTAGGGGGATGGACCCCGAAACTTCGTCGGGTCCTTGTCCAGGAGAGAGCGAACAGGCCATAGATCACGGTCTATGAGTTAGGGGCGACACAGGATAGGCTTTGTATGCTATACTGCGCTCGGAGAGACCCCGTGTTCGTCTGGTTTTTGAGTGAGGTCCGGTGTACCGGGTAGTAGTGGCAAACATAGACACCATGAGCGTACTGCATTGGTGGGACTTGACCACATTTGCAACCTCATCAGTCATGTAGTATCTGTCAGGAACAGGTTGTGTACAATTAGAAATTCATAACGCGGGTTCAAATCCCTATATATGGAGAAACGGCTTGAGATGGGGCGCATGTATTTATGGGCTGCATGTTGCTTCGGAGACTTGCTGGCATTAGAATAAGAGCATCATCGCATTAGTAATCTTGCATTAGAATAAGAGCATCATTGTATTGGTAGTTTTGCATTAGAATTTAAGTCATAAGGTACACAGGCACAAATCATATGTACACGTGTCCTTTCCATTCGAGATAAATTGCGAGTGTGATAGTTGGAGTAGATTAATAACCAAGCTATGGGCTTGGGATGTGATTGTGTTATTACCGAACTATGTTGGGATATGGGGTGTATTGTGATAAAATGCAAGTAAATGGTAAGGTGAAATGAGATGTGAGGTTGGACATGAATGAATGTGGTAGTATGAGGACGAAGGCATATGTTTATGATGGGATACATGAGACATGGAAACAAAATCAATATTGTATTATGAGTGGTTATTCAAATGGTTACTAAATATAAGTATGTTATGAGCGGGTATAGATATACATACAGGTGATGACTCAGAGAGTATTTGATGTAAAATCTCATTTATGATGTTTACATGTTCAAATGTCAAGTAAGATTTGTTTATCTTGGAAATTGTGAGTTCGTTATGTTTTTACTTGAAGGTTTAATTTATTTACTTTTAAATAAATTATACTCACACCAGAAATGGCTAACCCCTTAGTGTTTGGGGGTTAGGGAGTCCCTGGACTACCCTAGGTCCCTACTGTTACAGGTCTTCAGCAGTGCAGAGGTGAGGTGTAGGTACAGGTTCCGTGGAGTGGAGTTCCAGTTATAATTCATTGTTATGTTTTAATTGTAAATAGTAAAGATTCATGCTTTAAATTGTATTTTTGATGTATAAGTATGAGCATGATGATGAAAAGTATAGTGTGAGGCAGCAGGATATGGTTTTGACCCGTAACCATTTCGTGTGGAGTGCCAGGCGTCGTGGTAGGTTTTTACAGGTAAAATTCTAAAAACTTACTACGTTTTTATAAGGAATTTATGGTTTTTATTTGATAATTGTTATACCGTTATGAGTTTGGCCCCCAGAGCATATATATATATTGCCTGTGTGATGATGCTCATTTTGGCTTGGGGAGCCCGTATTTTTATTGCCTGTGATGTAAGCTACGGAATTTAGAGCAAAATTCCGTAAGCTTTTCTGTGTTTTGGGCAAAAAATACAAAGGAGACTCTGCCCAATTTTTCTTTGAAACATAACCATTTTAGTTTATGTTTAAAGTGATATAGAAATTGGAAGAATTGAGTTTGGAGTCAAAAAGAAAAAAGGGCAGGCGCTACAGTCGGTATTACAAACTTATATTTGTAATTACTGCATAGTAACTTTGTGTTGAAGAAAAGTTTTTAAATTTTCCAGTTTTTCTGTGTCTCGAGACTAATTGAAGGAAAGATCTTGGCGTGTGTCACGGTTTCCCAGCAACGGGGAGATCGGGGCGTTACACATAGATCATCTAGGACACTCACCGTACTTACAGTAGTAGATTAAGTCATGGCGAGGGATAGAACCCTACAAAGTTGAAGAACGATTAAGAGGCTTGCCCTCGGACCTATGTAGTATGGGATGCATAGAATCCGAACAAGTGTGCATTAGTGTCATGTAAACTAAATAATTGCATTAAGGATTAAGTGCACAATCACAACACGACATCATTAAGATTTCCCTCTTTTCTTTTATTTTTGAATGTGAACAAGTGTGTGATTTGTTAAGAAATGAGAATCGTTATACTGTTTCTGGCATAGAGAGGATGGCCATGTATAACTATCGTCGGTTGAATAAACTGACGTACCCACAGTTTTGTATGCAGGATAAATGACATATTACATGTTAAAGAGGAATGGATGCATAAAGATTTTACCATGTTGTTGTATATTTATTCAAATGTTGTAAATTTTACTTCCGCTGTGCAAATGTAAATGTAATATATGATGTAACTCTAATGTAAAGTGAAAAGTTTAAATTTCCTGGTAAAATTGTACTAAAGAAAGTGAAAAGATCCTGTAGAACATCTCGAATTCAGTGTATTTGGGATTCGGGGCGTTACAAAAGGAGAGAAAACATCTGCCTCCCAATTCGCACTCGATCATGATCGACCACTCAAATTCAAAAAAAAATCGAGCTGATTAACGGGTTGGGTTCGAACTTATTTTGGACCGAAACCCATAAAACCTTCTCCTTCAAAACTCCCTTCTTCAAAGCCACAAACTCCAAAGCAGAGCTGCTTCCTCCTCGAGCTGTCGAAAAGCCACCATCTCCTCTACAGAGCTCTCCTCCCCCTCGCCGAGCTCGACTCACCTCCATTTCGTTGAGCTCCTGTGACGAGCTCTCCTCGCCAACCTCCCATGACCGTCGAGCTCCTCCCTCGCCGACCTTCTCCATCTCCGAGCTCCTCCATTTTGCCGAGCCTCCACTCCACAAAGCTCTCCTCCCCCTCGCTGAGCTCGACCTCACCTCCATTTTGTCGAGCTCCAGTGATGAGCTCTCCTCGCCAACCTCCCACGACTGTTGAGCTCCTATCCCATCAAGCTCAGCCTCGTCGAGCTCAACCCTCAACGCCTCCGAGTTCGAGAACTTCTTTGCCAAGCTCGAGGACTCCATCATCGAGCTCCATCTCCAAAGCAGCCGAACTCCTCACCGAGATTTTCTTCCATCGAGCTCAGCCTCGTCGAGCTCAACCCTCAATGCCCCCGCCTGAACTCCTCGCTGAGCTCCTCTCCCTTTGAGCTCAGCCTCTTTGAGCTCAACCCTCAATGCCTCCGAGTTCGAGAACTCCTTTTGCCAAGCTCGAGGATTCCATTGTCGAGCTCCATTTCCAAAGCAGTCGAACTCCTCGCCGAGCTCTCTCCCTGGCGATGAGGCCCCCGATGTCAACGCCGATGGGAGCTCGGAGGTCGACGTCACCGCCGTGTGTCAACGTGCCTATGGGGGCATGGGGGTCGGCAACGCAGTTGAGCGTTGCTGCCACTGACGTTAAAATGAGGAAAAAATCACCTCCTCGCGATCCGTGCTTGATCTTGATCAACGCCCCTGATGGCGCTACGTGTACAGGTATTTATTTATTTATTTAATTAATTGAATTAGTTATTTCAAAGAAATTCGAAAAGTTAATTAAAAGTCGAAAAAAATAATTAAAAATTCTAAAAATAACTATTAATTCAGAAAATATTTTTAAAATTATGAAAATATAATTAATAAATTAGAATAATTAATTAAGATTTTTTAAAGTTAATACTTATGGCAGTCTCTGAGCTGATGTAATTCCGATCCACTGTTATTGTAGATTCAGAATACTCTTTTTCAATCCTGAACAGTTGACAAATGATCCTGCAATATATACAAACCAATAAACAACTTAATCATAGTTCAGAGTACATCAATGTCTACTGCCAAATACACATCTATATAAATCATCCTTCACAAACCCGTGCATATATTTTAATGTTTATAGGGCTTTTTCAGAAAATGTGCAGTTTGAGGTGTTCATTGCATTAGAAAATAAATTGCTACTCCAAATAAAAATAATAATTCTCTTATTGAGCAAGCCACACATAGCAAGGAATTTTCGGTCCACTACTATTGCAGATTCATAATACTATTTTTGAATCTCGAGCTACTGAAAAATGATCCTGCAATATACAAACCAATAAACATCAAGCTCACTCCATAATCTTACTTCATAGTACATTAATACATCAACGTCCACTAGAAGAAAAAAAAAACCTATATAAATCATCCCTTAATGTTTACATGATTTTTCATATGTTGCCTCGTTCCGAAGACGTGTCGTAGGCACATGCCCACGGGCATACCTAGTATATATATATATGTGTATAGTCCCCTTCGGGCATTCATATCAACGATTTGAACTGTTTTGATCTACACATCTAAATTAGTCTAAATATATAAAATCAAGTCATTTGAAATTTATTTGCTCATGCGTTGAAGTGTTACAAAATTGTATGGCTGAATATCATTTTTTTTATAATGACATGATGGATGGGCAAATGAATTTCAAATGACTTGATTTTACATATTTAGACTAATTTATAAGTGTAGATCAATGTGAACGGTTCGGATCGTCGATATGAATGCCCGAAGGCTGAGTGCACATGCCGTATGCACCATGGCGGTGCACAATGGAAGGGGATTATATATATATATATACATATATATATGGGATGTGGGTCTGGGTCTGGGTCTGGATAGGCTGGAACTAGGATTGGGCTTCTTTTACAAAAACAAAACAATAATAATAATAAGCTTGAGTTGAAATTGAACTTTGGGCTCAGCTTTTAATCTATGGGCTTTACAAAAATAAAAATAAAAATAATGATCCGGTTATAGAATTATAGAATGGATAAGGAGTTTGGGTTAAATATATAATCATTCAAATAGAAAATAAATGAACTTATAGAATGGAATAAGATTTCTACTAAAATATATATTCATTTGAAGAAAGCTACAAATACAATTGATGAATAGAAAAGATTTTAACAGGAGATCCAAAAATAAATTTAAAAAAAAAATGAATTTAGAAAACAAATTCTTTTTGTAAAAAATTGAAACACGAAAAAAAAACCCATAGAAAATACATATAAAAGAAAACGGGGGTTACACTAATTAAGAGAGAGAGAGAGAGAGAGAGAGTGAGTGAGTGAGTGAGTGAAGGCGAAGATCCTGTGATTCTTCTTCTTTTTCTCTTTCGTTTTTGGGCTTATTTCTGGGTTCTCCTAGGTTTCATTGTACAATATCTGCTCCCTTCCTTCTCCTCTCATTTTTCTTTTCTTTTTGGGTTTTGGGAATTTCTATACATTGATCATTTTGGTAAAATCAAATTTGAAATGTTGGTCAACTTAGTGGGGGTTTGATTTACTTGAAATCATTGTGGAGGTAAACGAAGTTATAGGCTGAGAATGGTTGATCCTGATCATGGCCATGCTCACTGTTTTAAATTTCGGCCGTATCGGCCAAAATTTCGACCGAAATTTTGTATCGGTAATCTTGTCGATACGAAATCCCATATTTTAGTGAATGTTTCGTTTTTACCCGAAAGTTAAAATTTTGCCTGAAATTTCTGAAATTTCGGCAGAAATGTATCGGCCCGAAATAACAAAATTTCGGGTCTGAAACTGAAAGATGAGTTCGGGTTTTTTTCTTTGCGGGTTTGGGGTATATACCCAATCTTCGAAACCCAATTCATAAGTTCATAACGCTAATCCCAATTCCTTTTTCTTTCTTCAGTCGCCTCTCTCTTCAGATCTTCGATTCTTAATCTCTCTCTCTCTCTCTCTTCAATCGTCAACAACATCTGAGGCCTCTCTTAAATCGTCAACAACATCTGAGGCCTCTCTTCCATCGTCAACAACATATCTTCTCTCTCTTCAATTGTCAATCTGAGGCCTCTCTCTCTTCTTCCAAATCTTCGATTCTTCATCGTCAACAACATCTACAGCAGCACCCGCCCTCTCCATATTCTTCTTCTTCGTCACTAACAGACGCGTTGTTCTTCGCCAAGTAGTAGGCTTGCAGCACACTCTCTTCTTGTCTTCTTCTTCGTCTTCTCGCCAACAGTGCACAACGCCAAGTAAGATCAACACTTTTAAGTTGGATTTTTTTAATCTTTATATGTTGAATAATTATTGTAGAGTAGAGTACCTGTTAATCTGTTAAGTTATATGGAAGTAATACTTGTGATTGCTAAGAATGGATTTTGAGACTGAAGTAAAACTATCTTGTTCTAATGGTTTTTTTACAGGATCTGACAGACCTTCTCAAGTCCCCTGTGGTCATTACACACAATGATCTACTTTCTGGGAATTTGATGTTAAATGAAAAAGAAGGTTACTTACATCATACTTAGTAGCAGGTATGTTCTGGGCAGTGTTATTATGTGTTTTATGCTGTGCTTTAACCTTTTCAGTATATATTTAATTTGACATTATTTTATATGTTTATAAAATTTGGTGTTATACTTCTAGAGGAGCTCTACTTCATTTTAATTTTGAGTATGGGTCATACAGCTACAGAGGCTTTGACATCGCAAACCACTTTAAGACATCGCGCAAACCACTTTAATGAATATGTGGGCTATGAATGTGACTACAGTCTACAACTTGAATGTATTTTTTGATAGTTTATTAATCCTTTTTGTCAAATATTTTGGTTCTTTATGTGCTAATTCTTAATAAATCACATCTATTTTAGGTACCCAGATCAGGATGCACGATACAATTTCTTCTAGAATTATTTGCAGCCTGATTCACCAAGTGAGGTATATTTTTTATTTGAAAAAGTACCATCCTGTGTTCCTTTATAACTTCAAACATGTTCCTTTATAACGCATCTGCAGTGACCAGAACATAGCTTTATTCCATCAGAAGTCAGTGTAATTTTCAGGGGTCAACTGAGGAGTGTTGTGAAAGCAAGAGGTATGTGAGAGAAGTGAATTATAAATGTGCTATGTTCCCATTGCATTTGCCTATTCTTTTATGTTTGATAGTCTGTAGCTTGCTGCTAGAATTTCTTAGAAGAAAATAATAAGATTTTTATTGATAGTGTTGATTCTTAATAAAGTGATTCATCGTATAGGTTCCTCGTGAGGGAATTTTGTAGATTTAAATCATCTAAATGCCGGATTTATTTCTTAGTTAACATTGTTATGTTGTCATTATAAAACCTGTAGGAGCTGCTATAATTCCATTACAGTTTCATATGGTCTTCTACTGTAGATAATCTTTGAATCTTGTGTTCTACTACTGGATAATATTCGTCACTCTTGCTTTTTCTTATGGTTCACTAGCTTTATCAAGATACATATCTAAAACATAGTACATTTAAGTATAACATAGTATGTGTCGTTACAAGGAGCAAAAATTAGAGCAACATCCAATAACCTTAGCCAAATGACATCATGAATTTACAAAATCTCTGCAGCCATAATTTACAAAATCCAAATGACTATTCAGTGGTAATAGTGCATATTTCTCATACAACATTACAACACCTTGAATTTGCAAATTCCTCTGTCTTGTTTTCAGTTTGTTTAGCTGTTTGTATATACTGAAATCATCTCATTTTGTGCTTGCAACAAGAATGCAATAAGTGTTAAGAGTTATAGAGCATTAGAAAGTAGTAAATAGACATACTAATGTTAAATGACATTTAGAACATATAATATATTGTTTAGTAACAAAAAAAAAATATTGAGTGTCTGAAAAGAACATTCGAAATGATCACATTTCCCCGAAATCTCCTCCAACATCTCCTATCCGAGACGAAACACCCCTTGCTGAGATGAGTCCGAAATTCGAGATTTAAAACCTTGGTCATGCTCATAATCATCTTCTCCATCTCCTCCTTCCCCAATAATGGCTAATCCTGGTTAACTTGCTTCCTAATGCACATTTAGACGATTCCATCCCTCCATTGATCTGAAACCTGCTACTGCTAGTGCTACTACTACTACCACCACCAGTGTTCTTCGCATCACTCTTACCATGATTCCACTAATTACCCTTTTTACTCAGTTGTTGTTGGTGCTTTGACAATGATGTTGCATGTTCAGACTAACTAATTTTCGACTTTTTTTGCATTATACAGGAAGGCCCAAGAATTCCATTGGTTGCAAGTTATGCAAATCCAAATGATACTTCTGATTAGAATCGAAGCAACTTCGCCAAAAGGAGGTGTACGTAGTAGTAGTCCGGTGAAGTCTTCTTTTGTGGTGGTTAATGTACATTTGTTGCATCAAGTACTTTTTTTTTGGTTTTTAACTAGTTTTCTTTTGTGGTAGTTTATTCGAATATATATGTAATTTTTGTAATGTGTTGAATTCGTGGATAATTAATGGAATATGTATTAGTTTATTATGCTTAATTATTGTCCATGATTTTGAATTGTATTATTATGCCTGATTAGCCTGAAATTTGTGGAACTGAATGTGAATTATATTACATGTTATGTTGAAATGATTTGTGAAATTAATTGTATTATCGATTTTTTTTAATTTTAATGCAAAAGTAGAAAAAAATCTGTCCCGGCATTTTCAGATGAAAAAAATTCTAGGGTAGGTATCAAATGAAAGAAAAAGACCTACCTCATGGTCGGTTTTATTAAAAAAATAAATAAATAAAAACCCAACCACGACGTTTTACAAACGCCGGGGTAGTTAGTAACACTCGATTGCTCGGGATATTTCCTCTGTTTAAAATACTCATTTCCTTACAAATTCAAGCATGCACAATTTTGTTTATAAGCAAAACACACCTTTTTTATATAAAAAATCACATAAATTAATAAAATTAATCATACCAATTCTTTTTCTGAAGTTGCATCTGGTACTTTCTCGTCTCAATCGTTTAGGCCATTTAAGAACCCTTAGAAAACAACCAAAACTTTTATTTAAAAAATCATCAAAAATCGATGAAAATTAGGGAAATTGAGTAGAAGGTTTTGGATGTTACCAAAGAAGGATGTTTCGGTTTCGGCGCCATTGGATCGGGTAGTAAAGTGGGGCGGGACCGGCGTAGGGGAGGGAGTGGAGTGGGGGTGGGGCTGCAAGGGGCGCGAGCGGGGTGTGGGGGAGCTGAGGGAGTTACAGGACGGCGGTAGTTAAGGGTGGCATAAGGGCAGGTGCAACCGGGGAGGGGGGAGGGGGCGGTAGGGGTGTGAGAGTTAGGGGGGTCGGGTTCGGTGCCTTCGGGTAATGAAGTGGGGCGAGGGCTGCTTGGGATGGGTACAGTGTGAGGGTGGGAACGACGCGTGGGGTAGGGTGGGGTAGTGTGGGGGGGGGGGGGAGCGGCGAGGGCAGGACTTATGGGGTGTGGGGGTTGGGCGGCGGAGGGCGCGATCAGCGTGGTGAGGCAGGAGGAAGCGGCAGGGCCGCGGAGTTAAGCGATGGGAGTGGGTTTGAGAAGAGACGTGAGATTTTGTGAGATTGGGAAGGTGGGAGGAGAAGAGACTGTGTTTGAGGGATTGCGGTTTTTATTTTGTTTTTGGTTTTTTAATAAAATCGTGCGTACTGCACATGTTATTTAAATAGGAATCCATACTTTCCTCTCCATTCTCTTTTTCAAAATAGAGATAGGAGAGGGGTAGATTCTCTCTTCTATTAGTTTAAGATATAGATATATGTAAGTTACTTTTTCCGTTATTATTCGTATATTTTAAATGTTGTGTTGACACCTGTCCTGAACTTAAAGCTAATATCTCATCAAACCACCTTCCAGCCTTCATTCGCCACATCTTCGTGCAACAACCCAAAACTTTGCAGGACTGCCTGTGCGATTTTCTTTAAAGAGATGTATTATCAGCTCAACAATATCCTGTCTAGCCGTGCAAGTGATTTTGTCAAGCTGATAAACGACTTTTGGAATCAACTCATCAAAGCTGAGAAGGAAGGAAGTACTGTTGGGTTTTATTTCTTGCATACTTGTAGTTCGACAAGTAGAAAGGGATGAAGTGAGTAGGTCACCATCGAGAGAAGAAAAATCAGCAGCAACAGCCGGATTAGAGGCTTGTACAGTCGACTGGCCTACTCTTTAGTTAGATAACACTCAAACAAGGTCGATTTTCCTTCTTGAAAGTCAACAGACAGCAGCCTTTGACTACAGTATTTGGCTTAGGTCTGGGTGATCTTTTGGACCCAAATTCATCTCCAAGTTAGATCGTGCGACTCTTATCGAATTTCTTTTTACTTAGTGATGCTGCTATTTTTCGGTGTGGGAGCAACAGAAGACGAGTTCTGTATTTATTGGAAAGCTTACATTCTCAACGGTGGAAGGATTACAGACTGCTGCTTACCCGACCCGCTGAAAGGCCTAATTGTTAGCTCTATACGCACAATCACTTTGATGTAAGGTCCCTAGAAAATGCTAATAATTATTATTATTAATTTTTATTTTATACAAAAAAATAATCCTTGTTTATATGCAAACCTTTCTCCAATATTGGCTATACATTTGTGTTATGCATGTGTATATATATGTATGTATTGTATGAATGTATGAATACATATATATGTGTAGGTATGAGTCTATGTATGTATGTACAACTATTTATATTAAATAAAAATCCTAAATCACTAAACTAAACCCTAAACCACCCATAAAACTATGTGCTTGTTTTGGGGTAAGGTCACCCCCACCCTCTAAAGTATTTATAGTAGCATCTTGAATGTGTCCCTAATATATCCACCAAATTTCATAAATTTTTTATGAGTGTTGATATCTAAAAAAAATCCATGTGGCTGTTGTTGTTGAATCAACTTGCTGTTCTGGGTTGAATGATGATACTTGTCTTATAAAATGTATATCTCCATGGTTAATATGAGTTTGGAGCTAAAAATTTTAATAAAGCTTCCCATGCATGTCTATAATATCCCTACAAAATTTTGTAATTTTTGGATATGTTTTTCTATCTTAATAAAATTCAACCTTGTTGCTGGTTTGCGATAAAATTTCTGCTCTGTGAGTTTAACATGCTTGACTTATAAAAATCATAACTTTGTGTCTTAATGGAATTTGAACCTGAAATTTTTACAGCAGCTTACTAAGTCAATGTGCAACATTTACACAAGGTTTTGTAATTTTTGAATGAGAATTGTTATCTTTTTAAAATGCAACTTGCCGCTATGGTTAAGAAACAGTGTTGTTGCTGTGTGAAAATTTTTATCTAATTCAAAATATCATATCTTCCTCTATACTTGGATATGTAGTGCTCCTATGTGTCTATCACAATCCTGTATATTTTATAAACTTTTGAGTTCATTTGATATTTTAAATGAGTTTATTGGTGCAACTGGTTGATAATTCCATAAGATCTGGAAGTTTTACATGCTCATCAGTTATGACTATTTTTCTTATCTGAAAGAAAGTTTTCAACTGAGATGTATTAGACTTAAAGAACTTTATGAAGAACTTAAGAACTTAGGATTTCATATTCTATGTGATTTATGGTGAATTTCCCAAAACTGCATCGATCGCAGATTAATAGTAGCTTGCTGTTTGATTTAAATATATTCGTGCATCATACTAGGATTTTAGAATTGACTTAACATGGTGTTCATTCTGACCCTTGAGTCGTGTTTGATCATGTTAGAGTTGTGCTTGTTGCACCTATTGTGTTTTTTGGATTTGAATAACAATGGTCTCATTTTTGGTACGCTTGTTCATTATTCATTTTAGTTTGCTAAGTGACCTAATTGGTGAGCCGTACCCTTTGACTTATTGAATGATATTTGAGTAGCTAGTAGCCTTATCGCCTCTAGTGCCTTGGATGAGGACATTCTTCGTGCGTCGGATGATCGCTACCCAAGGAGAGTTGATCGCGGGATGGAGATCGGGTCGAGATCCAAGCAAGAGGGCGGGCGGCGATCGACGAGGTCGAATCATTGTCGTCACTAGGTCAAGTTGAGATCTGGTCCGGCCAATCTTGGGTCTGAGTTAGAAATCGGGTTGGGTTTAACCTAAGGCAATTAAGTTGAATAAAAGTCTAGGTATGTTAAACTAGCAAGTAGACGTCCGGTATTTCACTAAATCATCTCACTAATAAAAGATAATAAGTTGCATAAGTTCTAAGTTAGGGTCAGTAGGTTCATTGTAGTAACCTTGAACAAGCATGCAATCTATTTGATAGGACATGCACTAGTCGGGTGGTTGTACTCGCCTGAAGGGGACACTTGCGGTGCCGTCTCTCCCATTATGGGGAACAGGCGGCATAGTCACGTCTGTTAATTCTTGGGGTCTAGTGATAAGAATGGGAGGTGCTCCTGTCAGACGTAAGGAATGGACCCTGCAAATCTGTCAAGTTCTATGTTGTTCAGTACAGGCTGTAATGTCCCGGATCCCTGTTACCAGACATCTGTGACACAACCAGAATCTTTGCCATCAAATGCATTTCAACACAGTAAATAACACGGAAATTTAAAAACTTTTATTTGCCAAATAAGATCATTACATCATTAATTACAACCGTTGTTATGTTCCTGAACAAGGAATACAAATTACATTAACTCATTACAACTTTTACAATTATTTAGACTCCTCTTGTGAAGCTATCAGCTGTCTTCCAGAATGATAATTGATTGATCACTACCGAACTCCGCTGAGTGGTCAATCTGCTTCTCTGAGACTTTCCCCTCAGCTAGAGCCTCCCACTCCGTGACTCTGATTATCTCTGCACCTGCTTGAATGGTAGATAGGTACGCCGCTCCTCCATTTGGCTGCCCGCATTCCCAAATCCGGTTTCCAGCACCTAACTGAGTGGGCACATAAGTAATTCTACTTATGCAATACTGATAAAACAGCGATCTCCAACTTGCATACCCACAACCATCTTGAATGGAAAAGAAACGTGCATCCTAATTTCCTTGTGTTTGTGTATGCCATGACCTGATGTCTAATGCAAAATACAAAATACAAAACGGATGCACTTAATCTAATGTCAGCAAAACTCTTGATATGCATGCATCCCATTCTGCATATGTCCAGATCAAGCCGTTTCCTCCAGTTTTCATGGTTTTGAACCCTCTCCATGCAATACCTTCGACTATTGTACACTTCATGTTCCTGATAAGTACAACATGATTGAGGAGGTTATAAAATTTGGGGAGCTACCCCTGTTTGTCACTAATAATCGTTGCATCGGACCTCTCTCAAAAGCTGTGACAAAACTTACAGATATACTGCAACATACCCATTGCGCTGAAGATCCATCATGGTTCGTTCGTGTCCACCAACATAGAACAAGGAAACATCCCGTTCTTATCAAGGTACCTCAGGAATTAACAGAGCGAGATACGGCTCCCATGTTCTTAACCATTGGAAAGACACAGCTTGTATCCCTTTGACAGGAAGAGACAACACTGGTTAACACCGCATAGTGCTGGCTCTTAGAATGAGTCGGATTATAGGGAATCACCCCAAACACCAGTTCGGTCTTTCAAGCGAAAAATAAAGAAAACTTAATTAAATACAGTTTACTGAAAATATGTTTATCACTTAAATCATGCACGGTGTCAACAATGTTGAGCCTGACTGGTCTTGTCAAGAAAGCAAATAATCACGGTGAATCAACATTCACCGATTTCCAATACCTTCACAGGTCTTCGACCATATCCCCGGCCTGTGACTCTCAGCGAGTAGTCCATCGGTGCCCAAAGGATGCATACAAATTGTGAATGAAGGTAAACATACGCAAACACCAATACCCGACTACTGACAGACTCAGGCATCAAGACACCAGTCACAAATTGACCATGTAGCTATTCTCTTACTCATGTGTCCATCATGAGCACTGAGCACAACAATTTCATATAAGTCTCAAATGAAGTTCTTAGAAGGGATAATACTTTAAAACATCTTAAAACTCCAATGATAAGTGGTTGCTGCGACTCAAGCTAGGCTCATCGAAGTTCAACAAAATTAGGTTTTCTAGAAGGTTAGGAAACTCTAATGCAATCCCCTAGTTGACAACTCCCTCGCGTTTCTTATAGAAATCAAGTTCCCTGAGTTAACACATGCTTGGAGTCGATCAAGATAGTAGGTTGCTGAACTTGTAATATTCATAACTTTCAATATACAATTCGGAATTGCGTGATATTATCCATTCTAGGAAACTAAGAGTCTAGGCTACAACTTTCTAGTTGACTACTGCATCAGATTCATCCATCTAATTGCTCTAAAAGGTCTCTCAATCATCAGCCTGTGTACTCCCCGTACACTGGCTACACCTTGCCGATGGCATAAAAACCTACTCGCTCGTCGGAAAGACACAAATCTAGGTTCTATGGAAAGGTAGGAGTGTCTACTACAACTTCCAATTTGAAAACATCCCCAATTCATCCATTAAAGTCCTCAAAAACTCCAATTTCTATCAGGTGCACATACAGGGAAAAAATTGATTCATTATAAAAAGGGGGCTCGACTAAGACTGGATCTGCCCCAATTTTAGGAAAATCATAACTTTCAAACCACAGACTGGAATTACATGATTCCAGGTGTTTTGGAAAGCTATGACTCTCCACTACAAATCTCTAGTTGATAATTCTTCCAAATTCTTAACACATAATTCCAGATTTACACAAATTCACGAACTAGTTAACTTGAGCTAAAGCTGAACATGGTGTACTTTAAAATTCAATAACAAATCAACCCTAAGTCCAAAGCTCGTGAAATTTGAGATTCTAAAACTAAACATATACCATTAGTCCAAAAATTGTATCTAAATTCATAATACACAGGGAGTTATGACTATTCAAACATAGCACAAAATTTCTACTGCTTTTCAGACATGGTCTTTATCTCTACACACAATTTATTTTTGAAACTTCATCAAATGTCATCTAAAAAAAACTAAAATTTTAGATCAGGATGTAGACTCATACTACAAGCTACTACAAAAATTTCGTTGCAATATCATGCACACAGGTATTTATGAGTAGATGAATTTCAGTCTCAAAACAGACAGATTCTGCTCCTAACTTCCAGACCAATTGTAACTTAGAATTTTTTTGAGGCATTAAACAATCTCAAAAAAATGTGAAATTTGAGTATATGGTTGTAGACACATACAAGAGCATCTAGAAAAAACATTTCAGCTTAAAACACCATACCAATACTGAGTTATGATTTTTGAAAGACATCAAATTCTCACAAAAATTAGCAGCTTTTCATCTTGTCTCTGTTCGAAAATGGAATTAGTGTTTGGGCTACTAAATGGCCTCCAAATATTATGAAAAAAAATTATGTGTGCTCTAGATTCATAGAATATCAAGTCCTAAAAATTTTAGTCCAAAATTCTAAGCCGTTTGTGAGCTAGAAATTCCTAAGCTACACATCACATACATGTTTCTTCAACCAAAGATCAAGATAAGAGTTGTTCTATCATACAAGCTACTTTTCTTATCATGTCAATATTCATACATGACAACCACACTTCTCTTAACTACTACCACATGCTAAAATCACATACACAAAAACTAAGTTTTTAGAGATTTAGAGAATCACCCACTTCTTTGGTTTGCAAGAGAACTCCTTGTAGCCTTGCTTGCTCCCCCCTTTGCTCACTTGCTTTTGTAGAAGCTTGACTAACTCCTATAACTCTTCTCTTTCTCTACTACAACTTCTTCTATTACAAAAAGAAACTTCACCTTTTCTTTTCCTCCTCTCTTTTTTTTTGAACAAGGAACCAAAAAAGATGAATGAATGAGAAGGTGAATGGAGTGGGGGTTTTACAGAAGTTGGAGGGTGCTAGGGTTTGGGTGTGGGCCGGCCAAGATGATGGAGGGTGGAGATGGGTAGGGTTGAGTTAGTGGAGGTGGGTGGAGGAGATGAATGCCAACACATCAAGTCCTGAAGCTTCAAGAGCTCTCTTGGAAACTTCATGAAGAAGCTCTCCATGAAGGATGCTAACCATTGGATCTTCATCAAGATGGGTCTAGGGTTGATCAGGATGAGGGTTTGCTCCTAACCCTAGGTCACCATACCCTAGGTGAAGAAGAATTAACCCTAAGCCTAACCCATAAGCACTAGTGAAATCCACATTCAATTCAAGTATCAATTTGGTTTAAAATAAATTATATATATATACATATATATATATATATATATATATATATATATATATATATATATATATGTTTATAAAAGTTATTATTTTTCCCGAAGATTGTTGTGTTAAAACAATCGGGGCAAATCCACAGTTTAATTGATAAGATATCCCAAGTACATCTCATTGGGTTCAGAATGGCTAATATATATGAAATTTCTCAATTTAAAACTAATAATTATTAGAAAAATATATAATCGCGTGCAATACTCAGACGTGCACGGATTACAATGCAAAATAGTTATATGCTATTTTGCGGGGTATTATACAGGCAAGGAGCTGAAGTAAGACCCCAAAGGGTGGGTAAGACTCTAGGCATCTCGGTGAGCAGGGTTACCGCGGGGCCACCTTTATGCTCGTGGCAACTTTTGGGTGAGGTTCGGAGCAGTGGGACTGCGGGGACCGGGCGTAGTGAAAAATGGGGACACCACTACTGACTGTAGAAGCAGAATTGGACCAAACAACTGCAACCTCATCAGTCACTAGATGAATGTCAGGAATGGAAAAGAGTACAAGAGTAGGATGCATGGCGAGGGATCGAACCCTCCAATCAGGAGTAAGCGTGCTTAATTTGGGAAGTATGTAGTATGGGGTGCATACACTTTCAAATCAAGTGTGCATTAGAGTAGGAGCATCATGTGCAATCTTAGAACTGTGCATGAGTTTCTAGGTCATGGCATACACTCTCACTTGTATTCTGACTGCATATTTTTCTCTTGCATCAATATTTTTTGGTTGTTGAGTTGGAGAGTCGCTGGTTTTATCAGCATTGCGTCAGTTGCATTCAACTGACGTACCCACAGTTGGTTAGTGCAAGACTACCAGATTGTGGGAGCGGGAGGCACTCGAGCCAGGTGAAGCATCCAAGTGGAGTGGCATTGTCCATGTTCTTTGTAAAGTTTGTTGTAATAATTTTGTACCTTTGTAGCAAAATTTATCTTAATAAAAGTTTTTTTAATTTCCGGTACCTTTCTGTGTTATGTACTATTTGAAGTAAGATTCTGGATTGTGTCATGAATTTTCAATGTTGGGAATTCAGGGCGCTATAGAGTTGGGTCGGAAACTTGCAACAACAGCCTGAAACACTGAAGATGATCCCGACAACAGACCCTCCGATGGTCAAGTCAGTAACCATAAGTAATAAAAGGGATTTTATAGGCAAAAGAGTGATTAACCTGAGAAAGATATGGAGGGGTCATACTTATATGTGTGAGGAGAAGTAGCTGTGGAAATAATCTCCCCACTAATTTGGAGGATCCCTCCAATTAGTGGTTTTCCGTTAATGTCCCCTTAATTCTAGGGATTTGATTATCTCTAATACTATAATGGGAGAAGGCCTTAATGTCATTTGTGAATCTATCAACGCGTGCATTACACATACAACCAAAACCCCTAATATAAACTCATGAAATACGTGAACTTCCCGTGCATTCTTTACTATACTTTTTGTAATCATGCAGCGCACGTGCATTATACTAGGATGTAAGTAATTTTCCACTATAAAGAAAAGAAACCCTTCCTTCCGCTTTCATTTTCACTACACTTGCACAATTTATTTTGTTTTAATGTTAATATTTTTTGTATATCTTCACTTTATCATAGTTTAATAATTAATTGATGGATTATGTCATTCTCCTCAGCTCTGAAGCTCGGAACCACTTTCTTCATAGTACTGCGCTAATATTGAATATTAACTGCCCATATACTTGCATATGGTCTTATCTTCCCAAACCTTCGAAGAAGAGTATATATATATCATGCATCCTTTTTCAGTGTTGAGTGTTGGTAGGCTCATGACGTTCTCTAAAATTAATTTATGTAATGTAATTTGGTTCATGGGGTTTGTTGATTAATCGTTTTTTTTTATATAAATTTTTTTTAAAGCTTTTTGCCTGGTTTGCCATATAAGGAAAGGTGCCCCACATTAACCAACTTAGCTTCAGACCAAGTTCGGTGGCAATTCTATCAGGTTAATTAATATATATTTCATAGTATTTGATTTTGATTTTTTTTTTTTTGAATTTTATGCAATGTATTTGATTGGTTTGATTTAATTTTGTTGCACGCAGGAAGCTGGAATTAAGGTTTAATTGAATCATACAATCATAAAATAAACCGGTCGCTATTTATTCAGTGAATGCCACATATATTATTCGTTAATTATAATTCACCAAATTGCAGCTGTGTTTATGGGATCCAAGAATGGAGTGATTGAACTAGGAATGTTAGATATGAATACTGTACGTATACGTCGTACTTGATCATCTTAAATAATTAACATCGATCTATGATTTTGATATCGCATGCATATATCTATATATACAGGTCGATATTCAAATGATTCAACAATTATTCTGCGAAGAAATAAGTCAGCAATACAATCTCCCTTGGGATCAAATCCACCACCCTTCATCGTCCTCTTCCTCTCTTCGCTCTCTATCAAATGGAAGTTCTGAGTACTCATCTCTTCTGTTACCACCAATATTTCCTACACCAAGTAGCGATGACCAAGCCATAATGAGAGCAATGCTCACAATCATCTCTTCATCATCAGCTTCTAGACTATTGTAGCTTAATTGTAAATTGATCTCCATTATTTTTAGAATAAATTTTTGATATAGGCGGTTAAATAATTTACTGTATCTTTTCTTATGAGCATTTTATTTAATTTAATAACAAGAATTTTTTGTAGTCGTGGATCGCACGTGCATTATACTATCACCCTTAACCAGAAGATCAGTCTCCTCTGATTGGGCTGTTGGTGGTCCCCGCTGCCGACTTGGGGTGATGGGCCTGTGATAGACTCATGTTCAAGTTGTTGGCCTGTAGCAGTTGTGGAATGACCACATTGCCTTTAGGGACTTCGGGATACGTGCAAGAATTGTGTGGTCTTGATTAGCCGCAATTTTTAACCCCGATCATAAGCCCCCCACTCTCCGAGAACAGTTTCCAGCGATCTTCAGGGAGTAGATTACTTGCGGGGAAAACTGCATAGACATGAAGGCCAATTTGTAGCAACGATATTGGTTCGCGTGAGGGGGTTGGCGAGCGGCACGAAGCATCATGCCGAAGGACGCAAGGCACCAACCAAATAGTGGGGAGATCCGCGAGTACCACGCTGAAGGGCAAGGCGCAAGGGGCGAACCGATTTATGAAGAAATTCGTAAGCGGACCCGGAGTCCCACGTCGAGGGGTGAGGCAATATGCGAAGAAATTTTGCGAGTGACCTGCAGTGCCACGTTGAGGGACACGGCATTAAGGACGAACCGATTTGCGAAGAAATTCGTGAGCCACCCGGAGTGCCATGTCGAGGGGTGAGGCAATATATGAAGAAATTTTGCGAGTGACTTGGAGTGCCACGCCGAGAGATGAGACTTGAGGGGTGAGCCAATTTGCAAAGAAAGCTTCACGAGTGACCTGGGGTGTGATGCCGAGGGGCAAGGCACTGGGGGTGAGCCAATTTAATTAGAAATTGGCGAGCGACTCGGAGTGCCACATAGAGAGGCGAGGCGCGAGTGGCGAGGAAATTTATGGAGAAATTTCATGAGTGAACTGGAGTGCCACACCAAGGGACGAGGCAATTTGCAAATAAATTTACGAGTAACCTGAAGTACCTCTCCGAGGGGCGAGGGGCGAGGGGCAAACCAATTTGCGAAGAAATTTGCGAGTGACCCAAAGTGCCACGCTAAAGGGCGAGACACGACACGCAAGTCAATTTGCAAAAAAAAATTGTGAGTGACCCAGAGTACCGCACTGAAGGGCGAGGCCCTAGGAGTGAGCCAATTTGCGAAGTCATTTTGTGAGTGACTCTGAATGCCACAGGTCTATGGCAGGCACGAGTGGAACACGTCGGGTGAGAGTAGGTGAGGGGTGTTGGTTCTGGTTCTCACATGGCATTGCGGTTATCGTGGAGTAGTCACACAACTTTCTTGTAGTTATGGGGGTGTTGTCACGTGACCAAGGTTATCGAGAAGCCGCGTCTCACTCTATAAGTTCTCCACCCCCCTTCATTATGCTGGATTACTTTCTCTTTCTACAGTCAGCGCTTCTCTCTCTAGAACTTCAAAGGATCTCTCCAGCGGTGCTTAGGCAACTCTTCCATAACTTCGCAATCAATAAAGTGTTAGTCCATGTATGAAGACCAGTTGAGTGATTCAGCCTTGTCCTCGGGCCAAGGTGTGTCATCCTCCTAGTCATTGTCTTAGTCATTCTTGTCAGTGAACGAGTCCAAGAGCTTGAGCCCCATCCTTGTTCCTTCTTATGAGGGATTGGAAGAGGGAGGAGTGGAGGTCGAAGAAAAGGTGGAAGAGAGCTTAAGCTCTGAGGAAGTAGAAGTGAAGTACAGTCACTCCGATAAGGCGCTTAAGGAAGAAATCAGAGAAGAGAAAGAAAAGAGCTCGAAGGAGGCGTTTGAGTAGGAGGTCGAAGAAGAAGTGGAGAGGAGCCCCAAGGTCCAGGAAGTTAAGGCCTTGTCCTCTTATAGCGTGGTTTCCATTCCCCTCCTCGTGTTTTTCGGCCTCCGAAGAAGAAGAAGATAGTCTATCCCCGGATACGGAATATGAACCGATGGAGTATGAGCACGAAGGGGGCATGTTCCGGCCAACTCTCAGCGAGTCCATCCGGATGTATCTAGATGATTTGGTTCATGCTATCTGTTTTGCGGTACATCCGTCATCAACGGGCAGATTGAAAATAGAGGTGTACATGAAGAAGAATACACTAGTGGCGATCAATCTTCCCACCATCTGGATCACATTCCATATTCCCCGAGATTTTAAACTGCTGATTCCAAATCCTGGGGTTCGTCCGACCCATAACCTCTCGGAGTGGTTTTGCTTATTTCCCCTGGACGCATTCATCTCGGGTTTATGTCTCCCCATGCACCAGTTCATCAAGAAGGCCCCGAAGTGGTCTGGGGTGAGTCCTATGCAGTACAGGCCCAATTCTTAGAAGCAGCTGACCAGCTTCACCATGCTGTATAAGAAGAAAGACGTGCCCTCAAAGCAAAAGTACTTTGCATGTGCTTGGGATTGAGCTCTTCATGGGCATAGCAGGGGCGGTGTTTCCTTACCCCTCACCATAAGTATCGCGTGCTGCATAACCACCCGAATTCTATCAAAGAGTAGAAGACGAAGTATTTCATCAGCTATAGTCCCAAACCTTGGGATATCCCCACCTATGACATCTCGAAGATAAAAGGCCCAAACCCACGGTGATCACTTCGGTGGAGGAGGCAGAGTTCATGAAGTTGTTCAAGAGGGGTAACAATATAGACTGGGCGAGGGTGACTATGACGAAGTTGGCAGCATATGGCCTGAGTCCCTTCACGCCCCATATGTTCTTAGTCTCTTTTAGTTGTAATACTTTTCCTGCTCCCTTAACGCCATTATGTTTTCCTTTGCAGCCCTGGTCGATGGTGGTGCCATCGTTGCTCGGCGAGCCGAACTAGAGAAAAAGACCGCTGAGGACTCGAAGGGAAAGAAGAGGGCGTCTTCCTCAATTGCCGACAAGTCACCCAAGGGTCATTCAGATAGGGTGAAAGAATCGAAGGATCTAGTCATCACTGACTAGGAGAAGTCTCTGAGGGCTCAGCCCAGTGAGGGTGCCTTCAAGGCCACCGAACTGGCTGTGTCTCCGCTGCCTCCATTCCATCCTGTGGTAAAGGCTATCCTAGGGGAGAAGGCCGACCAGACATTTAGGCCTGATTGGGCCGTGAAACTGGCCGTCTCCATAATAGAGTCTTCGGTGGCTCTCGAGGTGGTGAGCAACATAGCTCTGCCAAGCGACGGAGGAATCTCGCCTGCGAGACATATGTTCGAGCTATCTCAAGTTTGCTCAAGCCTCTGTTATGGTATTTTTCTACGTGTTTTAATCTCTTCCTGCAGACCATGCTCCAAGGGACAGAGATTAAGTGTGGCAATTGGCCCGAACTCGACCCGATAATTAGTGGGTTTGGGATAATAATTATCATTTTGGGCCGGGCTCGGGCTCAATATTTTACGCCCAGGGAAAAATTAGGGCTAGGCTCGGGCCCAAGTTCTTTGGCCCGATGGGCTCAAATAAATTTTTTATAAGTGTAAGCGTTTGTTTATGTATATATCATGTATATTTATGTACGAATTTTTAAAATAGAATATTCATGTAAGTAAGTTGAAATAGGTGTTAAAGTTTATAGATAAAGAAAATTTTCATTGTATATAAAATTAAATTAATGTGTACAAATTTGATGTGAATTACTCAAAAGTTTGTAGTATTTCTATTATTGTTATTTTTTTATCGTATTCTATTCTTGATATAGTTTTATTTTATGAGAAAATTATATATTAGAACATGCATAAGTAGTTTGGGCCGAGGCCCAAACCTATTTTTTGGCCTAACTCGGGCCCATGCTCAGGCCTAATTTTTTAAGCCCGAAGAAAAGTCAGGTCAGGTTAGGGCCTATGTTTTAAACTTCAGGCTCGGGCCCGGGCTTATATGGGTCCAACCCAAACCCGACCCGCTACCAGCCCTAGTGGAGATGAAGAGGCAATATGAGCATGAGCTCAAGTGTGCCAACCGGAGGGCGCAACGGATTGAAAGGGAGTATAAGGAGGTGAAGCTTCGTGTTGAGGTTCTCGAGAAGAGGGAGAAGGCCCTTGAGGAGGAACTAAAGCTTAACCTTAGAACAAGAGCATTTGCGGAGGGAGAATGAAGCTTTGGATGCAAAGTAGAGGGAGTTGAAGGTAGACCTTGAGAGCACCATGGACAAGGTCATCTTGAGGCTGGATCAGGGCTATGATCGAGCCCTTAAACATGTCAGGGAGAGGTACCTTGACCTTAATCTCGATGGCCTTTCCTTCTAGCAAGGGGTCAGTTGCGCCCCATCGACTCCTGCAGAATTTCCTTCTGGTGACAAGGAGGTTCCTTCATCGCCAGCCGACTATCGGGAGGTCGGGACCAAGGTTCTTCAAATTCTTCCTCAGGAGGTGCCCCCTCTCACCTAAGTAGAATGCTAGGCCATATTTGTCGTTTAGTATTGATGATGAATGCAGACTGACCACCACCTCACTGTGTTTTTTTTTCATTTCTAAATGAGAACGCTTCGGCCTTTACCATTTGTCTTGTTTGTCTATTTTTTAGTGTTTTAAATCTACCTTTAAGACTTGAACCACTTTGATGACCAGAATGAGGCACATGATCCTCAGGATAGTGGGACTTAGGAGGAGAATTGATCCCTTTGAGAACAGTTGCGACAGTTAAAGGATCTCATTATTTGGCTTTGAAAGAAGGCACTAAACTAGGAGGGCATTCAACTATCATATCCGGCAGTCACAAGGCATCACGCATGAGCTTTCTCGCAAGAGGGCCCATCCCGACATCAGCTTAGCTCTTATCTGAATTGACGGGGATACACTCTCTGGCTCGGTTGAGGAGCGGTCCTCAAGTTTGTCCTCAAGCGAATGCTCATGGAGAGGGATTTGGAAATATATCATTTAAGGGTCAAGCGCAGGGAGGCAGACTTGACGTACACCTTCTGGATTCCGTTCTCAAGGCTAGATCCTTACTTGGGGACCCATTCCGGATTGAGGGCGCCATGTATGCCCAAAGTGGAGTGGTCATGTCTTCCAGCGTCACTAGTGTCAGAAGGGGCCTTGGTTTCCCATGGTTAGGCACCCGGTCCTCGGGGGCTGATGTCGCCAACTTGAGGTCGGATGCCGAAGGAGATCCCGGGGGTTAGGTCTTTGCACCTTGAATTTGTAATATCTTATGTAACCTTGCAATGGTAATCATACAAGTGTAACTTTGAAGTGTATTTTTTTACGTCCTTCTAATAAACGTCATTGTGTATATTTTGGTCATTTAGGAAGCACACACCAACTACCTGACATGATAAACTGAGGGGCGAGGCCCAAGAACCGAGCCAATGTGTGAATAAATTCATGAGTGACTCGGGATATCACTTCGAAGGGCAAGCCAAATTGCAATGAAACTCACGAGTGACCTGTAGTACCACTCCAAGGGGCGCGGCCTGATGGGAGAGCTAAATTGCAAAGAAACTCACGAGTGACCCAGAGTACCACTCCAATCTACGAGACTCGAGGCACGAGCCAATGTGTGTGGACATTGCACGAGTGGTACGGAATACCACACCGAGGGGCGAGGCACGAGGGGCGAGCCAAATTGCAAAGAAAGTTGCGAGTGACCCGGAGTACCATGCCAAGGGGTGAAGCTCGAGGTGCGAGCCAATTTGCAAAGACATTTTGCTAGTGATACGGAATACCACACCGAGAGGCGAGGCACGAGGGGTAAGCCAAATTTGGAACAAATTGCGAGTGACCCGGAGTACCATGTCGAGGGGCGAGTCTCGAGGCGCGAGTCAATGTGCGAAGACATTTTTTGAGTGATACAAAATACCACACAGAAGAACAAGGCTCGAGGTGCGAGCCAAATTCTTTGCGGTCCGTCACGTGTGCCTCATGTGTGTGTTTACGTTCGACGTCATGTGTTTTGTACAGTAATCGATACGTCGTTTTATCCTTTATATATATTTTCCATCTCTACAATCATTTTCCTTAGTTTTCCTCACTTTCACTTCCGCTTCTCCTTACTCTCATCTTCCTTGTCTGGCCTTATTTTCACATTCAAGTATGGTGAGCGACGAGATGCTGAAGGAAAGGCGTGCAGTCCTGAAGGAAAATGTAACACCCTAGATTTTTAAATAATATTTTGAGATTAATAAATGAATTAAAATAATTTTTGGTGATTTAATAAATATTTTTCTAAAATTTATCTTTTTCCACGTACAAATATTTTCTTGGGAAGTTCAAAGTTAGAAATTATTTTTGGGGAAACCTATTATTTATTAATAGTTATTATTTGTGAATTTTCTGGATTTTTCTGATATTTATTTGGCATATTTACAAATATTACAAAAAAGATGAGGTTTTGTGCAAAATTACCATTTGAGTAAAAACTATAGATTTTCAGATTTTTAGGCCGAGCATGATGGCTAGCCAACCCAGAGGTAAAGAGTTTACCTTTTGTTTTAATAGATTTGGTTTATTTCGCAAATTCCTTAAAGAAGGGTCTTTTTGCAAAATTGCCACATAGAGGCAAAATGTACAAATTTATTTTTTGGATTTTGAAAATAATGTCAGCCAGTATTAGGTTAGTTATTTTTTATTTTAAATCTTAATTGAATTGGTTTATCTAATTTCCAAGTATAATGATTTATATATGTAAAGATATATTCAAAATGGATATTTTACAAATCTATTCAAAAACCCTAATTACTTGAATCCTGGCCAATATAAGGTGAGGTGCAGCCGTCTCTTCACTGCGCTACACAAAGGGTTTTCTCTATTATTATTTTCTTGGAGTTTCGAAGCGAGGATCTTGGTTTTCTTGTGAAAGGAAGGACTTTTCTTTTTCTCTTTATTATTTCGGTTAATTCTTCAAAAAGGTGAGTGACAAATATTTGATTTCTTAGTGTTCTAAGCATGTTGTATATGATGATTTGTGTATTAGAAAGCATGTTAGGGATTGTATGATGATAATATGAATTATTGATTGATGGATGACTAAAAATTGAATCTTTTCATGAAACTATGTTATAGATGATTAAAATTTCATATAGATGACTTGAGACTTGTTAAGAACCTAATAGAATTCATAGATAGGTTGCTTTCCTTCATATATTTGCTATTTGGATTTGTTATATTGAGTTTATATGGTGTCACTACAAAAGTGAATAAACTCAATCATTTACTGTGTATAGGCATGCGTATGATCTGTAGGATGATTTTGATGAAGTAAAACATAATTAATACTTGTTATAATTGCTTGGATTCATGAGCAAACTATTGTAAGTAGTTGTGTATGTGTTTAAAAGATTACAAGAGGGGTTATCGAACCAAAAAGATCATTTCTTGAAGTGGAAAAGGGGGATTTTGTTTCGGGTCTGTTAGTGTACAGCAAAAATTGAGGTTTTTGCATTTTATGAAGTTCGATTGTGATTTGAGTTGTTTTGATATTGGATTGATTTGAAACATTGCACTAATCCTATTTGATGTATTTCTTGATGCTTAACTGACACACACACACACACATATATACACTCATATATTTTATATGTTACTGTTTTGAAGAATTGTCGAAAATTGATGTTTTGAGAGTTTTCGATTGGATTTCCGAGTTGTTTTGTTAACTGAGATTAAATAAAACCATACACTACTCTCATACCATGATTTTGTTGATTTTACTGATCTACATATACACTTATATACACTTATACATAATTATATCTTGTTTGGAAGTAATTTGATGAAAATTTACTCTTTCATGAATCTGATGTGATTTTGATTAGTTTAATAAACTCCAGTATATTAGAAAAGTTGTATTTGATCATCTTAGGGTTTTAGAATTTTGGATTTGAGCTTTTAAAATTTATAATCATGTATCAGTTGAAAAAGTGCACAAATTTTGAAACTAGTCGAGTCGCAGCTAGCGGTCGACCGGTCCCATTTTGAACTAGGATGTACGGTCGACCGACATTTGAAAGATTGGATTTTCTGGGCTTGTGCAGTCGACCGTTATCTTTTTGAACAGTTTTTGACAGTCGACTGTCACCTGCTGTTTTGATGATTTGTTGAGTTTTCTTGCTGATTTCTCGAACAACTATTTCTTCGAACTTATGGATTATTGATCTACTATTTTTGTCATGCCCCGCTTCTCAAAAATATGGAATACAAGCACGTAACATTGGCCCAGTGAATGATTTTCATCATTCATAAGCTGTTCAGGAATCTTTACAACATATCACAATATAATCAGAGACGAAAGCTAGAAAAATCAACCACATGCACATATGAACCAAATACAAATAAGAATACTTGAAATAAAATATATTAATCTCAAATAGTCATGATCTAAATAACACAAAATCCTGGGTCATATTGCCCAAACACAAAGAATACAAGTAACAGATACAATGTTCGAAATGAGCAACAGGAAATAAATGAAGATCGCAAAAAGCTCCAGTCAACTAGAACTTTAGAACACATACTCCATCGGGCAGCTGATCACCAAAATCTGCAGTTAATAATTGCAGGAGAAGGAAAGAGAAAACAAGTACCCGTCAGTTGCAAGTTACGGGCCACTTATAATGTAGGATACAAGCACATGGGAAAACTAACTAGCAACATGGTATATGCATGATGTCAAAATAAATAACTAGCATGGTAAGGTGAACAAGTACAAGTAGCATGCAACAAGTGTCAAGTAACAAATATCATGTAAACAAACATCAAGTGGCAAGTATCGTGTAATCATGTATCAAGTGTCATGTATCAAGTAACCAGTATCAAGAATCAAGAAGTCATGTAACATGTATCAAGTATCAGATCTCATGTATCATGTAGTCAAGTATCAAGTCTCATGTATCATGTTCAAGTGTAACCCCTGTTTTCCGAGAAAGGTATTTTTCGATCTTTTCTGTATTTAAAATTTTCGCAAATTATTTTTATTGTTAAAAATTAGATTATTTCATAAATTATATTATAAATTATTGTATTAATTTTCTTATTGGATTATTTTCATTTTATATTATTTTTCTTACATTTTTGACCTCCGTGTGTTGTTTGTACGCCGATCGTCCGTTTTTCGCCATTCTGAATTCTTTTTCGTATTTTCTTGTTCCCGTTCATATTTAATAATTATTTTTTGGGTTATGATGAATTTTTAGAAGTGTTTGGCCAATTTGAGATTTTTGGTCCTTAAGGAGATTTTTAGGAGCCATAGGATTCATTACATTTTGTATCTCCATTTGAAATCTACCCAATATCCATTACCCAATTGTATACCCATTTAATCCTATTGATATCCACTACTCATTAACCCACATTTGATCCCCTATAAATACCCCCCTAACACTAATTATCACAAACCCTAATCTATTCTCTCTCCCTCTCTAATTGTAGCCGGCTCCCTCTCCTATTCCTATCCCGGCCTGCCTCCATATACCCCAGACCGACCCTCTTCTCACCTCCTTCTTGCATTGCCGACCACATATAATCCCCCATCCACTATATTCTACAACTCCGGTTTAAAAAACTCGTCTCTCCTCTCCTTCTTGTGTCCGGCCAGCACCCGAGGCAGCACCCAACCATCCCAAAACAGCACCTCAACATCCCCCCTCGCTGTTTTGAGTTGTGGGCATCTTCCACTTTGGTTCGTGGGTCAAAGAGATCCATCGTTGGAGCGTTTTGTTCGTGGGTTTCGCTAGAAATCGCGTTAGAAGGCGTCTTGCTCGTGGGTTTTCTTTGCTAGGCTTGGATTCATCGCGTTCGTCGTCACAAAAAGGCAAGTAACTTGTACTTAACTTCATTTGTATGATACAAGTAGAAAGTTTACACATAGGATAGGTTGAGACTAGAGACGGACAAAGATCATGTTTTTAATTGTGGGTTTCGTCTCTATTGTTCAAAACAGGCCATAGATGACTTAGGACATGAAGTTTGATAGGATTGTGCCTTAGGAATCACCCAAACGCGATTTGATCGCGTATGTGACATATTGTTTACCCGGTGTTTGTTTGAACGCCTATGTGAGAAATATTAGATTTTGAAATGTTAGATACCCTCCATTATGAAATTTGGACCATGGGTAGACAGCGTTTTGAATTTGGAAGAGTTTGGATGATTTTTGAGGAAGTTGTGACGTTTTGAAGTTTAGTTGAGAAATCTGGAAATTTGGATTGAACTGGATTGATTGTTGTTTTTACCTGGATTAGATTCCGAATCTCAACATGGCTATTTCTGAGTAAATCGTAGAGGATTGAATCTAATTTCTAATCCCACTAGTTTCACCCCGTTTGGAGTTCGTATGAATTAGTTATGATTATTTTAGTAACTGTATGCCGGTAGTTCCCAGATTCATTTCGGGGTAGATTTTATCACCAATTTATTTTCAAGATCCAAGTTAGACCTAATTTCATGCCACAAGATTTTGTCCAGTGTTTCAATATGATGTTAGGTAGTTCTCTGATTTTTGTGATAATTAAAATATGAGTTTTGAGTGATGCCTTACATCCTTTTCTATAGATCGCTTTTGCTGTAAACTGCGTGTGATTGTATGTTGAATGTCGCGTTCACCTTATTTCTAATTACTGTATGAATATTTCATGTGAGATATGAAAGTTGGGTAATTTTATCTACTTTCATCCCGTTTTGGCGGAAGTGGATTTTGATGCGCTGTTTGCAAGATGTGTTCCATTTTGTACAGCGGTGTTGAAGAATTCCAGATCCATCAAAACTGTGTTATGTGTTACTTTCTATTTTTGAAAGTATATTTATACTTTCTGAAAAAATATGAAAATCTATATTTTGAGACTATACATATAGGGGATTACCCCAGATTTTTCGTGGATTTAATTAATGACTTTACCTGCTGTTTTCATGTGGTTTAAGTTATTTCCCTGTTTTCTGGCTGTACTTGAAAACTGTGTTGGAATGTGTTTTGAGTCGTGATGTTGTGAAATAGCATATGGATTTATTATACCCGTTAGAAGCGTGTGGAAGTCTAGTTTCCAGATCCTTTGACGGATTATGATTTACATGCATGTAGATCTTTGGATCACTGTTTTTGTACAGACTGGTCTTGCTGTCCTGTTTATAAGCATATACCATTTGGCTCGTATTTGTGAATGTTTGGTACCTATACTTAATGATCTAATTCCCTGAGTCTAAACCTGATTATAACTTGTTAGTCTGACATTATTTAGTACACTCTCATGCCTGTTGATGATCTTAATAATAAAGTAATCAAGCCGGGGTATGGGAAAGATCTAGTTGTGGGAAAGCATAGAAATATGTACTTAGAAGGGGGCCCATGTTTCCCATATAATTATCTGTATTCTGACCCTGTCTACATTGCTTCTTATGTAAGAAGGTGTAGAGTAGAAGAGAACCACTAGGTTCTATCTGTCTGTTTCTGACCCTGTCTACATTACTTCTTATAGGAAGGTGTAGAGGAGAAGAGAGCCACTAGGTTCTATCTGTCTGACCCTGAGTACACGGCCCTATAATATCCCCTACGAAATCTACAAACGAAATTGTTTTGAATGTAGCAACCATGTGATAAAAGTATGGCGCATGAAGTGCTACCTAGATAGTAATCATACAAGACTTACATTAATCTGAAATCTGAGATCTGAATATATTTTTTAAGTCTGAACCTGAATCTTATATATGGAAATCTGAATCTGAATCTGAATACCTATTATCTGAAATCTGTTATCTGATTTACCTGACATATCTGAATATCTGTTTACCTGACATATCTGTTATATGACACTTGACACTTAATATCTGAGACGTCTGCTAGGATACTATGTTAGTTGAATTTACCATACCATATTAGGTCTGTTTCTGATGTTAGTTAGATCTGTTTAGTTTTTCCCATGTGCTTGTATCTTACTCTATTTGTGACCCGGACTTGCCATTGACGGGTACTGTGTTTTCCTTTTTTCCTTTTTCCTGTATTCGATGATTTGCAGATTTTGGAGGACAGGTTCCTGAAGGTATTGGCAAGATGAGGGGCTAGAGACTGAAATTTTATTATTATTATTTCTGTTTCGTGCTAGAACAATATTTGTATTTTGAGACTTGAGTATTATTTGTATTGGGCGATGTGACCCAGAATAATTGTTTTTCCAGACTGTTTATTTGAGAACATGATATTTAATTTCAAGTAATTTCTGTTGGTAAATTTGTTTCAATGTTGCATGTTGGTTTCACTTTTGCTTCCGACTCTGATATATTTTGTGATGTATTGTAAAGATTTCTGAAACAGCTTAAGGATGATAATAATCATTCGCTGGGCTTCTGTTACGTGCCCGTATTCCGTATTTTTGGGAAGCGGGGCGTGAGAGGGTTTTCAGTAGTGGTATCAGAGCATCAGGTTTGGCTAATGTATTAGTTGTCTAATATATTAGACAAGCTTGGCTCGAACTGGGATCTGCACAACACTTCACCAACCATACATGCATAAGTGAAACATAATACCAACTCAGATTCTGGATGCTAATTGTTTTCGCTTTTGTGCAGACTGTGGCTCGTAAAGGTTCTACCTCTGAATCTCAAGCTGATCCGATTGAGGTTGTCACTGTTGTGCTTGAGCGGTTGATTTATCAGCAGCAAAACCACAGTGATCTGGGTACAAGTCTTATTCCATCCATTTTGATCCCTTCTTATTCGACTCTTGATTTCTTGATTCTTCCATCTCTTTCAGTTGTCCACTTTGATTGATTTCCTTTTTGGGTATGAATTCATTCTTTTCGTACCCATATCCCTCTGATTTTGGTGCCACCCATTCTTTTGCTATTTTCAGCTTGGTTCGTCCGTCAGCATCGCTAGATGCTATTGGCAGAGTCTTTCCGATCAGAGTGGCGCAGCGGAAGCGTAGTGGGCCCATAACCCACAGGTCCCAGGATCTTCTTGTTGCCTCTCCTTTCTTGCATTGTTTTGGTTCCCCCTATCTCTTGCATTCGTTCTCATCCGTTGACTTATTGTTTGATTCAATCCTTCTATGCCATTTTTTTTTCTTTCTTTCCCAATTGTTTTTGCCTTGTCCTATGTACTGCCTAAGCAAATTTCGAGGACGAAATTTTGTTGTAAGGTGGGTAGGATTGTAACCCCTGTTTTTCGAGAAAGGTATTTTTCGATATTTTCTGTATTTAAAATTTTCGCAAATTATTTTTATTGTTAAAAATTAGATTATTTCATAAATTATATTATAAATTATTGTATTAATTTTCTTATTGGATTATTTTCATTTTATATTATTTTTCTTACATTTTTGACCTCCGTGTGTTGTTTGTACGCCGATCGTCCGTTTTTCGACATTCTGAATTCTTTTTCGCATTTTCTTGGTCCCGTTGATATTTAATAATTATTTTTTGGGTTATGATGAATTTTTAGAAGTGTTTGGCCAATTTGAGATTTTTGTCCCTTAAGGAGATTTTTAGGAGCCATATGATTCATTGCATTTTGCATCCCCATTTGAAATCTACCCAATATCCATTACCCAATTGTATACCCATTTAATCCTATTGATATCCACTACCCATTAACCCACATTTGATCCCCTATAAATACACCCCTAACACTAATTATCACAAACCCTAATCTATTCTCTCTCCCTCTCTAATTGTAGCCGGCTCCCTCTCCTATTCCTATCCCGGCCTGCCTCCATATACCCCAGACCGACCCTCTTCTCACCTCCTTCTTGCATTGCCGACCACATATAATCCCCCATCCACTATATTCTACAACTCCGCTTCAAAAACTCGTCTCTCCTCTCCTTCTTGTGTCCGGCCAGCACCCGAGGCAGCACCCAACCATCCCAAAACAGCACCTCAACATCCCCCCTCGCTGTTTTGAGTTGTGGGCATCTCCCACTTTGGTTCGTGGGTCAAAGAGATCCATCGTTGGAGCGTTTTGTTCGTGGGTTTCGCTAGAAATCGCGTTAGAAGGCGTCTTGCTCGTGGGTTTTCTTTGCTAGGCTTGGATTCGTCGCGTTCGTCGTCACAAAAAGACAAGTAACTTGTACTTAAACTTCATTTGTATGATACAAGTATAAAGTTTACACATAGGATAGGTTGAGACTAGAGACGGACAAAGATCATGTTTTTAATTGTGGGTTTCGTCTCTATTGTTCAAAACAGGCCATAGATGACTTAGGACATGAAGTTTGATAGGATTGTGCCTTAGGAATCACCCAAACGCGATTTGATCGCGTATGTGACATATTGTTTACCCGGTGTTTGTTTGAACGCCCATGTGAGAAATATTAGATTTTGACATGTTAGATACCCTCCATTATGACATTTGGACCAAGGGTAGACAGCGTTTTGAATTTGGAAGAGTTTGGATGATTTTTGAGGACGTTGTGACGTTTTGAAGTTTAGTTTGAGAAATCTGGAAATTTGGATTGAACTGGATTGATTGTTGTTTTTACCTGGATTAGATTCCGAATATCAACATGGCTATTTCTGAGTAAATTGTAGAGGATTGAATCTAATTTCTAATCCCACTGGTTTCACCCCGTTTGGAGTTCGTATGAATTACTTATGATTATTTTAGTAACTGTATGCTGGTAGTTTCCAGATTCATTTCGGGGTAGATTTTATCACCAATTTATTTTCAAGATCCAAGTTAGACCTAATTTCATGCCACAAGATTTTGTCCAGTGTTTCAATATGATGTTAGGTAGTTCTCTGATTTTTGTGATAATTAAAAGATGAGTTTTGAGTGATGCCTTACATCCTTTTCTATAGATCGCTTTTGCTGTAAACTGCGTGTGATTGTATGTTGAATGTCGCGTTCACCTTATTTCTAATTACTGTATGAATATTTCATGTGAGATATGAAAGTTGGGTAATTTTATCTACTTTCATCCCGTTTTGGCGGAAGTGGATTTTGATGCGCTGTTTGCAAGATGTGTTCCATTTTGTACAGCGGTGTTGAAGAATTCCAGATCCATCAAAACTGTGTTATGTGTTACTTTCTATTTTTGAAAACATATTTATACTTTCTGGAAAAATATGAAAATCTATATTTTGAGACTATACATATAGGGGATTACCCCAGATTTTTCGTGGATTTAATTAATGACTTTACCTGCTGTTTTCATGTGGTTTAAGTTATTTCCCTGTTTTCTGGCTGTACTTGAAAACTGTGTTGGAATGTGTTTTGAGTCGTGATGTTGTGAAATAGCATATGGATTTATTATACCCGTTAGAAGCGTGTGGAAGTCTAGTTTCCAGATCCTTTGACGGATTATGATTTACATGCATGTAGATCTTTGGATCACTGTTTTTGTACAGACTGGTCTTGCTGTCCTGTTTATAAGCATATACCATTTGGCTCGTATTTGTGAATGTTTGGTACCTATACTTAATGATCTAATTCCCTGAGTCTAAACCTGATTATAACTTGTTAGTCTGACATTATTTAGTACACTCTCATGCCTGTTGATGATCTTAATAATAAAGTAATCAAGCCGGGGTATGGGAAAGATCTAGTTGTGGGAAAGCATAGAAATATGTACTTAGAAGGGGGCCCATGTTTCCCATATAATTATCTGTATTCTGACCCTGTCTACATTGCTTCTTATGTAAGAAGGTGTAGAGTAGAAGAGAACCACTAGGTTCTATCTGTCTGTTTCTGACCCTGTCTACATTACTTCTTATAGGAAGGTGTAGAGGAGAAGAGAGCCGCTAGGTTCTATCTGTCTGTTCTGATATCTGTCTGACCCTGAGTACACGGCCCTATAATATCCCCTACGAAATCTACAAACGAAATTGTTTTGAATATAGCAACCATGTGATAAAAGTATGGCGCATGAAGTGCTACCTAGATAGTAATCACACAAGACTTACATTAATCTGAAATCTGAGATCTGAATATATTTTTTAATTCTGAACCTGAATCTTATATATGGAAATCTGAATCTGAATCTGAATACCTATTATCTGAAATCTGTTATCTGATTTACCTGACATATCTGAATATCTGTTTACCTGACATATCTGTTATATGACACTTGACACTTAATATCTGAGACGTCTGCTAGGATACTATGTTAGTTGAATTTACCATACCATATTAGGTCTGTTTCTGATGTTAGTTAGATCTGTTTAGTTTTTCCCATATGCTTGTATCTTACTCTATTTGTGACCCGGACTTGCCATTGACGGGTACTGTGTTTTCTTTTTTTCCTTTTTCCTGCATTCGATGATTTGCAGATTTTGGAGGACAGGTTCCTGAAGGTATTGGCAAGATGAGGGGCTAGAGACTGAAATTTTATTATTATTATTTCTGTTTCGTGCTAGAACAATATTTGTATTTTGAGACTTGGGTATTATTTGTATTGGGCGATGTGACCCAGAATAATTGTTTTTCCAGACTGTTTATTTGAGAACATGATATTTGATTTCAAGTAATTTCTGTTGGTAAATTTGTTTCAATGTTGCATGTTGGTTTCACTTTTACTTCCGACTCTGATATATTCTGTGATGTGTTGCAAAGATTTCTGAAACAGCTTAAGGATGATAATAATCATTCGCTAGGCTTCTGTTACGTGCCCGTATTCCGTATTTTTGGGAAGCGGGGACGTGACATCAAGTGTCATGTAAGCATGTATCATGTCTTGTGTCAAGTCTAAGTCTCATAGTTATTACTATCTAGGTAGTACTTCATGCATCCTGGTTTTTACTACATGGTTGCTACAACAAACAGTTTTGTTTTAGATTTTGTAGGGGACCATACAGGGCAGTGTACTCAGGGACAAGCTCCAAGTATCATGTAATCATATATCATGTAAACAAGCTCCAAAATCCAAACAAGCTCCAGTGTCATGTGTGTACGTGTCATGTATATCGTGTCAAGCTCCACATGTAAACAAGCTCCAATAATCACTAGGTTCTTCCGAGCGTTTCTGCACTATCCACTACTAGATCTTTCCCTTAACTCCGGCTTGGTTATTTATTATTATAATCAGGAATGCATGTATGTGTCGCAAAACAAAGAAAAAATATCAGGGTATAAACATTTATCAGGTTCAGGATGCAAGATAAACAAGTACAGGTACAAGATAACACATAACAGGGTAAAACAACTAGTTTCCTAATTCAGGACAGCAAGACAGTGTTGTACAAAAACACTAATTGCTGCTACTACAAACATCCAAATCTGGATCCGTCGAAGGATCTGGAAAATAGACTTCCACACGAATCCAGAGAATATAAGTAAGTCATATATTAATGTTACCGCTGATTTCGGTGTGGGGGTAAACAGATAGAATTTGTGAGTCCGAGAACAACCTGAACAGTTGACTCAGCCTTCTTGCTCCTGTCGCGACCTGCAAGGAAGTGCGAAACACCGGGGTTGATTCCGGCGACGCACCCTCCGACGCTCTTGTCAGTAATCAGAAAAGGATTAAGAAAGAGCTTAAGTGGTGAAAAAGTGATTAACCTGGTCTTGGTGGTAGAGGGATGATATTTATAGTCGCCATTGGAACGGTTAGGGGCCTGATTTCCCGCTTAACAGCAAGGAGGAAAATCTTCCTATTCTGTTTTGGGAAATTAGCCCCTGATTCCCGGTGGGAGCAAATCAGGGTTGTTGATTTGGCTAAATCAGGGATCCTGATTTGCCCTTTGATGTTTTGGGTTCGCCTCGGGTCGGGACCCGAACCCAATAGTGGTGTGGATCTGGTCGCGGGTTGTTGGAGGAGATTCCGTACCCGCTTTGGATCCGCTTGTATGTGAAATTACCTTTTTGCCCCTGGGCATCAAGATTCGTGCCCAATCTGGACGGCTCCGATTTAACCCCATTTTTAGCCATATCACGAGCCCCCCACTCCTAAAGACTGAGTGTGATCAGACTTTGAGGAGTAGTTTAACCGTTTTAGTGGCTGGTGGAGTTGTATCGGTGTCCGAGTGGAGGATTTCGAATCTCGAAGGGGGTAGTGAGGTAATTTTTGACGTCGTGTGCGGTTCTTTAGCTGCATCGGGTATCTGGCGGTTTTTTATCTATTTTTTCGAAGTACTTATTTAATTTTGTGATGTGTTTGCTAATCGTTTGGGGGTCTTAGCGGTATATTCTAGGTAATAATTGTTCGTTCAGAGGTTCGAAAATGTGCCTCCGACTTTCCAACTATTTTCCAGAATTTTTAGCTAATTTTTCTGAATTTTTAGCAATTTTTTCGCAATTTTTTAAATAAATAAAACGATTTAAATAGATAAAAAACGATTTTAATACCGATTAATGACGTGGCTCGATCTGAACCGTTGATCACGGACGAGCACGAATTCCGAAAGGATCTGACGGTTGTTATCGCTCGGCAACTTTTTTCTCCGTTTACGAGCTCGGAAAGGTGCTTGCTCGGCTGCCGACCGGAGACCAGGGGGGTTCGGCTATCCGAGCGACGTGGCGCAATCTGAACCGTTGGATGACGGTGCGCATCTCTAGGCAGGCACATTTCTCAAGAAAACACTATCTTGTCGTTTAGTGTTCTCGGCGAGATCTGGGCCGTCTGATTGAGATCATGCGCGAAAGTTGAGGAGAAAGTGCGTTTTCTCCGTTTGCGAGCTCGGAAAGGCACTTGCTCGGAATCCGACCGTAGACAAGGGGTCTCGGCGGGACGAGCGATGTGGCGTACTCTGTCTCGAGACGATCCTGTTCCCTAGGGCATTAATGGTGCCTTAGGTTTGTGTGGCGTTCCACTTTCCCCAGGTTATTAGGGATAACTCCTTCAATTAATGCGCGGCGTTTCGACTTCTGAGGATCATAATGGCTGGTTCTTGGAGGTTAAGCTATAAGTACTCCATTCCCCTTGTTATTTCAGTCGCAATCAACATAGAGTTTCAGACTTCAGAGGTATCTACCTTGGGTAGCTTCTCTTTTGAGGTCCGGAGGGGTGGTTGCTCTTCTGCCTGGTTTTCCTTCTGTTCCTGACGGCCCCGAAGTGGATGTCAGGAGCGGGGGGTAACGAGGCAGTAGTGGTGACGACCGTAGTCCGGACCCAAGGGATGAGTTAGTTCGGAAGGACGGGTGGTCGTTCTTCCACCAAGATCTTCTGCCTTCCCTGTTTGCTCTGCAGCGGGTGTCAGGGTCGGCAGAGACCATGGTGGGAGAGGTGATCATCCATGTCCGAATCCGAGGGGTGAGCTTGTTCGGAAGGACGAGCGGTCGTTCCTCCACCATGATTTTTTCCGGACCATCTGAGCTCGTTGTTAGTAACTGTGAAGGCGCGGTTGCCAGAGTCCTCTGCCAGGCCGAGCCTTCCAGTTGCAAACAACTAGCTCGGAATGGTGCGCTTCTCCTGATCTCTGAGTGTTGATGGGCCCCCCCCATCTCTGTCTTCCTTCCGGGCTGATGCCTTCTGATGGATGTCAACCCGGGGGAGTTAGATATGGGGGGAGTGCCGATCTGTTTTTGACCGGGGCCCGTGGGTCGGCGGTATACCGACCGATACACGGGACCTGGGGGGTGCGCGCCGAGGGCGGTGCCTTAAGTCTTTGAATCAAAATTTTTCCTGGTTCTTCTAGACATAGGTGGGGCGTCCGAGGGTTCAATCGTCCGAGCGATGTGGTGCAACCCAAGCTGTTGGATGATGGCGCGCATCTCAAGACGGGCACATTTCTCAAGAAAACACTATCTTGTCGTTTAGTGTTCTCGGCGAGATCTGGGCCGTCTGATCGAGATCAGGCGCGAAAGTTGAGGAGAAAGTGTGTTTTCTCCGTTTGCAGGCTCGGGAAGGCACTTGCTCGGATTCCGACCGGACCCTGTTGCAGACAAGTCCAGATTGCTTGTAGCTCGGATTCAGATCCCCTGGAGCCGAGCTAGTTGACTTGGTGATGGAGACAGGGGTGATGGGCCTTCGCGACGTTTCGAGAGTAGCCCAAAAGTCGCAAACTTTCGTTTGGAAGTCCAAGGGACGTTCCATTTTTACTATAAATCTTCACCCCCCCTTAGACCAAGTCTCATTTTTCACTTTTACTCTCTCTCTTCAGTTTTTACTTTGCTTCGAAGTTTTTAGCTCTCTGGTGGCGTTGCTAGCTGTCGCGGTAGCGTTCCTTGTTTCCGGCGAACTTTCTGACCGCACTTGTCACTTCAAGGTCAGTCTCTTTCCCTTCTCTTTTAGGAAAAATAGTTAAGATTACGGATGAGACCCCCGCCTCGGAGTAGGCCGTTGGCCAAGGGGATAAAGGGAAGGGAGTTGTGGAGCCGAGTGAGCAGGACGTCGTTCGTCCGGACAAAGTGGGCGAAGTGGCCGAGCTACCCGAGGAAGTCGTGGCGGAGTCCCGAAAGGGTAAAGCCGTGGTCACGATAGTGGAAACACCGAAGAGAGCGGGGGCATTCGGTCGGCAGCCTATTGCCCTGTCGAGCGTGGGAGGCGTCCGGGACTACGCCGAGGATACCTTGGAGAGAGTCACCCAAGGTACGGCTAAGCTGGTGGAGGAGAACGAGCCTAGGGAGCTGTCCGAGGTGGACCATAGGATCTCGACTCTTACCGAGACTGATCTTCGTCTGATCCGAGAGGGTTTCCGGATCCCGCTTGAGTATGTACTGCTCCTCCCTGGGCCGGGATTCCGAGCTAACACAAAGTCCTCGTCGGACGTATGCGTCTTCCCGGTCGACTCCCTTATTGCCGGACTCCGCTTTCCCCTCCACCCGTTCGTGGTTGAAGTCCTGGTCTGGTACAGTTTGAGTCCCGCCCAGCTGATGCCGAACACATGGAGGCACGTCGTGGCGTTCGTTCTCCGATGCCAAGAGGTCGGCGCCAAGCCGAGTATGTTCCTCTTTCGGAGTCTCTTCCGACCTTGCCAGCCAAGGCGGGACGAGCAGAGGTTTTTCCTTTCTCCTCGGACGGGCGTGAAGTTGATCGAGAATCCGGACTCGATCAAACATTGGAAGGAGAAGTACTTCCTCGTCTGAGCCCTGACGCTGTGGGTGATACTGACGGTTTGGGCAAAGGAAGGTCTGCCCAAGCGGACCAAGAGAGAGGCGCCGCTGAGTGAGGAGGAGGCGGAGGTCCAGAAGAAGCTCCTTGCCCTGCCAGCGCTAAGCTGGAAAGATATCACTGAGGAGCACCTGTTCCGAGGGGGTCTCAATCCGATCGACCCTAGTATGCTTCTGGTATTTATGCCCTTCGCTTTAAGTTCATGAAAATTTTTCTAAGTTTTTTCGTTCGGCTTGTGCAGAGACGATGAAGCTGGACTACAAAGCTCTGGTGGCGAAGGGCAGGTCAGAGCAGGAGAAGAAGAAGAGGCCGTCGGCAGTGCCTCAGGACAGTCGAGCCCCGAAGAAGCCTTCGGTTGAGAAGACTACCGATCGACCGAAGGTCGCGGTCCTCGAACAGGGGGATATCAGCGTTCTCGAACCCCCTTCTTCGGAGGTGCCGACTCCGACCCCGAAGGTGGATGCTCCCGGTTCGTCGAGCGGTACGTTCGGCGTGACGGAGGTGCTGTCCCTCCAGGTTCCGCCCCTCACTGCCTAGGCGGAGAAGATCTTGACCGAGCGTCATAAGCAGATCTTCGTCCCCGACTGGCAGGTGATGAACGTCGACGGCTTCTTGGGCGACGGCAACATCTGCATGGAGGCGGTGAAGCACTTGCCGACCCCCAAGGACCGAGCGACCCTGAAGGCCGGGCAAGCAGGGGACGCCGTGATGCAGATTGCTCGGAATACTATGTCGGTAAGTAGGCTGGGCTCTCCCTCGTTGAAATTTCTTTCCTGGAATTTTTGCTAAGTCTTTGGGTTCGGATTTTAATTCGCTGTTTTCTTTCAGACCCTCTGCCACTTTAATTTCCTGGTGAAGGAGTTCGCGAACAAGGAGCAGGAGAGGGAGCGGGAGAGGGCGGAGCGCGTCAAGGCTACGCAGCGGCTTGATGCCGAGCAGCTTCTCTCGACGAAGAGGGCTGCTAAAGTGAAGGGGCTGGAGCAGCAGCTGGCCAACGCCATTCAGCTGTCGAAGGACGTGGCGGCCAAACTTGAGGCGAAGGAGAAGGAGGCAGCCGAGCTGAAGGAGGAGTTGGCCAACGCCCGGTCGGAAGTAGAGAAGGCTCGGAAGAGGGCGGAGAGGATCAAGGCCAAGCACCTGGAGAAGGTGAAGAAGGTGAGGAAGGCCGTGCAGGAGGAGGCCGCGCAGCATATGATCCAGAACATGGAGGATGCCTACGGTCGAGCCCTGCTCCACGTAGCCGCCAAGAACCCGGGCTTCGACACGTCCTCCTACCATTTCTACGACCCTGTGGAAGGGGAGGAGGGGATCACCGAGGGTCTGCTCGGCCCCGAGGGGGAGATGGAACCTGTCGAAGGCCCAGGGGAGACCGAAGCCGAGGGCGAGGAGGAGGACGACTCCGAGGAGAAGAGTTGGAGCGAAGGCGGAGGCGAGGGCGATGGCAAGGACAAGGCTGGGGGGTCGACGGACCCGAGCTACAAAAAGGTCGACCCCTGACTCGGTTGTCTTTTTTAGTCTTTTGTCGTCTTGTTTATTTTTGTAAGCCTCATTGCGGACTGGCCACCGCTTGTGTAAAACTTTCACTTCGATTTTGAATGAAAACATTTTGTTTGGCCAAAATTTGTCCAAGTGTTGAGCCTCGGATTTGTGCGTAACTAGTTGTAGATGTTTCCGTGTATTGTCCCATCGGATTTATCTCCGCTTTTCAGGTGAAGATCGGTCCGATCACGGAGGTTGTCTACCTTCGGAAGGAGCTGGCCAAAATGAAGCGCGAGCTCTTGGACAGCTGACAGAGGCGGTTTCTCCTGCTCGGCCAGCTGGAGGAGACGAGGGCAGCTCTACGGAGGTACTGTCGCGAGCTGTTTCAACTGCGGAAGTACCCCCGAGCTCCTTGTCCCGAAGGGGAAGTTGAGCGGCTCCGTGGGGAGCTTACTGCCGCCGAGCAGAAGAATGACGACCTTTTGGCCGAGGTCCAACACTTGGAATTGGCGGAAAAGGAACGCTCGGCGGTGGAAGAGAAACTGACTTCCGAGCTGGAGAAGGCATCGACCGAGCGCAAGAGGCTATTGGCCGAAGTCGATAGGCTCAGAAGGATCACGATAGACAGGAGGATCGAGGTCACCCACTTCCGAAGGCTCACGACTGAGGGCGCCACCGTCTCTGGCTCGTCAAGACCCTCTCGTCCGAAGAAGACGGCGAAGGACGACACTTTGAGAGACAGGATCATTGAACTGGAGAAAGAGGTCGCGTCGCTCAAGCCTGCGCCGGAGAGGGCTAACGTCCGCAGCACGTCGTGCACTCGTGAAGAGAGCGAGAGGGAGATTACATTTTACAAACTCGCGACACGCTCGCCTGTGACCAGACGGAGTCCAGCCGACGCTCAGAGCAGTGCAGCTGTCTCGTCGAGCGGGGCCTCGGTCGGCGCCGTAGTTAGAGCCAGCAGCGAAGGAGGGTCGCGCTTTGTTGGTTTAGGATCGAGCTCGGAGGGCAGGCCTCGTCGTCCTCGTGTTTCCCTAAACCGAAGCGTTCCCCTTCCGAGGAGGACCTGACTATGTCGCTTCATGTCCCCTCTGATTTGTTGTAAAACGTTGTCGTAGGCTTGATCTTGTTGTATTGTGGAACCATTATGTCTGAATATGATTGGAAAATTCAAGTGTGGTGCCTCGGAAGTATATTGAAATCTTGTTGTTTGCTTTCCCCTTTTTTCAGCTTGAGGCGTCCGATTCATATGCTGATCTGTACGGCTCGGATGATGACTCTGAATCCGGAGCCTCTTCTGGGATGGCGGCTTTGAGTCCTAGGAGCGTCGAGCTGGAGTTACGCCGGGCCGAGGGTGAGCGGGCTCACCTTTTGTCCGTCCTCGACCTAAGGGAAGCCGAGATCCAGCGTCTGGAGGATAGGATCGCCGAGCTGAACCCTGCAGAAGGGGACGAGGACTCGCAAACCGCATTCAGCAACGCTCTTCGGGTCAAGTGCATTCGGCACAACCAGTCGAAGATTATAGCCGAGCGGGGCAATTTGCTCTCGGAGATTCGACATTTGCAGATGGTGGTAGCGAAGCTCCGAAACGATCCAGGGAAGCTACCATCCGAGGGGGACGAACAGTCGGCCGAACAGTCTAGTGAAGATTTCTCCATATGAAGGCTAAGTGTAGTGGGTCGGCTTCGTGTATTTTGTTTCCCAATGCTTTGTAACCATGAGAAGACGTGCTTTGTATTTTAGCCTGGCTGTTTAATAAAATATCTTTTATTGCTATGCACTTCTGTCTCGTTTATAACTGTGTTTGTCCGCGCCGAGGTCTGCGTTCCGTCGGCGGGAGCAATGAGCCGAACGGGCTACCATATGTACGGTATTTTGTCGTTTAGTGACTCTGACAAGGTACGGCGCGAGTTCCCAGACGGCTCTGTCCTCGAGAAAGCTCAATCTCGTCGTTTAGCGCAGTTGGCAAGATCTGAGCCGTTGGGCATGGGCACGAATCTCGAGGTGGCTCAGTTCCCAAGAGAACGCTATCTTGTCGTTTAGCGCAGGTAGCAAGATCTGGGCCGTCTGATTGAGATCATGCGTGAAAGTTGAGGAGAAAGTGACTTTTCTCCGTTTGCGAGCTCGGGAAGGCACTTGCTCGGTAGCCGACCGAAGGCGTGGGTCTTCGGGCTTCGGCTATTAGTTAGGAGAGTTTGGAATATGTGGCCGAAGTGAGTTTGGGGGGACTGGGAACCAAGTGTTGGGTTCCGGACCATTGGTGTAGTTCAACGGTTGTGGGAGCAATTCCGAACGGCGATCTACCCCTGGTTCGTCCGGAGACGAGCCGAGGAGGTAAAGTCGAGCCGAGTGTTGGACTCCGAACCATCGGTGTAGTTCAACGGTTGTGGGAGCAATTCTGAACGGCGATCTACCCCTGGTTCGTCCGGAGACGAGCTGAGGAGGTAAAGTCGAGCCGAGTGTTGGACTCCGAACCATCGGTGTAGTTCAACGGTTATGGGAGCAATTTCGAACGGCGATCTACCCCTAGTTCGTCCGGAGATGAGCCGAGGAGGTAAAGTCGAGCCGAGTGTTGGACTCCGAACCATTGGTGTAGTTCAACGGTTGTGGGAGCAATTCCGAACGGCGATCTACCCCTAGTTCGTCCGGAGACGAGCCGAGGAGGTAAAGTCGAGCCGAGTGTTGGACTCCGAACCATCGGTGTAGTTCAACGGTTGTGGGAGCAATTCCGAACGGCGATCTACCCCTGGTTCGTCCGGAGACGAGCCTAGGAGGTAAAGTCGAGCCGAGTGTTGGACTCCGAACCATCGATGTAGTTCAACGGTTGTGGGAGCAGTTCTGAACAACGACCTACCCCTGGTTCGTCCGGGGACAAGCCGAGGGGGTGTGGTCGAGCCGAACGTGGACTCCGAACCATTGATTGAAATCATGTATTTAAAAAGCAGTTGACAAGAGGGGAGAAAACAGATGAATCCCAAAAAACATGCGAGAGCTTTCTTTATTAATAATCTACGGCGAACCGTTTTACATAGTACAATTTTATGAAAATGGGTTACAAGTCGGAGGACTGGAATGGCTCGATATCCTATGATACTCAGAGTGGCGCCGGAGCGCTTTCTTGGTATTTTAGGAGGTGGTCGGCATTCCAGGACCTCGGAAGCTCTCTGCCCTCCAGGTCTTCAAGGCGATATGTTCCTGGCCGAACAACTTTTGTGATCTTGTACGGCCCTTCCCAGTTCGGAGCTAGCTTGCTTTTCTGACTGGGGAGGGATATAGCTAGCTTTCTCAAGACCAAATCTCCTTGCTTAAGGTTGGCGGGCTGGACCTTCCTGTTGTACGCCAATTCAACTCTTCTTCGGTAGATCTGCTGCCGAATCGACGCCCTTTCCCTCAGCTCGTCTATCAAGTCCAATTCTGCTCTGAGGTCTCTGGCATTCTGTGCTTCGTCATAGGCTGTGAGCCGAGGGGAAGGTATTCCGACCTCAAGAGGTATCACGGCCTCGGACCCATAGGTGAGGTTGAAAGGGGACTCGCCTGTGGGGGTCCGTTTGCTCGTGCGGTAGTTCCATAGGACGTTGGGGAGTTGGTCGACCCATAAACCCTTGGAACTTTTGTCGAGCCTTTTCTTGATGCCTGCGAGGATCTGCCGGTTGGCATTTTCTGCCTGTCCGTTCGACTGAGGATGGGAGACGGACGAGAAGCGCTGCTGAATGGCCAGGTCGTCGCATAGAGCTCGGAACGCGGCGCCTGTGAACTGTGTCCCGTTGTCCGTTACGAGGACACGGGGGACGCCGAACCTGCATATGATGCTTTTCCAGAAGAACTGTACCACTTTGCTCTCGGTTATAGTGGCGAGGGGCTCGGCCTCGACCCACTTCGAGAAGTAGTCAATGGCTATGACCAAGAATCTGAACTGACCCGGAGCCGGAGGGAAGGGCCCTAGCAAGTCCATGCCCCACATTGCGAAGGGGATGGGACTTGACAGGGAGACCAGGTTGGCCTGAGGGAGGCGTCGGATGCTGGAGTGTCTCTGACAGGAGCTGCATTGCTGAACGTGTCATTCGGCGTCTCGAAGGAGGGTCGGCCAAAAGTACCCATAATTCAAAGCTTTTCGAGCCAAGGACCTAAACCCCGAGTGCGCCCCTCCGATGCCTTCGTGGAGCTCTTGTAGGGCATATTCGGCCTGGTCCGGAGAGAGGCACCTTAGGTACGGTCGGCCATCTATTTGAGAGAAAGAGCGTTTGTATAGTATTCCCTCGATCAAGACATAGCGCTCGGCCCGAGTCCTGACTCGGCGAGCCTCTTTGGGATCCGAGGGCAGAACTCCATCCCTTAGAAATTCCACCAAGGGCTTCATCCAATTGTCCTGCAGCATGACCGGCAACGACTCCACCGAGCCCGGTGCCTCGTCTTCGATGCTCGGCTTGGAGAGGACTTCAATCAGCACGGTTTGTTCGAGACCTTGCAGGGAGGACGAGGCCAATTTGGAGAGAGCATCGGCCTGTGAGTTCTCTTCTCGGGGGAGGCGCTGGATGAGTGCCTCCTCGAACCGACTCATAAGGGCCTGAACTTTAGCAAGGTATTTCGCCATCCGCTCATCTCGAGCCTCGTATTCGCCCAAGACTTGGTTCACGACGAGCTGGGAATCACTGTGGATTCGGAGGCGCTGCGCCCCAGCACTTCGTGCAAATCCGAGGCCAGCAATGAGTGCCTCGTACTCCGCCTCGTTGTTCGAGGCCTTGAAGTTCATACGGATCGCGTACTGGAGGACGAAGTCGTCAGGGCCATTCAGAATGATGCCAGCGCCGCTTCCTTCATTACATGAGGACCCGTCCACGAATACTGTCCAAATGGGGGGTCCGTTCGGGATGTGTTCGACCTCAGGGATAGTGGACTCCACGTTGAAGTCGGCGAGCGCCTGTGCTTTAATCGCTATCCGGGGCTGGTAAGTGATGTCATGCTGGCTCAGCTCTATGGACCACTTCATTAGCCGACCCGAGGTCTCGGGCTTGTAGAGGATCTGTTTTAGAGGTTGGTCGGTGGGGACGACGATGGAGTGGGACTGAAAGTATGGCCGAAGCTTCCTCGCCGCCGTGACTAGTGAGTAGGCCATCTTCTCTATCTTCGGATAACGGAGCTTGGCGTCCCGGAGGACCTTGCTCACGTAGTAGATAGGCCTTTGGGTTCGATCCTCCTCTCTCACTAAGATAGCGCTCAAGGTCTGCTCGGAAGCAGCCAAATAGACGAAGAGGGTCTCGCCCGGGACAGGTTTGCTGAGTAGAGGGGGGTTCATCAAGTACGCCTTCAACTGGTCGAATGATTCCTGTTGTGGTTGGCCCCATTCAAAACCCTTAGCCCCCCTGAGTGCTTTGAAGAAGGGGAGGCACTTTTCCCCCGACTTCGAGAGGAAACGACCGATAGCGGCGAGCCGACCGGTGAGCTTATGCACCTCCTTGATGTTCCGAGGCGGGGCCATGTCTAATATGGCCTTAATCTTCTCGGGGTTAGCTTCGATCCCTCGCTGGCTTACCATGAAGCCGAGGAATTTTCCCGAGGAGACCCCGAACGCACACTTGTTCGAGTTCAGCCGCATGCTGTGCTTTCTCAACACACCGAAGGCCTCCTGGAGGTCGGCTACATGATCAGTGCCTCGGACGCTTTTGACGAGCATGTCGTCAACGTACACCTCCATGTTTCGGCCGATCTGGCTCTGGAAGACCTTGTTGACGAGGCGCTGGTAGGTGGCGCCTGCGTTCTTCAAGCCGAACGACATTACCCGGTAACAGTAGAGGCCTTGGTCTGTGACGAAGGAGGTCTTCGGAATGTCCGGAGGGAACATTCGGATTTGATTGTACCCAGAGAAGGCGTCCATGAAGCTGAGGAGCTCATGGCCCGAGGTGGCGTCAATAAGGGTGTCGATGTTCGGGAGAGGGAATGGGTCCTTCGGACACGCCTTGTTCAGGTCGGTGAAGTCGATACATATTCTCCACGAGCCATTGGACTTCTTGACCATTACAACATTCGACAGCCACTCGGGGTAATTTACCTCCTGTATGAACTTGGCCTTCAGAAGTTTATCAACCTCCTCCTTGATGGCCTGCTGTCGCTCGGGGGCGAACTTGCGCCTCTTCTGCTGAACCGGTTTGCTCCCCGGTTCGACACTTAGGCGATGGACGAGCAGTTCTTCGGAAATGCCGGGCATGTCCGCGGCCGACCATGCAAACAAGTCACAGTTATCTCGGATGCATTTAATCAGGTCCGAGCATAGTGCGGTCGGCAAGGATTTGCTGATGAGGAATTTCCGGCTCGGATCCTCGGCTGAGAAGAGCACTTCTTCTAGCTCGTCTGCCGGCTCGGACGTTGGTCGAGCTTTTGGCTCGGGGATTTCTAGCGTCTCGAGCGAGAGCACTGGTCACCCGGTGGAAGTCATGTAGCACTTCCGGGCTGTTTCTTGGCTTCCCCTGACTTCCCCTACTCCCGACCGAGTGGGGAACTTCATTTTCAAATGATACGCTGAGGGGACAGCCTCCAGGGTGGCTAGGCCGGGACGGCCTAGGATGACATTATATGCTGCCGGGACGTCGACGACCATGAAGTCCATCGGCTCGGTCCGGATAGTAGGGGTGCTTCCCGCAGTAACGTCTAGGGTTATCACCCCCTCGACGTTACCGGGACCCCCGTGAACCCGTGGAGAGTGTAACCGGCCGGCTTGAGACGGTCTCGGACAGCTGCAGGCCTCGGAAGGCCGAGAGGAAAAGGATATTGACCGAACTCCCGTTGTCCACCAAAATCCTCTGCACCTTGAAGTTGGCCATGCAGAGGTCGATGACGAGGGCATCACAGTGTAGGGTTCGGACCCCTTCGAGGTCGGCATCGGAGAAAGATACGGGGACGCCGAGACCTTTGGGAGGAGGAGCACTGTGAACCAAGTTGACCTCTCGGATGAAGGCCTTCCGGGATGTATTAGAGGAGCCCCCCATGGGGCCTCCATGGATCAGGTGCAGAATCCTTTCCTCCTCGAACTCGGGTGTTTCCTCGCACCGCTCGGAGCGCTTGTTAGCCCCCTGAGCCGGAGGAGAATTGCGATCCGCCCGATCGTTCGCCTTCACGAACTTGGCCAACTGCCCCCTCCAGATGAGGGCTTCAATCTCATCTCTCAAGGCTCGGCAGTCGTTCGTGTCATGCCCGTGGTCTCGGTGGTAACGACACCACTTATCTTTGTTCCTCCTTTTTGCCGGGGTGTGCATCCTCGGAGCTGGAGGGATGACCCCCTCCTTCTCCACTTCCATCAGGATAGTAGAGACATTGGTGGTGAGGGGAGTGAACTTCTCGAACCTGGGGGGAGCGCGACGCTGACCGCCATTGTCCTTCTGAGCTTTCTTTGACCCCTCTTCCCCCGTCGCCTTCCTCTTCGAACCTGCTGAGGGCCCTCCGAAGCTCGGAAGGGCTTCAGCCTCCTCTGCTCGGATGTACTTCTCGCACCTCAGGAGGAGGTTGGTGAAGTCATGCGGTGGTTTCTTGGCTAGGGACGATCGGAGGTTGGCGTTGAGGACGTTCGACTGGAACGCCACGGTTGCCACCGACTGGTCTAAGGAGGCGATAGACCTTACCTCGGCGGTGAATCTTTTCACATAGTCCCGCAGCTTCTCTTCCCTTTCCTGCCGCAGGTTCAGCAGGGACAGACTTGTCTTCTCGGCTCGCCTGCTACTCACGAAGTGAGTAATGAACAGTGTTTCAAACTGCTTGAACGAGAAGATGGAGGAGGGGGCGAGCCTGGAATACCATTCCCGAGCCGACCCCCTGAGGGTGGCAGGGAAGGTCCTGCAGAGCACAGCGTCGGAAGCTTGATGGATCAGCATCAGGGTCTTGAAGCTTTCGACGTGATCGACCGGGTCGGATTCCCCTGAGTATGTTTCAAACTGTGGCGGTTTGAAACTCCTCGGTATGTGGGCCTCCATGATCGACCGTGAGAAGGGGGGTCGGCTGGGACGGAAGGTTCCTGCTCGGGACTCTTCCTCCCTGTCCATGCGGCAGATACGCCTTTCCACCTCATGGAGACGGCGGATGAGGGCGTCGTCCCTCCGCTGGTAATCGTATGACCCCCCGGACTCCTCTTCATAGGAAGGGGAGCGTGGACTGCGGCGCCGGTAGTCCTGGGACCAGCGAGGGCTCTGTTGCCGCTGCTGGCGGCTGGGAGCCGGGGAAGGGCTCCGGGTTCGGCGGCGAGGACTGGGATCCCTCGGGGGCGTCGGAGCCCTCTGAGCATTCTGGACGTTCTGCCGAAGGTTGAGAGCCTGCAGAACGGTCTCCTGAAATTGGAGGAATTCGGCCCGACTGATAGGCACTTCTCGGTCCCTCGGATGACGTCAACCCCCGGGGGAACGAGACCTCCTCCTTCGGCGCTCGGGGGACGCCGCTCGGCCTCTGCGGTCCGGGGACCTTCTGCCGTCTCGGCGACGTGGGGACCGCTCACCCTGACGCTGGCGGGAGGCTCCCTCTCGGGCCCGCCTCTCGTCAAGATGGGTGCGGAGGTCGTCGTCCTTCTGGCAGTTCAGAAGTGTGATACGGAGGTCGGGATGATGAGAAGCCATCAAGTCCGAGGACCCATTATGGACCGAGACATGGCCCGGATGGAGGGGCTGCTTCTCCTTCCGACCGTTATGACCGGACGGACCATTGTTGGGCTGCTGCTTGGGAGGAGGAGGTGGGACCTGCTGGGTCGGCGGAGGGAGGTCGGACTGAGGAATAGGATTGACTGGGATTTCATTCGTCGGGTCAGCGAGGTTGGCCACACGGTTTGACCCTCTGGATCTGACCTTCTTCGAGGGCATGACTGCAGAGGACGACGAGGAAGTAGCTGAGGCTGTTCGTGTGGTTGTTCCCACAGACGGCGCCAATCTGTTACCGCTGATTTCGGTGTGGGGGTAAACAGATAGAATTTGTGAGTCCGAGAACAACCTGAACAGTTGACTCAGCCTTCTTGCTCCTGTCGCAACCTGCAAGGAAGTGCGAAACACCGGGGTTGATTCCGGCGACGCACCCTCCGACGCTCTTTTCAGTAATCAGAAAAGGATTGAGAAAGAGCTTAAGTTGTGAAAAAGTGATTAACCTGGTTTTGGTGGTAGAGGGATGATATTTATAGTCACCATTGGAACGGTTAGGGGCCTGATTTCCCGCTTAACAGCAAGGAGGAAAATCTTCCTATTCTGTTTTGGGAAATTAGCCCCTGATTCCCGGTGGGAGCAAATCAGGGTTGTTGATTTGGCTAAATCAGGGATCCTGATTTGCCCCTTGATGTTTTGGGTTCGCCTCGGGTCGAGACCCGAACCCAACAGTGGTGTGGATCCGGTCGCGGGTTGTTGGAGGAGATTCCGTACCCGCTTTGGATCCGCTTGTATGTGAAATTACCTTTTTGCCCCTGGGCATCAAGATTCGTGCCCAATCTGGACGGCTCCGATTTAACCCTATTTTTAGCCATATCAATTAATTTACAAAAACATAGCTCAAAACTAATTTTAATACAGGAAATAGGTTCAGCCAGAAATCAGGAAAACGAATTCAAGAACAGAAAAACAACATGAAAACTCAATAAATAAATCCACGAAAAATCTGGGGTATTTCCCTATATGTCCAGTAGTTAAATATAAAGTTTCATAATTTTACAGTAAAAATAGACCAGTCATCAAAAATAAGGAAGCATCAAGAAAACATAGTTTGGCAAACCTGGAAATCCCAACACTGCTGTACGAAAACTAAGATATCTCACAACCAGTGAAACAAAATCCAATTACGCCAAAGGGATATGAAAATAGATAAAATATACCAACTTTCACATTTCACAAACATTTTTCATACATTAAAAGGAATCATAGTGAAAATAAGGTTCTTTACAAAACAGCGAGCAAAATATAGCAAGTATAGATTTCATAAACGAGCATGAAACATCACATAAAACTCATCAATACAATTCGCCAAAATTCTGCGTAATCCTAAATAGATAAAGAAACACTGACCAAAGTTTTGGATCAAAATAATATATGCAGCATAGTTCTTTAAAATGATTTGTCATCAAAATTACCGAAAAACAAAATCTGAAAAAGATCGACACCTCTGTAGTAAAACCGTCATAACTCAGTTATACGAAAACAAAATCAAACAAGGTCAGAGGGGTTTGAAAGTAGACGAAATTATCTAAAACTCACGTTTTATACCGAAATTAAGATACTGACTTCAAGATAGTCCAAAATAGCAAACAAAACAGAAAAGCGATAAAATACAGATTTTTCACTTAAAAACAAAATCAACAGTGATTCAAGAAAATTGATCCAAATACATCCAAACATGAAATCGAGTCTACCAATTGTCCAAACATCATGAAATAGGGTAATTAACATATCTAAAACAAGTCTATCATATGGTTCTCAACAATTACTCAAATTCTCACAAAAAGTCTCACATACATGATCAAATCAAGAACGGACAAAACCTAAGTTGTTTCATGTCAAATTGGTGTCGTGAGTCAACTATGGTCAAGTAGAACTATAGAGACAAAATCCATCAAAATAACACACATACGAGTTGTCTCTAGAACCCAACTACACTACAAGCGATATTTTTGACTTGTATCATACAAAAAAATTTGAGTACAAGTTACTTGCCTGAATGATAACGAATCCAACCAAAAGAAAGAGAATAATGGGAAGGATCCCGGGCATGAACACAACGAACGGATCGAACACGAACCACGATCACGGACAAGATCACGAATCCAAAGAAAAAATAACCCACGAACACGATCGGACGGCTGAGATCAAAAGATCAAGATATCAAGGTGATCGGATCAGATCGGACGACTCTGATCAAAGATTAAGATCAAGATCGAGATGTGATCAGTATCTTGATGATGAAGATGATGATCGGTTCAGATCGATGATCGGACGGTCCACAATCAAAGCAAATCAAGAACTCCATGATGGATGAGATCAAGATCCAATCGAATAGTGAACAATCGAAGTGCTCATCAAGATGGTGAATAACGGCCCACGATCCCCTTGATCACCCATGATCAAGAATCCAACGGACTGCTCACAATCGAAGAGGAGATCAAAACCCAAACAAACAGCAACCACACCACGAAGAACAACCGGGGTCTGTTGCGGCACTGCAGGGGAGCACCGACGGCCAGAGGATAGGCGGCGGAAAAGGTGCCACAGGGAACGTTGCGCTACAGTTGCGTGGCACCAAGGGGAGGCTGCAGGCAGTGACACATGCCTGTCGTGGGGTGAGATGGCGACTAGAGGTGCAGTCGCGGCACGGCTAGCTCTGGCTGTTGTGGCTCTGTCTGGCTACAAGAGGGGAGAAGGAAAGGAGGGCGGCACGGTAGTGGGTGGCTGCCGTGTCATGGCACTAAGGTCGGTAGGGAGTGATGAGAGGCGGGGGCGCAGCTGGCTGCCGCTGACGACGCAGGAGGGCGGCACGACGAGGGAGCCACGGAGGGGGGGTCGTGAGGTGGAGAGGAGCACGGGGCTAAGGGGAGACAGAGAGATGAGAGGTTGAGAGAGGGTGTTAGGGGCAGGGAGAGAGACGGAGACTGGATGAAGGGAGAGACAACAGCTGCATGGGTAATTATGGAGAAGATGAAGAGGTGGTAGGCAGCTTAATGGGGTAACAGGGTTAATATAGGGATGGGTTTAGGGTAAATGCGGGTGTGGGTTGAGTTTGGGGTATTGGGTTGTATGGGTTTCGGGTAGGGGGGTTAATAGGCTGAAGGGTAAATGGGTTTTAATGCAGATGGGTTGTGGGGAAAACATGAAATGGGTTTTAGGGTAAGTTGTAAACAGGGTAGGGGTTTATTTATAAATGGGTTTGGGTTAAAATAGATGGGTAATTGGGTATGGGTTAAAGTAAAATGGGCTATTGGGTTTTAATGGGTTTAAAACAAGTTATAGGGTAAAAATAAAATAACCAATTAATAAAAATATCCAATTTGGACTTTATAAAAATAATAATAATAATAATAATAATAACAATAACAATAATAATAACAGTAGTAGTATTAAAAATAATAATGGAAATCAAAGTGGTAATAACAATAATAAGACTTACAAATAGAATTATCGACCGAAATAGATTTTAATAGAAGATCGAGCATTACATTTTGATAAAAGAATTTGAAAACCGAAAAAAAATAATTTGCGAAAATTTTTAAAATACAGAAAATACACAAAAGTACATTTTTTGGGAAAATAGGGGTTACAATTTTAGATGATGTTTTTACAATAGATTACAATAGTTTATAGAGAATTATATTTTGATTATAATAGAATTTTAATCTTTATTCTTATGATCTTAAGTGACATATATATGGTTTTTTGAGGAAATTGATATTTTGTGATATTCTACGACTTCAAAATATGATTTTCAGTTATTTAATAGATTTAATATTTTATTTCAGTTCTGGAATTTATGAGTACATTAAATAGATTTGGATTTTGTTGACTTGAGAAGTTTTTATTGATATAAACGTTTTGTTGATGAACATAAGAGATTTTATTAGAATTTTTGGTGTTGATATTCGTTTTGTGAATCTCTAGGAGTTGAGTGGGAGTCCTGCGAACCACCGGCAGATGAGATTCTGTGGATTTAGACCAGTGGGGTCATGGGGTTGTTGTTGTGGAATTAAGTCTGGCAGGATACACTAACTCTAGAGAAGGGGGATTTGTGTTTTTTTTAATAATATTCAACTTAAGGACATGCACTATTGGAGATGTGATAGAACTTGGGAAACTTGAGAAACGTGAGAATATGCTCTAGGGGTTTGGTCCAACAGATGCGTTCCAAGACTTGTGTGTTGTTCTGTCGCGAGAGAACATTTGTATGTTCTCATGTCGAGGGTCTGCAAGCCTATTCACGGGGCTTGCAGGGTGCATTTGCGTGTCGAGGGTCGGCGGGCCTATTCATGGGATGTACCTTGTGTATCTGCATGCCGAGGGTTTCGCAAACCTATTCATGGGATACACGGCAGGGAGGTGATTCTTCAGTTTTGGAGCTATTCTTATATGATGCTTGCACGTTGAGGGTTGTGATGCCTATTCGCGAATTATTCTGGATCTTGTTTCTATCACCGTAGTAGGAATAGTTGCATAACGAGGGATCTAACCCTATAAAGTGGAGAACGATAAGGGATTGCACCAGACCTATGTAGTATGGAATGCATAGAATCCGACAAGTATGCATTAGAGAGTCATCATTCTGCATTTGTATTTTCTTGACTTGGTTTTATGCGTGATTTTTGTTTTCTGTTTTCTACACTTGAAACTTAGTCTAGTTTCATTTGATGTTTTCATGCTTTATTTATTGTTATTTCATTACTATTGTTTATATATGTTGTTCATGACTTTATTCTTTGTGTTTTATTGATGTTATATTTTTTTTGATGTCACTCACACCTTTATGGCTGACCCCTATAGTTTTGGGAGTTAGAATTATCTCTAGCCTTATGTTTTACAGGTAGGTGCCTATAGCTTGGGATTGGATGCATGTGGTAGAATGATAATGTGGCTTATGTAAATTGTAAAAGATTGTGTTGTAAAAGAAAGAATTGTAATCCAAGGTGTTTAATTTTCCGCTGTGGTTTGTAAAGAGCTGATGTAATAAAAGTTGAAAAAACTATTTGTGTTTTGGCCATGTTTACAATTACATTGAGGTTGATGCTGGGAATTGTGCCACGTGTTTCTGAGATATTATATTGAAAATTCGGGGCACTACAGAGATTGGTATCAGAGCATGCTTCTATAGTAATGATAAACATAGTATAAAAATAAACCTAGGTATGGACATTAAAGCGTGAGTACCTAGGTGTGGACATTAGAGTGTGAGTGTCTCATAGAACTAAAACAAGATGTTATGGTTTGGGATATGATTGAGACTTTGCCATGGGGTATTGATGTGAATATGAATTGTGTTGTAATGCTCTAACTTTACCCTCATTTTGCAGTATTCAGTATAATGGCATGACCCAGGACCAGGAATGGTGAAAATGGTGATGGGGCTGAGAGTTCCCGTGGGGCTGGACTTGTTCTTGAGACTGAGATTGCAAGGGTGTATCAGACCTTGAATGCATTCATGGAAGCCAACATGGCACAAAATCAAAATCAGAATCAAAAGACTGGACCAGTGTTCATTAATGCTGATCCGATTAAGCAGGTTGATTCCTTCAAGCGGATAAAGCTGCCTGTTTTTAAGGTGTAGTCTGATCCAAATGAGGTTGGGATTAGATAGATGGAGATGGTCTTCGAAGTCTTGGAAATCCCAGCAATCAATAAGGTGAAATTGGTAGCAATGCAGTTAGAGAAGGATGCTGGCATCTGGTGGCAGTTAGTAAAAATGACTTTTGGGGATCAGCAGGTGACTTGGGAGGCTTTTCTGGGAGAATTCAGGGATCATTTCTTTCCTCTGGATATTCAGGAGAAGAAGACAATAGAATTCTTGAATCTGCAGCAAGGCAGCATGACAGTGCGCGAATATGAGACTAAGTTTGCCCAGCTGTCAAGGTATACACCGGAGCTGATTGTTAATGAAGCAAAGAAGACCAATAAATTTGAGCATGGCTTGAGGCCGAATTTGAGGTTGCAGATGATACCGTTGGGCATCAGAAGGTTTGATAAGCTGGTTAGGAGAGCAGCAATGACAGAAGAAGATATGGATCAGTTCCAGAAGAAGCAGGAGACCTGGAACAGGAAGAAGAGGTCAGCAACTAATCAGAGTGGGAAGAAGTTCCTAGTGAAGCAGGGCAGGTTCAGTAAGCTAAAGCAAAAGGCACCCGCAGTACAAGGCATGACCATTTCAATTGTGGAGAGGCAGGCCACTATCAGGCAGCATACACCAAGCCACTTAAGGTGCAGGCTTGTTATTAGTGTGGTCGTGAAGGGCATGTCAAACCAAACTGTCCGTAGTTGAAGAAGGGAGGTGCAAGCAGAGGCAAATCTCATAGGCAGGGGCGAGTGTTCGCATTAACTGAGGTGGATGTGGGTAACTTAGAGGATGTGATTCAGGGTGTGCAAGAATTTTGAATTCATTCATTTATGTATTAAGTAAAACTTTGTTTGAGAATAAAATGAAGATTTGAGTATCATTCTTCATGTAACAGGATTCGTTTTGGTTAATAGAATAAAAGCAAAAGTTTTATTTGATACTTGTTCTTCACCTACATTTGTGTCGCCAAATTTTGCTAAAGTTTTAGGTGTGGAACGTAAAGTATTTCCAGGCAGAGTCTTGACGGTGGCAACACCATTAGGAGAGGAATTGATTGCTGATCGATATTACGAGAGCTGTGATATCATGATGGCAGGAGATTGTTTGGCATTAATCTCATTGAATTGCAAGTCATGAGTGTGTATGTAATCGTGGGCATTGATTGGATGGCAATATATGATACCACAATTGAATGCAAGAAGAAAGAGGTGTTAGTGAAAGCACCAGGAGGACCCGCAGTGACTTTCCAGGAAAAGGACTCGAAAGTGACTACTGTGGTATCTAAGTTGATGATTCCATATGAAGTCAAGAAGTATATTGAGGAATTGCTGAGTAAGGGTTTCATCAGGCCGAGTTCTTTACTGTGGGGAGCACCAGTGTTGTTGGTGAAGAAGAAGGATGGGTCAATGAGGATGTGCATTGACTATCGTAAGTTGAACAGCGTGACTATTCAGAACAAGTATCCACTTCCATGGATTGATGATCTGTTTGATAGGCTTCGGGGAGCAGCTGTGTTTCGAAGATTGATCTGCGATCAGGGTATCATCAGGTTTGAGTCAAGGAGGAAGATGTGAGTAAAATAGCTTTTAGGACTCGTCATGGACTCTATGAGTTTTTGGTAATGCCATTCGGAGTAACGAATGCGCCGACAATGTTCATGGATATAATGAATCAGATATTGTGGCCATTTATTGATTTCCTTCGTGGTGGTTTTCATCGGTGATATTTTTGTGTATTAGAAGTTCGAGGAAGAGCATTCTATGCACTTGGCAGAGGTATTACAGAAGTTATAGGAACATAACTTGTATGCCAAGCTGTCGAAGTGTGAGTTTTAGAAGTTGGAGGTAGCTTTCCTTGGTCATATCTATTCTAAGGAGGGAGTAGCCACTGATCCTCAGAAGGATTAAGTAGTGAAGGATTGGCCCAGGCCAACGTCAGTGAAGGAAGTCAGGAGTTTCTTGGGTTTGGTTGGGTACTATAGGAGAGGATGACGACTGCGCCTATCTTAGCTTTGCCACAAATTGGGAAGGATTATGATATCTTCAGTGATGCATCTCTCAGAGGTTTGGGGTGTTTCTTGATGCAGGAAGGGAAGGTTATTGCATATGGTTCAAGGTAGTTGCGTCCGCATGAGAAAAATTATCTGATGCGTGATTTGGAGTTAGCAGCTGTTATCTTTGCCTTAAAGCAAGTTAGGCAATATATATATGGAGAGAAGGTCAACATGTATACTGACCACAAGATCCTGAAGTACATTTATCAACAGAAGGATCTAAATCTTTGGCAGAGAAGGTGGTTGGAAGTGTTGGATGACATTCGTCCTTGGATTAAGTATCATCCAGGCAAGGTGAATGTGGTAGCCGATGGGCTTAGTCGGAAGAGCAGTTTATCGAGTTTGATCACTACTCGAAGAGAGTTAGCAACAGAGTTTGATCAGGCAAGTAGCGAGGTGGTACTGCAGGGTTTGGGAGCATTTTTGACTCAGTTGAGGCTGCAGCCTTCTTTGAGAGTGCAGATTGTGGAAGGTCAGAAATCTGATGAATGAAGATGTTGCAGTAGGTTTCCGAAGGCAAGTTATCAGAGTTGCGCAGCGGAAGCTACTTGGGAGCCGGAGGATCGCATGCAGAAGGATTTTTCCTGAGCTTTTTGTATGATTGTATTCTTTTGTAGGATTGTATTCTTGTCACGTCCCGCTTTCCAAAAAGGAAATACGGAATACAGATACATAACTAAGTCCAGTGAATGGCTTTCACCATTCATAAGCTGTCAGTATCTTTACAACAAGCATAAGTATAAACAAGAGATATACAAAAGAAATAGTCAACCACGCATGAATAACTGAATAAATATAGTCAACAAGATTACTTGAACAAGAAGTAAGAATAATGAATTTCAAATAATCAAGTCTGGAACAAAATACAAGTTTGGAACAAAATGGCCAATACAAATATCCATATAACAAATTACAATTATTCAAGATTGAAACACCCCTGCCCCGAGCTCGGAAAATTTTATACAATTTAGAAGAAAAATTAGATACTATGTAGTACAACTGCCCACCACAGGTTGCCTCTCAAAAGGTGGTTAATCATAGGCATTATTATTTTAATATTATATAGTTATTGTATTTTTCTAATATGGGACAATCCCATACTCAAACTCCTTCTCTCTCTCTGTGAAAGGAAAGCCAAAACGCCCCCAAGGGGGCCCCACACGCCACGTCACAAACGCAGCACCTACTACCCCTTTCACAAGCCTCAGGTTGGCCCCTGCATCAGCTGCCACGTCACCATCCAAGTGACGCCAACAGCAAATCTTGTTTCCCTTTTTTGTTCAACGTGGGCCCCCCATCAATCCACTCAATCAATTTCCATGGGTTGCTCCTATAGGAAACCTTATAAGCCACCCCCAAATCTCTTATATCATATATCATATATATATATATATACACTATATATTATTCAGAAATTACGGGATGTTACACATGAGTATATATATATATATATATATATATATATATATATATATATATATATATATATATATATATATATATATAAGGGAATTGGAGTTACCCCCATAGAATTTCCTATGGGGGGTTGTATATGAATTATTGGAGGGGGGCCCACCCGTGAAAGGAGACAACAGTAGCAGCACTGTGTGCTTGCTGCCTGTTTGCGGCTGACGTCACAGGAGGTGACGTGGCATGCAAGCTGGGGCCCACCCATGATTTGTGAAGGGAGTGCTGCAGCTGTCTTCTCTGGGCAGTTACTAACGTGGCGCCCAAGATTGGATCCACGTGACTGCCTGTGTGTGTCTCTCGGAGAGAGAGAACGGGAGTAGTTGAGGGAAATTGCCCCATATCGGGGATTGCACACTAATTAATTAATAATAAATAACTTTGCCTATGATCAAGAGTCACCAATTCGGTTAACCACCTTTTGAGAGGTAGCCTGTGGTGGGCAGTTGTACTACATAGTATCAAATTTGTCTTCTAAATTGTATAAAATTGTCCGAGCTCGGGGTAGGAGTGTTACAAATGGTATCAGAGCCGACTTTCGACACCGGATGTGGAAGAGGGCCTCAGTATGATTTGCGGTGTGAGATAGTCTCCAGAATTATCGAGGTGTGAGTGAAATAGTCTACGGAATTACCTACGGTGTATGACTAGTATCAGGAATTATCGGGATCGAGGACGCCACTCCACATCGGCTAGAAAGAAGATCCTGCACTGGTTGTGCATGCCCCGTGCTCAGCGAGGACGCTGATTTCTGAAAGGGGGTGTGTGTAACACCCCGTAATTTTCAAAGAGTATATATATATATATATATATATATATATATATATATATATAAGGGAATTGAAGTTACCCCCATAGAATTTCCTATGGGGGGGTTGTATATGAATTATTGGAGGGGGGGCCCACCCGTGAAAGCAGACAGTAGCAGCAGCACTGTGTGCTTGCTGCCTGTTTGCAGCTGACGTCACAAGAGGTGACGCGGAATGCAGGCTGGGGCCCACCTGCGATTTATGAAGGGAGTGTTGCCGCTGTCTTCTCTGAGCAGTTGCTGACGTAGCGCCCAAGATTGGGGCCCATGTGACTGCCTGTGTGTGTCTCTCGGAGAGAGAGAATTGGAGTAGTTGAGGTAAATTGTCCCATATCGGGGATTGGACACTAATTAATTAATAATAAATAACTTTGCCTACGATCAAGAGTCACCAATTCGGTTAACCACCTTTTGAGAGGCAGCCTGTGGTGGGCAGTTGTACTACATAGTATCTAATTTGTCTTCTAAATTGTATAAAGTTATCTGAGCTCTGGGCAGGGGTGTTATAAAGATAAGCAATAAGAGATAAATAGATATAGCAAGAACTCCAGCCAACTAGAATCTCAGATCACCTACTCCATCGGGCAGCTGATCACCATAATCTGCAATTTAACAAATTGCAGGAAAAGTAGAGAAACAAAATGCCCTTCAATGCAAGTTACGGGCCGCTCGTAGTGCAGGCGGCAAGTACAGGAAAGACAAATAGACAATAATAGAGTAACAGCGGAAGCAAGGATAGCATGGAACGATATAAAAACAAAATAGAGCAACTAACTCTAATCAAGAACAAAAACAACTAGCATGGCAAGATGAACGGATGCAAGTGGCATGTTACAAGTGTCAAGTAAACAAGTATCATGTGAACGAGTAACAAGTTACAAGTGTCAAGCATCAAGTATCATGTTCAAGTAACAAGTAGCAAGTGTCAAGTGATCATGTTCAAATCTTGTATCTAGTCCTATCTAGGTAGCACTTCATGCGTCCCAAATTTTTACCACATGGTGGCTACATTCAAACAATTATGATTTAGATTTCATAGTGGATCATAAAGGGCAGTGTACTCAGGGACAAGTATCAAGTAATCAAGTATCAAGTATCAAGTATCACGCTCTAAGTACCAAGTATCATGTGTGCAAGTGTTAACTAATCACGTGTCAAGCTTCAAGTATCAAGTATCAAGTAATCACGTAGGATCTATAGATCCCCTTCTGAGTACATGTTTTTGTATTTTCTACTATTAGACCTTTTTCCTTTAAAACTCGGCTTAGTTTCTTATTATTATTATTCAGGTAAGAATGGACGTGAACAAACAAGTCAAGAAACATGGTAAGATGACAAGGAACAAGTACAAGTCGATCAAAGGACACGAACGGGTGATGAAAGACTCAAAATAGACTAAGACAATGAAAATTCTAGTTCTTGACAGCAAGACAGCACTACACCAAATCTGGGATTCCCGTTGCCACGAACATGAAAATCTAGATCCGTCAGAAAATCTTGAAAGTAGACTCCCGGCCGAATCCATAAAATACATATAATTCATACGGTATTTCACAAGAACAGGACTCAAAACAGAATTGTTTTCAGAAAACATGTTCAGCCAAAATTTAGAAGTTTGTATTCATAAACAGGAAAACGGCATAAAAACTTACTAATTAAATCCAAGAAAAATTTGGGGCATTCCCTAGTATGTCTAGTATCAGTAAATATAATTTCATAATTTTCCAACATAAATAGTATAGTCAAATAAAATCAGAAGACAACAAGATACACCAATTTTGTAAATCTGAAACCATAAACACAGTAGTACTAAAACAACAATAGACTACAGAATATAAAAAGAAATCCAAATCCGTCAAAAGGGTGATAAAATAGATACAGTAGGCTACATTTTATATTCACAAGGTGTTTACCAAAAGCAAGTAGAATCAGGTTGAAATTAAGGTTGTTTACTGAACAGCGTGAAAATTCTGCAAGCATAGTAGTTATTTGCAAGCATAGAATAGTTTATAAAAGTCATCAATTAAATCCACAAAAATTAGGGGTTAATCTCAATCAAGTCTAGTTGTACTTAGCAAAATATTTGATCAAAATGTTATCTTTAACATCAGTTTAAAAATAAATAACCATACGGAATTCATATAAAACATAATCTGGAATTTTCTACACATCTGTAGTAAAACAGCAGTAACTTGCAACCCACAAATCGAAACTGAGATCTGTTAGAAATTCTGGAAAGTAGACAAAAATCTGTATGATTCATATTCACAAATAATTTTCATATACTGACCTTAATAAGGTTTAAAATAATGAACAAAAACGGGGAAATAGCAAAAACAGAAATCTTTCAAAATCATTGGAAGTTTGGAGATTGTGAATGAATTTGGATTCATAGATATTGGAGTAGATATGAAGTTTAGAGATTGTGAATGAATTTGCATATGCAGTTTGAATTGGAATATTTTCCCTAAACTCGCTTTCTCAGAAAGCGAGTCTGCTTTAAACCTCATCGCTTTCTGAGAAAGCGAGATTAGAGTTGAGAGATCTGAAAATTTCTCAACTCAACAGATGCTTTCACAGAAAGCAATTGGATTTTGCTTACAGTCACTTTTTGAAAAAGAGAGTGTAGGCAAAACCACATTGCTTTCTGAAAAAGTGACTGTAGAGTTGAGAAATTTCCAGAGACTGCTTTCTCAGAAAGCAAGTGTAAGCAAAACCATATGCAAATTCATTCACAATCTCTAAACTTCATATATACTCCAACATCTATGAATCCAAATTCATTCACAATCTCTAAACTTCCAAATGATTTTGAAACAAATGGGAATTATCATAGTTTAAAATTAAACGCATACAAATTATTAGAAAGTCCACATCACATAATACAACAATTACAAACTACTACAAAGTTGACAAAACAAACACAAACATATTGGAATTTGACATGGTTTAAATGTTTCGAGATCCTCTATCAGAATGGAGATAAGGAGAGAAAAAAAAGAGCATGGGGTATTAAAAACCCCCAAACGGCACTCGCTGTCTCAAAAAGCGATTTTGGGAAAACCCCACTCGCTTTTTGAGACAGGGAGTTTTGGTTAAAGAGAAATAAAAAAATTCAAACCTTACACTCGATGTCTTAAAAGCGATGAGATTTTTACCAAACTCACTTTTTGAGACAACGAGTAGGTCAGTTTGGGAATTTTAAAAAATGGTAGGTTAATTTGGGATCAACTTTCAAAAAGTAGGTCATTTTGGGAAAAAATTCCTTTGTGCGAGTGCAATACTCTCTATCTTATCTAGTTGAAATAATATTTCCCTTCTTTTTTCCCGGATTAGGTTCGCTCGAACCAGGACAGATCAAGACCACCGCAGTACGATTCTCTTCTGATTATACCCTCACGTTGTGAGGCCCATGTAGTGAAGCGGTCCTTTAGTATATAGATTAAACACTATGGAGGACTAATATATTATGGGTCTCACATGTGAGGTGCCAATGACATGAAAATACTTGTGTATGAGGGGCTACAACACTATACTTATGGAGATCAATTTGTTTCGGACCAACTTGTTCGGAATCTTATATATATATATATATATATATATATATATATATATATATATATATATATATATATATATATATATATATATACCCCTTCTGTTGTGTACTAGGCTGCCGTGTGCACTTGGCCTTCCTGCATTCGTATTGCCGATCCAAACTATTCACATTGATCTACATATCTAAATTAGTCTAAATAAGTAAAATTAAATCATTTGAAATTCATTTGCCCATCCATTGAAGTGTTACAAAATTGTATGGATGAAAATCATTGCTTTTATAGTCACATGATAGATGGGCAAATGAATTTCAAATGATTTGATTTTACATATTTAGACTAATTTAGATGTGTAGATCAATGTGAACGATTCGGATCGTTAATAGAAAGGTGGAAAGGCCGAGTGCACACGGTGGCCCAGTGCATAACGGAATGGGACTCTATATATATATATTCCTAGGCTGACTGCCAGTTGTAAACTATAACAAGTTTACAATGAAAATGGAAGGACAATGACAGGTGCAGATTGTGCATCGGATCTTGTTGAGTCTTTGACAAGATCAATACCAACCACCAAGCTAGTAGTAGATCATACCAAACACACAAAGCACACAATATTTGTCCCGGATTGGAAAAGCACTAATCCAGGGGAGAAAAACCTATAAATTATTCAACTAGAGAAGATATATGAGTTACAACTCTCACCAAGACCATCCCTTAACCCTAACTGGAAATACTTGTTGTTTATGATGGAGAATTCACTCACCTCTCAAATGAAGTACTCTCTTTTTCTATTCATCACTCAATAAAATCATATCATTTCTTTGAGCTGTTACATTGATTATATAGAGATCTAGGAAACCTTAGTTTGCTTTTCTTGATACAATGACCATCTGATGTATACTGGAGACATAGCCATATGATGAGAGCTGTACAATCTAACTTGGAAAATAAGTCGGGCTTCAATCGAATCCCTAAGACCCAATACCAGTTGTTGTGCATACATCGATGCGGTCGACTTCCTCGAAGAAAATTCAACCGCATTTGGTGTCTGCCAAACCCGAGAGTGTGGGCGGTCGACTGCCCGAAGTGCAGTCGACCGTCAATTGGCTCTGCTGTGCTGCTGTTGCCTCATCTTCTTTATGTGCTCGCTTCGATCCTCTTGTCACTTTCCGTCTTCTCTTCCCATCGAATAAGTATGCAAGAAATAAACCATGTTGAAGAATCAATCACAACTTGTAGTGCTAATAGCGGAAGTACACCACACACAATAGAAACTACCAAGACTTAGATGAACCAAGAACGAGCCACCACAATAAATGCAAGATCTCACAAGAACACAATCAATATGCAAAGATAACCAATACTTCTTATTCCTCAAGAAATACAAAGATTACAAAAGAGATTACAACTCTCAATCTCTCTCCCTCACCTTTGAAACACTCGGCACAATCCCCACTTGAAGTTGAACAATGATAACGGCTCACCAAATCTCTCTTTTCAGTAATACAAATCCTAGAGTCTACAGCCATATATATAGCCCCCAAGTAAATCCTAAAAGATAAATACAAATCCAACTTATTGGGCCTTAAACCCAAAACACACAGCGCCGTTGTCGGTCAACCGCACCCCCAAGTCGGTCGACCGCAAAGTGTAAAACCCACACCCGAGACATAACTGGTCGACTGCACGGTTGACCGTCCCCTTCATTGTTGAACCCTGTACACTCGAAGATACCTAGCAGCCTAGTTGTGGTCGGGTGGTCGGTTGACCGCACCATAGGACAATCGACCGCAACTCTCTAGACTGCACATCTTCTACTTGCTGTTGTCTTGCTATCTTCGTCTCCTCTTCTTCTTCTCCGACTTCAAGTACTCTGTGCCTAAGTGTATTTGTGGCCACAATCCGAACAATCTCCCACTTGGACCAAATACACAATGCATCAGTTATTGTAATCTTTACCTCGCATTATCTCTGCCAATCTCCCACTTTCATGGAAGACTCAAGTACTCCCCACTCTCATGAAGAGCACCTTCACCACTCCACCACGTGGAGTGCACAAACCACCCATCATTGCCTCATGAAAGATGTGCTCCACCAATCGCATAGAGCACGAATACTGGAGAAACAACCTCCCATGTCGTATTTTGTGTTACAAGACCCCCCAACTCACAGAATCTTCATTAACACCGAACTTCGTTCAAAACCTCTTAGTGCACCATCTGTACTAGAAGCCTCCGTGGATAACACCTCCACAATATCCGCAGACTGTTCAATCCCTACAGTCCCATTCGATTACCCTCATCGACATCACTTCGCATATTGATACCAGTGCTCTCTACCTCACAAGAGCGAATTGAAGTTTCGACTGCCATATCGCAAAGTACCATCACCACAGCATCGTCTTGACCTCTAGGATCACTTCCATGGCCAGCAGCTCCCACTAAATTAGTAACCTCCCATCTACAACTAAAAGAACTCGGTTGCACCCCATACAACCTACTACTCGATTCCGGCTGAGAGTCAACTGCAAGAGGAACGCCCCTGACGTCTCTAAGCAAATACAGCGTTCCCTCACGCTTTCCTTTTGTAATCACCCTTGAACTTGCAGCTATACACCACTTCCCACTACCAACTGCAGTAGACATACCCTCTTTGTCTAGCCTTCCAATCGAGATAAGATTTCCTTCAAGTGTAGAACATGCCTTGTCTCCCGCAAGACAACACACTGATCGTTATTGGCTTTCACATGAACAGTACTAACCCCACGTATATGACACCGGTGACCATTTTCCATAATCACATCTCCAAAAGAACCCTCCTCGTTGTCATCAAACATCTCTATCCTCGGAGTGCAATGAAAAGAAGCTCCCAAATCAATACACCAATCTTGAGTGCCCAACTCCTCCCGAGCTGATAAGCATAACTCTTCAACAAGCCTCACTTAAGCTTCCTTTAAGGTATCTCTCTTCGGTTTCTCCTGCTTCCTCTTCATATAAGCCTTACAACTACGCATCATGTGACCCTTCTTGTGACAATACTAGCACTCAGGCCCATGTCCCCCATCGTTGTTATGAGACCCACTATCAGATGAACTACTCTGATCCTTTCTTCTTCGACTACTCTTAGATCTTTCACGTCTCCTTTCAATAGACATTGTGGAATCTCTAGAAGATGATGATAGATATCCCCCATTTCTCACCCTTCTCACCTTCTCGTTCAAAATGCTACTCACCACATCCAGTAGAGTCATCGAATCGGTCATAGTGCCTGTTATAGTCTATTCCACCGTACCATAACTATCGGGTAAAGTAGATTGAAGTAACAATGACGACTCCCTCTCTGAAAACTTCAAACCTGCAGCTTCCATCTTGTAACACCCCGCAAAATTGGAAGTGACAATTTTGCCCTCCTGTATTACACACGTGTATTTTGTACCGTTTGTAACGTGTTTCACAACATATTTCAATTTTCGACTATTTATGCATTTCTTATATTCTTTTATCCTATTTGAGTCAACTCGAATACAATATTTCAATCTTCGTGTTTTACGTGCTTTTTACGTATTATCGATGCACGTACCGATTACGTATTTTCCACCGCTACGTGTGAAATTTCTGTATTTCAATTATTTATTTTATGTATTCAAATTCATTTTTATAAAACGGAAATTTATTTTTCCCTATTTTGATTAAAATAATTTTGTACGTGTAATGCACGTATTTTCTATGTATGTAGTGATTATATCGTGAAATATATAAAAATTAATAAATATATTTTTTAATGTTGTTTTTGATTATATTTTTATAATTTTCCGTTGATAAAGTCGAATTTTGTATTTCGGACTTTTACGGGCGAAGTACATGTTTTCGGTGCACGCATTTTGGGTATGTTCGTTTTCAAAAATAAAGTTTGATGTGTGTGTATTGATTTTATTGGTGCATGAAAAACTATGATTTTAATTAAACTAAATTTTATGTGTATCTTAAATATTGTATACATATATTTTTAATTAAATATATATATGTGTATGAACGAAGTGTGTGCAAGTGCAAGCACGTGCACGTGTTTTTACCCATTAATAGTGGCCGGCTGGTTTTGAGAGTAGGAGGGAAAAATGAATTTTGAAATTGTGAGTGGATGAGTGGGTGGTGTTCATGGGGTTAGTGGACAAGTAGTTATTGTAACCATCCCCTAAGCTCCTTATAAAATATCCCCTTCACTTCTTCTCCTTCCCATTCATTCTTTCCGTCTCTATTTTATTTCCGAAACCAAAAAGCCAATCCAGCGAACTCTTTGCTTCTCCACTTTTGTGTGTGTGTGTGTGTGTGTGTGTGTGTGTGTGTGTGTGTGTGTGTATATATATATATATATATATATATATATATATATACTTATACCTCTTAATGCACACTCTCATTCCATTTCTTTTCCTTCTCTATCATCCGAGAGCCCATCCATCCAGCCATTTTCCTGTGCCTTCTCCACTAATTTCAACCATACATTATGTATATATAAGTAAATATATATACACAGTTATACACATATATGTATATGATGATGAGTTGGTGCTGTCCTTGTGTTTGCTGAAAATGAGATGGAATTGGTGCTCATTGTTTCCTCTGGCCGAAATGGAGTTTGGGTTTTAGTGCGCGAAATTCGAGGAGGCAAATCGGAGTTTCTCTAGGAGTTTTCTAGGAGTTGTGTCTCTACATTTTGCAAATCTTCTTGGTGGTGGGTAGTCTTAATACTTTCTAATTGTAGGACAAGCATGCTAGATTTTGACATTTAGTAGTGTAGATTTAATTGATGTGATTGTTGTAGTTTACCCTCATGTTGTTTGATTGTGCTATGAATTGTAGAAATAATTTTGTGTTCAAGCATATGCCTAGATATCATGATGATTAGAAAGAGGAAAGAAAATAATAAACAAATGAATTGTTGCCATGAATAATACTAGTTTATGCATGTTGGAACGATAATGTCGAATTTTATAACTTGCATACAAGTGTTTTAAAGATTTCCTATGTAGTCAAGAGATATGGTTAGTCCTAGTACTGAATTTTTTATGAGTACAAATGTGTTCATAAAGTGAATTATAAGAGATACAAATTTTTAGTTTCAAAACTGGAGAAATGCATATTGATGTGTGCAATTAAGAGAAAAATGAATTGGAAAATATATATATGTTTATAATATGAGTTTGAAAATCGTGGGTTGCTGTTTCTCAAATAAAGTCAGTCTGGAAAAATTAGTTACAGTCTAATAAAGAGTAGAACGATTGAATAATCGAGTTTTGTGAAGGAAAACTAAAAACAGCACGGTATGAACAAAATTAAAGCAATCTAATTTCATAACAGTATTCGAGGTTGGACTTACTGGTTATCGGTGGCGCTCTAAGGCTGTTACTATAGCCGGGGTTGGTCTGGGGTTCTGGGTTCGAACCTTGATAGTCCCCTTTCCTTTTGTTTTGATTTATTAAACCCAAGAGCTGAGACTTGGTACTTAGGACTTGTGGTCTGTCCTTGAGACAACGAAGTCGCTTGGACTTCTTGGTCATCGGTGGCGCCATAAGACTGTCACTGTAGCTTGGGGCGGGGCTTGGGTTCGAAACCCGGTAGGTCCACATTGTTTTTTTGGTGTTTTGGCTTTTTTTTGAAGAGTTTAAATGCAATTAAAAATTTGGGGAAAATTCTAATATTCCTCTAAAGTGATTTAGATCTTATTTAAAATAATTTCATGACATTTCATGTATTTTTTGAGAGTTTAAAAGAGGAATTTGATATAAATAATGAGTTGATGAATTCGGAAATTTTATTTAAGAGTATGATCTTTATTTTTGATTAGTAGAAGAGTGAAATGTTGCAATACTATTGATCTTTCTCTTAATGAGATTTCTATAATTATTTTGGTTGATTAATTATTTCTGAAACCAAAAACACAGCTAGCAAACTCTTTGCTTCTCCATTTTTGTGTATATACATACATACATACATATACATATATATATATATATATATATATATATATATATATATATATATATATATATATACCTCCTAATCCTAATGCACACTCTCAGTTCCTTTCTTTTCCTTCTCTATCATCCGAGAGCCCATCCTGCCAGCCATTTTCCTGTGCCTTCTCCACTAATTTCCACCATACATTATGTATATATAAGTAAATATATATGCACAGTTATACACATATGTATATGATGATGAGTTGGTGTTGTCCTTGTGTTTGCCAAAAATGAGATGAAATTGGTGCTCACTGTTTGTGTAACACCCCGCCCCAATACTCAGACAATTTTAATATTTTTAGAAGACAAATTAGATAGTATGTAGTACAACTGCCCACCATAGGCTGCCTCTCAAAAGGTGGTTAACCAATTAGGTGACTCTTGATTATAGGCAATTATATTTATACTCAAATTATTTTTGTGTACTCCCGATATGGGATTATATTTCCCAAATCCCTTTTACAAATCCCGAATCAATCCAATCTCATTTTTATAACTTCTGAAATTATCCAACCAATCAATATTCTGAAATCAAATACAAATCAAATCTTCCCTTTTGATGACGTCATCATCACAAGGAAAAACCAACCAAGCCAAATATCTGTGCATTCAATACCGTGGACCATTCTCTTCAAATAACCGGATTTGTATAAATCCCCCCTATAGAAATATTTTATAGGACAACCCCCAAATTCTTATATATATATATTTCAGAAATACGGGGTATTACATACACCCTACCTTAGAAATCAGCGTCCTCGCTGAGTATGGGACACACATCTAGTGCAGGATCCACCTTTCTAGCCGATGTGGCGTCGTCCTCGATCCCGGAGATCAATCACTCTTAACACCGCAGATCGGATATCCGGCTATCAATCACTCTCAACACCGCAGATCGGATACCCGGCTATCAATCACTCTTAACACCACAGATCATACCCGATCCCGGAGATCAGTGACTCTCAATACTGCAGAATATACCCGACCCCGGAGATCAATGACTTTCAATACCGCAGAATATACTCGACCTTGGAGATCAATGACTCTCAACACCGCGGATCATACTGAGGCCCTCTTCCATACCCGGTGTCGAAAGTCGGCTCTGATACCATTTGTAACGCTCTGCCCCAATACTCAGACAATTTTAATATTTTTAGAAGACAAATTAGATACTATGTAGTACAACTGCCCACCACAGGCTGCCTCTCAAAAGGTGGTTAACCAATTAGGTGACTCTTGATCATAGGCAATTATATTTATACTCAAATTATTTTTGTGTACTCCCGATATGGGATTATATTTCTTAATTACCTTTTACAAATCCCGAATCAATCCAATCTCATTTTTATAACTTCTGAAATTATCCAACCAACCAATATTCTGAAATCAAATCCAAATCAAATCTTCCCTTTTGATGACGTCATCATCACAAGGACAAACCAACCAAGCCAAATATCTGTGCATTCAATACTGTGGGCCATTCTCTTCAAATAACCGGATTTGTATAAATCCCCCCTATAGAAATATTCTATAGGACAACCCCCAAATTCTTTTATATATATATATATATATATATATATATATATATATATATATATATATATATATTTCAGAAATACGGGGTATTACAGTTTGCTCTGGCCGAAATGAAGTTTGGGTTTTAATGCGCGGTATTCGAGGAGGCAAATCGGAGTTTCACCAGGAGTTTTCTAGGAGTTGTGTCTCTAAATTTTACAAATCTTCTTAGAGGTGGGTATTCTTAATGCTTTCTAATTATAGGACAAGAATGCTAGATTTTGACATTTAGTAGTGTAGATTTAATTGATGTGATTGTTGTAGTCTACCCTCATGTTGTTTTGATTGTGCTATGAATTGTAGAAATAATTTTGTGTTTAAGCATATGCCTAGATATCATGATGATTAGAAAGAGGAAAGAAAATAATAAACAAATGAATTGTTGCCATAAATTATACTAGTTTATGCATGTTGGAACGATAATGTCGAATTTTATAACTTGCATAAAAGAGTTTTAAAGATTTCCTATGTAGTCAAGAGATATGGTTAGTCTTACTACTGAATTATTTATTAATACAAAGGAGTTTATAAAGTGATTTGTAAGAGTTACAAATTTTTAGTTTCAAAATTGGAGAAATGCATATTGATGTGTGCAATTAAGAGAAAAATGAATTGGAAAATATATATATATGTTTATAATATGAGTTTGAAAATCGTGGGAACTGTTTCTCAAAAAAAGTCAATCTGGAAATTTTTTTTACAGTCTAATAAAGAGTATAGCGATTGAATAATTGAGTTTTGTGAAGGAAAACTAAAAACAGCACGGTGTGAACAAAATTAAAGCAATCTAATTTCATAACAGTAGTCGTGGTTGGACTTACTCGTTATCGGTGGCGCTCTAAGGCTGTTACTGTAGACGGGATTGGTCTGGGGTTCTGGGTTCGAAACTTGACAGTCCCCTTTCCTTTTGTTTTGATTTATTAAACCCAAGAACCGAGACTTGGTACTTAGGACTTGCGGTCTTTCCTTGAGACAGCGAAGTCGCTTGGACTTCCTGGTCATCGGTGGCGCCATAAGACTGTCACTGTAGCTTGGGGCGGGGCTTGGGTTCGAAACCCGGTAGGTCCACTTTGTTTTTTTGGTGTTTTGGCTCTTTTTTTTAAGAGTTTAAATGCAATTAAAAATTTGGGAATAATTCTAATATTCCTTTAAAGTGATTTAGATCTTATTAAAAATAGTTTCATGATATTTTATGTATTTTTTGAGAGTTTAAAAGAGGAATTTGATATAAATAATGAGTTGATGAATTTGGAAATTTTATTTAAGAGTACGATCTTTATTTTTGATTAGTAGAAGAGTGAAATGTTGCAATACTATTGATCTTTCTCTTAATTAGATTTCTATAATTATTTTGGTTGATTAGGAATACTTGATGTGGTTTAAGAATTTATATGTGATTAAATTGCTAAAGAGATTTGAAGTGGATGAATCTATGTTATGAGTTCTTGAAAAGAAATGTAGTTCTTTTTTTGAAAGAATTGTGAATAAGTGAATGAATTGAATTTCATGAATGACAAAAGTAAGTTAAATTGACTAAGTTATGGATAAAGTTGAAGATATGAATACAATGAAGTTTAATACATGATTATTGAAGGGTATGAGTACCCATGAATTGTTGAACATGAAAGGTTGTGATCTAGAGGTTTTGTGAAACCTCGGGTACCAGCAATTTTGAATTAAATGAATGATTTATTTTGAGATATGGCTATGTGAGCTATCTCGGTATTTGTGATTAAGTCTGGTAGGGAAAAAGCTTACTCTAGGTGTTATAATTTATTCATGTCTTGAACTTAAGAACCAGGCACTAAGTGAAGATGTAGTAAACTTGGGCAAACGTGAGTTGAGGGCTTCTATATAGTCGGGCGGTGGATCTCCTGGACTATAGACCTAGTCGGGCTGTGGATTCCGGGACTGTGGTTGTTTCCGATGGTGGCAAGCTTTTATTTAAATCTGGGACTATGAGTAGTCGGGACGATAGTATGCCAGACTCCAGTGTATATACGTATACCGAGGCTAGAGGGACACTGACGGGATGTTCGCACGATGAGGCTTCTGTATAGTCGGGCGGTAGACTCCGGGACTGGGATTCGTACTCGTGGAATGTCTAAACTTTGTTTTATTACTGGGTAGTTGTCTTGGCGAGGGATCGAACCCTTTAATGTGGAGTACGTAAGTGCTTGCCCTCGGACCTATGTAGTATGGGATGCATAGAATCCGAACAGGTATGCATTAGTGTCATCTTAGCGTAAAAAATCTGCATTATGCATTAAGGCATTGCATACACTTACATGTCTAGAGTAGTCACCTTTAACACTTTATTTTACATTCAAGTTGCTGGTTTGTTAAAGTATTAAGATTGTTATACTTTCGGCATAGCGAGGATGGCCGTGTATAATATTTTTTTTGTCGGTTGTAAGCAACTTATGTGCCCACAGCTTTATATGCAGGATTTGGATTTTTTTTCAAGAAGATGCAAAGTTGATTTGACGATGATGATTATTTAAATGTTAAAGATGTTACAATTGTATATTTTGTTTATTATTGTACTTCATTTTACCTTCCGCTGTGTTATTAAATGTAAAGGACTCTATTGTAATATAAAATTTTCAAAATTCTTTGTAAAATTGTACGAAGTGAAGTTTAAAGATCCTGTGGAACATCGAATTCAGCCTTATTTGGAATTCGGGGTGTTACAGAGTGGTATCAGAACCATGCTTCAATAAGTTGTACAAATTTACAAGGACGACACATTAGGGTTGACATTAGAGTGTGAGTTCAGTATATAGAGATTTAAATGTGAGTGATTTACATTTGTTTTGTTCTATACACTGACGTTTTCTCTTCCCTTTTCCTTTTGGCTGGCTGGAGTCATGAATACAAGTTCAATAATAACTTTCATTCATGATACTCTCCTCCTATACATTGATGTGAGATTTTGGGAATACATTTTCCCTTGGTACCAGAGTGGCGCAGCGGAAGCGTGCTTGATTTAAACCGTCATTCATGATACCTTACACGTAGACACACTTCCCTCTCACATTATTTTCGTGTATTTTTATCATAGTACTTTTCAACAATCAACATTTTTCAAATAAATATTTTCTTATACTATTAAATCACTTGGATATGTACTATTTTGTCTATCTTTCTTAGTCTTGATCTTTTGAATTTATTTTATCTGTCTTTCAATCTTAAAGTTTTGTCCTTCGTGTTTTTATGTCACTTTGTGTTTACCCGTTTACATTGCTATTACTTTACATATTTTATTGCCATTTATTAAATTAATATTGCAACTATTATTTTCTTCATTTATTATTTCTTTTATATTTTTTAAAAATTTTGAATTTTGCATATGAAATTTTCTTATGTGCATTCATTTCATATGATTTGATTTTGTGATACTATATATTTTTCATTATCTTATATTGTTTTATATATATCAATATATTTTTAACAAGATTGAAATATTCTACCCATATAAATATGACCCACCATTTTGTTTTGTTGTCTACATTCGATACTATTGTTATTACATATTATTTGCTAATTTGTTTTGTTATATTCACTTTTACTATTAATCGCTACTCATTAATTTTCGTAATTTTTCGCTTCTTCAATATAATACATACACTACATAATTATTGTTTTCAATTGTGTTTTCATCTCATGCATATGCTTTACACTATTTTCGTCTTAATATTATAAATCACTTTCATTACTACAAATTATGTATATCCTATATTTAAAGTCTATATATCTATTTTGATATTTTGCCGTTGTAATTTCTTACTTCATTTACAACTTTTCCATCTACTTTTATATCACCGATTTTAAAATATAACACCATACTTTATTAAACACCCAATATCCAAGTATATATGGAAGATTACATCTTTCCCATCTCCCATTTTGGTGCAACCTGTCGAGAGGGCAAATATGCAACTAGATGTCATTGGAGGCAAACTGCAACTGGGCGTCGGGGAGGCAAAGTCTGCAACTGAATGTCCAAAAGGCAAACTGCAATCGGATGTCGTAGAGGCAATTCTGCAACTTGAGATCGAGGAGGCAAAGTCTGCAATTGGACACCAACGGGGCGAACCTACACCAGAAGGAGATTTTCTACTTTGATAACCCCTACTTCGTTTTCTATAATATTTACTTACCATTATTCCGTTTTTGTACTATCTTATACTATTTTACAACCTAGCATTATATTATTTAAACTAATTTCTATCCTACTTGTGTATTTACTTGTTAATATCAACTATCTTCTTCCTAGTATTTTGAATCTTTTAGCATTTCATACCGCTTTAACGTATTTTATTTTTGCTACTAACTTATCTTTGATTTGGTGTCTATTCACCTAACAAAAATGAAATTGGTATCTATGCTTTTTCTTCGATTCGTAAATTATTTCTATATGATTAGTTTTCGCATTATTTCAACGAGTAATTTACACGTGCGATGCACGTCTTAATAAATATAATTTTTTTAAAGTAAAAAAGTAGATGTAGTGTGGGTTTGAACCTAAGACCTCCTTTATAATAGTTATGCACGTGAGTTACACGTGTTGGCAGATTTACAAATTTACAAATGACACTAAGGCCTTCTCCCATTATAATATTAGAGATAATCTGTTTTTCATCTATGATGTTTTGTTTTACTCCAACAAATCCTTATTAATTTTCGTATCATAATATTGTTTGTTTCACTCCTATAAATTTTATGCCTATGTACGTATATAATTTTGCATGTTAGTTTTTTTTTCTTGCTCTACTTGACAATTCGGAAGTATTTCGATGTATGCCTTCTATATCTTTAATTTTCAGATCGTATGTATAATTATTGTAGTTACCTTACAAATTATTTTATGATATTAATTGGTGTACAAAATCATTTTATGTCGTCTATACTTTTAACTAAACTTCAAGCTCGTTTATTTTTCAAACTCTTATCCGATAGTCATCTTTTAAAGTGCTAATTCAATTTTGTCATACAGTACCAATTCAGTTTGTGATTTTCTACCGCATATTACTTTGAAAGATTTTGACTACTAAACCTACTTATAAATTATCTATTGACTATGTTTCTCTTGATTACATTGTTTTCCGAACTATTCCGCAATTAACTACTTAATTGATTTTTCCTTTATCTAATGTTTTACCTAATATTATTTTTGTATAAAATTTTTTCTCAAGCCATCCTGTCTTTTGTCACATTTCTTTTCTTATGCTATTTTCCTAGTTTTCTTGTTCCGTTCTTATAAAATTTTGATACTCATAATTTTTCTTATATAGAATTTGTCCTGTTTTTCCACATTGCTTATTTTCATACTACAGTAATTTTCTTAATGTTCACAGTTTTCTATATACGATAATGATATCTTTTCTCTGGTGTGTACAAAATACAAATTTTACCCTAGCGAGTTCTGAGGATAGAACTGTTCTAAGGGGAGAGAGTGTAACACCCCGCAAAATTGGAAGTGACAATTTCGCCCTCATCTGTTATGCACGTGTATTTTGTTCCGTTTGTAACGTGTTTCACTTCGTATTTCGATTTCCGACTATTTATACATTTCTTGTATTCCATTATCCTATTTGAGTCAACTTAAATACAATATTTCAATCTTGTGTTTTACGTGCTTTTTACGTATTATCAATGCACGTACTGATTACGTATTTTCCACCGCTACGTGTGGTATTTCTGTGTTTCAATTATTTATTTTATGTATTCAAATCCATTTTTAAAAAACCAAAATTCAATTTCCCCTATTTTAATTAAAATAATTTTGTACGTGTAATGCACGTGCTTTCTATGTACGTAGTGATTACGTCGTGAAATATATAAAAATTAATAAATATATTTTTCTTATGTTGTTTTCGATTATATTTTTAAAATTTTCCATTGATAACGTCAAATTTTGTATTTCGGTATCTTTACGTGCGAAGTACGTGTTTTCGGTGCACGCATTTTGGGCATGTTCGTTTTCAAAAATAAATTCTGAATTGTGTGTATTTATTTTATTGGTGCATGAAAAACTATGATTTTAATTAAAATAAATTTTATGTGTATCTTAAATATTGTATACATATATTTTAAATTAAATATATATATGTGTATGAAGGAAGTGTGTGCAAGTGCAAGAACGTGCACGTGTTTTAATCCATGAATAGTGGCCGGCTGGTTTTTGAGAGTAGGAAGGAAAATTGAATTTTGAAATTGTGAGTGGATGAGTGGGTGGTGTTCATGGGGTTAGTGAACAAGTAATTATTGTAACCATCTCCGAAGCTCCTTATAAAATATCCCCTTCACTTCTTCTCCTTCCCATTCATTCTTTCCTTCTCTGTTTTATTTCCGAAACCAAAAAGCCAATCCAGTAAACTCTTTGCTTCTCCATTTTTGTGTGTGTGTGTATATATATATATATACTTATACCTCCTAATGCACACTCTCATTCCCTTTCTTTTCCTTCTCTATCATCCGAGAGCCCATCCATCCAGCCATTTTCTTGTGCCTTCTCCACTAATTTCCACCATACATTATGTATATATAAGTAAATATATAAACAAAGTTATACACTTATATGTATATGATGATGAGTTGGTGCTGTCCTTGTGTTTGCCGAAAATGAGATGGAATTGGTGCTCACTGTTTGCTCTGGCCGAAATGGAGTTGGGGTTTTAGTGCGCGAAATTCGAGGAGGAAAATCGGAGTTTCTCTAGGAGTTTTCTAGGAGTTGTGTCTCTACATTTTGCAAATCTTCTTGGAGGTGGGTAGTCTTAATACTTTCTAATTGTTAAACAAGCATACTAGATTTTGACATTTAGTAGTGTAGATTTAATTGATGTGATCGTTGTAGTCTATCCACATGTTGTTTTGATTGTGCTATGAATTGTAGAAATAATTTCGTGTTCAAGCATATGCCTAGATATCATGATGGTTAGAAAGAGGAAAGAAAATAATAAACAAATGAATTGTTGCCATGAATTATACTAGTTTATGCATGTTGGAACGATAATGTCGAATTTTATAACTTGCATACAAGAGTTTTAAAGATTTCCTATGTAGTCAAGAGATATGGTTAGTCTTAGTACTGAATTTTTTATTAGTACAAATGAGTTCATAAAGTGAATTATAAGAGATACTAATTTTTAGTTTCAAAACTGGAGAAATGCATATTGATGTGTGCAATTAAGAGAAAAATGAATTGGAAAATATATATATGTTTATAATATGAGTTTGAAAATCGTGGGTTACTGTTTCTCAAATAAAGTCAGTCTGGAAAATTTATTTACAATCTAATAAAGAGTACAACGATTGAATAATCGAGTTTTGTGAAGGAAAACTAAAAACAGTACAGTATGAACAAAATTAAAGCAATCTAATTTCATAACAGTAGTCGTGGTTGGACTTACTCGTTATCGGTGGCGCTCTAAGGCTGTTACTGTAGCCGGGGTTGGTCTGGGGTTCTGGGTTCGAAACTTGACAGTCCCCTTTCTTTTTGTTTTCATTTATTCAACCCAAGAACCGAGACTTGGTACTTAGGTCTTGCGGTCTGTCCTTGAGATAGCGAAGTCGCTTGGACTTCTTGGTCATCGGTGGTGCCATAAGACTGTCACTGTAGCTTGGGGCGGGGCTTGGGTTCAAAACCCGGTAGGTCCACATTGTTTTTTTTTGTTTTGGCTCTTTTTTTGAAGAGTTTAAATGCAATTAAAAATTTCGGGAAAATTCTAATATTCCTCTAAAGTGATTTAGATCTTATTAAAAATAATTTCATGATTTTTCATGTATTTTGTGAGATTTTAAAAGAGGAATTTGATATAGGTAATGAGTTGATGAAATCGAAAATTTTATTTAAAAGTATGATCTTTATTTTTGATTAGTAGAAGAGTGAATTATTGCAATACTATTGATCTTTCTCTTAATGAGATTTCTATAATTATTTTGGTTGATTAAGAATACTTGATGTGGTTTTAGATTTTATATGTGATTAAATTGCTAATGAGATTTGAAGTGGATGAATCTATGTTATGAGTTTATGAAAAGAAATGTAGTTTTTTTTTTGAAAGAATTGTGAATAAGTGAATCAATTGAAATTCATGAATGACAAAAGTAAGATAAATTGACTAAGTTATGGATAAAGTTGAAGATATAATACAATGAAGTTTAATACAAGATTATTGAAGGGTATGAGTACCCATGAATTCTAGAACATGAAAGGTTGTGATTTAGAGGTTTAGCGAGACCCCGGGTACCCGGTAGCTCCATATTGTTTTTTTTGGTGTTTTGGCTTTTTTTTTGAAGAGTTTAAATGCAATTAAAAATTTGGGAAAAATTCTAATATTCCTGTGAAGTGATTTAGATCTTATTAAAAATAATTTCATGATATTTCATGTATTTTGTGAGAGTTTAAAAGAAAAATTTGATATAGAGAATGAGTTGATGAATTCGAAAAATTTATTTAAGAGTATGATCTTTATTTTTGATTAGTAGAAGAGTGAAATATTGCAATACTATTGATCTTTCTCTTAATGAGATTTCTATAATTTATTTGGTTGATTAAGAATACTTGATGTGGTTTAAGATTTTATATGTGATTAAATTGCTAATGAGATTTGAAGTTGATGAATCTATGTATGAGTTCATGAAAAAAAAATTATTCTTTTTTGAAAGAATTGTGAATAAGTGAATGAATTGAATTTCATGAATGACAAAAATAAGATAAATTGACTAAGTTATGGATAAAGTTGAAGATATGAATACAATGAAGTTTAATACATAATTATTGAAGGGTATGAGTACCCATGAATTCTAGAACATGAAAGGTTGTGATCTAGAGGTTTAGTGAGACCCCGGGTACTGGCAATGTTGAATTAAATAATTAATTTATTTTGAGATATGGCTATGTGAGATAACTCGGTATTTGTGATTAAGTTTGGTCGGGGGAAAAGCTAACTCTAGGTGTTATAATTTATTCATGTCTTGAACTTAAGAGCGAGGCACTAAGTGAAGATGTAGTAAACTTGAGCAAATGTGAGTGGAGGGCTTCTATATAGTCGGGCGGTGGATCTCTGGAACAATAGACCCAGTCGGGCAGTGGATTCTGGGACTGTGGTTGCTTCCGATGGAGGCGAGCTTTTATTTAAATTCGGAACTATGAGTAGTCGGGCGGATAATATGTCGTACTCCAGTGTATATACGTATACCGGGGCTAAAGGAACGCTGACGGGATGTTCGCACGATGAGGATTCTGTATAGTCGGGCGGTGGACTCCGGGACTGGGATCCGTACTCGTGGAATGTCTAAACTTTGTTTTATTACTCGGTAGTTGTCATGGCGAGGGATCGAAGCCTTTAATGTGGAGTACGTAGGTGCTTGCTCTCGAACCTATGGAGTATGGGATGCATAGAATCCGAACAATTATGCATTAGTGTCATCTTAGCGTAAAACATCTGTATTAGGCATTAAGGCATTGCATATACTTACATGTCTAGGGTTGTCACTTTTAACACTTTATTTTACATTCAAGTTTGTGTATCGTTATACTTTCGGCATTGCGAGGATGGCTGTGTATAACATTTTTTTGTCGGTTGTAAGCAACTAATGTGCCCACTGTTTTATATGCAGGATTTCGAATTTTTTTCAAGAAGATATAAAGTTAATTTGATGCTGATGATTATTTAAAAGTTAAAGATGTTACAATTGTATATTTTGTTCATTATTGTACTTCATTTTACCTTCCGTTGTGTTATTAAATGTAAAGGACTCTGTTGTAATATAAAATTTTCAAAATTCCTTGTAAAATTGTATGAAGTGAAGTGTAAAGATCCTGTGCAACTTCGAATTCAGCCATATTTGGAATTCGGGGTGTTACACATCTGGTTATAAACCATACAGTAATTGTTTACATGTTCTGCTACTGAACCCTCTTTCTTCAACTTCGTATAAACTAATTTTTTTAGATGTAGAAGTTGATTAGATGCCGACGGTTTTTCATACATATCCGTGAGAATCTCCATAGCCTCCGTTGTGGTCTTTGCCTTCGTGATATGAAATAACGCCTTCCTACTCAGCCCCAACTGAAATTTTCCTAGCACCTTCTGATCCAAACGATTCCACTTTGCCAAGACCTTCGCATCCTTGTCTCCACCTTCCGGCTTCTCATCAAACAACAGTTCATCAAGATCTTTCTGACGAAGATACGCTATCATCTGAATTTTCTACATCGCGAAGTCACTCCCATCGAACCTCTCGATCTTCGACTTGCTATCGGCCATCTCGAACCTAGTGCTCTGATACCACTTATTAAAGAATCTACCACAACTCATAGTGCTAATAGCAGAAGTACACCACAAGCAATAGAAACTACCAAGACTTAGATGAACCAAGAACAAGCCACCACAATATATGCAAGATCTCACAAGAACACAATTAATATACAGAGATAATCAATACTTCTTATTTCTCAAGAAATACAAAGATTACAAAAGAGATTACAACTCTCAATTTTTCTTCCCCACCTTTGAAATACTCGGCACAATTCCCTCTTGAAGTTGAACAATGATAACGACTCACCAAATCTCTCTTTTCAGTTATACAAACCCTAGATTCTACTGCCATATATATAGCTCCCAAGTAAATCCTAAAAGATAAACATGAATCCAGCTTATTGGGCGTTAAACTCGTCAGTGCAAAACACACATCGCCGCTGTCAGTCGACCGCACCCCCAGGTCGGTCTACTGCAACGTGTAAAGCCCACACCCGAGACATGATCGGTCGACTGCACGGTCGACCGTCCATTTTTCTGTTGAACCATGTACACTCGAAGATACCTAACAACCTAGTTGCGGTCGGGTGGTCGGTCGTACGCATCACAGGACAGTCGACTGCAACTCTCCATACTGCACATCTTCTACTTGTTGTTGTCTTCTCTTGCTGTCTTCGTCTGCTATTCTTCTTCTCCAACTTCAAGTACTCCGTATCGAAGTGTATTTGAGGCCACAATCCTAACAAACCTAACATGGAGTACAAGCAAAGAATGGGGATCCTGTAATCAAATTTCCTGACAAACAGTAAAGGTTGAGAAGGAGGATAAGGGTGAACGATCTGTTGAATTATATATCTCCAAGGATAACTTGTGTGATGTTTCTGAATTAGCAACAATCTATTTTTGCATTTTCATTCGAATTTGATAAGTTATGAGTCCTTGGTGTGAATGAAACACATATTCATGTCTAACAAGCTAACTGTAACATTATGGATCTGGTTTCTAAAAGAGTTGTGTTTTTATTTTGGTTAATTAATTATAACAGTGCAAAACTAAATTATGAAGACTACTCTCAGATTTTTATGAAGACGTGCTTTACACCAGAAATTCCATGTTTTCTAAGAGATAGAAGTAGGTGGCCTTCCAAAAGTTTAATTTCATCTATGTGTGTTGTGGTGAATACTTCTAAGGACTGGTTTTGCTGATTAGCTCGTAATGGAGGAGGTTGAGGATGACTATCAGACTTGCAGGAGCGGTAAGAAGACATTGGGCAACAATAACAGGTTTTGCTGAATTTCTCAATTGGTTTGCAGAGTGGGAAAATTCACCTCCTTAGCAAGTGAATACTTTAGGTACTGGATCCTAGTATCAATTTAGCTCGATATCAGCATATGCGAAGGATATTCAATAACAAATTGGATATATATGTTTGGTGTGATGATTTATTGAGTCTCATTCTACATTTGGTGTGTCATTGTTGAACATGAGTTCAATGTAGTCATGATATCTAGCAAAGTATCTCATATTTTTCTTCACAGGGATTCAACTTGATGTTGTAGGATACTAGGATTCAAGTTGCATGGTTGCACATTGGTTGGGAGCGGTTCAGCAATGTGCCTGTGTTGATGGTGTTCAACATGAAAGAGAATCCAGTTGATGATGTGATCATGGGCTTCTAGCGAGAAGGTTCGGGGTGGACTGTAGTCCATCCAGGTTCTCAATTAATGATGAGAATAGAAAGCGGTCGACAAACTGAGGCCTTGCCTTTATCTGGGGAACAGGATTTGAGTAGAGAGGATTAAGGGAGTGTAGGCCAGGTGTGCAAAATCAAATCCGAGTGTTTGCTTGAGTGAGGTGAACAGAACTTTTCCCACACCTCTGTGACCAACTGAGAAATGTAACACCACTTGTTACTGCTCGTGAATGGCTTCCTTTCGCACTTCAAGGCAAAAAATGCAAATCATATCAATCACCGGACCTAGTCATCCTTAATGTTCCTAGTTACGAGTCAAATCATTTTTACCCATAGAAGCATGTCCCTGCCACCATCATACATAAAATTCCTTCAAAACCACTTCCTTATATAACAGATTTCTCAGACAAATATAGAAATATAAAGATTTCAAGTTATTTGTCTCTAATATTATAATGGGAGAAGTCTTAGTGTCATTTGTAAATGTTTTATCATTCTACCAATCCGTGCAACGCACGTGCATAACTATTATAAAAAGGAGGTCCTAGATTCAAATCAAGACTACTGTTGCCGCTAAATTCGGTGTGGGGGCAAGCAGATGAATTTGTGAGTTCGTAGAAAACCTGAATAGCAAACACCTAACCTGTTCCGCCGGAGCTTGACCGTTGACTCCCGCCGTTCACCTGCAAGGAAGTGCGAGACACCGGGGTTGATCCCGGCGACGCACCCTCCGACGCTCAAGTCAGTAACCAGAAAAGATTATGAGAGAGCGTTTAACTAGAGAAAGATTGATTACCTCGCAATGGAGATGGATGGGGGGTATTTATAGGCGTCTTAGGGACTGGATTAGGAACGTAATCCCCGTGATTAGATAAGTAATATTCCTTGTAATCAGATAAGGAAAGTAATCTGATAAGGTATATTCCCTCTAATCAGTTAAGGAATTTAATCCCTGGCTCCCAGTGGTAGGAGGGATGTGAATCAAGGCCGTTGGTTAAGGTTAATCAGGGACCTTGATTTCATCCTGACGGAATGGGTGCGCAGCGGGTTAAAACCCGCGCCCACTTTGAGGTGGATCCATTCGTGGGTTATTGGGTTTTTGAGGTGAAGATCCGACACCCGGTTTGGACCCTTTGGTTGGTGAAATTACCGTTTTATCCCTGTGCTTCAAGATTCGTGTTCCGTTTGGACGATTCCGATTTAACCCCATTTTTAGCCATATCACGAGCCCCCCACTCCCGAAGATTGATGTTTAATCAGACTTCGAGGAGTAGTTTCACTGTTTTCACTGGCTATCAGGGTTCTATCGGGAACCAAACGGAGCATTGCTGAATCGCAAAGGAGGTGGTATGGTGATCTTTCCTGCAGACGGAACTCTTGAACCGTCGTCGTGCTCTTCTTAGTTAGCGGTTTTGGCCGTTTCCGCTTGTTGGGTGCTGGTGCGAAGGGAGCCGAAGTCACGCTTGTGACGCACCCGGTGCCGCGGACATTTGACGATTGACGCCGAACTCACTTGGCGCCGAACTCACCCCCGTAAGAGGGTCGGGGACACGAGCGTTCGGCGGGAGGTGCCGAACTGACTTAGTGCCGAACTCCCGCCCGTAAAACGGTCGGTGGCACGAGAGCTCGGAGAACGGTGCCGAGCTGGATCGGTGCCGAACTTCACGCCTATAAAACGATCGGTGGCACGAGCGTTCGGCGACTGGTGGCGAGCTGAGAATGTGCCGAACTCACGCCTATAAAACGATCGGTGGCACGAGCGTGTTCGGCGAACTGCGGCGAGCTGAAAACGTGCCGAACTCACGCCCGTAAAACGATCGGTGGCACGAGTGTGTTCGGCGAACTGCAGCGAGCTGAAAACGCGCCGAACTCACGCCCGTAAAACGATCGGTGGCGCGAGCGTGTTCGGCGAATCGTGCCGAGCTGAAAACGTGCCGAACTCACGCCCGTAAAACGATCGGTGGCACGAGTGTGTTCGGCGAACTGCAGCGAGCTGAAAACGCGCCGAACTCACGCCCGTAAAACGATCGGTGGCACGAGCGTGTTCGGCGAATCGTGCCGAGCTGAAAAGGTGCCGAACTCACGCCCGTAAAACGATCGGTGGCACGAGTGTGTTCGGCGAACTGCAGCGAGCTGAAAACGCGCCGAACTCACGCCCGTAAAACAATCGGTGGCACGAGTGTGTTCGGCGAATTGTGGCGAGCTAAAAACGTGCCGAACTCACGCCCGTAAAACGATCGGTGGCACGAGAGTGTTCGGCGAACTGCAGCGAGCTGAAAACATGCCGAACCCACGCCCGTAAAACGATCGGTGGCACGAGCGTGTTCGGCGAACTGCGGCGAGCTGAAAACGTGCCGAACTCACGCCCGTAAAACGATCGGTGGCACGAGTGTGTTCGGCGAACTGCAGCGAGCTGAAAACGCGCCGAACTCACGCCCGTAAAACGATCGGTGGCACGAGCGTGTTCGGCGAATCGTGCCGAGCTGAAAAGGTGCCGAACTCACGCCCGTAAAATGATCGGTGGCACGAGTGTGTTCGGCGAACTGCAGCGAGCTGAAAACGTGCCGAACCCACGCCCGTAAAACGATCGGTGGCACGAGTGTGTTCGGCGAACTGCAGCGAGCTGAAAAACGCGCCGAACTCACGCCCGTAAAACGATCGGTGGCACGAGCGTGTTCGGCGAATCGTGCCGAGCTGAAAACGTGCCGAACTCACGCCCGTAAAACGATCGGTGGCACGAGTGTGTTCGGCGAACTGCAGCGAGCTGAAAACGCGCCGAACTCATGCCCGTAAAACGATCGGTGGCACGAGCGTGTTCGGCGAATCGTAGCGAGCTGAAAAACGCGCCGAACTCACGCCCGTAAAACGATCGGTGGCACGAGCGTGTTCGGCGAATCGTGCCGAGCTGAAAACGTGCCGAACTCACGCCCGTAAAACGATCGGTGGCACGAGTGTGTTCGGCGAACTGTAGCGAGCTGAAAACGCGCCGAACTCACGCCCGTAAAACGATCGGTGGCACGAGCGTGTTCGGCGAATCGTGCCGAGCTGAGAAGGTGCCGAACTCACGCCCGTAAAACGATCGGCGGCACGAGTGTGTTCGGCGAACTGCAGCGAGCTGAAAACGCGCCGAACTCACGCCCGTAAAACGATCGGTGGCACGAGTATTCGGCAGCTTGTGCCGAAGATTCGGACTTGTTTGTTTCTCCTTGGGTAGAGTTTTGGCGGTTCTGGCGGAAGTGACCCTCTGCGCTTCTGACAGATGTGACGTCGACTGTGTTTTCTGACAGATGTGACGTCCATTGACGCTGCCTCCTGGGCTTCTGCCAGACGTGACGCCCATTAATGCCGCCTCTTGGTCTTCTGCCAGGCGAGATGGTCATTAATGCGCCGTCTGGATCAGCGTGGAGAACGAGGTGACGTTTGGGGTCTCCTTTTGTCGCTTTGTGGGGGTGGGCCTGCGTTAGAGGCCCATCTACCTCGATTGAAGCGCTTGCCTCTCTATAAAAATCCTCACCCCCTCCTCATTTTTTACTTTCCAATCTTTTCGTTCGCGTCTGAGTCTGCTGTGAGAGAGCTTCAGGTGATCACCGACTGTTTTCCGGCGAAGTTTCCGACGAGTTCCCCTTTCAAGGTAACCTTTATATTTATCTTCTAAACATGTCTGTTTCCCACACTTCTTCTTCGTCCGAGCCCTCCCTCGGAGCCGACGGAGCTCCAACTTCGAGTCGAGCTGCCAAGGGCCAGAAGGTGTTCGGCAAGGACTCCATTGTTCAGGATCCGAAGCGCATGGGGGCGTTTGGACAGCTTTCGGGACCGTTGACGGGGCTCCACAGGGTTCAGGAAATCCCAGAGGATAAGGCGGAACGGATAGTGTACGGGAGGGCGAGGTCGTTCGAGGAGAACGCGGCGAGGGAGACAACGGAGGCCGACGAGACGGTGTCGATTCTCTCCGAAGAGGACCTGGATTCGATTCGGGACTGCTTCCAGATCCCGCGGGAGTACGAGCTTATGCTGCCGGGCCCCGGGGTTAGGGCCAACTCGCCGTTGCCGGTGACTATGTGTTGCTAGCCGGTCGATGCCTTTATCGCCGGAGCTCGGCTACCTCTCCATCCGTTCGCGGTAACGGTTTTAAATTGGTTCGGGGTCAGCCCTATCCAACTTATGCCGAACGCCTGGAGAGTCATAAACGGCTTCGTACTCCACTGCCAGGCGGAAGGGATTCAGCCGGAGTTGAATGTGCTTCGGACTATCTATCAGCTGCACCAAGGGAATAGGTCGGCCTACCGGTACTATCTGACTCCGAGGCATGTGGGGAGGCTGGTCCTCTGTCCGGACTCTATCAAGTTTTGGCGCGAGAAGTACCTTCTGGTGCGCAGCGCGGAGGCCTGGCCTATTCCCGTTGGTTGGGTGGAAGGTGTTTCGAAGAAGGTGAAGGCGCCGCCGGCACTTCGACCCGAAGATGAAGACGCCGTACGGGTGCTTCTCGATCGGCCGAAGTATGACTGGAGGGAGTTGACGGAGGACGTCTTGTATGAGGGAGGGCTCGCACACGTTAACCCCAGTACGCTGCTTTTATTTATCGTCTTCGTTTCCTTTTTGCTTCCTTTCCCTTGTCTTGTTCCGAGCTAACCAACTTAACTTTTGGTGCAGAGCAAATGGACTACCAAGCAGTGCTCGCGTTGAGGACGAGCCTCGCCAACAAGGCTCCGAGGAAGAGGAAGAGGGTGGCGTCGAAGCAGCCGGCGCCCAAGGCCCCGAAGATTACGGAGGTGGCCGAAGAGGTAGAGATCTTGGACTCCCCCGTGGTCGAGGTCGGGGCCGCTTCGTCGTCGGCTAAGGTCGGCGAGTTGCCCGTCACCGAGGTCCTGACCATGGTGACGCCGCCGTTGACAAAGGCGGCCGAGGAGCTTCTGACCGAGGCTCATAAAAGGATCCACGTCCCGGACTGGCAGGTTCGGAAGCACGACGGGTTCCTGGGTAATTCCTTGGCGAGCATGGAGGCCGTCAAGCACCTCGCCACGCCGAAGGATCGCGCGGCGATGGAGGCCGGACGAGAGGGAGACGACATCATCGAGATAGCGCGCTCGGCGGTGTCGGTAAGTGCTGAGCCGAGCCCCCTCCTCTTCATGCCGACCTTCTTAAGTTTGTAATTTTTGTGAACTTTTGCATTCTACTCGCAGATCGTTGTTCACTTCGGGCACCTTACCGAGAGGTTGGCGGCCCAGGAGAAGGAGATGAAGAAGGAGAACGACCAGGCCCGGAAGGAGAGGGACAAGATCCGGGGCGAGCTCGACAAACTCGAGCTGAACTTTGAGGCGAAGTCGGCGAGGGCGACCTACCTCGAGGACCGGGTCAAGACGCTGGAGGACCAGCTTCGGCAGCAGAAGGAGGAGGCGGCCAAGCAGGTGACGGAGGCGGCCGAGGCCCAAGCGGTGGCGGTGAAAAAAGCGGAGGAGGCGACTTTGGAGAAGGCGCAGGGCTACCTCGCCGTGAACATGGCCAAAGCTTTCGCCGACGCTCTCACCAGGGTGACGGAGGCCTACCCCACTGTCGACGTCTCGGGGTGGCGTCTTTTCCCGGGGTACGTCGAAGGCTTTGACCCCGAATCCGAGGGGGAAGAAGAAGAGGAGGAAAGGGGCGACGACGAGCCCTTGGTCGATCCAGCCGCCGGAGCTCAGGGGTCGGTGGTTACCCCCTTGGCGGCGGTTGCCCCTTCGGAGGCGTCGCCTTCGACCCCTTCTCGCCGCCCCGGGAAAGAGGTCGAGCACTGATCCCGTCTGTTTTTTTTTTCTTTCCGTCTGTTTTTTTTTGTAATGCCTAATAGCGGACTGGCCACCGCTACTTTTTGTAATGAATGAAAAACTTCAACTTTTTGGGCTCGGTTTCTTGCACTTGTTTGTTGTATGTTGCGTGTTCGAGAATTTGTTCTCTAGAACCCCCGAGGTCTAGGACTTGGGCCATGTCTGAACTTTTGTTGCTCGTATGTATTTCTTTTCAGCTTGCCCTGGTAGACCAAGAGATCGAGCGCGCAGGGTCGGATGCCAAGGTTCGAACCCGCGCAGGGTCGGATGCCAAGGTTCGAGCCGAGGCCGGGCTCGGGGCGACAAGGTTGAGTCTGGCGAGGTGTAGAGAGCGACTTTACGAGGTCGAGCTAGGACTGCGCCGAGCCGAAACAGAGCGAGGACAGCTCCAACTTATCTTAGGGCAGCGGGACAGCGATATCCGGCGTCTGGAGGGCAGGATTGCCGCGATGACTGCCTCGAGCGAGGGCGGTGCCTCGCCATCTGCCTTCACTAGTAGCCTTCGGACCAAGTGCTTTCGCCACACGCTGTCCAAGGTAACGGCGGAGAGGGACGACCTGCTTTCGGAGATTCAGCACTTGCAATCTACAGAGACTAAGCTTCGGGCGGAGGGAGAGGAGTTGACAACTAAGGTGGCCGATCTCACGGCTGAACGAGATGAATTGGCCGCCGAAGTCGATGTTTTGAAGAGAGCTACCGTCGATAGGAGCATCGAAGTCACCCATCTTCGTCATCTCATCGCGAGCCATGTCGGAGTTCTGACCTCGGCAGTACCGGCGTCCTTTGAGGCCGACGCGCAAGATGGTTCATTGAGAGGTCGGATTTCCGAGCTGGAGGCGGAGGTGGCTCGCCTGAGGCCGCGTTCGGGGCCAATTAATGTGAGGAGCACGTCATGCACCTGAGCGGAGAGCGAGCGGGGCATTACCTTTTACGAGATGGCGACCCGCGAGCGCCTCGGCCATCCGAGCCCGGGGGACGCGCAGAGCTCAGTGGCCATTTCGTCGAGCGGCGCATCCGTCGGCGTGACGGCCAGAAGCAGTGCCGAGGACACATCTCAACTTGCCGGCCTGGGATCGGGTTCTGGAGGCAAACGTCGCCGACCTCAAGTGTCCTTGAAGAGGAGCATCCCTGTACCTTGGAAGCGTTGATGGGTCCGGGTTCGGTGTCTTGTAATCTTCGCTTTTCAGCTTCTTGTAATCGTTTAGTGTCTTGTAATATTGATGTTTGTAAGGGTTGATTCTAATAAAGTTGGAATCGTTTTAACTGTCGTCATATCATAGTTGCTCAATGTTTGCTCTGATTGTGGAGTCGTGGAACCGAGGTCTGAGACTTGGTGTTTTTGATTGGTGTTGGCCGCCGAACTTAAGTGCGTAACACGGTCAGTGGCACGAACGTTCGGTGAACGATGCCGAGCTGAAAGGTGCCGAACTCACGCCCGTAAAACGGTCGGTGGCACGAGCGTGTTCGGCGATCTGCAGCGAGCTGAAAACGTGCCGAACTCACGCCCGTAAAACGGTCGGTGGCACGAGTGTGTTCGGCGATCTGCAGCGAGCTGAAAACGTGCCGAACTCACGCCCGTAAACCGATCGGTGGCACGAGTGTGTTCGGTTAGCTGCAGCGAGCTGCAAACATGCCGAACTCGCGCCCGTAAAACGATCGGTGGCACGAGTGTGTTCGGCTAGCTGCAGCGAGCTGCAAGCGTGCCGAACTCACGCCCGTAAAACGATCGGTGGCACGAGTGTGTTCGGCGAACTGCAGCGAGCTGAAAACGTGCCGAACTCACGCCCGTAAAACGATCGGTGGCACGAGTGTGTTCGGCTAGCTGCAGCGAGCTGCAAACGTGCCGAACTCACGCCCGTAAAACGATCGGTGGCACGAGTGTGTTCGGCGAACTGCAGCGAGCTGAAAGCGTGCCGAACTCACGCCCGTAAAACGATCGGTGGCACGAGTGTGTTCGGCGAACTGCAGCAAGCTGGAAACGTGCCGAACTCACCCCCGTAAAACGATCTTGGCAACAAAGTGTTGGAGTCCGAACCTTTGTAAGATTGAGGGCGTGGGAGCAATTTCGAATGGCGAGCTGCCTCTGGTTCGCTCGGGATCGAACTCGCGAAGCGGAATCGAGCCAAGTGTTGGACTCCGGAACCATCGTAAGATTAAGGGCGTGGGAGCAATTCCGAATGGCGAGCTACTCCTAGCTCGCCTAGGGGCGAACTTGCGGAGTAGAGTCGAACCAAGTGTTGGACTCCGTACCATTCAACGGCTGTGGGAGCAATTCCGAATGGCGAGCTACCTCGGGTTCGCTCGGAAGCGAACTTGCGAAGTAGAATCGAGCCAAGTGTTGGACTCCGGAACCATCGTAAGATTAAGGGCGTGGGAGCAATTCCGAATGGCGAGCTACTCCTAGCTCGCCTAGGGGCGAACTTGCGGAGTAGAGTCGAACCAAGTGTTGGACTCTGTACCATTCAACGGCTGTGGGAGCAATTCCGAATGGCGAGCTACCTCGGGTTCGCTCGGAAGCGAACTTGCGAAGTAGAATCGAGCCAAGTGTTGGACTCCGGAACCATCGTAAGATTAAGGGCGTGGGAGCAATTCCGAATGGCGAGCTACTCCTAGCTCGCCTAGAGGCGAACTTGCGGAGTAGAGTCGAACCAAGTGTTGGACTCCGTACCATTCAACGGCTGTGGGAGCAATTCCGAATGGCGAGCTACCTCGGGTTCGCTCGGAAGCGAACTTGCGAAGTAGAATCGAGCCAAGTGTTGGACTCCGGAACCATCGTAAGATTAAGGGCATGGGAGCAATTCCGAATGGCGAGCTACTCCTAGCTCGCCTAGGGGCGAACTTGCGGAGTAGAGTCGAACCAAGTGTTGGACTCCGTACCATTCAACGGCTGTGGGAGCAATTCCGAATGGCGAGCTACCTCGGGTTCGCTCGGAAGCGAACTTGCGAAGTAGAATCGAGCCAAGTGTTGGACTCCGGAACCATCGTAAGATTAAGGGCGTGGGAGCAATTCCGAATTGCGAGCTACTCCTAGCTCGCCTAGGGGCGAACTTGCGGAGTAGAGTCGAACCAAGTGTTGGACTCCGTACCATTCAACGGCTGTGGGAGCAATTCCGAATGGCGAGCTACCTCGGGTTCACTCGGAAGCGAACTTGCGAAGTAGAATCGAGCCAAGTGTTGGACTCCGGAACCATCGTCAGATTAAGGAATTAAAAACAGAGACGTAGTGGCTAATGCGAAAGAACTTTTATTTATTAATATCTAATGGTCGGCTGCTTCTAAAGTTGCTAGCCGTTATTACAATGAAAAAAAGAACAAAGGAAAAGTTACTAGTAGCAGGAGAGGAGTGGTCCGACATCTCGAGTTACTTAGATAGGCGGGGTTGCCTTCTCTTGGTATTTCAAACGATGGTCGGCATTCCAAGTCCTGGGAATTTCTCTACCTTCAAGATCTTCTAGCTTGTATGCACCGGGGCGGATCACTTTGGAGACTTTGTACGGTCCCTCCCAATTTGGGGCCAGTTTGCTTTTCTGTCCGGGGAACGAAATGGCCAGCTTTCGGAGGACCAGATCTCCTTCTTTCAGGTCGGTTGGGCGGACCCGTTTGTTGTAGGCGAGTTCGATTCTTCTTCGGTAACCTTGCTGCCGTATGGCTGCTCTTTCCCGGATTTCGTCTATCAAGTCTAGGCTCGTTCTGAGCTCCCGGGCATTCTGTTCTTCTTCGAAGGCTATCAGGCGAGGAGAGGGTATTCCAACTTTTAGTGGGATGAGGGCCTCGGACCCATAGGTGAGATTGAACGGACTCTCGCCCGTCGGGGTCCGCTTCGTGGTTCGGTAATTCCACAACACGTTGGGCAGCTGATCGACCCACAATCCCTTGGAGCACTTGTCGAGTCTCTTCTTGATGCCGGAGAGGATCTGTCGGTTGGCATTCTCGGCTTGGCCATTTGACTGGGGATGAGAGACGGAGGAGAAGCGGTGCTGTATGGCTAGGTCTTCACATAAGGCTCGGAAGGCAGCTCCAGCGAACTGCGTACCGTTATCTGTAACTACGACTCGGGGAACACCGAACCGGCAGATTACATTTTTCCAGAAGAATTGAACGACTCTATGTTCGGTAATTGTAGCCAGGGGCTCGGCCTCTACCCATTTCGAGAAATAGTCGACTGCCACGACTAGGAACTTCAATTGTCCGGGGGCCGGTGGAAATGGCCCAAGTAAATCCATCCCCCACATTGCAAAGGGGATCGGACTTGATAGGGAGGAGAGTGGTGCTTGTGGAAGGCGCCGGATGTCGGAATACTTCTGGCAGGAGTTGCATTGCCGAACGTGTCGTTCGGCATCCCGTAGGAGAGTGGGCCAGTAATACCCGTAGTTTAACACTTTGCGTGCCAAGGCTCTGGAGCCGGAGTGGGCTCCGCCGATGCCCTCATGGAGCTCTTGCAGGGCATAATCGGCTTGTCCGGGGGAGAGGCATCTTAGGTAGGGACGACCATCCACCTGGGTGAAGGAGCGCTTATACAGAATGCCTTCGACCAGTATGTAACGCTCGGCTCGGGTCCTTATCTTTCGGGCTTCCTTCGGGTCCCTTGGGAGGAGTCCGTCTCTTAAAAACTCGATGAGGGGCTTCATCCAATTATCTTCGAGGGGGAGTGGCAGTGTTTCGACGGAGTTGAAAGCCTCGTCCTCTATGCTTGGCTTGAGGAGGACTTCTATCAGAACAGTTTGTTCGAGGCCTTGCAGGGATGAGGAAGCTAATTTGGACAGGGCGTCAGCCTGGGCATTTTCCTCTCTGGGGATTCTTCGGATGAGGGCTTCCTCGAAGAGCGCCATGAGGCTCTTTACTTTAGCCAAGTACTTTACCATCCTGTCATCGCGGGCTTCATATTCGCCGAGGACCTGGTTGACGACCAACTGAGAGTCGCTGAAGATCTGCAGGCGTCGCGCCCCCGCGTTTCGGGCCATCCCGAGGCCGGCTATGAGTGCTTCGTATTCGGCTTCGTTATTCGAGGCTTTAAAGTTTATTCGGAGGGAATATTGAAGGACAAAGTCGTCTGGGCCCGCAAGGATGACTCCAGCCCCGCTCCCCTCGTTGCAAGAGGATCCATCGACATATACCGACCAGATAGGCGGTCCCTTCATTGTCTGCTCGGAGTCGGGGATAGTTGTTTCAACTATGAATTCGGCCAGCGCCTGCGCCTTGATGGCGGTTCGAGGCTGATAAGTAATATCATGTTGGCTCAGCTCGATCGACCACTTCATGAGGCGGCCGGAAGTCTCTGGCTTGTGAAGGATCTGTTTCAACGGCTGGTCGGTAAGAACGACCACCGAATGAGACTGGAAGTATGGCCGAAGCTTCCTTGCAGCCATTATCAGGGCGTAGGCTATTTTCTCAATTTTCGGGTACCGGAGCTCGGCGTCCCGGAGCACTTTGCTGACGTAGTAAATGGGCTTCTGAGTTCTTTCTTCTTCCCTGACTAAGACCGCACTTAGTGTCTGTTCCGAGGCTGCCAAGTAGAGGTAGAGGGGTTCGCCCGGTATGGGTTTGCTGAGAAGGGGCGGATTGACGAGGTAAGTCTTAAGCTGGTCGAAGGAATCTTGTTGCGGCTGCCCCCACTCGAACCCCTTAGTCCCCCTCAGGGCTTTGAAGAACGGGAGGCACTTCTCCCCAGACTTCGACAAAAAGCGCCCAATGGCGGCTAATCGTCCAGTCAGTTTCTGAACTTCTTTGACGTTTCTAGGCGGGGCCATGTCCAGTATGGCCCTGATCTTCTCCGGATTCGCCTCTATTCCTCGTTGGCTAACCATAAAGTCGAGGAATTTGCCTGATGAGACGCCGAACGCACACTTGTTCGGATTGAGTCTCATATTGTGCTTTCTCAAAACACCGAACGCTTCTTGGAGGTCGGCCACGTGATCAATGCCTCGGATGCTTTTCACAAGCATGTCATCCACGTACACTTCCATGTTTCGGCCAATCTGGGCCTGGAATACCTTGTTGACGAGGCGCTGGTATGTTGCCCCTGCGTTCTTTAGGCCGAACGACATGACTCTGTAGCAGTAGAGTCCTTGGTCGGTCACGAAAGATGTCTTCGGAATATCCGGAGGGAACATCCTTATCTGATTGTAACCCGAGAAAGCGTCCATGAAGCTGAGGAGCTCATGTCCTGAGGTAGCGTCAATCAGAGTGTCGATGCTCGGCAGAGGGAAGGGGTCCTTAGGGCAGGCCTTGTTGAGGTCAGTGAAGTCAATACAGATTCTCCATGTTCCGTTGGACTTTTTCACCATTACTACGTTTGACAACCACTCAGGATAATTTACTTCCTGTATGAACCGGGCCTTCAACAATTTGTCCACCTCTTCTTTGATAGCGAGCTGACGCTCGGGAGCGAACTTGCGCCTCTTCTGCTGGACCGGTTTGGACCCCGGATCAACACTGAGGCGGTGGACCAAGAGTTCTTCGGAGATACCGGGCATGTCTGCAGCTGACCATGCGAACAGGTCTTGGTTGGCTCGGATGCATCTTACAATATCCGCGTATAGTGCGGATGGGAGGGTCTTGCTGACAAAGAACCTGCGGGTCGGCTCCTGCTCCGAGAAGAGTACCTCCTCCAGCTCATCTACAGGCTCGGAAGTTGGCCGAGCAGCATCTTGTGGGATCTCGAGTGTTTCTAAGGAGAGGACGGGTCCGAGGGTGGAAGTCATATAACACTTGCGGGCCTGTTCCTGATTGCCCCTAACTTCTCCCACTCCAGCCCGAGTGGGGAATTTCATTTTGAGATGATAAGCAGAAGGGACGGCCTCAAGAGCGGCCAGGCCGGGCCGACCCAAAATGACATTGTAGGCCGCTGGGACATCTACGACCATGAAATCCATTGACTCCATGCGGGTAGTAGGAGTTTTGCCTGCTGTGACATCGAAGGTAATCACCCCTTCGATCGTCACCGGCACTCCCGTGAACCCATGGAGCGTGTACCCGGCGGGCTTAAGTCTGTCTCGGGAGAGCTTCAGCCCCTTAAAAGCATCGAGGAATAGGATGTTTACGGAGGAACCGTTATCTACTAAGATCCTTTCGACTTTGAAATTGGCCATGTGAAGGTTGATGACGAGTGCGTCACAATGAGGGGTGCGGACGCCCTCGAGATCTTCGTCAGAGAAGGTGACGGGCACTCCGAGGCCTTTGGGGGGAGGGGTGGCTCGGACCGAGTTGACTTCTCTTATAAAAGCTTTCCGAGAAGAGTTCGAGGAGCCCCCCATTGGACCCCCATGGATAAGGTGGAGGACTCGCTCTTCCTCGAATTCTGGTGTCTCTTCCCGTTCCGGACGCTTGTTAGCCCCCCGAGGCTGGGGAGGAAGTTCGGCTCCGTCCTTTCTTACAAACTTCGCCAGCTGCCCCCTCTGGATAAGTGCTTCGATCTCGTTTCTCAGAGCCCGACAGTCGTTGGTGTCATGCCCATGGTCCCGGTGATAGCGGCACCATTTGTCTTTATCTCTCCTTTTGGCAGGGGTGTTCATCTTTGGGGCTGGAGGCAAGACCCCTTCTTTCTCGACTTCCATGAAAATGGCGGAGATGTTTGTGGTGAGGGGAGTAAACTTTTCAAATCTAGGGGGAGGTCGGCGCTGGCCGGCATTATCCTTCTGAAACTTCTTTGGTCCCTCTTCTTCGGTTCCCTTCCTCTTAGACCCGGAGGCGGTTCCTTCCCAGTTGGGCTGTTCCTCGGCCTCTTCAGCTCGGATGTACTTTTCGGTGCGGAGGAGGAGGTCAGAAAAGTCGTGCGGTGGTTTCTTGGCGAGGGAGGAGCGGAGGTTGGAATTGAGGATATTGGATTGGAATGCGGCGGTGGCGACGGATTGATCGAGAGACGCGATGGTTCTGGCCTCAGCTGTGAACCTCTTCACGTAGTCCCTCAATTTCTCCCCCTTCTGCTGACGGAGGTGCAATAGAGAGATGCTGGTCTTTTCGGCCCTTCGGCTGCTGACGAAATGGGTGATGAACAGGGTTTCGAACTGTTCGAAGGAAAATATTGACGTCGGGGCAAGGCGAGAGTACCATTCTCGAGCTGGGCCTTTGAGAGTTGCAGGGAATGTCTTGCAGAGGAGGGCATCGGAAGCTTGATGGAGGAGCATCAAAGTCTTAAAGCTTTCGATGTGGTCAACTGGATCGGTCTCCCCAGTGTAGTTCTCGAACTGGGGAGGTTTGAAACCGAACGGCACAGGAGCCTCTACTATGGTCCGGGAGAATGGGGGTCGGCTAGGACGTAGGGTCCTCCCCCTGAGCTCTTCTTCTCGGTTTATCTGCCCCAATAGTTTTTCCACCTCGTTTAGACGGCGGTTCATGGAGTCATCTCTCCGGCGGTGATCTGCCGGGCCACGGGACTCGTCTTCGTATGAGGGGGAGCGAGGGCTGCGGCGATAGTAACTTCGAGAACGGCGAGGACTTGGGGTGCGTCTGGAATTGGTAGGAGCGGGTCGAGGAGAAGGAGACCGTTGACGAGGGCTCCGGACCGGAGGAGGGGATGGGGCCCTCGGCTCATTGGGGTTCTGACGGAGGTTGAGGGCCTGTTGTACCATTGTTTGGAACTGCTGGAACTCGGCACGGGTGATGGGCGCCTCATTGTTCCGAGGCTGCTGCCGGCCTGCTGGAGAGTGCCTCCTTCGGTAGTGGTCGGGGGAATCCTTCCTCCCTCTTCGGACCGGCGACCTCCTGTGCTCTCGGTGTCGGGGGGATCGCTCTTGCTGGCGGGAGGCTTCCCCCCGAGCCCGCTTTTCATCCAGATGGCGACGAAGGTCATCATCTTCCGGGCGTTTGGGAGGGGCATTGTGGCGACCAGAGGCTCGGGGATGATGGGAGGCCATGGAGGCGCTGGAGGCGTTGTGGATGGAAATGTTCTCTTGGTGAAGAGGCTGTTTCTGGGGGTTAGGCCCCTTGGGATCAGGAGGTGGAGGGTTCCGTTGGAGTGGCTCTTCCATGGTAGGGGGGAGTTGCCCTTGTTGCTGAGCGGGATCAGGATGGACTTCTTGCTGGTCAGGGTTGGGCGCTCGGTTGGAGCCCCTAGATCTAACTTTGCGAGGCGGCATGACAGGAGAGAACCTGTTCACCGGGAAGAGGAGAGGTCCCTATTCGTTTGTTTCCCACAGACGGCGCCAATCTGTTGCCGCTAAATTCGGTGTGGGGGCAAGCAGATGAATTTGTGAGTTCGTAGAAAACCTGAATAGCAAACACCTAACCTGTTCCGCCGGAGCTTGACCGTTGACTCCCGCCGTTCACCTGCAAGGAAGTGCGAGACACCGGGGTTGATCCCGGCGACGCACCCTCCGACGCTCAAGTCAGTAACCAGAAAAGATTATGAGAGAGCGTTTAACTAGAGAAAGATTGATTACCTCGCAATGGAGATGGATGGGAGGTATTTATAGGCGTCTTAGGGACTGGATTAGGAACGTAATCCCCGTGACTAGATAAGTAATATTCCTTGTAATCAGATAAGGAAAGTAATCTGATAAGGTATATTCCCTCTAATCAGTTAAGGAATTTAATCCCTGGCTCCCAGTGGTAGGAGGGATGTGAATCAAGGCCGTTGGTTAAGGTTAATCAGGGACCTTGATTTCATCCTGACGGAATGGGTGCGCAGCGGGTTAAAACCCGCGCCCACTTTGAGGTGGATCCATTCGTGGGTTATTGGGTTTTTGAGGTGAAGATCCGACACCCGGTTTGGACCCTTTGGTTGGTGAAATTACCGTTTTATCCCTGTGCTTCAAGATTCGTGTTCCGTTTGGACGATTCCGATTTAACCCCATTTTTAGCCATATCAACTACGTTTAAATTTTTATTTTAAAAAACTATATTTATTAAATAAAACGTGCATCGCACGTGTAAACTACTAGTAAAGAATAAAGATAAAGATTTCCAAATAAAACTTGTTGGCTGTTGCTACATCTAAACCAAGGTTAAATAAAACTCTCTTGGAAACATAATCCATAAGAGAAGTCCTCAACGTTCGCTCAACTCCCAGGACACACTCAATTCCATTATATTACAGCCAACTTGCTTGCCGGAAATTTAAATTATTGTCTTTCATGAACAACGAACCTAAATGCATAAATTATTCCTAAACTAAGAAACATGTCCCGTGCTTAAGATAACTCAAGAACTCCTTCGGTCTTAATAGTCTCTCTCTCGACATCTCCATTTATCACACTGTTAGATATTGTATTGTATATTTAGTCCTATATCGGATTATGTATCAGTTTAGTATTTGGTTCCCTCCAATATATAGTAGACATGGTACTCAGTTATAATCAATCCATTAACTCAATGATATTTTCACAATTTCTTTGTTAACCTTAACATTGTATCAGAGAAATAATTTTAAATTTCTCTTTCTCACTAATCTGAAACCCTAATTACACAAATTTCTTTCTTTCTTGTTGTCATCATCAACAACGGCAAGATCCAATTCCACAACAACAAGATCCATCATCAATAACAGCAAACTTGCTGCCATCATCAACAACGGCAAGATCCAATTCCACAACAACAAGATCCATCATCAATAACAGCAAACTTGCTGCCATCATCAACAACCGCAAGCTCCGACATCACCCACAACACGTCGACGACAGCAACGACACCCTCATACTTAGCTACTGCGGCAAACACCATCATCCTCGTCGGCACCCTCACCCTCGTCGACACCGAAAAGGTCCAACACCCATCATCCTCGTCAGCACCCTCACCGTCATCCTCGTCGCAACCAAAAACTCCAACACCCATCATCCTCGTCGGCGCCCTCACCCTCGTCAACACCAAAAAACTCCAACACCCAATCCCACTGCACTTTTTCCTCGTCGAAACCCTAGTTGCTGCTCCATCTTCACCCTTAACCCACAAACCCTAGCCGCTTAATCTGTTCCTCTCCAGTCTCCCCCAATATCAAAACCCGTCCCACATACCCTAACCCTCCTACCCAAACCCGAAAACACACCCGAACTCCATACCCTAACAATTGAAACCCAACCCACTACCCTAACCTATTTTTCTAATTTAAAAAAAAAACCTGAAACCCAAAATTCAAACCCATACCACATCCAAACCAAAATACTATATTCCTCACCCTCTTCCTAATCCTATCCTACCCTAACTCTACCTCTCCTTCCTCGTCCTCGTCTGTTGCTGCCAATCGCTGAGTGTCGTCACCGCCATCGATCGTCGCTGTTCCTCGTCGTAGTAAAAAAATTTTAAAAAATCACAAAAAATATCCAAAAAAAATTAGTCAAAAAAATAATTAAAAAATTGCAGGTACTTCTCCAATGGAACCACAGTTTCACCAGTATCTTTCCATCTCCACTGACTCTCCTGCAGCCACATCCTCCTCTTCCCTCTCCCTCACATCTCGATCCTCATCCAGATTCAAACAACAGCAGTCTCACGCCCCGTTTTTCAAAAATACAGAATACGAGTACATGACATTGGCTCAGCGAATGACTAACGTCACCCATAAGCTATTTATCCAATTAACTCAATAATATAATCAATACAGAATAATTGCGCAAGCAATAATAATAATCTCAGGAACAATAATACTTGAAAAGAAGCAATATATATAATATCCAAGTATAATAATCCAACATCTTGAAATAAATAGCAATATTAGGGTCATAAGCCCAAAACAATAATAATCCAATCCAAAATAATAACAAGTCTCAATACATTAATTTTATTAAAGCAATAAGTAATTAGAAAGCAGTAGACTTCAGAATGTTTGTTCTCCAATTCCAGCAGACAATTCTTCTTTATTACCTGTATACACTTCATATAAAAAGAGAAGAAAATTTGTCCTTATAGCAAGTCATGGACAGCAAGTAGAGAAAGCAGGAAACAATGGAATAATGGTATAACAATGAGTTCAATGGATCAATAGGAATCTATAACATGGCACGATAATAGTAATCAATAACATGGTAATCAATGCAACAGTGTAACAATGATTCAATATTCGGTAACGGTAATCAATAGTTAATATCAATAACACTTAGATAATATTGGATACAAATCGAAACAATGATGAACAATATGCAATGTCGGTGATGTGTAAATTCTTATGTCTATTAATCATTTTAATCCTAACTAATGCATGTACTACTGCATCCCATACTACAGGTTCGATGCATACAATTTCGTTTTAGACTTAAGTGGAAGATTCTATAGATCATGTACTCGGCAACGATATTCAATAATGACTGATGATCAAATCAATCGAGATACTGTATTCAGTGATCTACAATTAATCGATGACCGATATGACCAATAGACCAATAGACCGATAGACCGATAGACCGATAAATAGGAAAATATGGGCCCCTCCTCCGAGTACAGTCACTATATCATCAACTACTCCAGTTAATCCCTTAAACCCCGGCTTATCAAATTATTTTATTAATGGAACAATACAATATGCAATTAATGAACATTAGATGAACGATAGTAACAATAAGAAAACAGTAGGATGATAACTTGAATTGGACAATTAGAACAATGAAAATAAGACATTAGGATCATGCAATGAAACATAAACACTTCGATTCATACAACACTACCATATAGAAACAATTAATTTATTAAAAACTAGAAGATCAAATTCTGGACAACAAGAGCAGTCTGTATAAAAATGCAAGTTCCAGCTGTTTCAGAATACGAAAAGTGAATCCGTCAAAAATTATAGAAACTAGACTTCCACATGGTTCCAACGCATATTTAAATTTCAAATTCCGACAACAGTAGCTAGGTCAAACACATGATTCTTTACAGATTTTATGTTCGGGCAGAATTTAGACATCATGTTATTTTATTTTTAGAATCAGCAAAAACTCAATATTAAATTCAGTAAAAATATTTTCTGGACTCCTAAACATGTTAAGCAACAATCTGAAAATTTTCATAGCAAAATTTTATCATTTGATCAGCCTTTTTATTGTTTAAACATGAAAGATACGAGAATCTGAAAATTTGAAAGTAAAAACATAGCTGTAGTAAAACCGGCATAACTTTTACTACACAACTCGGAATTCAAAAATTCAGGATGTTCTGGAAACTAGAAAGATGAGGCTACAATTCTTGTTCAGAAAGTAATTCATTTTAAGATCGTTTACTAGTTTGAAAATAGAAGTTAACATTCAGGTCAACACGTAATAAATAGATTTTGTGTAGTTCTCTTGAGAATAAATCAATTAAACATGATGGGTATCGATTCTTTAGTCAATAAATTATATAATCAACATGATGGGTGTCAAAACATGGTAAATAAAATTAGAACACATACATATATAAATTTATCATCAATCAACCATCAATCGATCAAACAACATACAACCTAGTAATTGTCTCTACAATAATTTATTTATGTTACGACTATATGAACACCCTATTATCAATTCTATATGCACTCATGAAATATCCAAACTTTAGAGTTAAAAGTGGAATGATGTCAAGAATATTGGGGTTAGCTCGTGTAAACCCTCAATAGACCCAACGAAAAGATGAACAATGGATAATACGATAACAAAGAGATCTACTTGCAAGAGTTTCAACAAAACTTGAATTTGATAAGATTAACAATTCAAGAGGACGGTGACTTGCCTGTTAGACGATGAAAATGAATACCAAGAATAACGGGATAAGGATCCCAGAGTGACGAACCTACGAACACACATGATCACACGTGCCCAACACGTGCAAAAGAGCACCCAACAAAACAAAGAGACAGCAGAAATAGCAATAGTAAAAGACCAGCGGCAGCAACAGGGAAAGGGTCTGGCCGACGGCGGGACTGACTGCGAGCGGCGCGAGACGACGGCGAAACGGTGGGAGCTTGGGCTAGGGGCGACTGATTGCTGTCGTCGAGTGGAACAGAGGCGCTGGGTTTCAATCTGCTCACTACTGAAGTCGAGGAACAGGAAGGGGAGGTCGGGGTTAGGAGAGAGCGCGGGAGGTTGATGATGGGAGGACGACGACGTGGTTGGGGGTCTTCGGAGTCAGGGTGAGCACCGGGAAACAGGCCGGAGAAGATGGGTTTGGTGAAGGGAATTTGGGCGGGAACAGCTGGGAGAGAGAGCGAAGAGAGGAGAGTGAATAGGAGAGAAAGAATAAACGGTTAGGGTTCAAACTTTTGCAATTTTTAGGGTTTGCATTAGGGTTGTATTTATAGGGTACAATTGGGATGTTGGGTTAGTGGTTTAGGATCCAATAAGAGTGGTTTTGGATCAAGAACAAATGAACTTGGGTCTTAGGGTTCAATAAAGGGATAAATCTAAATCAATAAGGTTCAAATAAAAATGTCCACAATTCAATAAAATAAAATTCACAAGATAGATAACCTGATAAAAGAGAAAATAGTTCATGAACGAAAATTCTAGTCCAATTAAATAAATGAATAATACAATTGAAATAATATGAATTGGGCTTAAAAATAAATTGGAACTCGCCAAGAAAATCAAATCGGGTATAATAATAAAATAATTCAATAGATTGATTTTAATTAAATAATCAAGAAATAGCAATTAACAATTATAATCATAACAATAATAAAATCATACTACAAAATAGTATACGGATTTAACAATTTTATTAAAACAATCTAATAATAATAATATATTTGTTTTAGACTCAAATATAAATAGTCGACCAATAAGATATAGAAAATAAGATGAAAATACACCATTATTCGAAATGAATAAAATTCTCGATTAGAAACCACTTTAATAAAATATCCGAAAAGAATTTAGCACAAAATAAATTTATAAAAAATCAAATTGTAGAAAATACACGGAAAATACTAATTATCGGGAATGGGGGTTACAAGCAGCGCCGCTCTCACCTCATTACGGACTCCTCCCTCATCTCATCATCATCCCTAATCCTGCCCCACCCCTTCTTCCGACACCGGTAGCACCATCTAGCTCCATATCCCGATCCCTGCACCAGCAACATCTTCATCTTCATTTTGATCCCTGCAATGGCAACACCGGTCTCATTCCTCCTCACCGGACTTCTTCCCTTACACCTTCGGCCATGACTGTTACTCCAGCCTTGTCATCTCCTGCTGATTGGGCTAATTTTCAGCATCGTCTGGCTCAGCTGGAACTCCAGCTATTGGGTCAGTCTGTCACTACTGGCCCCTCTACCCCTGCATTTTCTGTTACTCCCAGGTATGAATTTTTTCTGGATTTTAGGTTCTGGTGCATCAAATCAACTTAGAATAATTATACGCTACTTACCACCAGCATAGCACTTCCCTCTCACACTCCATCCCTTCACACAGCCGATGGCTCACAACTTCTCACTACACACTCAGGGTTTATTAGCTCTCTTACTCTCTCATTGCCTTATGTTCTTTATGCTCCTTATTTATCCTTGAATATTATTTCCATTAGTGTGCTGTGTAATAGTGGTCTTGTCGTTACATTTGATTCTTTAGGTTGTTCTATAACCATTCCCACACTGGTCAGAAGTTTAGGCATGCTAGGGTCGTCTATATCATTTAGATTTTCTACATCCACATACATCTCGACTCAAGACTTTAGCCTGCCCTTGGTCCTCTTTATTTTATACATTTGTCCGATTATCAGGGTTGTCATTTGGCCAAACATATAGCACATACTTTTAATAACAACAACACTTCTCAAACCACTCATCCTTTTCAACTTGTTCATTCTGACATATGGAAACCCTATCCTATACTTTCTCATAAAGGTTATCTCTTTTATGTTAGTTTCGTCGATGACTTCACTTGATATATGGGTGTTTCTTATGCGCCAACGCTCTGAGATATCTGACATTTACCAGTTCTTTACGAACATGGTTCACACTCAGTTCGGTGTGCGCATTAAAACATTTCGATGATGCTCGTGAGTACACCTTCCCTGCTATGAGATCGATCATTCAGTCTCACGACACCCTTTTTCAGCAATCATGTCCTCACACACATCAGCAGAATTATGTAACTGATTGCAAGCATCGTCACATTCTTGAGATGGCTCGTGCTCTTCTACTTTCATCTTCTGTTCCTCGTTCTTTCTGGGTTGAAACTATCATGATGTCCGTCAGTCTCATTAACATCACTTTCTCGTCTACCCTATCTGACACAACACCTTATGAGACTCTTCATGTAACACCCCGTAATTTCAAAATAACTATAATATATATATATATATATATATATATATATATATATATATATATATATATATATATATATATATATATATATAATAGAGTTTGGTATATAAAATGAAGTTGATGGCAAAATAATGTAAATAAAAGGAAAATGTATAGTAATAGGGGGCCCACGGTAATGGAAATGCAGCAAAAAGATTGCTTTACTGCTGTCTTCAGGTGAGGGTGACGTGGCAGTGCCACGTGGGGCCCACCTGTAGATAAGAAATGCTGTTGCCGCTCTCTTCTCTGTCTTGAGCTTGTGATGTGGCACTTGGGGGCCCACGGCCTGTGTGTGCACGGGTAGAGAAAGAGAGAGTTTGAGTGTAGGAATTGTCCCACATCGGAAATTGCACAAAATTAATTAAATATAAATACTATTGTCTATGATCAAGAGTCACCAATTCGGTTAACCATCTTTTTAGAGGCAGCCTGTGGTGGGCAGTTGTACTATACTATAAATAATTTGTCTTCTAAATTGTATAAATTGTCCGAGCTAAACGATGGATGTAAGGGCCACAGAATGATCCGCGAAAGTAGATCCTGCATTGATTGTGCATGCCCTTTTGTCACGCTCCACTTCCCAAAATACAGGAATACGAGAACATAATCACATAAACGAGAATAAAATTCAATAAACAAATTTGGAATATAAGAACTTACCAAAAAGTAACAAAATCAAAAGTTGATAATCAATAATTCAATATCAGGAATCAATGTTTAATAACTAGTATTCAGTGTTAGTGTCAATGTTCAATATTCATTTATGTCTATAAGTCTATTATTTATTTTAATCCTAACTAATGCACGTAGTACTGCATCCCATACTACAGTTTCTATGCATACAATCAATTTCGTTTAGACTAAGGTTGTAGATTCTGTAGATCATGTACTCGGCACAATATAAATTTCAATAATAATTACTGGCTATTGAGCAATTTCTTGCACAATAACGATAATACTGGCCATTTGTAATTTATTGCATAATAACGATAATACTAGCCATTTGCAATTTCTTGCAAGATGATGATAACACTGGTCATTTACAATTTCTTACAAAATGACGATAACGATAATTTGGGAAACACGGACCCCACATTCCCGAGTACAGTCACTATATCATCAACTACCCTAGTCAACCCTTAACCCCGGCTTGTTTAACATTCTTTTATTAACAATCATTTATAATATGCATGTGATCAATGTGGACGATGGCATCAATACTCATACAACAGGTACAATTGATGAGACTGGTAGCACTAGTACAATTCCAAGATGATATCAAGACTATACAATATATGAAATATATATGGTCCAATTCATTAAATATGGACAACACAGTTTACATGCAAAACATAACAATATATGGACTAAGTGTACTACAGTTTCTATATGCAATGTCTTAAGTTTCTGTGTCGGGAACTGGATCGGAACCTTAGTACAAAGTCAAGCAAATGACAAAGCAGTATATGTGAATGTTCAATAGTACAATAAATTTACGGTTTGGGATTGAAGTCAACAATAATAGCACGATGAGAAGACTATAAATCAATAACACGGTACAATAAATAAACAATGGAGTTCAATTAAATATGATATTCAATTTGATTACTACTTGCCGGATTTCAAGGAGTATTTTCTTGAACTAGAAACAATAAAAATAAGTTCAAGAGACGCTTGCCTGTTAGGAGATGATTCTGAATATAAAGAGAATAACGGGATGAGAATCCCGACGAAGACACGTGCACTTCACGTACACCGTAATACATGCAACACACGTGCGAGGAAACATAGCAACTCTACAAATACACAACAACAACAAAAGAGTACACAATAGCAACAACAACTCCTCCTACAGCAAAATAGCAACTACTCTCGACCAAAACACCAAACGGCAACCCAGCCAAGCACAGACAACAACACAAGGCGAATAGCAAACAGCAAACAGCAAACAGCGACTCTCATGCCAGAACGGCAAACAGCGAAACCCCACACCCGATCAGAACAGCAAATATCCACTGCCACTGTGCTTCTTCTCCTTCCTCACTTTGACAGAGAGAGAGAGAGAGAGCAACAGAGGGAGAGGAAATGGCGACTGGGCGACTGCGGTTGGGGAGTGGAGGTAGCGGTGTGTAACGCCCCGAATTCCAAAACACAACTGAATTCGAGATTCCACAGGATCTTTACACTTCTTTCGTACAATTTTACAAGGAAATTAAAACTTTTCACTTTACATCAGAGTTACATGAAAACTTTACACTTTACATTTTACAGCGGAAGCAAATTTACAACATTTATATAAAAGTACAACAACATTGAATAATCAACATTTGAATAATCTCCAAGCATCTGTGTTTCTTTAATCTTTATCATGTCATTTACCCTGCATACAAAACTATGGGTACGAAAGTTTATTCAACCGACGAACATTATACACGACCATCCTCTCTATGCCGGAAATAGTATAACTGATTTTTCATATTTAACAAACACAAACTTGTCATATATCAAACTAAAGGGAATACCCTATTGATGTCGTGTTGTGATTGTGCACTTAGTCCTTAATGCAATTATTTATATTACATGACACTAATGTACACTTGTTCAGATTCTATGCATCCCATACTACATAGGTCCGAGGGCAAGCCTCTTAATCGTTCTTCATCTTGTAGGGTTCAATCCCTCATCATGACTTAATCTACTACTGTAACTACGGTAAGTATCCTAGATGATCTATGAGTACAAGCACGTGTACAGAAAACCTGGAGGGGAATCCCACGCCATGTCTTGACGCATCAAGCATGCATTCTGTGGCAATTCAGCCTCCTTCATGGCACACGATCCTCTTGCAGTTACCAAACATCCCACAAGCGTCGCGAAGATTCCGATCCTTCTGGAGTAGTGCCCACGCCATGTCTTGACGCATCAAGCATGCATTTTGTGAATCACTCTCACATCGTAGACTCGAGGTCCTCATACTTGTGTTTTTCTCTCACTTTCATCACCTCTTCACTATGTACTAATTCTTAATTTAATGAAATCATGAACAAAATCAATCTCTTAGAGTTAGCTCTCTCACTACTACCGGTCTTATTTCTTTTATTTCACAATGACCCAAACTGGTCTTTTCAATGTCAATAATCATAATTCATCACTTTCACTTGCCGGTGTGAGTTTTGGCTACACTCTAAATTTCAATTTCATTTCACAAATTCACATGCTTGAGTTTCATACTCAATAATATTTCTCTTTTCCAATCACATGATTTCAAATAATTCATGAGTCCATAACCATACATGGAATTCAATTATCATGCATGCATTTCATCAAATATTTATTTCCACATTAAAATCACATCATCAATTATATGGTCAAAATGAATATTCACAACTCATAATTGTTACACTATTCTTCAATAAAAATAATTCATACCACTTCACTTCATATATTTTCTTTCTTATTTATATTTCCTTTCTAGCACTTTATTTCAAGTTCTTTTGCAAAGTACAACTTTCACAAAAATATAAGTGTAGAACCATAGTTCCAATTACACTTTTGTTCTAAAAAATATACTCAATTTAATTTTAATAACTCCTAATTTATTTTTCATAAGTCGCACATAATTTTAGAATAATAATAGTATTTTTTTCATAATATTTAAACATAAAAAACCATTAAAAAAAAACATTTTTTTCCAAAAAGTTTAATACTGGCCGAGACCAGGATTCGAACCGGCAACCACAGGAAAACAAGCCGCACGCTCTGACCACTAGGCCAATCGCGCCGATCGACATAAAGGGGGTTAAGAGCTTTAAATGCTCTCGGCTGAAGCTTAATTAATTTTTTAAATGCGCAACAAAATATATGGTGCTAACAAGAATCCATCGACCTGTGAGAACCCAACTGCACACTGTAGCGATTAGAAGCCTCCCGACCACTTGAGCTATAGGCTCAAGTTGCCTCAATACAACTTGCACACTAATTAAATCAACTCTCTGTCTAATAGCACATTTCGATGTTTCAAAAGCTCTCATTTGAGTTTTGCTTTTACTAAACTTACTGTAAATTTCCAGATTAATTATTCCCATAATAATTTATACCCCAGTTATTTAAAAATAATTTTTCCAATAATTAAACACATATTTTTGCATACAATTAGTTTAAATTGTATGCTACTACTACCACATTTCTTTTCGTCATTTCTTATCCAACTTAACATCAATATTCTCTGTATCAATTTCGTGTTTATATTCATTTCACAAACCTACAAATTATATTTTTAATTATTCGTTACAAACATTATCACAAAAGGGTTCATTCAAGCACATAAAACAACATTTTCATCTACTAACATTTGCATATAGTTTTTGATACTAACAATGAATTTTTCTTCAAGCAATCCATAGCTATAATTAATTCACACACAACTTAAGTTTGATGATGGAACCACATACAAGCTATTTATCAACATTCCAATCAACTAATAAGCCATTTTTCCAATTAAAAAGTACTCTTATTAATCTTTTTCATGCAATATCATTTCAATTCAATCTTAGCATGATTTCTAATTAGAAACATAGAAAATAACCCACATTAGCATGATATCTAATTAGAAATATGGAAAATAACCCACCTTAATTGGAGAGAAATACAATTGCAATACCTCCTAAAAAGTCCTTGCCAAAAGAGCGTTCCTCCTCCTCCTCGATGTGCACACGAGCCTCCAAAAGATGCAATCGCGAGCTCCAAAGATGCCGGCCTTCCTTTCTTGGTGCAAACACAACTCCTCACACACAACTCTCAATCTTTTAACTCACTATACTACTAATAATGTATTTTATACTATAGGTTTTGGAGAAATAAAGAGTACAAAAATAACTAGGCTAGGGGGGGGTATTTATACTAAAAATTGGAGTGAAATGGAAGGCTAGGATCAAACTAGGAGTTAGAAATAAAAGGCTTAGGATTCAAGGGGGAGTTATAGTAACCAACCATGATCAAGCAACCACCACCCATGATTCCATTCAAATTTCCTTTTCCCTCCATGTCAAAAACCGGCCTCACATGGTGCATTTGCACGGTATGTGCAATGCACGTGCATGCATTAGTCCTCCATTTAAAAAAGTTGTACATTATATTTTCTATAAAAACAATCTTTAAAAGATGTTCTACATTACAAGTTGTAGTTAAAATAGAAATAACTCATGGGCTTTAATTAATGGGCCAAAATAATAGTTTTACAAATAATTTAGATTTGGGCTAAAAAAGAAAGGCTTATGTTTATTTGAAGAAAATGGGCCTCTATAAAAATAATTAAAGAACACATATACATATATATATATATATATCCACACATCATCCATAATGAAAAATAATTACAAGATTTCATACTACTAAATTTGCACGTGCACAATACGTGCAAAAATTAATAATTTTCATAAATGAAAATCGGGGTATTACACGGTGGAAGCTAGGGTGGCGACAGCGAGGCGCTGGCGGTCGGGAAGTAATGCCGCGACGAGAAATTCGGAGCTCAAGCGGTGCTTGGTTTCCCACCAAAACAGTGGAGGGCAAGAATGGCGGCGAGAACGGCGGGGGGATCTTCGGTGGATGGCGACTGAGGAGGAGTCGGCGACGGCAGAGTTCGAGGTGGTAGTGGCGGAGCTTCGATGGGTTCTCAGAGTTCTTCGATGGAGGTGGAAGAAGATGAACAGGGGGTGATGGGGACGGAGTCGAGGTGACTCGACGGTCGATGACAACGAGATGGTTGGAGGAGTGGAATGCAGGCGGGTTGGAGATGACCAGGTGCTCGGGAGTTGGATGAGGAAGACAAAGGAGGAGATGAAGAGGTTGATGATGATGGCTCCAGCAGGAAGCACTTGAAGGTGGGTTTTGGCTGTGGACGAAGCCCTACGGAGCTTTGACAGCGAGCAGGAGGCAAGGCGAGCGGTAGGCTCGAGGGTTGAGCGGACGCTGTGGAGCTTCAATGGGTTCTCGGCAATGGTGGAAAGCCAGGGTGATTGAGGTAGGGATGAAATCGATGAGCGGAATGCAGTCGAGGGCGAGCTTGACGATAAGGTTGAAGATAAGGTGGTTGGATTCGAGGGTTGGTTCGACGAAAATGAAGGGGAGGATGAACTTCGTTTCGGTTTCGAAAGCAGGGGAGAGGGAGAGAGGGAGAAAGTAATGGGGAGAGAGAGAACATGGGGGAGGGGTTTTAATTAAAATATAATGATATAATAAATATAATGGGGAGAGATTATGGGGCAGATTATTAAAGATTCAATTCTGGGGTGTTACACGATGTGGTGATGATTAGGAAATATTATGGGGATTGTGGGGGAGAAGATCCGAGATTGACTGGTCAATAACATATTAGAGGGAGGAGATCTGGGACTAGTTGTTAGGGGGAATATGGGCTTGTGGGTTTGGGTAGACTAGGATTTGATTTTATGATCCAATAAGGAGATGGGTTTGGGTAGATAATAGTATGGACTTAGAAATGGATTGGGCTAACAAAAGATAACAAGGATAGTAATAATAAGAACAATAATACAATAAATTGCAATAGAAGGTCCACAACAAGCCCAAGATCCAAAATGCATTAAAATAGAAAAGAGAACACTACAAAATACAGGAAAAATCTGTATAATCGGAAATAGGGGTTACACTTGTGCTCAGCGAGAACGCTAATTTCTAAAGGGGGGTGTGTGTAACACCCCGTAATTTCAAAATAACTAATATATATATATAATAGGGTTTGGTGGCAGGTTGTTATATAAAATGAAGTTGAGGCAAATAATGTAAATAAAAGGAAAATGAATAGTAATAGGGGGCCCACGGTAATGTAGCAAAAAGAATGCTTTTCTGCTGTCTTCAGGTGAGGGTGACGTGGCAGTGCCACGTGGGGCCCACCTGTAGATAAGAAATGCTGCTGCCGCTCTCTTCTCTGTCTTGAGCTTGTGACGTGGCACATGGGGGCCTACGGCCTGTGTGTGCACGGGCAGAGAAAGAGAGGGTTTGAGTGTAGGAATTGTCCCACATCGTAAATTGCACAAAATTATTTAAATATAAATACTATTGCCTATGATCAAGAGTTACCAATCCGGTTAAACAACTTTTGAGAGGCAGCCTGTGGTAGGCACTTGTACTATACTATAAATAATTTGTCTTCTAAATTGTATAAATTGTCCGAGCTAGGGACAGGGGTGTTACACTTCACCACTCACTACTGGACTACAGTATGCTCTGTACTTTTGAGTGCATTTGTTGTGTCCTTCTCCCTCCCACTGAGCACACGAAGCTCACCGCACGAGCTACTAAGTGTGTTCAACTAGGTCTCAGTCCAGTGCATAAAGGATATCATTGTTTTAATCGTGTGGCAGGTTGTGTTCATAATTCCCGACATGTCTCCTTTGTGGAAGACTCTCCCTATTACTTGACCTCTCATGAGGATGCTAGTTTTCTTGATTCCCCAGTTGTTGGGCCTATCTCTTCAACCATACCTTCATGCATTCTGATGTGAATATTTGCAAGTGTACAAAATCGCAACAAGTAGTATAGTTAAGTGAATAGAGTGTCGAACCCACAGAGACTAATTATTTTATTGAGTACCAAATTTACTAGATGAATCACTATTTGGAAGATTGAAGTTAAAAATGAATTAAACAAATAAATTAAATTAATCTAAAGAAAACTAACTAAATTAATGAAGAGGGAGCGGGATGTGAAATTGTATAATTTGTTAATGGCAAAATTAATTCTAGGGCTTTTGACTTCACCTAGTTCATCCCACACAATTTATAACTCCATATGAATAAAAATATTATTTTTCCAAGTTGTAGACCAAAATCCCTAAATTATTTAATGCTTTCTCTCGAACAACACCAAAAATATCTCGAACTAACAGTTTGTCACATCTCTATGAAAATTTAATTAATCGAAGACTCATTAAGTTATGTGGATTTCTTAACGGTCACATCAATCGCGGTAAATCATCTCTGATTTCGCTCAATTAATGGTGTTTAATTTATAGTTCAAAATCATAAATTACCTCTCGGTCTCTCCATGATCCAATGAATCATACAATCGTCTTTCCACCAATTGTACGCATTAAATTCAAAAATCAAACACACAACCAAAGAAAAATAGAAAAATAATATGAAATTAAAATTGTGTTATCAAAACTAGGCTACATCGAAGCTCTAGAAAAATAATATTTAGTTCATAATAAAATTGTAATTAACAAATTTGTTCATGGATTGCATTATAAAAATTAGAGAAAGAAAAGAGGATACAAAAATGCTGTTTTGTAAAAATAAAAATTGCAAACCGAACAACGTTCTCTTTCTCTCTCCTTTTTCTGTCTCGAACTCAGCGCCAACATGTGCCTGCCATCACGGCAGATCGAAACCGAAGCCAGCTCAGTGCCAGAGTTGCTGTCACGTCCTGAAGAGGATGACGTGGCCTCTCGATCTGAGCGGCGAAAACCAGGGCCTCAGGAGCTCGTGTCGTACGTGCTGGTCAAAAGTCCTTCACTGGCTCTCTCTCTTATTTTCGTGTGTATATCAGAGCACCCTTCTTCCCTTTTTTCAAAACCAATCCAACCCACCTACTGTAGCCACCTAACCACCCTTCTTCCCTCCTCTTTTTTCACGCCACCTAGCCTGTAGTATATATAGGAAAAGTTAAGATGAAATCAAGGTTAGGTTAAATCAAAAAGTTAGGTTTAATTAATTATTAGTTAATTAATTAGAATTTTTAGATTAAGATTAATCTATTAATATAATTAACTAATTTTTTTATTTTTCCTCATCCATCCATCCATCCATCCATCCGTACTGTTCATTATATAATTTCACTCCAACCCCTAATGGATAATAATATTTTCTATTAACTTTTTCAAGGACTAAATTGTAAAAATTAAAATTCAACAAATCAATATAAATAAATAAATCATTATGTTTGTTTTGTTTGTTGATTTTTACCAAAAATATTCACATTTTGCATAAAAAATCTCATTCCTTCAAAAATAATTTATTAATTGAAATCTTATGGAAATAAGATGAATTAAACACAATATAAACGAAAACAAGCAATTTTAATGGATAAATGAGTACAAATATTTGTATGAAAACTAGACACATCAAATACCCCCAAACTTAAGATTTTGCTTGTCCTCGAGCAAAAAATAAAATCATGAATAAGGGAATAATAGACTCAACCCATCACACTAAGAGATCTTATCATGCAAGCATCAAAATTTCAATTAAAAATATAAACAGTAGCAAATAAAGTAAAATCAAGCATACTCACTTTCTCCAGTGCAATTATTTATTCATAACTTCAAACCCAATCATATTTTCCATGCAATTAATGTAACTATAATATGTAACAACTTCATATGTGATTTTCCCTTTTCATTACTGCAAACCGAGTAGCAAACTAGAAGGTTTTTTTTTTCCAGTCACTTCTCTAAGTTGTCACTTGCCTTTTGACGTGAATGCAAACATTTGTGCTGAATTCACCTGGTTACTCAACAAGTCACAAACTTAGAATGCTTTGCATACTCATATTTCAAGTTGTCGTTTGACGTAAAAGTAAACATTTGTGGTGAATACCCCTAGTTACTAAGCAACTCAAAACATTGCAGTAGATTGACTTTATTCAATTATTTTTTTCTTCGTTATTACTCTATTTACTTAAACTCTGTTTAGGACTATATCAAAGGGGATAATCACAAGAAAAAACATCACATTTTTCTTTTATGTTTAATCACATGACTTAGACAATTTTGTAAGGAATTGTGAAATTCAATAATCCTAAAGTAAATAAGTATGCTTAATCTTGCTTTATAAGAAATTTTCTATCCAAAAAAAAAATGCAATGCTTTAGCACAATAAAGAACTCAAAAGTGTAAAGGTATGCCTAACTGAAATCCCTTTTGTTTTGTTTTTCTTTTCAAAAATAAATAATAAATTTGTAAACCTTTCCCCCAAACTTGAATATCACATTGTCCTCAAAGGGAAAGGAAAAAGAAAAACAAAAAGAATGCAAAAAGTTCAGAATTTCTCCCCTGACCCGTCTTGAAAATTCTGCACGTGCGGCGTTCAATATTCCTACGATATCTGGAGTTGTAGATGTCGAAATGGGCTGATTTTTTTTTGCTGGAAAGCTAAGAGAATTGTGTACAATTTATCTTCGAATCAGTTTTCTAGATTCTGACTCCATACTGCTCGAAACAAGCCATCAATGTAGGTGTATAAAACAGCTTTGCCCGGCGACTTTCAAAACTCATGCAATCCTACAAAATAAAATCAAAAATTAAAATTATAATAAACTAAAAGAAAAATCAAATCTAAATGCTGTAAAAGAAAATATGGGTTGCCTCCCAAGAAGCGCTAAGTTTTAAGTCTTCAGCCAGACTTGGGGGTGAGATGGCTATGTAACGCCAAGATCCAACAACATCAAAACATCCTTTCTAATTCTTCTCTTCAGGTTTGGATCAGGTTCAAGCTCTAGTTTGAGGCGTTTCCTTCTTGATGATGACGTCTTTGATTCCCCCACCTCTTTGAAATTTTTCTGAAAAAATGAATAAATAGAGGGTGCAGCATCCAAATACATAACATGTTCAAAATTATTTTCTTTTTCAGTTTCAAAAGTTGCTGCATTTGTTGGACATACTTTGATTGGCAACTTTTCAATTTCAACACTATGTTCCTTGCCCATAATTAAATCAATTTTACTTACTTGAAAATACGATTCTTCTTCAGTAGGAAACTTTATGGAATTAAAAACATCATACGTTATCAGATATGGGTGTCACCCTTACAGGAGCTACTTCTTCACCATGGAATTAAAAACTTTATGGAATTAAATCAATTTTAATTACTTCTGTCTATTTCTTGGTGATTCGTTGATTTTATGGCGAAGCAAGAAATAGGCAGTTGTTGTATGTTCTTCTACAGAAGCTGAGTACAGAGTAATAATAGCTACTACTAGAGAGGTTGTTCATGTTCATTGGCTGTTATCAGATATGGGTGTCACTCTTACAGGAGCTACTCCTCTTCATTGTGATAACCAGAGTGCATTGCGCATTGTAAGCAACCTGGTCTTTCATGAGCGAACGAAGCACATAGAGATAGATTGCCACTATGTTCATGAGCGGTTTGAAGCAGAAACCATTTCATTTCATTCTGTTAACTCTTCACAGCGGATAGCAGACTTCTTCACCAAATTCCACACTGTTCAGAGATTTCATTACTTGGTGGGAAAACTCATACTGTTCCACCCACCGTGAGTTTGAGAGAGGGTGTTAAATATTATATTATAAATTTATTCTCAAATTGGGTTATGTATCAGTTTAGTATTTGGTTCCCTCCTATATATAGGAGACGTTGTACTCAATTATAATCAATCTAATAACTCGATAATATTTTCTCAATCTCTCTGTTAACATTAACACAGACGACTTGATTCCATGATCCTAATTGTCCATCTATACTCCTACATCGCTCTATTGTACTTGTCGATGTCCTTCCTTTCAAGTTCATAATAAACCTGTTACAGTTAAAGATTAGTCAATAAGCTTGAGAATATATATAAGGTTTCAAACATATTCATTGCAAGTAAATCTCATATGTGTTGTTCGTCCTTCATACACTATTATGTTAATATTTGACCCTACAATATAGTTGGGTAATTCGGCATAGCGGAAGTAAAGTGAGAGATGACAACCTATCACAATGAACAACCAAATAAATGTAAACCACACTGAACACAACAACACAATTGTCCTGGTTCAGTGAACCTAATCCGGGAGGGAAATAACCGAGATGTTATTTAACTCCATACAACATAAGAATTACAGTACTCTCACCAAGAACCCATCTATCTTTTAAGCCTCACACAATCTACTGTTTACAATGAAAAAGTTTAGTTCAAGTACTAACTCTCATGGAGACCATTACAATTATTTATAGAGATCTAGAAAATCCTAGGTTGTAGTCTTGATCATTCATCGTCTGATAAATCTGGAGGGATAGCTATGAGATAAGAGCCGTATAACTTGAAAAAAAAAAAATTGGCTCAAAACAAATCCTCAAAGATCTGCCCCAATATGGTGTTAGTGCCACTTGCTATCGAATGCCTAAAGTGGCGGTTGACTGCAATTTGGTAAAATCTATGTCGATAGCAAATTGTGTCGACCCTCCTTTTGGGCAATTTACCCTCAGTGGTGCCCCCTTTTCTTCGCCAGTTTTACTTTGTTTCATCTTACCACTTCGTCTCTTCAACTCTACTTATGACCGAGTGTAATATCCTGGACGGATATTACCTTGTATAAATTATTATTTTATTACTATTTTTATTATTATTTTGTTTTAATCCCAAAATTGAAATATTTTGGTGATTTTCACCCGGTTTGTTCATAGACACCATCTGTACCAAGATACCAGTCAGTATACATCCGTATTATATCAAATTGATACCGTGATCTTCCGAACTAATAATAGAATTTATTTTATTATTATTTCTGAGATTAAATTATTTTTATACGGATTATGCGAAGATTTTCTGTATGCATACATATATGCGCACATACGTATAGTATGTCGATTAGTACAAAGTATGTGGTATGTATTTATGGATAAAATTGTTCTCCTTGTCATGACAATCCAAATTAGATAGTTAAGATTGTAGGAGAATTAAACATAGGATTAAGATGTATGCATAAGAGAATTAGGTGGTAATCTTCTAGAAACTCCCCTCCCTCACATAACACCTCCCCCACACCATCACCTCCCCTAGGCAAAACCGGCCATGAATTGTGGAGGGATTTTTGTGCAATTGTGTGTGTGCACATTTGCACTCTCCACCCTTCTCTCCACCTATAAATACCCCCTTCCTCCACCTTTGTCTCATTTTGGAAAGATCATAAAGAAAGAAAGAAAGAAAGGAAAAGAAAGAGAGAACATCATACTAACTTGAGAGTTTTCCCATTGTAGGTTTCATAAGGATTTCTAAGAGCTTAGGAGAAAGAGTAGGAGTGATAGCAAGTCCTTCCTACAAGAAAAGAAGGTGGGGGTTTCTCTTTTGTTTGTTTGTTTGTTTGTATTGTTGTTTTGATGTTCTTCTTCTTCTTATCCTCCTTGTTTTGTTTCTTTTGTTCTTTGAGAATGGTTTATTGTGATAGTGTTGTGGTGTGTAGTTCTTATTTTTGTATGGTTATGGATGGTTAAAGATAATAACCACATGAAAAGAAAAGAAACAAATTGTAGTGCTAAATAGACATAAAGATTGAATCCTTGTAGTAGTAGTTGTTGTTTTTGTGTTTATTAATTGGACTAAAATGACATATGCATATGGACTTATACATACAACCATTTTGGGGTTTTAGGACTTGAATATGGACTTATATATAAAGCATATGGACCTTGTATATAACCATTTTTGGTTGTAGAACATAAACTTGAACTTGGACTAGAAAGAATGCATATGGTTGGTTGAACCAAATGAAGGTTCTTACTTTATTCTTATTATTGTTATTTTCTTTTATAATCGTAAGTAAGAAAGAACCCATTGTAGGTGTTAATTCTAATGGTGAAAAAGAAACCAATCTAAGATCACTAGTTGTAAAATGGTTAAAAAGATCTCTTTTTATGATCACTAGTAATAATAAGAAATCGATGCTAATAAAGATTTAGTAGATATTTAAGTAGTAGTATGTTTAAATAAAGTAGTAGTAGTATGTTTAAATAAAGTAGTAGTAGTAAAGTAGTAGTAGTATGTTTAAATGAAGTAGTAGTAGTATGGTTAAATAAAGTAGTAATAGTAGATGTTAAAATGAAGTAGTTATAGATGTTATGTACATTTTGGTAGACACTTATGGTTAAAATGAAGTAGTAGTAGTAGATGATTAAAAGAAGTATTTGTAGGTGCCTTATGTTATGCACATGGTTAAAATAAAGTAGTAGTAGTAGTAGATAGTTGTAGATGTTTTATGTTATGTTCATGGTTAAAATAAAGTAGTAGTAGTAGTAGATAGTTGTAGATGTTTTATGTTATGTTCATGGTTAAAATAAAGTAGTAGTAGTAGTAAAATGCTGTAGGATTCATGCTAAAATTATCTATCATGTTTAGGAATGATATACATGTTGTAGGATTCATGCCAAAATTATCTATCATGTTTAGGAATGATATACATGTTGTAGGATTCATGCCAAAATTATCTATCATGTTTAGGAATGACATACATGCTTAGAATGTTGTAGGATAAATGCTAAAATTACTTACCATGTTTAGAAGTATATATATATACTTAGAAATGTTGTATGTTCATACTAGTAGTTATCCATGCTTAGTAAGATATTCATGCTTAGTAGTTATTCATGCTTAATAAGATTCATGCTTACATGCTAGTAGGAAGGTATACCATGCTAGATTAATTGTATACCATGTTAGTTTAATTATAGGAAAGTTGTATACCATGCTAGATTAATTGTATACCATGTTAGTCAAATTATAGGTAAGTTGTATACCATGCTAGATTAATGGTAGGAAAGTTGTATACCATGTTAGTTTAATTGTAGGAAAGTTGTATACCATACTAGGTTAATGGTAGGAAAGTTGTATACCATGTTAGTTTAATTGTAGGAAAGTTGTATACTATGCTTAGATAGTTGTAGGAAAGTGGTATATCATGCTAGATTAATTTATCCATACTTACATGCTTATAGGAAAGTTATATACCATGCTAGATCATATAAATATTCATGCTTACATGATATCCATGCTTAGATAAGTATATGTTCATGCTATGTTAGTAGATGATCATGCTTAATCATTATTCATGCTAAGTTAGTAGATGTCATGCTAATTATTGTTTATGTTAAGTTAGTAGATGACCATGTTAATGATTGTTTATGCTAAGTTAGTAGATGTCATACTTAATGGTTGTTCATGCTAAGTATTGTTTATGCTAAGTTAGTAGATGATCATGCTTAGTCATTATTCATGCTAAAGATGGTAGACATTCATGTTTAAATAATTGTAGGAACCATGCTTATGGTGTATGCCATGTTGTGGGTTTAATGTAGAAAGGAACCATGTTTAGGTTGTACATACATGGTAGGAATTATCATACTATGGTTAGAATGTTGTAGGTCTCTACTTGGAATACATATCATGCTTAGTCGTAGCAATTCTATGTTTATGTTCTACCCATACTAGATTGTAATAGTAGATGTTCCACTAAGTTGTCTTCGTGATTAGATCATAGTAATTAATCATGCTTAAAGTAATGAAGATCCATGTGTAAGGTGGTAGTAGAGATACATACTCTAAAGTAGTAGGCATTCACGCTCGAGTTGTAACTTATGCTTGACTATAGTAAACTTCATATTTAGACCATAGTGATAATTCATGCTTAAGCTTGATATAAGCACATGCTTAAATCATATTCGTACTTAGGAGTATTGTGGTGAGTGGTTACGTTATATACCATAATTAGAATGTCGTGGATAGATGCTTGCAATTGTATGCCATGCTAAAAGTACTATAGGTTGAAGTAATAAGGATTTGGGAGACCATTAGTAATAGTTAGTTTGATAATGATTGTTATGTCGCCTTTGGTTTTTCATTGGTAGAATACCGATCATAGACTATTAGTAGATTCTTCTGTTGCTTCTAATAATAGAAGATCAAGTTTGCTAGTAAGCTCGTTTGGTTGCTTCTAGGATTGATTACCTGTATGGTTGTTTGCATATGGTTGTGCTCGTACGTGGCTCGACTGGCCCGTATGTAGCTGTGGGTCTCATACGTAGTTTATTTGGCTCGTATGTAGGTTGTTGTCTCGTACGCGGCTCGACCGGCCCGTGCGTAGCTGTTGGTCTCATACGCGGCTTATTTGGCTGGTATGTACGTTGTTATCTTCCACGAGGCCCGCCTGGCTCGTAGGTAGCTACTGTTTCATACGTAGCTTATTTGCTCGTATGTGGTTGTTACTCGTGTATAGCTTGTTAGCTAGTACACTATTCGTTGTGCTCGTCTAGGGTGATATTACCACCCTAGGGGCTATCGACCATCAAGACATATGTTTTCTATCCTAAGGAACTGTGGAGGAGTCACTCCTTGTGTACCGTCGAATCTTAACCAGTGTAGGTTGATCGAGGACCAGAGTATAGACGGAATCCAAGTTTAGGGTAGCGGCATGCATGTATGTTCGCACGGCCGAGGTCTTGGATCGATGGACCAGGAACCGGATCCCGAAGGGTTCTGGTAAGTCTAGGTTGAGCAGCCTAGTAGAGTGCTCTTGCGAAGTCTACTTTAAAGGCCTAGAATGTTGTGTTTATAATATTGTCATCCCTAGGATTGTTCGAGTCAGGGACATCATTAGGATAGTGACTTATAAAGATCATTTTACTTAAACCCTTTTGCCGGGAGAGAGGAGTCGGTTGTAGGGGGCCCCTTACAACTAACTCGTCCCTTGAGGCAGATCATAGGTGGTGTATTGGGTTGCGCCTTCCTGTCAAAGGGATACGTACGGTGCCGTCTCACGAGTTGGGAGCACGGGTTGCGTATCTCGCACTGTTAATTCCTGAAGTACCGTGGCTTGGGGTGCCACAGGGTAGGCTTCGCGCTACCCTGCGCTTGCGAGACCCTATAATTTTGGTTTTTGAAATGACGCCTGATACATTGGGTTCGTCTGTTTTTGAGTGAGGTCCAGTTATCCGGGTAGCAATGGCGAACATAGACACCACTGGCGGACTGCATTAGTGGGACTTGACCACGTCTGCAACCTCATCAGTCACGTGTAGGTGTCAGGAACAGGTTGTGTACAATTAGAATTCATAACGCGGGTTCAAATTCCTATATATGGAGAAACGGCTTGAGATGGGGTCGCATGTAGTATGGGCTGCATGTTGCTTCGGAGACTCGCTGACATTAAAATAAGAAGCATCCTAGTTCTAGTTAAATATCGCATTAGAGGCTAGTCCTAGACTCACGAACACTTAAACTAGACCAACACCATTGCCATGTTTAGTATGTTGTTTGGGAGATTCGCTGCTTTGATATCAGCCGTTAAGCGTCAGTGAATACTGACGTCCCCACTTCCATAGGTACTGGATCGCCGAAGTACAAAGGCGAGATTCAGGAGGACTCAAGGCGAGGAAAGCAAGGAGTCAACGTCTTATTTAGTTCCGCTGCAAAATGTGTGTTGATCATCTATTAGTTGGAAAGTACTCTGATGTAAGATGTTGAAGGTTGTAATACTTGGGAATGTAAAGGTAATATTGTAACTCTATTGTAATGTATTGCAGTTGTATAATGTTCAGACTTGTAATACATTGGGTGTTGAATAAAAAGTTTTAAATTCTCCTGTTTTTCTGTGTATTGTGACTAATTGAAGAGAAGGTCTTGGCTCGTGTCTCGGTTTTCCCAGTATTGGGAATCGGGGCGCTACACCGAGTATGCAAAACATAAACCCTAATAAATATGTGATATGGCTAAAAATGGGATTAAATCGGAACCGTTCAAATTGGGCATGAATCTTAAAGTTCACAGGGGCAAAACAGTAGTCTCACCTACAGATGAGTCCGAAATGGGAACTGGGTCTCTTCTCTAGAGCCCAATAACCCATGAACGGGTCTGTTCAACTGGGTACGGGTCCCAACCCATTAAGAGTTAGTTCCGAAGGATATGGAGAGATCTTGATTCGTCCTCATCCTCAAGCAGTGGTTCTAACCACTTCTATCCACACCAGGGAGTAGAGATTCGTTCTTATCTCGAAGCAGATCCCCACGGCAACTATAAAACCCCCTACCTCCGACCGTTACAAAGTGATCACTCTTTGCCTGCCTAAAGTTCTTTCATATTCTTTTCTGAGTATTGACAAGAGCATCGGAGGGTTCGTCGCCGGGATTAACCCCAATATTTTGAACTTCGTGCAGGTCAACGGGAGTAGCTATGAGTCAGCCCAACGACAGTGGAAGTGGTCAGGTTTAACCCATCCGATTCCTCTTGAACTTAAAAATTCATCTGATTGCCCCCACATCGAAATCAGCAGCAACAGATTGGCACCGTTTGTGGGAATCTCAAATAGCAATCCGACCCAACTCCATCAAAAAGTGGCCACTCCTAGCTATGCCTCCGAAGAAGGGAAAGTCCGCAGCCTCCAACCGTAGAACTATTTCCATCCTTCCTCTGCCTCCAGGGGATCTCCCTCCACCCGTCCAACTAGCCCAGCAGCTCGAACAACCGATCCCTCAATCCGTTCAGCAACCTCAAGGGCCTCAGGTGGCTATTGGAGAACCCTCTCGTCGAAGTCACCGGAAGCAACCCCTTCACCAGGTCCATAGCTCCGTACACAATCCTTCCTCCGATTCTATGGCCTCCCATAGCTCTCCAACACCGAAGGATTTGCGAGATATTCTCAATAATCGGCAGAACGAGCCAGATCTTCGGATCCGCTTGGATGACAGGCGGACCTATGATGGGAACCCTCGCCGGGTGCATCAGAGGGATCGTTCACCCCGCCGGACGGATCGCAGAGGGTTTAACTCCCTCTAGAGGCGCCGGAGAAGAATTCGCTCCCCGGCTGCCCGTCCTGCAGCCCGAGCCCTATCAGGAGCAGGAGGCCCCTATAACAAGGGTGGAGTTCCAATAGTTCTAGGAGGCAGTCCTACGGGCACTCAATGTTGCCCCCAACAATGACCAATGGGCTTCCAGTCCTTGTTCAGCTCCTAACCATCACCGCTGCTCTCTCAGTCCTCGGCCAGCTTCGAGCCATCGCCCTCATTCTACCAGTCCACGACTTACTCAAAGCTATCACTGCCATAGCCCCAGCCTTCCTCTACATGAAGATGAGTCTCGGGGCTCAGCAAGGCATGACTGAAAGGAGGACTCGGTCTACCGCCGTCTCCACGAGATGGAGAGGTGCCTTGGCTAACTCGATAGAGATGAAGAACAATGGGCAAGGAACCTTTGCCCGAGCAGGCCCCCATTCTCTCGAACTATCATGGAGGCCCCCATCCCAGAGAACTTCAAACCTCCACATTTCGAGACGTATACCAGTGAGTCGGATCTCGCTGATCACATTGAGAGTTTCAAAACTCTCATGATGATCCACTACGCCTCTGATGCCCTTCTCTGCAAAACCTTCCCAGCCACGCTCAAGGGGCCCGTTCAAGAGTGGTATTCCAGACTTGCTCCGGCCTCCATTTTCTCCTTCAACCAGTTCGAAGGTCTCTTCCTCACCCACTTCGTGAGCTGCCCCTACTCCGAGAAGACTAGCACTACTTTGCTCTTCCTTAGCCAAAGGAAAGGCGAATGGCTGAGAGACTATGTCAAGCGGTTCACGATGGATACTAGATCTATCGCCTCTCTGGATCAGTCCGTGGTCTCGACGACTTTTCAGTCCAATGTCACTAATCTCGACCTCAGAGCGTTCCTGGCCAAGAAGCCTCCTCGGGACTTATCAGAGCTCCTTCTTAAGAGAGAGAAGTACATCCGAGCTGAAGAAGCTCTCAACCGCCCCACTCTTGAGGGGTCATCTTTCGGGAACAAACGGAAGACTGCTGAAGAAGGAGCTAAGAAGCTCCAAAAAGGCAACGAAGGTCAACGTCGCCCTCCTTCCAGCTTTGAAAAGTTCACTCCGCTCAATGCGAGTGTCTCCGCCATCTTGATGGAAATTGGGAATGAGGGTCTCCTACTGCCCCTCCAAAGATGAACACCCCCGGAAAGAAGAGAAACCGGGATAAGTGGTGCCGCTTCTACAGGGACCACGACCACGACACAGACGACTGTCGGGCCCTGAAGGATGAGATCGAGGCCCTCATTCAGAAAAGGGCAGCTTGCTAAGTTCGTAAGGAGGGATAGGTCCGATCCACCTCCACCCCCAGAGGAGATAACAGGCAAACCGAACAGCGTGCAGAGACCCCGGATGTTGAAGCAGAGGTCGTCCTGCACCTCATATACGGAGGCCCAATGGGAGGAGATTCCAACTCCTCGATAAAAGCCTTCGTTCGGGAAGTGAACGCCGTGCAGAGCCATCCTAGTAATATCCCAGAAGGATATTATATTTATATAATTATTATTTTATTATTATTTTATTTTTATTGAAATATTGTTGGTGGGTATCACTCGGTTTGGTTAAATAACATTATCTGTATATATATACCAGTTTGTATATATATCTGTATTATATCAAATTGGTACTAAAATCTTCTGAGCCGATAATAAAGTTTACTTTATTATTATTTCCGGAATTTTTTTATTTTTATACGGATTATGCGGTTTAACAAACGGAAACTATCGGTATACATATATATTCATACGTATGCGTATTGTATTGATTCGTATGTTTGTACAAATTATGTTGTGTGTATTTTTGGACAAAAAATATCTCTTTTTGTCATGATAAATCAATTAGGATGACTAGATTTTGGTTGAGGGATTAAAACTAGGATCTAAGAGTAATTAAGTATGCATAAGAGTTTAAGGAGTTGTTCTTCTAGAAGCTCTCTGTCCTCCACTTCACCCCTCCACCTCATCCCTTCACCATACCTCCACCTCACCTGTAACTCCTATTTCCCCGTATTTTTATTTTGTACTGTTTTGTGCCTCATTGTGCTCTCTCGTCTATTTTGATATCATGTAATTTCTTCTGATTGAATGGAATTATTATTCTTGTCTCAACTCGAATTTGTGGGTTCTTTTATCAAATTCGATTGTATGCCACTTGCACCGTTCATCATGAGAAATAGACCGATTCTTCTCGTTTATCTCTCTAATCCCCATTATTGTGCATTTTGACCATTTCTTCTATTGGGCTCTTTTTGAAACGGATCCCCAAAACTCCCAAACCCGCAAACCCACTAACCCTAGTATATAAACCCCTAACCCTACCCCTAATCAAACCTCTATACTGTTTAACCCTAATCTTTCTCTACCGCCGCTAATCATCTTCTCCATCTTCTCCGCATCGCCAACCCAATTCCTCCCAACTTCGATCTCCATCGCCCTTACCCATCGCCTCGCCTTCAGCCACCCCCTCACCGCCATCCTCGTCAACCCCTCGGCGCCACAACAACCACCACCGCTATCTCCCAATCACCTCCGAACCCATTCTCGCCATTACCTCTTCCCCATCACTTCGCCACCTCCGACCAGATCCCCACCACTTCGCCGTCTCTAGCACGCCCCTCTCGACCGCTCTACCCTCTCTGCTGCTTCGCCAGACGCCGTCGAACCCCAACGCCGATCCCGCTCTCACCCTCTGTTCGAACCCACGAACAGAGCAGCCATCGCCGCGCCGGCGCTTCTCGACGTCGTCGCCGCCGTCGCCGCACTCCGTCACTGCCGCAGTCGCCGCCAACGAAGCACCACGCCGTTGCTTCTCTCCCTCGCGCTCTACTCGAACGAAGAAGAAGAACGAAGAAGAAGAGGATTAGGCGGGAGCGAATCACAGCAGTCAGATCGCATCAAGATCCGTGCTGTGATCAGTGTCCCGTGTTCGTCCACAGCAGATCCCGAAGCCGCTGTACGCTGTTCTGGATCAGATCCGCTGCGGAGGAGCCTTTCCATCCGCCGGCTTCGCTGTTTCCTGTTTTGGCCGCACCGGATCCGAACCGCTGAACGCTGTTTTGGGCAGATCCTGTGTGCGGGGAAAACGCGATCTCCGATCAATTTTTGCACGCGCTTTTCGAGGACATCTTCGGGTATTTTTCTTCTCAAATTGCTTCAACAAGTGGAGTTTATAATCGTCGATTTAAGGCAAGTATTCATCTTGTACATTTTATTGCTCTAGTACAAGTTTTCTTGTAAATACCACATATAGTTAGATTGTGACTCCCTTTGAAATATCATTGTAAATCCATTTTGAACCTTCAAACCCACAAATCTAAGAGTCACAAAACTTCCTCGTATTAAATAATAATCAATTGGACTCTTTTATCCCTTGAACACATGAATCATATGGACATATGAATTAAGGACCCCTAAAATTTGTAGACGCATATGAATTTAGTATTTTGACGAATTTGCGACTATTATGACTTGGAAAATATATATTAGTTACTGTTTTGAAATCCATGAATATGTATTTATGCTACTTGATAATTTAGACACCAAATTACACATTTCCACGAAACCTACATTAGTAGATAAATTCTGAATGTTGCTGTCTGGATTTTCTTTTGAGGTTTCGACCCTTTTAACATTGGAATTTGGGCCCGAGGCCTGAATACAAAATGTAGATCCGGATGTGTAGATATCGATAGACTCCAAGTTGATCGAATTTGGAGCTACGGTCTAGGAGCTATGGAAGTTATACTGCAGCTGTGTCAGGAGACGCAGTTTTGCAAAACTGCTGTAATTAGTTACTTTGCGAATTATTTTAGCTGTGTAAACAGCGAGCGCTTGACCTCAAATTTTATATGTAGATGCTGGACACTATATAGGACATCCCTAAATTTTTCCTAGAATTAAATCACAATATATTACACTTGTATGCTTGCTTGATAAGAGTTAATAAAAGTAACAAGCCAGGGTTATGGGAAAGACTATAGAATGGACAATATAGATAAGTGTACTCGGAAGGGGGCCCGTGTTTCCCAAATACTTGGTTCATGAACTTGTTGTATCTTGTTCGATTCATGGAGTCGGTTACTCGGCTCATGAACTTGTTTGATTCTTGAACCCATTGTGCGGTTCTTGAACTTGCTTGTGGATTCACGAACTTGCTTCGTGAACTTGTTATTTAATTTTCGATTCATGAACCATGGCTTGCTTGATACTTGATACCTGAGTACGCCGCCCTATAAAATCCATTACTAGGTCTAAACGAAATTGTTTGACTGTAGCAACCATGTAGTAAAAGAATGGATGCATGTCGTGCTACCTAGATAGTAATCACCACTAGACTTGAACTTGATACTTGAGACTAGATAACTTGATAACTTGAACTAGACTTGAACTCGATAACTTGAGCTAGACAACTTGATACTTGGACTTGACATTTGAGACCTAACATTTGGAATAACATATGACACTAGACTTGAGGTTGTCGCTTGATATTAAATACCCCTATAGGTATATCTGACATGTGTTACACTAATAGCAGTTGTTATTCAATCTAGATAATGAGTTGTTCCCTCTTGCCAGCTAGTCTTTGAATTTATTTACTACTTCTTATAACCCTGCTTTTTCTTGATTCCAATTCTTGTTTTTCCCTTACTTGTACTTGCTTTCACTATTTGTGGCCCTAGCTTGCACTAAGGGCATTTTCTCTTGTTTCCCCTCTTGTTTTCCTGTTTATATTTATTAAACAGACTTTGGAGACGAGCTTCCCGCAGGAATTGGTGAGCAAAAGTTCTAGCCTTCACATGGAGAAGAACTTGACTAGAATATTTAATTTCTTGCATTATTTGTTATTTTGGATTATTATTTCTTGGAATTTGAGAATTTGTAACGGGCTGATGTTCCCGAGTTTACTTTGATTCAGACTTGAAACTACTTGGATGTTTTATCATATTTCAGTTGTTTCTGTTGCTAATAAAGTATTCATGCATGCTTGGTTTTATGTATCTCTCTTGTATATACTTGTTGTGATGCTGAGTCGATCCTACAGCTTATGAATGATGTTAAGATCACTCGCTGGGCTTCGTCATGCACTCGTATTTCCGTATTTTGGGAAGCGGGGCGTGACATCACCTCCCCCTCTCTCCATGGTATGGCCGGCCAACATGTCCCCAAGGGGGTTTTTGCAATTGTGTGGGTGTTTTTACACTATCCCCCTTCTCTTCCACCTTATAAATGCCCCCCCTCCCCCCCCCCCCCCCCCCCACACACACACACACACATCACTTTTGTCTCATTTTTGCAAGAACAAAAAAGAGAGGAAAAGAAAAAGAGAACAAAACCCTAACTAGAGAGTTTTCATTGTAGGTTTTTAAGAGCTTTTCTTAGGAGCTAGGAGAAGGGAGAAGGAAGGTTGGCTAGTTCTTCCAATTAGAAATAAACAAGGTGGGGGTTCTCTACTTCTCCTTCATATGATTTCTTGTTCCTTTTTTGTTTGTTTTCCTTGGGGTTCTCTACTTCTCTTTGTTGTGTTTCTTTTCTTTTGCTCTCTTTTAAGGTTTGTTTCTCTTTTATTTTGGTTATGTGTGACAAAGAACCCATTTTTTTATGATGACTTGTTGTTGTTAGTAAAAAGACCCATCTTTAGGATGGATTAATTGTTGTAGGATAAAAAGAACACATCTTTATGATGTGTTGTTGTGTATGTGTGTTCTTAAACAACTTGGACTAAATTCCTAAGCATATGAATGGTAATAGGAAATGAACACATAAAGAGATGAGTGGTAGAACTCAAACAAAATAGCATAAAGATGAGATCTTTGAACCTTGTATGGTTATGGTGGTTACCATGATTATCTTGAACTACTTGGGCTAAATCATGTGCATAAGAATGGTTGTGGATCAAGAATGATCACATGGAACAAAGTGGATGGTGGAACTTAACAAACACACAAAGATGGAAGCTTTAAGCTTGTATGGACTATTTTGATAACTTGGACTAATTGTATGTGCATATAAAGAGTAGTATAGAAGGAATACTTACATACCCATTTTTTGGGGTTGTAGAACTCTTCTAGCCTAATAAAAGACAAGTCTTTTATTTATATGTTACTCTCTACCTTGTTAAAAAATCAAGTTTTTACTACCCCCTATGTAGCGCCCCGATTTCCATATACCGGGAAACCGTGACACGAGCCAAGACCTTTTCTTCAATTAGTCACAATACACAGAAAAACAGGAGAATTTAAAACTTTTTATTCAATTCTCAATATGTTACAAGTCTGAATATTGTACAACTGTAATACCTTACAATAGAGTTACAATATTACCTTTACATTTCTAAGTATTACAACTTTCACATCTTACATCAGAGTACCTCTCACTTAACAGATAATCAATACATATACTGCAGCGGAACTAAAACATAATACTGACTCCTTGCTTTCCTGGCCTTGAGTCCTCTTGAATCTCGCCTTTGTACTTCGGCGATCCAGTACCTATGGAAGTGGGGACGTCAGTATTCACTGACGCTTAAAGGCTGATCATACACAATATAGCAATAGTGTTGGTGTAGTTTAAGTGTTCGTGAGTGCTATGACTAGACACTAATGCGATACTTAAAATAGAACTAATTATACACAATCCGTTCCTGACAATACTCCATGACTCTGTGAGGTTGCAGAAGAGGTCAAGTCCCCTTATGCAGTCTGCTTATGGTGTCTCCGTTTTCCACTACTACCCGGCATGCCGGACCTCACTCAAACAAGGTTGCAGGTGCGGTTTAGTTCTGCCACTGCAGTCATATAGTGGTGTCCATGTTTGCCACTATTGCCCAGTGTATCGGGCCTTAATCCAAAATCCAAATCATAGGGTTTCGCAAGCGCAGGGCAGCGCGAAGCCTACCCTGTGGCACCCTCTGGGGTATCGCAAGTGCAGGACTGCACAATGCACCCTGTGGCACCCCAGCCACGGTATTTCAGGAATTAACAGAGCGAGATACGTAACCCGTGTCCTCAACCTGTGAGATGGCACCGTACGTATCCCTTTGACGGGACGCTTCCTATTCTAATGTCAGCAAGTCTCCGAAAGTAACATGCAGCCCATAAATACATGCGACTCCATCTCAAGCCGTTTCTCCATATATAGGGATTTGAACCTGCGTTATGAATTCTAATTGCACACAACCTGTTCCTGACACCTACACGTGACTCGCGAGGCTGCAGATGTGGTCATGTGCCACTGTTGCATTTCGCCCGTGGTGTCTATGTTCCCACCGCGACCCGGCTAACCGGACCTCACTCAAATTAGACGATCCCGACGTATCGGGTGTCATCACAAAAATCAAACTATAGAGTTTCGCAAGCGCAGGGTAGCACGAAGCCTATCCTGTGGCACTCTCTGGGGTATCGCAAGCGCAGGACTGCACAATGCATCCTGTGGCACCTCTAGCCACGGTACTCCAGGAATTAACAGAGCGAGATACGCAACCCGTGTCCTCAACTTGTGAGACGGCACCGTACGTATCCCTTTGACAGGAAGGCACAACCCTGTACACCACCTATGATCTGCCTCAAGGGACGAGTTAGTGTAAGGGGCCCCCTACAACTGACCCCTCTCTCCCGGCAAAAGGGTTTAAGTAAACCGATCCTTATAAGTCACTATCCTAGTGATGTCCCTGACTCAAACGATCCTAGGAATGACAACATTATAACACAACTTGCTAGGCCTTGAATTAGGCTTCGCAAGACAACTCTACTAGGCCGCTCAACCTAGATTTACCAGAATCCTTCAGGACCCGGTTCGTGGCTCATCGATCCAAGACTTTGGCCGTCGCGAATATATACGCACGCCGCTACCCTAGACTTGGATTCCGTCTATACTCCGGTCCTCGACTAACCTACCCTGGTTAAGATTCGACGGTACACAAGGAGTGACTCCTCCACAGTTTCTTAGGGTAAGAACACATGTCTTGATGGTCGATAGCCCTTAGGGTGGTAACATCACCCTAGATAGCACAACTAACTGTGTACTAGCTAACAAGCTATACACGAGTAATAACCACATACGAGCCAACTAAGCTACGTATGAAACAATAACTACCTACGAGCCAGGCGGGCCTCGTAGGAGATAACCACGTACATACCAGCCAAATAAGCCGCGTATGAGACCAACAGCTACGTACGGGCCAGTCGGGCCGCGTACGAGACAACAACCTACATACGAGCCAACTAAGCTACGTATGAGACCCACCGCTACATACGGGCCAGTCGAGCCACGTACGAGCACGACCGTGTGCAAACAACCATACAGGTAATTAATCCTAGAAGCAACCAAACGTGCTTACTAACAAACTTAATCTTCTATTATTAGAAGCAACAAACGAATCTACTAGTAGTCTATGATGGGTATTGTACTAGGGAAGAACCGAAGGCGATAAGATGGCCTTTATCGGATTAACTATCCCTAGTGGTCTTCCCAATCCTTCCTACTTCAACCTATTGCGCCTTAAGTATGGCATACAATTTCAAGCAGCTTCCTACGACAATCAATCATATAGCACAACCCCCATGATATTCCTATGTATGGATATGATTAATGCTTATGCTTACATTGAGCTCAAGCATGAAAATTACTAACGACCTTAAACATAAAATCCTCTATAGTCAATCGTAGGTTACAAATTGAGCATGGAAGCCTACTACTTATCATAACCAACCACCACCACCCAACTAAGCAATACTCCAAGGTATAGTAGGTAGTCCTAACACTACTCCTACAACATTCTAAGCAAATATTACTCTAGCATGGTATAGAACCCAACATAGGTCACCACAACTAGCCATGGGTAGTTTCTTTACCCTAAGCATGAACATCCTAGTATGGGTATATGATTTTATCATGGATCCTACAACACTCTAGGCACAATAAAATTTATCCAAACATCGTAGGAAACTTTTGGATTGAATCCTACACATTCTAAGCATAACTAAGTCACTAAACATAATAGGAAACTTTAGGAATGAATCCTACAAAATTCTGGTATAAGTGAGTTACTAAACATGATAGGAAAAGAATCCTACAACATTACCAAGCATGCTAGGAAAAGAATCCTACAACATTCTAAACGTTAAGCATGGTAGGATAAGTTTATAGAACATTCTATAATTAATTAAGCATAGAATCATGGTAGGATATTTTTTTATAAATAATCCTACAACTAGCTAAGCATGGATTATGGCTTCTAAGCATTTCTAGAAGCAAAGCTACCACTAACTAAGCATGGTAGGATATTTTTAAATGCAATCCTACAACTAATTAAGCATAGATATGACTTCTAATTATTTTTAGAAGCAAAGCTACAACTAACTAAGCATGGTAAGCATGGTAGGATATTTTTAAATGCAATCCTACAACTAATTAAGCATAGATATGGCTTCTAATTATTTTTAGAAGCAAAGCTACAACTAACTAAGCATGGTAAGCATGGTAGGATATTTTTAAATGCAATCCTACAACTAACTAAGCATAGATATGACTTCTAATTATTTTTAGAAGCAAAGCTACAACTAACTAAGCATGGTAAGCATGGTAGGATATTTTTAAATGCAATCCTACAACTAACTAAGCATGGATATGGCTTCTAATTATTTTTAGAAGCAAAGCTACAACTAACTAAGCATGGTAAGCATGGTAGGATGTTTTTAAATGCAATCCTACAACTAATTAAGCATAGATATGGCTTCTAATTATTTTTAGAAGCAAAGCTACAACTAACTAAGCATGGTAAGCATGGTAGGATATTTTTAAATGCAATCCTACAACTAATTAAGCATAGATATGGCTTCTAATTATTTTTAGAAGCAAAGCTATAACTAACTAAGCATTGTAAACATGGTAGGATATTTTTTAGCAAAAGTCCTACAACTAACTAACATAAAGCATGATGGGAAAACATCCTACAACTAATTAAGCATGAATATGGCTTCTAACATTTTTAGAAGTGGTCCTACAACATTAGTAGCATAAAAATGGCTTCTAACCATTTTTAGAAAAGATCCTACAACATGTAAAACATGAACATGGCTTCTAAATATTTTTAGAAGTAGTCCTACAACATTAGAAGCATAAATATTGCTTCTAAATATTTTTAGAAGCAATCCTACAACACTTTACTACTATTACTACTCCTATTTTAATCAAAACATAATACACAACTATCTACTACTACTTCATTCTTATCAAGAGCACCACATACAACTTACTACTACTACTACTTTATTCACAACAAATCACAACATACAACTATCTATTACTACTACTTCATTCACAATAAAATCACAACATACAACTATCTATTACTACTACTACTTCATTTTATTACATAATACTACTTATTATTTTAGCTACTACTACTTAGTTGCTTACTAACCTTATTTATTACTAGTGGTAAAGGAGGGATTATTTTACTTTACTTTACTTCTAGTAAATAGAAAAGATAGCTACAACTAGTGATCAAAATAAAAAGAAGATCTTTTTATTAAACTACAACTAGTGATTAAATAAAAAGAAAGATCTTTTTATTAAGCTACAACTAGTGATTAAACAAAAAAGAAGATCTTTTTAATTATTAACTACAACTAGTGATTAAAAATAAAAGAAGATCTTTTTACTTATTAGCTACAACTAGTGACTAAGAATAAAAGAAGATCTTTTTATTTATTAGTTACAACTAGTGATTAGAAATAAAAAGAAGATCTTTTTATTTATTAGCTACAACTAGTGATTAGAAATAAAAAGAAGATCTTTTTAATTATTAACTACAACTAGTGATTAAAAAATAAAAGAAGATCTTTTTACTTATTAGCTACAACTAGTGACTAAGAATAAAAGAAGATCTTTTTACTTATTAGCTACAACTAGTGACTAAGAATAAAAGAAGATCTTTTTATTTATTAGTTCAACTAGTGATTAGAAATAAAAAGAAGATCTTTTTATGTATTAGCTACAACTAGTGATTAGAAATAAAAAGAAGATCTTTTTATTTATTACACCAAGTCCTACAACCAACAATGGTTGTATATTTCAACAATATGCAATATGTGTGGTTCCATATCAAGTCCTACAACCTTACATGGTTGTATGCAAAAGTTATGTGTATGTATCTTTTTAGTCCAAATAGTTAACAACATTCAAATGAGAAAACTCATACAACCACACCACTACAAAGTAACCATACCAAAAGAAAAATAAACAAGAGGGTAAGAAGAAGAAGAACATCAAAACCATCATTCAAATAAACAAACAAACAAACAAACATACAAACAAAGAAAGCATGAAGAAACCCCCACCTTCTCTAACTTGTTGGAAGAACTAGCTTTGCCACCTTCTCCTTCCCCTAAGCTTGTTAGAATTCTTCTAAGAACCCTACAAAACAAAACTCTCAAGTTATTTGTTCTCTCTTTCTTTTCCTTTCTTTTCTTTCTTTCTTTCTTTCTTTCTTTCTTGTTTTCTAAAATGAGAGAAGGAGGAGAATGAAGGGCTATTTATAGAAGGAGATGGGAGGGGTAAGTGCACCCAATGGCACAAAATAACCCCAAAAGGGGGGGAGGCCGGCCATGACTAGGAGGAGGGGGAGAGTGGGGGAGGTGTTATGTGGTGGAAAATTGATATGGAGGAGAAGTTTTCTAGTAAGGGTTTTTACTTAGGCTTCTTATGCATACAAAAACCCTAGATTAAGCCTCCTAATCAAACCCTAACCCTCTAATTAGGTTGTTATAACAAGATAAATACCTAGTCCAAAGGTACACAACACACAATTCGTATGATGCACTAATCGACATACTACTCGTACGTGCGCATATATGTCCGTATACCGGAAAATCTTTGCATAATCCGTATAAAATAATTAAATCTTGGAAATAATAATAAAATAAATTTTATTATTAGTTCGGAAGATCACGGTATCAATTTGATACAATACGGATATATACTGACCGATATCTGGATACAGATAATGTCTAGGAGCAAACCGGATAAAAATCACCAAAATGTTCTAATTTTGGAATTAAAACAAAATAATCATAAAATAATAATAAAATAATAATTTATATACGGTAATATCCGTCCGGGATATTACATCATCTTCCTCTGGACCCAAAATTATGTTGTTATCTCATACGCGGCTCGACTGGTCCGTAGGTAGCTGTTGGTCTCATACGAAGCTTATTTGGCTCGTATGTATGCTTTTGTCTTATACGTGGCTTGACTGGTCCGTATGTAGCTGTTGGTCTCATATGCAGCTTATTTGGCTCGTATGTATGTTGTTGTCTCATACGCGGCTCGACTGGCCTGTGTGTAACTGTTGGTCTCATACGCATCTGATTTGGCTGGCATGTATGTTGTTGTCATATATGTAGCCCACCTGGCTTGTATGTAGTTGTTGGTTTCATACGTAGCTTGGTTTAACTCGTATGTGTCTTTGGTTACTCGTATGTAGCTTATTAGCTAGTACGTAGTTTGTTGTGCTCGTCTAGGGTGATATCATTGCCCTAGGGGCTATCGACCATCAAGACGTGTGTTTATCTTACTCCTAAGGGACTGTGGACGAATCACCTTGCGTGTATTGTCAAACATTAACCGAGTTGGTTGATCGTGGATCGGGGTGTTGACAAAATCCAAGTTCAGGGTAGTAGCATGCGAATACGTTCGTATTGCTGGGGTCTTGGATCGATAGGCCATGAAGCAGATCTTTAGGGATTCAGGTAAGTCTAGGTTGAACAGCCTAGTAGAGTTATCGTCCAAAGTCTAACTTAAGACTTAGCATGTTGTGTAAGTTCTGTTGTCATCCCTCAGTTTGTTTAGGGTTAGTGACATTATTAGGGTAGTAACTTATGGCTATTACTACTTAACCTATAGTTGTTATCATTTCTCTCCGAAGAAAAGAGTTGGTGTTAAGGGTGATACCTTACGATCCGACTTGTCCTATAGGCCGGTGTTACCGCTAAATCTGGTGTGGGGGCAAACAGATAGTATTTGTGGATTCTTAGGGAAACTGAATAATCAAACTTTAACCCTCTCCACCGGAGTTTGACCGTTGGCTCCCGCCGTTCACCTACAAAAAGTGCGAGACACCGGGGTTGATCCTAGCGATGCACCCTCCGACGCTCAAGTCAGTAATCAGAGAAGATTATGAAAGAGCGTAAATTGGTAAAAGATTGATTACCTCTTAATGGTGCTGGATGGGGGGTATTTATAGCCACCATTGGGATTAGATTAGGAATGTAATCCCTAATTCCCAATGAAAGGATAGAGCAAATCAGGGCCGTTGATTGAATGCAATCAGAAACCCTAATTCTATCCTGATGGACTGGGTTCATCGTGGGTTGGAACCCCCACCCAGCTGAGATGGATCCGTTTATGGGTTGGTGGGTCTTAGAGGAGAAGACCCAGTACCCTGCTTCAGACCCATTTGTAGGTGAAATTACTTTTTTACCCCCAGGCTTTGTAGCGCCCCGATTTCCAATACTGGGAAAACCGAGACACGAGCCAAGACCTTTTCTTCAATTAGTTACAATACACAGAAAACAGGAGAATTTAAAACTTTTTATTCAACACTCAATACATTACAAGTCTGAACATTATACAACTACAATGCATTACAATAGAGTTACAATATTACCTTTACATTTCTAAGTATTACAACCTTCAACATCTTACATCAGAGTACTTTCCAACTAATAGATGATCAACATACATTTTACAGCGGAACTAACTACGACATTGACTCCTTGCTTTTCTTGCCTTGAGTCCTCCTGAATCTCGCCCTTGTACTTCGGCGATCCAGTACCTATGGAAGTGGGGACGTCAGTATTCACTGACGCTTAAAGGCTGATATCAAAGCAGCGAATCTCCCAAACAACATACAAAACATGGCAATGGTGTTGGTGTAGTTTAAGTGTTCGTGAGTGCTATGACTAGACTCTAATGCGATATTTAAATAGAACTAGGATGCTTCCTATTCTAATGTCAGCGAGTCTCCGAAGCAACATGCAGCCCATACTACATGCGACCTCATCTCAAGCCGTTTCTCCATATATCGGGATTTGAACCCGCGTTATGAATTCTAATTGTACACAACCTGATCCTGACACCTACACGTGACTAATTTGGGGTTGCAGACGTGGTCAAGTCCCACTAATGCATTCCGCCAGTGGTGTCTATGTTCGCAACTGCTACCCGGCTAACCGGACCTCACTCAAAAACAGACGAACCCTATGTATCGGGCGTCATTCCAAAAACCAAAATCATAGGGTCTTGCAAGCGCAGGGCAGTGCGAAGCCTGCCTTGTGGCACCCTTTGGGGTCTCGCAAGCGCAGGACTGCACAATGCATTCTGTGGCACCCCCAGCCACGGCACTTCAGGAATTAACAGCGCGAGATACGCAACTTGTGTCCTCAACCTGTGAGACGGCACCGTACGTATCCCTTTGACGGGAAGGTACAACCCAATAACACCACCTAGTCTGCCTTTAGAGACGAGTGAGTCATAAGGTGCCCCCTATAACCGACTCCTCTCTTCAGGCAAAGGGTTTAAGTAATGATCTTTATAAGTCACTACCCTAATAATGTCCCTAGCCCTGAACACTCCTAGGGAGTACAATATTATAACCACAACATGCTAGGCCTTAATTTAGACTTCGCAAGACAACTTTACTAGGCTGCTCAACCTAGACTTACCAGAACCCTCCTGGTCCATCGATCTAAGACCTCGGCCGTGCGAACATACATGCATGCCGCTACCCTAAACTTGGATTCCGTCTATACTCTGGTCCTCGATCAACCTACACTGGTTAAGATTCGACGGTACACAAGGAGTGACTCCTCCACAGTTTCTTAGGGTAGAAAACATATGTCTTGATGGTCGATAGTCCCTAGGGTGGTAATATCACCCTAGACGAGCACAACGAACAGTGTATTAGCTAACAAGCTATACACGAGTAACAACCACATACGAGCTAATAAGCTACGTATGAAACAATAGCTACCTTCGAGCCAGGCGGGCGTCGTAGGAGATAACAACGTATATACCAGCCAAATAAGCCGCGTATGAGACCAACAGCTACGCACGGGCCGGTCGAGCCGCATACGAGACAACAACCTACATACGAGCCAAATAAACTACGTATGAGACCCACAGCTACATACGGGCCAGTCGAGCCACGTACGAGCACAACCATATGCAAACAACCATACAGGTAATCAATCCTAGAAGCAACCAAACGTGCTTACTAGCAAACTTGATCTTCTATTATTAGAAGCAACAGAAGAATCTACTAATAGCCTATGATCAGTTTTCTACCAATGAAAACCGAAGGCGACATAACAATCTTTATCAAACTAACTATTACTAGTGGTCTTCCAAATCCTTATTACTTCAACCTATAGTACTTTAAGCATGGCATACAATTGCCAGTATCTATCCACGACAATCTAATTATGGTACATAACGTAACCCCTCACCACAATACTCCTAAGTACGAATATGATTTAAGCATGTGCTTATATCAAGCTTAAGCATGAATTATCACTATGGTCTAAACATGAAGTTTACTATAGTCAAGCATAGGTTATAAATTGAGCGTGAATGCTTACTACTTATCATGACTAATCACCACAACCCAAACATGGATATATAACTAGTATGAACATGTAACATTCCAAGGCATGGTAGGTATTCTAACATTAATCCTACAACATTCTAAGCATGTATTTAAACTTTAGCATGGTATGCCTCATTCCTAGACATGGTATGCTACTTTAACATTAACATATGGCATGGTGTACATTTTAGTAACATTCTAGTCATGTATACTAGTTAAGTATCAACCTACAACATAGTATGAGTTTCTACAACAATTCTAGCATGGATAGAACATAACATAAAAATCACTACAACTAACCATGGATAGTTCCCTTAATTTAAGCATGAGTATCCACTATATTTTAAGCATGAATATCATTAGCATGGATACCATTAACTTAACATAAACCATCATTAGCATGACACCTATTTACTTAGCATGAATAATGATTAAGCATGATCATCTACTAACATAGCATGAACATATACTTATCTAAGCATGGGTATCATGTAAGCATGAATATTTATTTAATCTAGAATGGTATACAACTTTCCTACCATTAATCTAGCATGGTATACAACTTCCCTACAATTAAACTAACATGGTATACAACTTTCCTACTATTAGTCTAGCATGGTATACAACTTATCTATAAGCATGTGAGTATGGATAAGTTAGTCTAGCATGCCATACCACTTTTCTACAACTATCTAAGCATAGCTCAATTAATCTAGCATGGTATACTACTTTCTTACAATCATCTAAGCATGAATCTTATTAAGCATGAATAACTACTAGCATGAATATCTTACTAAGCATGGATAACTACTAGTATGAACATGCAACATTCCTAAGTATATAGATGTATACTTCTAAACATGATAAGTGATTTTAGCATTTATCCTACAAAGTGTATATCATTCCTAAATATGATAGATAATTTTAGAATGAATCCTACAACATCCTAAGCATGAATATCATCCCTAAACATGATAGGAAATTTTAGAATAAATCCTACAACATTCTAAGCATGAATATCATTCTTAAACATGATAGGAATTTTTAGAATAAATCCTACAACATTCTAAGCATGAATATCATCCCTAAACATGATAGGAAATTTTAGAATAAATCCTACAACATCCTAAGCATGAATATCATCCCTAAATATGATAGGTAATTTTAGAATGAATCCTACAACATCCTAAGCATGAATATCATCCCTAAACATGATAAGGATTTTTAATATAAATCCTACAACATTCTAAGCATGTTTATACACTTAGCATGAATAATAGTTAAGCATGATACTTACTAACTTAGCATGAAGCATGAACATCTACTATCTTTATTGAAACATAACATCTACTACAAATTTACTTGAACATAAACCTCTACCAAAACTTTATTTAACATGAACATCTAATACAAATTTATAAACATCTACTAATGCTACTTATTTAACATGAACATTTACTACACTACTTTACTTAAAACATGAACATCAACTACTACTACTTTATTTTAATCATGAATAGATACTAACATTTTACATATCATAACCATCTACAACTACTTTATTTTAATCCTTGCTACTACTACTTTATTTAAACATACTACTACTATTTTATTTAAACATACTACTACCATCTTATTTTAACATAATACTACTACTTTATTTCAACATACTACTACTACTTTACTTAAGCATAATACTACTACTTTATTTTAATATACTACTACTTAAATGTCTACTAGTCTTTATTAGCATATGTTTCTTATTATTACTAGTGGACATAAAAGAGATCTTTTTAATCCTTTTACAACTAGTGATTAGATTAGTTTCTTTTTTTCGTAATTAAAACCAACATCTATTTTAGGTTCTTTTTACTTAAGATTATAAAAGAAAACAACAATAATAAAAATAAGGTAAGAACCTTCATTTGGTTCAACCAACATATGCTTATCTTTTTAGTCCAAGTTCAATACAAGTCCTACAACCAAAAATAGTTGTAAAAAGGTTCATATGCTTTGTTCATGTGTTCACATCAAGTCCTACAACCCCAAACGGTTGTATTTATAAGTCCATATGCCTTATGTCATTTTAGTCCAATTAACAAACACAAACAACAACTACAACTATAAAGATTTGATCTTTATGTTTATTTCTACTACTATTCATTTCTTTTCTTTTCATGTGGTTATTATCTTTAACATTTACAAACATACATACAATAATACCATCACAACAAACCATTCCCAAAAGAACCAAAGAAAACAAAACAAGGAGGATAAGAAGAAGAAGTCAAAACAACAATACAAACAAACAAACAAATAAACAAAGAGAAACTCCCACCTTAATCTTTTGTAGGAAGGACTAGCCTATGCTCATTCTCCTTCCCCTTAGCTTTTAAGAACTCCTAGGAAGACCTACAAAGAAAACTCTCAAGCTAGTCTTTGTTCTCTCTTTCTTTTCCTTTCTTTCTTTTTGATCTTTCTAAAATGAGACAAAGGTGGAGGAAGGGGGTATTTATAGGTGGGAGAAAGGGTGGAAAATGAAAATGTGCACACACACAATTGCACAACCCCCCCCCCCCCCCCCCACATATTGGGGCCGGTTTTGCCTAGGGGAGGTGTGGATGAGGTGGAGGTATGGTGAGGGTATGGTGTTTTAGGTGAGGTGGAGGAGAGAAGGTTTCTAGAAGAATACCTCCTAATTCTCTTATGCATACATCTTAATCCTATGTTTAATTCTCCTACAATCCTACTATCTAATTAGGATTGTCATGACAAGGAGAACAATTTTTTATCCATAAAATACATACCATATACTTTGTACAATGTACTAATCAACATACTATACGTATGTGCGCATATATGTATGTATACCGAAAATCTTCGCATAATCCGTATAAAAATAATTTAATCTCGGAAATAATAATAAAATAAATTCTATTATTAGTTCGGAAGATCACGGTATCAATTTGATACAATACGGATGTATACTGACTGATATCTAGGTACAGATAACGTCTATGAATAAACCGGGTGAAAGTCACCAAAATATTCTAATTTTGGAATTTAAAAAAAATAATAATAAAATAATAATAAAATAATAATTTATACACGGTAATATCCGTCCGGAATATTACAGGCTTTAAGATTCGCGCCAAGTTTGTACGGTTCCAATTTAACCCCATTTTTAGCCATATCACGAGTCCCCAACTCCCAAAGACTGAGTTTGATCAGCATTTGAGGAGTAGTTTCATTGTTTTAATGGCTTGTGGAGTTGTATTGGAGTCCAAATGAGAAGTGTCGAATCTTTGTACAGAGTATTGTGGTAATTTCTAAGTTAGTAACGTGCTCTTAGATCGTTCTTGAGCTCTCCTGAATTTCTGGTGCTTTTCCTTTGATTGTGATCTAGCCTTGCGAAGTGATTGATTTGTTGTTCGAGGGTCTTAATTGACCATTCTAGGCAATAATTATTCACCCAGTGGCTCGAACGTGTTTCCCTGGATTTATAGTTATTCTTTAGAATCTTTAATCGATGTTTAGATAGTCGAATTGATGTTGTTTTCACTGTTCCATGGCTTAGAAACTTCGGCTTCTTTGCCGACCCCCTCCTAACGCTCACCATGAAGGAGACCAAGGTCCACGGGGGTTCGGCATCTCTTGTCGAAGAGCGAAGACACTTCGGCCACTCTGTAGGCACGAAGAGGGTGTTCGGCGGATCTTTGCCGAAGTCCGGGACACTTCTTCTTCATGTAAGAGGGTCGGTGGCAAGAGTGCTCGGCGACATGCGCCGAGGTCCATTTTCCCCATACAACATGGTCGGTGGCAAGAACGCTCGACAGCATGTGCCGAGGTCCAACTTTTCCATGTAACATGGTCGGTGGTAAGAACGCTCGATAGCGTGTGCCGAGGTCCACTTTTTTCTATGTAACATGGTCGGTGGCAAGAACGTTCGGCAGCATGTGCCGAGGTCCACTTTTTTTCATGTAACATGGTCTTTATGTAACATGGTCGGTGACAACAGCATTTGGCAGCATGTGCCGAGGTCCACTTTTTTCTATGTAACATGGTCGGTGGCAAGAATGCTCGGCAGCGTGTGCCGAGGTCCACTTTTTTCCATGTAACATGGTCGGTGGCAAGAACGTTGGGCAGCATGTGCCGAGGTACACTTTTTTCCATGGAACATGGTCACTATGTAACATGGTCGGTGACAAGAGCGTTCGGCAGCATGTGCCGAGGTCCACCTTTTTCCATTTAACATGGTCGGTGACAAGAACGCTCGGAAGCGTGTGCCGAGGTCCACTTTTTTCCATGTAACATGGTCGGTGACAAGAGCATTCGGCAGCATGTGCCAAGGTCCACTTTTTTTTCATGTAACATGGTCGGTGGCAAGAATGCTCGGCAGCGTGTGCCGAGGTCCACTTTTTTCCATTTAACATGGTCGGTGGCAATAATGCTCGGCAGCGTTTGCCGAGGTCAGTCTTGGGTTGTGATTTTTGGCATCATAGGAAACGTCAGGCTGAGTTGGCGGCTGCTGAACTTCTGTCAGGTGTGACAGTCATTAATGCGATGGCTGCTGATCTTCTGACAACTCTGACAGATGTGACAACCATTAATGCGATACGGCTAGGCACGGTAAATAATATGACAGTTCAGGTCATTTTATCGTCTTGTGTAAATGGGCTGGCTCTGTGGGCCCATTAACCTCGTTTCTTGTGCCAAGCTCTATAAAACTTCACCCCCCTTCTCATTTTTCACTTCTCCAAACTTTTACTCAGGCGGTGAATTTGCGTTAGTGAGAGCTCATGGTGATCATCCATCTCTTTCCGGTGAAAATTCCGATCGTTCCTATCACTTCAGTGGTAAATTATACTTAGTTTTTTCCCAAGAATAAATATGTCCTTTTATCTTATCTCCGGGCCCTCCCCTCCTGCTGCCGACGCTCCCTCTCCGAGTCAGATAGGTCGCCAAGACAGGGGCAAGAGGGTTTCAGGCCGGGATACTATAGTGGAGGATCTGAAGCGTATGGGGCCATTCGGCAGGTTGCCAGGGCCGTTGACCGGACTTCAAAGAGTTCGAGAACTTCTGGGGGAGGATGCCGAATGCATTATTCACGGGAGGGGAGAGCCTTCGAGGAAAACGAGGCAAGGGAGACCTCCGAGGCCGATGAAACAGTATCGATCCTTAGCCTAGAGGATTTGGTAGTGATCCGGAGTTGCTTCCAAATTTCGGAGGAGTACGAGCTTATGCTGCCGGGTCCGGGGGTTAGGGCAAATTCGTCGATGCCAGTAAATATGTGTTTCTGTCCGGTCGATACCTTCATTGCCGGGGCTCGGCTACCTCTCCACCCATTCGCGATCCAAGTGCTGAGGTGGTTTGGGTTCAGTCCCATTCAACTGATGCCGAACGCGTGGAGAGCTATCAATGGGTTCTTACTCCATTGCCAAACGAGTGGGATCGAGCCGGAGTTGAGGGTACTCCGGACTATCTACCAACTTCATAAGCAGAACCGGTCAGAGTTCCGGTACTACCTAGCTCTGAGGCACGGAGGTCTGCTCGTCATCTGCCCCGACTCTATCAAGCACTGGCGAGATAAGTACCTTATAGTGCAGAGCGCAGAGACGTGGTCCATACCTACCAGTTTCGTGGAGGAGGTGCCGAGGCGAGTGAAGGAATCACCGGTGCTTCACCCTCAAGAAGAGGAGGTAGTGCAGACTCTTCTAGACAGGCCGAAGTACGATTGGAGAGAGCTGACCGAAGATATTCTCTTCAGGGGAGGGCTCAGCCGCGTAGATCCCAGTACGTGGCTCTTTCTACGTTCTCATTCATTTTTTTTTTACTTTGCTTATTCCAACTTGTGTTTGTAACCGGCTTCTTATTTGATGTAGAGGCAATGGATTTCGACGCGGTGATGGCGCAGAGGGCCGCCCTCGGAAGTAAGGCACCGAAGAAGCGCAAGAGGATCTCCACCAAGCTGCCGCCTGCGAAGGCTCCGAGGGGCGCGAGCGTAGCCGAGGTGGTGGAGCCTCCGGCTGTGGTGACCCCGACACTGGTCGCAGGAGTAGCCTCGGCGTCGACTGAGGCAGGGGACTTCCCGATCTCCGCAGCTCTCGGGATGGAGATGCCCCCGCTGACGGTGACAGCCGAGGAGCTCCTGACTGAGGAGCACAAGAGGATCCACATTCCGGACTGGCAGGTTCGGAAGCATGATGGGTTCCTTGGCAACTCCTTGGCGATTATGCAGGTGGTCAAACACCTGGCGATGCCAAAGGATCGAGCCGCCAAGGAAGCCGGCCTGGCAGGCAATGACGCCATCGATCGCGCGCTCGGCGGTTTCGGTAAGTGTCGAATTTCTGCTTTTGTTGGTTACTTTCACTTTTGATTTTTCTGACTCTTTGCACTTTTTGTTGTTTTGTTGTAGATCGTCGTCCACTTCGGTCTTCTTATGGAAAAGATGACAGAGTTGGAGAAGGAGCTAAAGCAAGAGACCGACCGTGCTCGGACCGAAAAGGCTCGAATGGGCACAGAGCTCGACAAGCTGAGGGTCGAGTTCGAGGGGAGGTCGACGAGGCTCGAGTACCTCAAAGGCCTGGTCGCGAAGCTTGAGGTCGACCTTCTACGGCAGAAGGAGGAGTCGGCCAAGCAGCTGGCTGAGGCGGCGGAGACCAAGGATGCCACGGTAAAGGGGGCCGAAGAGGCCACCATGGCGAAGGCGCAGGGATTCCTTGCCCATAACATGTCCAAGGCCTATGCCCAAGCCATCTCTCAGGTGTCGGAGTGATACCCTGAGGTGGACTACTCGGGGTGGAGGCTGTTCCCGGGCCATGTCGAGGACTTCGACCCTGAGTCGGAGGAAGAAGAAGAAGAAGGCGACGATGAGGACAACCGCGAGGTTGAGGTCGTTGGCGAGGTGCAAGTTACCGAAGTGACCCTGCTGGCGATTCAGGTCCCATCGGGGGGGTCTGTCCCCATCCACTCTCGACGCCCCGGGAAAGAGGTTGACCCTTGATTTCTCATCTTTTTTGTTTTCTTTTTTTTGTCTTTTGAGTTTTGTCTTGTCCTGTATTGCCTAATTGCGGACTGGCCACCGCATTTTTTGTGATGAATGAAAGAAACTTTTGAGCTCAACCCCGTGTTTAGACAAAGAACTTTTGAGTTTGAAATTCGACTAAGTGTTTAGACAAAGAACTTTTGCCTTAGGTGCATGTAGCTTTTGTTCAGGGGTCGGATGCGGAGTAAGCTTGTGACTATTTACTGAGCCTCGTTATTTGCTTTGATCTTTTTAGCTTGCCAAGGTGACCCACTTAGCCAAACCTACTCGCTTCGGGGAGGAGTTTTGTTTCGAGGCCAGCTTGGGGTCGACGAGGCTGTGTTTGGCCAGGTGCCGAGAGCACCTTTATGAGGTCGAGTTGGGGTTGAGCAGGGTTGAGAGCAAGCAGAACCACTTGCAGGTGATCTTGAGCCGACGGAACATCGAGATTCGTCGACTAAAGGGTCGGCTCGCCGAGATTCCTACTGCAGACGATGAGGATGGCTCGTCGATAGCCTTCACAAATGGGCTAAGGTTGAATTGTCTCTCTGTCGAAGATGACAGCGGAGAGGGACGATATGCTCACCGAAGTGCACCACTTGCAGATTGTGGAGGCTGAACTTCTGGCGGAGGAAGAGGAGCTGACCAAGGCAGTGGGCAGGCTGATGACCGAACGTGACGAGTTGATGGCAGAGGTCGATGCGTTGAAAAGAGCCACAGTGGACAGGGGCATCGAAGTCACCCACCTCCGCCGGATTATCGCCAGTCGCCCTAACATTCCGAGCTCCGTCGTACCTCCTCACTTCGAGGTAGACGTAGGAGACGAGTCTCTGAAACAAAGAATCGCTGAGCTGGAGGTTGAAGTGGCTCACCTAAAGCCGCGCTCGGGGCCAATTAATGTCAGGAGCACTTCCCACACTCGCGAAGAAGGCGAGCGAGGCATTTCATTTTACGAGCTCGCGACACGTTCGTCCATAGGCCGTCCAAGCCCGGGTGATGCCCAGAGCGGCGTGGCAATTTCATCGAGCGGGGCGTCTGTCGGCGCATCTGTTAGGAGCAGCACCGAAGACACGTCTCAATTCGCTGGCTTAGGGATGAGCACTGGGGTCAAGCATCACCGCCCTCGAGTGTCTTTGAAGCGAAACATCCCTGCACCAAGGAAGCATTGAAGATTTTTTGTTTTCCCAGTTTTGCATTTTGTCTAAGTGTAACGAGTCGGCATTGTAGTTTTTGCTTTTGGAAGTCTTGTAGCTTAGTTGTAAAGAAGATGCCACACTTAATCGAAATGATGTTTGTTTTTCTTTCTTGAACTTGTGTGTTTTTGAACCGCTTTTGTTGTTGTGTTACTCGTGACTATCTTTAGCGTGCCGAGGTTAGGAGCTAGATTTTTGCTCGTTTGGGCGTCGGTGCCAAGGGCGTTTGGCAAAGCGTGCCGAGGTCCTAAAGCAAGATTTTTGCTTGTTTGGGTGTCGGTGCCAAGAGCGCTCGACTAGGCATGCCGAGGTCTAGAGCAAGGTTTTTGCTTGTTTGGGCGTCGGTGCCAAGAGCGCTCGACTAGGCGTGCCGAGCACTGCTTCGAACCTCTTGGCTCGTGAATCTGTGAGAGTGAGTTTTTTGCGGTGGAGAGCCGCCTTTTGGAGGATTACTTTAACTTTAAACGAACCATAAGAACCAGAGGTTAGCTCCTCAGAGTCCTGGGCATTGGTCTACAATGTACGAGATTCTAGAGGTGATTTCATAGTCTAGTATTTGATCAAGGACTAGGTGTGTCGTAGATTTTTGACTCTGCTTCGTCATAAAACTAAGAATTGTCCAGGCCGGGAAGTCACCGAAGCTTCTAACAAGTTCATGTTTGAAGCTGATATCTTCTCTCGAGGAGACACGAAGAATATAGCAAATTCATATCAATGACCTTCTAATCTGCGAGGATCAAGAGATGCAGTATACCAAGACTAGCATACGAATGGTAGACCTAGCATCAGCTTCTCCTATGTTTAGTATAGTTGTAGAGATTTCGCTCTTCTCCCACGTCTGGTCTAGTTGTAGGAATTTATCGTGCGGTGGCGAAGCGAGAGTATATTTCAACGGTTGTGGGAGCAATTCCGAATGGAGAACCACTTCCAGCTTGCTTAAGAGCGAGCTTGCGAAGCGGAGTCGAGCCAAGTGTTGGACTCCGAACTCGTCGTTTTACTATGTTTCAATGGTTGTGGGAGCAATTTCGAATGGCGAATCACTTCTAGCTTGCTTAAGAGTGAGCTTGCGAAGCGGAGTCGAGCCAAGTATTGGACTCCGAACTCGTCATTTGAGTATGTTTCAACTGTTATAGGAGCAATTCCGAATGGCGAACCGCTTCTAGCTCGCTTAAGAGCGAGCTTGCAAAGCAGAGTCGAGCCAAGTGTTGGACTTTGAACTCGTCGTTTGAGTATGTTTCAACGGTTGTGGGAGCAATTCCAAATGGCGAACCACTTCTAGCTTGCTTAAGAGCGAGCATGCTTAAGAGCGAGCTTGCGAAGCGGAGTCGAGCCAAGTGTTGGACTCCGAACTCGTCGTTTGAGTATGAAGAAGGTAAAAACAGAGAGATACAAGTAAGATATGAAGAAAAATGTTCTTTATTGAAAACTAATAGTCGGTTGCTTCTAAGTTGTGAGCTGTTATTACATTGGAGAAATAAAGAAGCAAAAGTAAAATACAAGTGAAGGAAAAGGAACGGTTCGACATCTGAAGGTACTCAGAGAGGCGTTCATGCGCTCTCTTGGTACGTCAAGAGATGGTCGGCATTCCAAGTCCTGGGAATCTCTCTTCCTTCAAGGTCTTCTAGACGGTAGGTCCTGGGCCTAACCACTTTGGTTATCTTGTACGGTCCTTCCCAATTTGGGGCCAGCTTGTTCTTCTGACTGGGGAATGAGATAGCTAACTTTCTGAGGACCAAGTCCCCTTCTTTGAGGTTGGTGGGACAGACCCTCTTGTTGTAGGCCAGCTCGATCCTCCTTCGATAGCTTTGTTGGCGAATTGAAGCTCTTTCACGGAGCTTATCAATCAAAGCTCTCTGGCATTCTGCTCTTCTTCATAAGCAATAAGACGAGGAGAAGGTACACCGACTTCCAAGGGGATCACAGCCTCGAACCCATAGGTGAGATTAAACAGCGACTCTCCTGTAGGGATCCGTTTCGTAGTGTGGTAATTCCACAGTACGTTAGGGAGCTGATCAACCCATAAGCCTTCAGCGAACTTATCCAGCTTCTTCTTAATACCGGAGAGGATTTGTCGGTTGGCATTTTCTACTTGACCATTTGACTGCGGGTGGGAGACGGAGGAGAAGCGTTGTTGGATGGCGAGGTCTTCACATAGAGCTCGGAATGCGGCCCCTGTAAATTGTGTTCCATTGTCCATTATAAGGACTCGAGGGACGCCGAACCTGCAGATGATGCTCTTCCAGAAGAATTGAAGTACTTTGTTCTAGGTGATTGTAGCCAAGAGCTCGGCCTCTATCCACTTTGAAAAGTAGACGATTGCCACGACTAAGAATTTGAGCTGGCCGGGAGTTGGGGGAACACATTGCAAAAAGGGATCGGACTTGATAGGGAGCTGAGCTGAGCTTGGGGTAGGCGATGAATGTTGGAATACTTTTGACAAGAGCTGCATTGCCGAACGTGTTGTTCGGCATCTTGGAGGAGGGTAGGCCAGAAGTATCCATAATTCAACACCTTCTGGGCGAGTGATCTGGACCCTGAATGTGCTCCGCCTATGCCTTCATGAAGCTCTTGTAAGGCATACGTGGCTTGTTCCGGGGAAAGGCAGCTCAAGTAGGGTCGACCGTCTATTTGAGTGAAGGAGCGTTTGTACAGGACCCCCTCAACAAGGGTGTACCGCTCCGCTCTGGTTCGGACTTGGCGAGCTTCTTTTGGGTCTTCGGGGAGGATCCCGTCCCTTAGGAATTCTATCAGGGTTTCATCCAATTATCCTGAAGTTGAACAGGCAGTGACTCCATCGAGTCGGAAGTTTCTTCTTCTATGCTCGGCCTCAGGAGTACCTTAATCAGGACAGTCTGCTCGAGACCTTGGAGGGAAGAAGCGGCTAACTTGGAGAGGGCATCTGCTTGGGAATTTTCTTCTCTGGGGATTCGTTAAATAAGTGCCTCTTCGAACAGAGCCATGAGATTTTGGACCTTGGCTAGACACTTAGCCATTCGGTCATCTCGTGCTTCGTACTTGCCCAAGACTTGATTTACGATCAGTTGAAAGTCACTAAATATCCGGAGACTTTGTGCCCCTGCTTTGCGGGCCATTCCGAGACCGGCTATAAGGGCTTCATACTCCGCTTCATTGTTGGAGGCCTTAAAGTAGATGCGAATGTTGTATTGGAGAACGAAGACATCTGGACCTACCAGAATGACCCTGGCTCCGCTTCCCTCGATGCAAGAGGACCCGTCCACATATACCGACCAGATAGGAGGTCTGTTTGCTGCTCGACTGACTTTGGGGATGGTGTTCTCAACAATGAATTCAGCTAAGACCTGAGCCTTGATCGCGGTCCGAGGCTGGTATGATATGTCATGCTGGCTTAGCTCGATCGACCACTTCATGAGGCGGCCAGAGGTCTCCGGCTTGTGGAGGATTTGCTTCAGCGGTTGGTCGGTAAGAACGACCACCGAGTGGGACTGGAAATAAGGGCGAAGCTTCCTAGCTGCCATGACCAAGGCATATGCCATCTTCTCCAGCCTTGGATAACGAAGCTCGGCATTCCGAAGTACCTTGCTCACATAGTAGATGGGCTTCTGAGCCTGTCTTCTTCCCTCACCAAGACAGCACTGAGGGTCTGTTCGGAGGTAGCTAAGTAGAGGTAGAGTGTTTTCCCGAGGATAGGCTTGCTGAGCAGAGGGGGATTAACTAGATAGGCTTTAAGCTGATCGAATGACTCCAGCTGTTGTTGACCCCATTCGAAACCCTTAGCCCCCCTAAGAGCCTTGAAGAAGGGAAGACACTTCTCCCCTTACTTAGAGATGAAGCGTCCTATAGCTGCGAGGCGTCCGGTTAGCTTCTGAACCTCTTTCACATTTTTGGGAGGAGCCATGTCCTGTATGGCTTTGATCTTCTCGGGGTTGGCTTCGATTCCTCTTTGGTTGACCATGAAGCCTAGGAATTTTCCCGACAAGACTCCGAACGCACACTTGTTCGGATTGAGCCTCATATCATGCTTTCTTAATACATCAAATGCCTCCTGCAGATCGGTGACATGGTCGGCCCCATGGATGCTCTTCACAAGCATATCATCAACATACACCTCCATGTTGCGGCCGATCTGATTTTGGAAGACTTTGTTAACGAGGCATTGATAGGTGGCGCCTGCATTCTTCAACCCGAAAGGCATCACCCTGTAGCAGTAGAGGCCCTGATCGGTAACAAAGGAGGTCTTCGGGATATCCGGGGCAAACATGCGGATTTGATTGTACCCGAAAAAAGCGTTCATGAATCTGAGAACTCCAGCTCTTTGGGGCATGCTTTATTCAGGTCGGTAAAATCGATGCAGATTCTCCAGCTCCCGTTGGCCTTCTTTACCATCATAATATTTGAGAGTCATTCGGGATAATTGAACTCCTGTATGAACCGAGCCTTAAGGAGCTTGTCCACCTCTTCTTTTATAGCTTGTTGGCGCTCGGGAGCAAATTTGTGCCTCTTCTGTTGAACCGGTTTGGACCTCGGTGTAACACTCAGGTGGTGGACGAGGAGCTCTTCGTAGATTCCTGGCATGTCGGCAGCCGACCATGCGAAAAGGTCACGGTTCTTTCTAATGCATTGGACTATGACTGAGCTTAGGGCAGATGGGAGGGTCTTGCTGATAAAGAACTTGCGGTTCGGATCTTGCTCAGAGAAGAGCACTTCCTCCAATTCATCCACCGGCTCGGACGTTGGTCGGACACCGCCTTGGGGGATTTCAAGAGTTTCGAGGGAGAGGACTGGACCCCCAGTAGAGGTCATGTAGCATTTGCAGGCCATTTCCTGATTGCCTCTTACTTCCCCTACTCCTGCCCGGGTGGGGAACTTCATCTTGAGGTGATAAGCGGAAGGGACGGCTTCGAGAGCAGATAGGTCGGGTCGGCCTAGGATCACATTATAAGCAGCGGGGACGTCGACAACCATGAAGTCCATCGGCTCCGTTCGGGGAGTAGAAGTTTTACCAGCGGTTACGTCGAGGGTGATCACCCCTTCAATAGTCACTGGCACTCCCGTGAACCCATGGAGTGTGTAGCCGGCGGACTTAAGTCTGTCCCGGGATAGTTTGAGTCCTTTGAAAGCAGCAAGGAAGAGAATGTTAACGGAGCTGCCATTGTCCACCAGGATCCTCTCCACTTTAAAATTCGCCATATGGAGGTTGATGACTAGTGCGTCACAATGGGGGGTTCGGGCACCTTCAAGGTCTTTATCTGAAAAAGTGACCGGTACTCCGAGGCCGTTGGGTGGGGGCATGCCATGTACTGAGTTGACTTCCCTTATGAAAGCCTTTCGAGAGGAGTTGGAGGTGCCTCCCAAGGGGCCTCCATGGATGAGATGCAGGATGCGTTCCTCTTCGAACTCGGGAGTTTCATCGCGTCGTTCAGGACGCTTGTTAGCCCCCTTGAGGTGGAGGAGGAAGATCGATCCGGTCCTTTCTCACGAATTTGGCCAGCTGCCCCCTCTGGATGAGGGCCTCGATCTCGTTCTTCAAGGCTCGAAAATCATTGGTGTCGTGGCCATGGTCCCGATGATAGCGGCACCACTTCTCCTTGTCCCTCTTCTTGCCAGGGGTGTTCATTTTCGGAGCAGGAGGTATCTCCCATTCCTTCTCAACTTCCATGAGAATAGTGGAAATGTTAGCATTAAGAGGAGTCAATTTTTCGAATCTGGGGGGAGGGCGGCACTGACTGCCATTGTCCTTCTGGAGCTTCTTGGCTCCTTCTTCACCTGCCTTTCTTTTGGTTCCGGAGGAAGGCCCCTCAAAGGTGGGGCGATGCTCAGCTTCCTCAGCCCGGATATACTTCTCGCTTCGGAGAAGGAGGTCGGAGAAGTTCTGCGGGGGCTTCTTGGAGAGGGAGGACCAAAGGCTGGAGTTAAGGACATTCGACTGGAATGCTGCTGCAGAGACCGACTGGTCGAGGGAAGCGATGGACCTGGCTTCCGCGGTGAACCTTTTTACATAGTCCCTCAGCTTCTGACCCTTCTTCTAGTTGAGGTAGAGTAGCGAAATGCTGGTCTTCTCAGTTCGGCGGCTACTCACGAAATGGGTATAAAGAGGGTCTTAAATTGCTCGAAAGGAGAATATTGAGGATGGGGTGAGACAAGAGTACCATTCCTGGGTCGGACCCTTGAGAGTAGCGGGGAAGGTCTTGCACAGCAGAGCATAGGAAGCTTGGTGGATTAGCATGAGGGTCTTGAAGCTTTCGATGTGATCGACGGGGTCAGACTCTCTGGAATAAGTCTCGAATTGGGGAGGCTTGAAGCCTATTGGAACGGGCGCCTCCATGATGGTTCGAGAGAAAGGACGTCGGCTTGGGCGGAGGGTCCTTCCTCTAAGTTCTTCTTCTCTGTCTAGCTGACCCAGGTGCCTCTCCATTTCGTGGAGATGACGGTAGACAGTGTCACCCCTTCGACGGTAATCAAACAAGCCTTCGGACTCGTCTTCGTACGAGGGAGAGCGGGGGCTACGACGACGGTAGCTCCGAGGGTGGCGAGGACTAGGAATGTGCTGGGGGTTGTTAGGAGCTGGGGGAGGAGTTAAGGACCGTCGGCGAGGACTTTGGACCGGAGAAGGAGTGGGGACCCTCTGAGCATTGTTATTGTTGGGTCGGAGATGGAGGACTTGCAAGATGGTTGCCTGAAATTGCTGGAATTCGGCACAGGTGATAGGAGCATTATCATCCCTCGGTGAGCGAGGCCTTCTTCTATAGTGCTCAGGGGACTCTCTCCATCTTCGGTGAGGCGGAGACCTCCTATGTTTTCGGCGATGAGGAGATCGCTCATTTGGACGTTGTTGGCGGGAGACTCCCTCTCGAGCCCGCCTTTCATCCAAACGGCGGTGAAGATCCTCTTCTTTATGCCAATTATTAAGGGTGTTGCGGAGGTCATCGGAGGCCCAGGGATTGTGAGATGCCATGGAGTCGGTAGAGGGGTTGTGCACGGAGACGTGGTCATGTTGGAGAGGTTGTTTCTGAGGATTGGGATGGGAGCCCCCCGCACCAGTATTCTGGGGACCGATTTTACCCCGAGGGGGTTGGAGGTTCTGATGAGGAGGTTGGTCCTGCTGCGGGGCGTGATCAGGTTGAGGAGGAAGTCCCGCCGGCTGGACGGTTTGGAGGGGGATCTCCTGCTGTGGTTGAGGAGGAGTGGGTCCACGGTTAGACCCTTTGAATCTTAGCTTTCGGAGAGGCATGGCTGGGTAGATCTGACCAATGGGAAGAGGAAGGGCTGCTATTTGTTGGTTCCCACAGACGGTGCCAATCTGTTACCGCTAAATCTAGTGTGGTGGCAAACAGATAGTATTTGTGGATTCTTAGGAAAATTGAATAATCAAACCTTAACCTTCTCCGCCGGAGTTTGACAGTTGGCTCCCGCTGTTCACCTTCAAAAAGTGCGAGACACCGGGGTTGATCCAGGCGATGCACCCTCCGACGCTCAAGTCAGTAATCAGAGAAGATTATGAGAGAGCGTAAATTGGCAAAAGATTGATTACCTCTTAATGGTGGTGGATGGGGGGTATTTATAGCCACCGTTGGGATTAGATTAGGAATGTAATCCCTAATTCCCAGTGAAAGGATAGAGCGAATCAGGGCCGTTAATTGAATGCAATCAGAAACCCTAATTCTATCCTGATGGACTGGGTTCATCGCGGGTTGGAACCTGCACCCAGCTGAGATGGATCCATTTGCGGGTTGGTGGGTCTTAGATGAGAAGACCCAGTACCCTACTTCAGACCCATTTGTAGGTGAAATTACCTTTTTACCCTCAGGCTTTAAGATTCGCGCCAAGTTTGGACGGTTCCGATTTAACCCAATTTTTAGCCATATCAGCCGGCACTAGGCGGCATTATTGGGTTGTACCCTTCTTATCAAAGGGATATGGTCTGTGCCTTCTCACGAGTTGGGAGCACAGGATCCGTATCTCGTCTGTTAATTTTTGAAGTGCCTTGATAAGCAGGAGTGATTCCTGTCGGAGCTAGGGGGATGAACCCCCCGGAACTCCGTCTAAGGGCGAGAAGCCCTAGACTACGGTCTGGCTAGGGGGCAGCAAGGGATTCTTCGAGCTAACCTGCGTCTGTGGAAACTCCAAGGATTCGTCAGATATTTGAGTGAGGTCCGGTGCGCCTGGTGGGATTAGACCGTTTCAGGGCAACCTCATCAGTCATGTCTAATTTTCAGAAACAAGTCAAGTACAAGAATAGAATTCATAGCACGGGTTCAAATCCCTATATATAAAGAAACGGCTTGATATGGGGCGTATGTAGTATGGGCTGCATACTGTCCCAGAGTCTTGCTTACATTAGAATAAGAGCATCCTTGCATTAATAAGTCTTGCATTAGAGTCTACGTCATGGCATACACTGACACATCAACTATATATACACGTTTCTCTTTTCATCAATCTGTTTGCTTTCAGTGGAGAATCGCTGCTAGTCATCAGCCTTAAAGCGTCAGTATATGTACTGACGTCCCCATTTCAATAGGTACTGGATTATAGAAGTACAGGTACAAGATTTAGGAGGACTCAAGGAAAGAGACGCAAGAGTCATTTTTATTTCCGCTGTACTATATGTTGTTTACTATTGTTCCATTTGTAACAATTACTGTATTTTATTTATTGTTGTAATTTATTTATTGTTAAGGAGCATCCAAGTGAAATACCAAGTGTTGTTCTTTATTTATTGTACTCTGACACAATTTGTTGGAAGTTGTAACACTTGGGATTATAAAGGTATTATTGTAAAACTATTATAATTTATTGCAATTTATAATATTCGGACTTATAATACATTTGGTGTGGAAAAAAAAGTTTTAAATTTTCCTATTTTTATGTGTATTGTGGCTAATTGAAGAAAACATTCTGGCTTATGTCATGATTTTTCAGTTATTGGAAATCGGGGCGTTACAATCCTCATCCCAAGGATCTGGGAGTTCCTGTTACATTCTCTGATAGGGACTTGGAGAGCGTCCGGACGCCCCATTGCGATGCCCTTGTTATAAATCTCCGGATGGCCAATTTTGATGTGCGCCGAATCCTAGTGGACAACGGCAGTTCAGTCAACATTCTTTTCTTGGAGGCGTTCAAGGGCCTCCAGTTATCAAGAGATCGGCTCAAGCCAGCGGGCTACACTCTTCATGGATTCACCGGAGTACTGGTGACAATCGAGGGAGTTATAACCCTCGACGTGACCGCTGGCAAAACCCCGGTCACCCACATAGAGCCGATGGACTTCATGGTGGTAGATGTGAAAGCTGCCTATAATGTTATCCTGGGTCGACCAGGTTTGGCCGCTCTCCAGGCCATCCCATCGGCCTATCATATGAAAATGAAGTTCCCTACCCTCGCAGGAGTGGGAGAAGTAAGAGGGAGCCAGGAGGCAAATCGCAAGTGTTACATGACCTCGATGGGAGGCCCAGTCCTCTCCCTTGAAGCCCACGAACTCCCACGAGAACGTAGCCAGACCATCTCTGAGCCGGTGGACAAGCTGGAAGAAGTGGCCTTCTCAGAAGAAGATGCCACCAAGACTTTCCAAATCAGCATGGCCCTTTCCCACTCCATCAAAGAAGACATCTTTTACTGAATAAGGGAGAATCGCGATCTTTTTGCCTGGACCGCAGCGGATATGCCTGGGATCTCATAAGAGCTCTTGATGCACCACCTCAGTGTTGCCTCGGGAGTCAAGCCAGTCCAGCAGAAGCGACGTAAATTTGCTCCCGAGCGCCAACAAGCGATCAAGGAAGAGGTCGAGAAGCTCTTGAATGCCGGATTCATCCAAGAGGTGAACTACCCCGAATGGCTATTCAATGTGGTCATGGTAAAAAAAGCCAACAGGAGCTGGAGAATATGCATCGATTTTACCAACCTAAACAAGGCGTGCCCGAATGATCCATTCCCCCTTCTGAGCATCGATGCTCTGATCGATGCGACCTCCGGCCACGAGCTCCTCAGCTTCATGGATGCCTTCTCGAGGTAAAACCAGATTCGGATGTTCCCTCCTGAAATTCTGAAGACCTCGTTCGTGACTGACCAAGGCCTGTACTGCTACCGGGTCATGCCCTTCGGGCTGAAGAATGCGGGAGCCACATACCAACGCTTAGTCAACAAGGTCGTCCGAGACCAGATTGGCCGTAACATGGAAGTCTATGTAGACGACATGTTGGTCAAGAGCATCCACGAGCAAGAGCATGTCCTTGACCTCCAGGAAGCCTTCGGGGTGTTGGGAAGGCACAACATGAGGTTGAATCCGAGCAAGTGCACCTTCGGCGTCTCGTCCGATAAATTCCTTGGATTTATGGTGAGCCGAGGGGCATAGAAGCCAATCCTGGGAAGATCAAAGCCATACTCAATATGGCCCTTCCCTCCAATGTCAAAGAAGTGCAGAGGCTTACGGGTCACCTCACAGCTGTAGAGCATTTTCTCTCCAAGTCAGGGGAGAAATGCCTCCTATTCTTGAAAGCTCTGAGGGGAGCGAAAGGCTTTGAGTAGGGGCAACAACAGCAAGATTCCTTCGATCAACTGAAGGCTTACCTGGTAAACCCCCCACCCTTGAGCAAGTCGAAGCTTAGCAAAACCCTCTACATATACCTGGCCACTTCGGAGCAGACCCTTAGTGCCATTCTGGTAAGAGAGGAGAGAAGACGCAATGCCCCATGTACTACGTGAGTAAGGTCATCAGGGATGCACAACTCCGCTACCCGAAGGTGGAAAAGATAGCATACGCATTGGTTATGGCGGCAAGGAAACTCCCTCCGTATTTTCAGTCCCATACGGTGGTCGTTCTTACCGACCAACTGCTGAAGCAAGTCCACCATAAGCCCGAGACATCAGGATGCTTGATGAAATGTTCTATAGAGCTGAGCTAGCACGACATCAGCTACCAACCCCGAACCACTATCAAGGCACAGGCCCTAGCGGAATTCATTATGGAGAGCACCATTCCCGAACCTTGCGAGCCTGGTTAACGAACTCCTGGGCTGGACTGTTTATGTTGACGGATCCTCGTGTGCCGATGGAAGCAGGGCCGGGGTCTTCTTGACCGGCCCAAACGGTTTTGTTCTGCAATACTCCTTCCACATAAACTTCGTGTGTCGAACAACGAAGTCGAATATGAGGCCCTCATAGCGGGGATCTACTTGGCCCATAAAGCCGGGGCCAAACGTATCCAGGTCTTCAGTGATTCATAGCTCGTCGTGAACCAAGTGTCTGGGGAGTACGAATCAAGAGATGAGTGCATGGCCAAGTACTTGGCAAAGGTAAAGGGCCTACTGGCTTTATTTGAAGATGCTCGACTCCAGTGGGTCCCCCAAGAGGATACTGGCTTTATTTGAAGATGCTCGACTCCAGTGGGTCCCCCAAGAGGAAAATGCATAGGCAGACGTCCTCTCAAGGCTCGCCTCCTCTTCCCTCCAGAGTTTGGAGCGAACTGTATTGATAGAGGTCCTCCTGAGACCTAGTATTGAGGAAGACAGCTTAGAGGTGATGGAAACTATGCCCCTAACACTTGGGGAAAATTGGATGAAGCCCTTACTTGAGTATCTTAGAGACGGAGTTCTTCCAGCCGACCCAAGAGAGTCAAGAAGGGTCAGGACCAGAGCCTAACGGTACACACTCACTGATGGAGTCATGTACAAATGCTCCTACACTCAGATCGACGACAGACCCTACCTAAAGTGTCTCTCCCCGAAGAAGCACTCTATGCCCTGAAGGAGGCTTATGAAGGGATGTGTGGTGCGCACTTGGGAGCGAGATCCCTCACCCATAAGCTCTTAAATTACTACTACCTCTGGCCCACACTCCTTAGTGACTCCGAACAGTACGTCCACCAATGGGGCTCCTGCCAAAGATTTTTCCCAATCCGTCGCCTGCCACAAGCCCAGCTCTACTCTCTAACCAGTCTGATCCCTTTTGTAATGTGGGGGATGGACTTGCTTGGACCGTTCCCCCCAGTGCCAGACCAGTTGAAGTTCCTCGTCGTTGTGATAGATTATTTCTCCAAGTAGATTGAGGCTGAACCCCTTGCAACAATCACGAAGAACAAGGTGCAGAAGTTCTTTTAGAAGAATATTATCTATCGGTTCGGCGTACCTCGCATCCTCGTGACAGACAACGGAACCCAGTTTGCAGAGGCAACTTTTCGTAACTTCTGCACTGATCTCGGAATCCAACAGTGGTTCTCATCGATATCTCACCCTAAATCCAACGGCCAAGCGGAGAATTCTAATCCACAAATACTCTGTGGCCTGAAGAAGAGGCTCGATAAATCCACCAAAAGGTTGTGGGTCGAACAACTTCCCAACGTGCTATGGAGCTATCGTACAACCAAGAGAACTTCGACAGAGGAGTCCCCCTTCAATCTCACATATGGCTCCTAAGCCATCATCCTCCTAGAGGTGGGCCTACCTTCGTCCCGATTGATCACCTACAATGAAGAACAGAATGCAAACCAACTTCACAACAGTTTGGACCTCATCGATGAGATCCGCGAAAGGGCTTCCATCAGACAAGAGACTTACCGGTGCAGGATAATACAGTCCTACAATAAGAAGGTCTGCCCAGCCAATCTTAAAAAAGGAGACCTAGTGCTCCGAAAGCTGTCAATCTCTCTTCCAAGCAAGAAGGACAAGCTAGAGCCCAACTGGAAGGGTCCATATAGGATCTCCAGAGTTATTCGCCCGGGCGCGTACCAACTCAAAAACCCAGGGGATAGGAGAATACCGAGGTTTTGGAATGCTTACCACTTGATGAAGTACCAAGAGGGTGTTTTAACACCACTCCAAGCAACTTCAAGCAACTCCTGAGTAGCAGTTTCTATTTGATGTTTTGTCTACCTTTTTATTTATTCTTTTCAAAATGTAAGAGTGGTTTGCAACTCAGAAGCAACCACTTAAGTCATCTTTAATAAAGGCGAGTTACTTCCTGGGATTTCTTTGTCTAAAATAATTTAGTTGGTTCGCTTTGGGGTGTACAAAACTCTCTAAATGATAGTTCAGAGTCCAACACTTGGTTTGATTCCGCTTTAACTACTCGTTTATAAGCGAGTACAAAGCATTTCATCATTCGAAATTGCTCCCACAACTGTTGAAACTCTCTAAACGACAGTTCAGAGTCCAACACTTGGTTCGATTCTGCTTTAACCACTCGCTTATAAGCGAGTACGAAGCGTTTCACCATTCAAAATTGCTCCCACAACTGTTGAAACTCTCTAAATGACGGTTCGGAGTCCAACACTTGGTTCGATTCCGCTTTAACTACTCACTTATAAGCGAGTACGAAGCGTTTCACCATTCGAAATTGCTTCCTCAACTGTTGATACTCTATTAACAACAAGTTCGGAGTCCAACACTTGGTTCGAAGTTGCTTTAGCTACTTGCAAACAAGCAAATGTGGGGCAGCTCACTCTTCGGAATTGCTCCCACAGCTATTGAAACTATCTTAAACAGCAAGTTCGGAGCACAACTCTCCTCTAGATTGGCTCCTCAAACTTGTCTCCCAAATGGCTCTTTCCTAGAGCCCGGTGAGGCTCTTCACTCCGCTCGCCTCCCGAGTGGCCTTCTTCTCAACGGGTTCGGAGCTCAACTCTCCCGTAGAGTTTCTCCTCAAACCCGCCTCCAAGAATGGATCTTCCCAAGAGTCATACAAAGCTCAACTCAACCATTCACCAGACAATGCCTATCGTTCTCCACGTTCACCATGCTCACCAGCACGCATCGAACAGATGTGTTTCTGAACGAAAAATGGGCAAAACGATGTTGACCAGTCAACTGCTTAAGAGCCGAGTGTCGCTCGCCTATCGTTCACCACGTTCACCATAATCGCCAGCACGCGCCAAACAGACGTGTTTCCAAACAAAAATGGGCAAAACGCTGTTGACCAGTCAACAGCTTAAGAGCCATATCGCTCGCTTATCATTCGCCACAATCGCCAGCACGCGCTGAACAGACGCAGATCTGAACAATAAATGACAACGCTCCCAAAATCCGTGCCCAAGTGCAAGAGAAATTCGTCAAAAAATTGCTTTACTTTATTTTCATTAAAGTCAAAGGTACAAATCCATTTTAAGATACAAGTCACACTTGACCAAAATTCACAACAAGACATACTACAGGATTACAAAATTTTGCCTTAACCCCTCCTAGGGAGCGGGATGCTCCTATTGAGCGACACATGGGGACGACGAGCACCATGCTGCTGGTGACCCCTCTCCACAGACGTCCCCAGGCCAACGAGTCGAGTGGCATCATCGGCACCCACTCTAACAGTGGCCCCAACAGATGCTCCGCTCGATGAACCGGCCACGCCACTTTGCGCATCTCTGGGATTTCGCAACATAGGGGCTGAGCAAAGTGCTAGCTCATGGAATGTCCTACCCTGAGCATACTCACCCCGAGGGCAGGAGGTGCTCCTAACGTTGCTTCCTTCAGACAACCGTCGCAAACGAGCGTTCTCCACCTCCAGCTCTACAACTTGCTCTTTAAGCGCATCGTCGGTGACTCTTATCTTCAATCAAGGCAGTCGAGCTGAACTAGCTCCACGCGAGACATCAGAAATTATTCTACGAAGATGATCCGCCTCGATGCTTTTCTCAAGAACCACATTCTTGAGTTCTTCCCTCGCAGACTTTGCTTCGAACAGTGAGTGGCGAAGGAATTTAAGCCTCAAACCTTGGCAGACAGCCATCGACGGACACGCCTCCTCGTCTTTCGGCACCGCTTCATTGATTCTTTCTTCTAACTGCTTCATTTCTCTATCACGGCAGACTAAGATCAGCTTCAGATGGTTCAACTCTAACTCAGCTTTATAAAACCTCTCCCGATTTCGAGCAAATCCCAACTTATAGATGTCTAGTTCGGAGCGGAGGCGGGACACTTCGCTATCCTGGAGAGAGGAACAAAAGAGAGATAAATCTCTTAGAACTAGACTATACCTAAAGCTACAAGATAGTTTTATGCTAAGTAAACGACACAAATGTTGAAATATCAAAGCGACTTCATTACTTAGTAGAGATACAAGAGCGGTGGCCAGTCCGCCATTAGGCATCACTAAAATCAAACCTACAACTATAAACAAAAGAAAAGCTACTAAGGAAATCAAGGATCCACCTCAGAGGGTCCAAGCTCGCAGCCACTCCCCTCGGCCTCCTCTGGCAAGATCACTAAAGCCTTTGCGGGGTCCCCCGCAATAAGTTCCTCTTCGTCGCCTCCCTCCTCATCAACCTTTTTTCCCTCAGTGAACTCTACGTTTCATCTCGCCTCGTCGGGAAACAAATAGTAGCCTGTACGATCGAACTCTAGAACTCGCTCGCCGACATCTTTCAAGGCCATGTTGTAGGCCCTCCGCATATTGTTCTCCAAAAATCCAATGGCCTTCTTTCCTGCTGCAGCCTCAACCTCTCGAACAGCCTCGCGCACAGCCATGTCTCACTCAAATGTCACCTTCTCCATCTCTGCCGCCCTCTCCCGAGCGACCTCAGCCTTCTCCAAAGAAGCACTCTCCTTCGCCTTCACCAACGCCGCCTCTAACAGGGTAATCTGGGCAGCTTGAGATTCGGTCAGCAAAGCAGCCGCTTCAAACTCTCTTTTCGACCGCGACCGCTTGACCTTCTCTCTGTCAAGGGCTGCCTTCAATTCCTTCTCTTGCTCCGTCACTTGCCTCAGCAGGTGGATGAAGTGGCAGATTGCCTGCAAGAAAGGATTCAAGGTTGAGAACAAGAAAGTCGACAACCTCGCAAAACAAAAATAAATTCACTTACCGTCATCTGCGCCTTCGCGATCACTAAACCAGAGTCACCCACAGTCCCATGCTCCATGGCTGCCTTATCTTTGGGGGTGGCCAAATGACGAACAATGTCCATACAGCTCATCGAATCCCCCAAGAAGGCGTCATGCCTCCGAATTTGCCAATCAGGAATGAAAATCCTCGTTAGCTCGTCGGTCAAGATCGACTTGGTCGCCGCTGTGAGAGGAGGAGCCTCGAGTGCAAGCATCGCAGAGAGGGGGAGACCGCTAGCCAAGGGAGCCGTAGGCACTGAAGGCCCGGACTCTAAGTCCACAACTGGTGTGGCAACACTCTCGCTTCTGGTGGCCTTAGACGGTAATGGTCGAACAACTGTATGCTTCCTCTTCTTCTCATCGACCCGCTTGGCACTCAGCGACGAACGCTTGCTCATAATAGCGTCAAAGTCCATGCTCGGATCCCCTACAAATATATATATAAATATATATATATATATATACATACATAAATGTTGAAATCTTAACTCTTACAGGCTAAGAGATAGAGATAAACACAAGAAAACGCGTACTAGGGTTCATCAAGCTTATATCCCGGACAGATATTAACTCATAGAAATTACTATTTTATTATTATTTTATTATTATTTTATTTTAATTCCAAAATCAGATTATTTTGGTGATTTTTCGCCGGATTGCCCACAAACAGCGCCTACGCGCATCTATCGGTCAGTGTGCATCCGAAGCGCATCAAATTGATAGCGCGACTCTCCGAAGTAATAATAAAATTTATTTTACTATTATTTTCTAAATTAAACTATTTTATGGGAGTTTTAGGAGGATTTTTATAAGAAATTTTTGTATACACATACATGTACACATACATACAATTGTATGGTACTTAGTATATTATACCTAGTATGTAGTATGTACTTTAGGACAATATACTTACTCTTGTTATGGCAACTTAATTAGAGAATTAGGGTTTGATTAGAAGGTTTAAAAGAGAGTTGTATGCATAAGAGAAGAACTAAAACCCTTCTAGAACCCTTATCCTTCCACCTCACCTAGCCTACACCATACTCCTCCCCCCTCCTAGGGCATGGCCGGCCACCTCTTCTTGGGGTTATTTTGTGCCATTGGGTGCACTTACCACCTCCTATCCCTTCTATAAATCCCCCCTCATTCACCTCCTTCTCTCATTTTAGAAAACAAAAGAAAGAAAGAAAGAAAGAAAGGAAGGAAAAGAAAGAGAGAACAAAAAAAAAGTAACTTGAGAGTTTTGTTTTGCAGGTTGATAGAAGCTTAAGCTAGGGGAAGGAGAAGGTAGCAAGCAAGTTCTTCCTATAGAAAAAATAAGGTGGGGGTTTCTTCACACTTCTTTGATTCTTTGTTTGTTTGTTTGTTTGTTTGTTTGTTTGTTGTTTTGTTGTTTGACTTCTTCTTCTCCCTTCTTGTTTTGTTTTCTTTACTTTTGATGGGTGTGTTGTTATGTTGTTGTGAATGAAAAAAAAAAAAGAAAAAAGAAAGGAAGTAGTGGTAGTATCTACTAAAATACATAAAGATCACATCTTTTTAATTGTAGTGTTGTTTATGTTGTTATTGGACAAAAGATTCACATATTGCATAATGTTGAACATACAACCATTGTTGGTTGTAGGACTTAATATACATGAGCATATGAACATTTTACAACCATTGTGGGTTGTAGGACCTTGATTGAACATTGGACAAAAAAATAATAAGTATGTGTTTATTGTAATAAAAAGATCTTCTCTTTTCTATTAATCACTAGTTGTAGAAAATTAAAAAGATCTTTCTTTTTTTACTAAACACTAGTTGTAGATTAAAAAGATCTTTTCTTTTTGATCACTAGTGGTAGATTAAAAAGATCTTCTCTTTTTTTTATTAAGCACTAGTTGTAACCATTAAAAAGATCTTTTCTTTTTAAATCACTAGTTGTAGAAATAATAAAAAAAGATATTTTCTTTTATATTTACTAGTTGTAAGGTAAAATAAAATAAGAATGATCTTTTCTTTTATCACTAGTAATAATAAAGATTAGTAAGCAACTAAGTAGTAGCATGCTAAGATATAAGGTAGTAGAATGTGATTAAATAAGGTAGTAGTAGCATGTTGATTAAATAAAGTAATAATAGTGATAGATAGTGTATGTTGTGATTGTGATGAGAATTAAGTAGTAGTAGTAGTAGATATACATGTTCTAATAAAGTTATAGTAGTAGTAGATATGTATGCTTCTATTAAAATAGCAATAGTAGATGTATGTTTCCATGAAAGTAGTAATAGTAGATGAACTATATCATATTTAGGGATAATATTCATGCTACTTATGTTGTAGGATCACTTCTAAAAATATTTAGAAGCCATATTCATGCTACTAATGTTGTAGGATCATTTCTAAAAATGATTAGAAGCCTTATTCATGCTACTTATGTTGTAGGATCACTTCTAAAAATATTTAGAAGCCATATTCATGCTACTAATGTTGTAGGATCATTTCTAAAAATGATTAGAAGCCTTATTCATGCTACTTATGTTGTAGGATCACTTCTAAAAATATTTAGAAGCCATATTCATGCTACTAATGTTGTAGGATCATTTCTAAAAATGATTAGAAGCCTTATTCATGCTACTTATGTTGTAGGATCACTTCTAAAAATATTTAGAAGCCATATTCATGCTACTAATGTTGTAGGATCATTTCTAAAAATGATTAGAAGCCTTATTCATGCTACTTATGTTGTAGGATCACTTCTAAAAATATTTAGAAGCCATTTTCATGCTACTTATATTGTAGGATCACTTCTAAAAATATTTAGAAGCCATATTCATGCTACTAATGTTGTAGGATCATTTCTAAAAATGATTAGAAGCCATATTCATGCTACTTATGTTGTAGGATTGTTTCTATAAATATCCTATCATGCTTTTATACTTGAAATGTTGTAGGATGATTTCTAAAAATATCCTACCATGCTTTATGTTTAGAATATTGTAGGATTGTTTCTAAAAATATCCTACCATGCTTTATGTTTAAAATATTGTAGGATTGTTTCTAAAAGATATCCTACCATGTTTAGATTAGCCTAATTGTGCTTAGGATGTTGTAGGATAAATTCTAAAATTCCTACCATGCTTGGATTAATGACATTATGCTTAGGATGTTGTAGGATATAATAAAATTACTTACCATGCTAGTTTAATTGTAGGTAAGTGATACACCATGTTAGTCTAATTGTAGGTATGTGATATACCATGTTAGTTTAATTATAGATATGCCATGCTAGTTTAACTACAAGCAAGTCGTATGCCATGCTAACCTAATTGTAAGTAAGTTGCATGTCATGCGAGCTTAGATTGTGAGTAGGTCGTATACCATGCTAGGTTACGTGAATACTCATGTTTACATGGTACCCATGCTAGATAAGTGGTTGTTCATGCTATGTTAGTAAATGATCATGATTCATGCTAAGTAAGTAGGTATCATGCTAATTCTTGATCATGTTAAGTTAGTGACATCCATACTATGATATTCATGCTTAGAGTAAAGACACTACCCATGGTTAGTTGTAGTGATTTTATGTTGGGTTCTATACCATGCTAAAGTTCACATGCATGTTTAGAACGTTGTAGGAGTAATGTTAGACTACCTACCATGCCTTGGAATGTTGTATGCTATATTAGTTACCTATCCATGTTTGTGTTATGGTGATTAGTCAAGATAAGTAGTAAGCTTTCACGCTCGCTTGACTATAGTAGACTCTATGCCTAGGTCGTAGTGATTTTATGCTTAAGCTCGATGTAAACATAAGCATTAATAACATTCATACATAGGAGTATCATGGTGAGTGGTTGTGTTATATGACTAGATTGTCGTAGGAAGGTGTTTGCGGTTTCATGCCATGCTTAAGGCGCTATAGGTTGAAGTAATAAGGATTGGGAAGGCCACTAGTAATAGGCCGTTTGTCGCCTTCGGTTCTTCCTTAGTAGAATACCGATCATAGACTACTAGTAGATTCTTCTGTTGCTTCTAACAATAGAAGATTAAGTTTGTTAGTAAGCATGTTTGGTTGTTTCTAGGATTGATTACCTGTATGGTTGTTTGCACATGGTTATGCTCGTACATGGCTCGACTGGCCCGTATGTAGCTGTGGGTCTCATACGTAGCTCAGTTGGCTCGTACGTAGGTTGTTGTCTCGTACGCGGCCCAACCGGCCCGTGCGTAGCTGTTGGTCTCATACACGGCTTATTTGGCTGGTATGTACGTGGTTATCTCTTACGAGGCCCGCCTGGCTCGTAGGTAGTTATTGTTTCATACGTAGCTTAATTGGCTCGTATGTGGTTGTTACTCGTGTATAGCTTGTTAGCTAGTACACAGTTCGTTGTGCTCGTCTAGGGTGAGGTTACCACCCTAAGGGCTATCGACCATCAAGACATGTTTTCTTACCCTAAGGAACTGTGGAGGAGTCACTCCTTGTGTACCGTCGAATCTTAACCAGGGTAGGTTAATCGAGGACCGGAGTATAGACAGAATCCAAGTCTAGGGTAGCGGCATGCGTGTATATTCGCATGGCCAAGTCTTGGATCGATGAGCCACGAACCGGGTCCTGAGGGATTCTGGTAAGTCTAGGTTGAGCAGCCTAGTAGAGTTGTCTTGTGAAGCCTAATTTAAGGCCTAGCATGTTGTGGATAATACTGTCATCCCTAGGATTGTTCGAGTCAGGGACATCACTAGGATAGTGACTTACAAGGATCATTTTACTTAAAACCCTTTGCCGAGAGAGAGGGGTCAGTTGTAGGGGGCCCCTTACACTAACTCATCCCTTGAGGCAGATCATAGGTGGTGTACTGGGTTGTACCTTCCCGTCAAAGGGATACGTACGGTGCCGTCTCACAAGTTGAGGACACGGGTTGCGTATCTCGCGCTGTTAATTCCTGAGGTACAGTGGCTGGGGGTGCCACAGGATGCATTGTGCAGTCCTGCACTTGCGATACCCCAGAGGGTTCCACAGGGTAGGCTTCGTGCTATCCTGCGCTTGCGAAATCCTATAGTTTGATTTTGTTGTGACGCCCGATACGTTGGGTTCGTCTATTTTGAGAGAGGTCCGGTTGGCCGGGTCGCAGTGGCGAACATAGACACCACTGGCGAAATGCAACAGTGGCACATGACTACATCTGCAACCTCATTGCCATGTTTTGTATGTTGTTTGGGAGATTCGCTGCTTTGATATCAGCCTTTAAGCGTCAGTGAATACTGACGTCCCCACTTCCATAGGTACTGGATCGCCGAAGTACAAAGGTAAAATTCCGGAGGACTCAAGGCAAGGAAAGCAAGGAGTCAGTGTTATGTTTAGTTCCGCTGCAGTATATGCATTGATTATGTATTAGTTGAGAAATACTCTGATGTGAGAGGTTGGAGGTTGTAATACTTAGAAATGTAAAGGTGATATTGTAACTCTATTGTAAGGTATTACAGTTGTACAATATTCAGACTTGTAACACTTTGTGTATTGAATAAAAAGTTTTAAATTCTCCTATTTTTCTGTATATTGTGACTAATTGAAGAAAAGTCTTGGCTCGTGTCACGGTTTCCCGGTATCGGAAATCGGGGCGCTACAGACCCCCCCCCCCCCCAAAGAGACTCTCCTCTGATATCTCTCTCCAACTCATCGTGGGCCGATCTAAGAGAATCCCCACCATCCTATCTTCCTCCGAGCTAAGAGATGGTTCTGCCTTTGCCCTCCTCGGCACATCATCCCTCTAAATGGTCAGGATATCCCACGGCACTCTACTCCGAATCAAAAAGTATTTGTACCTCCAAGATTTCACAGAGTTAGGGTTGTCTACTAGCGTGATGCTTTTACGAGCGTTGAGATAGAACTGGTACTCCGTCCTCATCTTCTGGTGAATCTTGTACAACCTACGGAGCATGTTGAAGCGAGGCTTGATTCTAGCGGCCTGGCAGTGATGTACGAATCCCGTTATGTGTCTCCATATATTCGACATTAATTGGATCGGGCCCACACCAAACCTCCGCAACACTTCCCTCACGAATGGGTGTAGGAGAAGTCGGAGACCCGCATTCAAGGCCTCGAAGGGAAACACACATATGTCGGGGGGGAAAGAAGAACAAGAACTCACGCCAGGATGAGGGAGGAGCAGTTCGAACTCTTCAGAAATCATGAAACACCTTCTAATAGCACGAAGGTCCTTGTTGGTAAGCACGGAGACAATGTCGTTCGCCTCAGTACGATCTCACGGCTCATTCTCTTCATAGTGCCGTGCCATGCCATTTTCGACGCGCGCCAGCTCTTCGGTGCTGTGCTGCCGAGTCCCCCCAAGCGCAATATGACTATCGAGTGTCTCCCAAACTCGCTTATCCTTCTCCCTCTCTCTCCATGATTGTTTCTACCACGGGTGGGGGCTCGACCAACAAACCTTTCCCCTTGTCGACCCTAGGAGTCACTGTCGGAGAAGTCGCTTCGACATGATCTGAGGGAGTGGTCTCTTCGCCAGACAAAACCCTAGACATCTCCTTAAAACAAAAATAAATTACCTCTGATGTGACATGCACGGTCGGAAAGATCACCGGAGTTCAGAAAAGCACACCGGAATCTCGCTTTAGAGGGGGAGTGAATTTTTTTTCAAATTGTGAATGTGAAAGAGTGGAGTGAAAATGAGAGGGGGGAGGATTTATAGATGTGCTTAGTGGGCCTGGGCCGAAAGCCCAAGAGGCCTTTGGGAATCACAAAAGGCGCGAAGTCGTAACGGCTAGGAATACCAAGCGGCGACGGTCAAATCACCAAGAAGCCCAACCGCCAAGAAGTCCAGCCGCCCACGAATTTGCACAGTCGCAGGCTCTTCAATGCCTACCGTTCAAACGCTCTCCAGTCATTTGCCACATTCGACCGCTCGTTGACACGTTCGCCGCTGGTCGTCGAACAGACGTGATTCCCAATATAAAAGGAGCAAAATGCATTGACCAGTCAATGCTGCCAATGCCACGTGCCGTTCCCCAGTCGTTCGCCACGTTCGACGACTCGTTCGACACGTTCGCCGTTGGTCATCAAACAGACGTGATTCCGAACGTGAAAGGAGCAAAATGCGTTGACTAGTCAATGCTACCAGTGCCACGTGTCATTCCCCAATAGTTCGCCACGTTCGACGACTCATTTGACACGTTCGCTACTGGTCATCAAACAGACGTGATTTCGAACGTGAAAGGAGCAAAATGCGTTGACCAGTCAACGCTGCCAGTACCACGTGTCGTTCCCCATTCGTTTGCCATGTTCGACGACTCGTTCGACACGATCGCCGCTGGTCGTCGAACCGACGTGATTCCGAACGTGAAATGAGCAAATTGCGTTGACCGGTCAACGCCGCCAGTGCCACATGTTGTTCCCCAGTCGTTCGCCACGTTCGATGACTCGTACGACATGTTCTACGCTGGTCGTCGAGCAGACGTGATTCCGAACGTAAAATGAGCAAAATATGTTGACCAGTCAAAGCTGCCAGTGCCACGTGTCGTGCTCCAATCGTTTGCCTCGTTCGACATGTTCACCACTAGTCGTCAAATAGACGTGTTCCCAAATGTATTGTGAGCGAAAGACGTTGACCAGTCAACGGCCCTTGTGACACGTGTCGCTCTCCTGTTGTTCACCACGTTCGACGTCTCGTTCGACGTGTTCACCGCCACTCGTCGAACAAACGTAGTCCCGAACGAAAAAGGAGGAACTGGTAGCCCATGCACGCCGTCAGATCACCTCGAAATTCGCGTCACAGTTTGATCAAGGCTCCAGATCGAGCCACGGCAACTATACATTGATCTGCCCTCTGATTATTCAGATATTCATGCCAGCGAGTGATGGATGTCCCAGATTCGTCCACGTCGATAATACCCTGATTAAATCTATTTTTAATTTATTAATTCGAATTATATATTTAAAAATTTGCAAAAAAAAATGATTAAAAATTCAGAAAAATTAATTAAAAATTTTAAAAAATAATTATAAATTTGGGGAAATATTTTTGAGCCACTGGGTAAATAGTTATTGGTTAGAATAATTAATTAGTACTCTCGAAAAATAAATCATCGATTTGCAAAATTGAATAAATGATTCGAAAAATAATTTAAAAATCGAGAAAAATCACCAGAAATTCAGAGGAGCCTGAAAACAATCTTGGGCATGTTACCAGCTCAGAGAAACACCGTTACTCCTCGAACAAGATTCGAACCCCCTTTTAAGAACACTGATAAAGTTCCGTACGCCATTGAAATAGCAAAACTACTCCCCAAAGGCTATAGCAAACAGTCTTTAGGAGTGGGGGGCTCGTGATAGGGCTAAAAATGGGATTAAATCGGAACCGTTCAAATTGGACACGATTCTTAAAGTTCACAGGGGCAAAACAGTAATCTCACCTATAGACGGGTCCAAAATGGAAACTGAGTCTCTTCTCTAGGGCCCAATAACCCATGAACGGGTCTGTTCAACTGGGTACGGGTCCCAACCCGTTAAGAGTCAGTTCCGAATGATATGGAGAGATCTTGATTCGTCCACATCATCAAGAGGTGGTTCTAACCACTTCTATCCACACCGGGGAGTAGAGATTCGTTCTTAACTCGAAGCAGATCCCCACGACGACTATAAAAATCCCCCTACCTCCTATCGTTACAAAGTGATTACTCTTTGCCTACCTAAAGTTCTTTCATATTCTTTTCTGAGTATTGACAAGAGCGCCGAAGGGTTCGTCGCCGTGATCAACCCCGGTGTTTCGTACTTCGTGCAGGTCAACGGGAGTATCTAGGAGTCAACCCAACGAAGGTGGAAGTGGTTAGGGTTGATCCATCTGATTCCTCTCGAACTCAAAAATTCATCAAATTGCTCCCATACCGAAATCAGCGGCAACAATATGCAACCCATGTGCTTTTCGAAAAGCACACACCCACTCTGTTAAATTGTCCACCCTTTCCAAGCGCTTAGTAAATGTGACTCCACTACAATGAAAACCAAATTTAGAGTAGCTCTTTCCATATTCTCAAAAAGTTATTAAAATTATATCTTCACCGTAATGTTAATATACCCCGGAAATTACATTTCAAGATTTGGCACCCTAAAGTAATAACATTTCATAATTTGCACCTGCATTCGTAAGCACGCACATGCGCATCCACACATGTGCATATATTCGTGAAATATATGTATTAACACATACATGAGGGAGGAGGAGAGTTCACACTCGCTGGTGTGGTGTTTTGAAATGTAGGAACAACTGGGAAATTAAAGTTTGGTAAGCCACTCACTAAGCAAGGTCAATTTGATCACCAGATGTTGCAATCTCAGTAGTCTAAAACAATAAAAAATATGGCACGGTAGATTTCAAATATACTCATAACAAGATGAACGATTTGGATTCTTATTTATAGTCCCGTGACCATAGTTTTTTTTCAACATGCTATTTTGTGCCATTTATTTTATATAATTTTTATCAGTAACTTGGAAAAGTTGAAACCATATGCACAGAGTTTTGTACAAGTGTTTTTTTTCGAACTTGTTAGAAGAATGATCGACTTGGGGGGGGGGGGGGGGGGGGGGGGGGGGAGGGAGACATTATTGGAAAGTATATTATGTTATTAACGCATTGTCTTCTTGAATTATACTCCCTCCGTTCCACTTTAAGTGATATTTAGGAGTTTTGCACACAAATTAACGAAGGGTGAGATAAATATTTTTTTCCCTTTATACCCTTATTAATAAGTCTCTATGAGTAATTACTAGGAGTAATTCTGATTTCAAAAAATGTAATCAATGTTTTCAAACCCAGATATCAAAAAATGTAATTAATGTTTTCAAACCCATATTTAGGAGTAGTACTTTTGATTTGGAAAATATAGAGTTGCAAGTAGTAGGTGAGGGGGAGTTGCATTAAATTTTTGGAGAAAATAAAATCTAGAAACTTGAAACTACAATTTTCTAAGAATAGTTGATAGGATTAAGATGAGTAATTAAGATAAAACTTCAACATAAATAAGGGTGTTCTTGGAAAAAAAAGGAAAAAAATTGGATAATATTACTTAAAGTGAAACAAGAAAAAACCCCCTAAATATCACTTAAAGTGAAACTGATGGAGTATTAAGTTATGAATTTGATTTCTCCACTCATTTGCCCACTGATGATCATCCCCACAAACAAAGCACCTCTTCTCCATCTTCCTCTTTGAACAAGGGTTTTGGTTTTGGTTTTAGTTTTAGTTTCTAGGGTTAGGGTTTCTGGGATTTGTCAATGGCTTTGGCTTTTTGGATGCAGTTTTCGTTGAGGTTTGGGCCACAGTTTTGGGAGTGGTTGAAAAAGAGGGTGCGGTAGGAAGTGTGGAAAATGAAGAGGCTACTAGTAAGGATGAAGGCGTAGGGGCTTCAAAATGTCTACAAAAGATCTTCCTTTAATTTGTCTAACCTGCATGGCATCTCCACCCATGAAATCCCCCCCCCCCTCATTTTTGGGATTTTATCCTCTTACTTCAATATCTTGTTGTCAGGGCGGGCCCTATAAGAAAGGCCAAAAAAGTGGTTGCCAGGGGCCCTCGATATTTGGCCATTTTTCATGGCCCCCCATTTTTAAAAAAAATCTACATATGTCGATTTTTTCAGAACTGTAGTGATAATATGCATTTAATATATCAATATGAGTGTCTATAATCGACATAATAGAGTAGACTAAATTTCAGAAAATTTTCTGAAAGCTCAGAACACGGTTAAAATAAATACAATAAAAAAATTAAAAACATAGGACCCTCCTTTCTTTCCATCTTTCGCTCACGCCTCTAAGGAGAATTAAGTTTTCAAAAAACAAAAAAGAAACAAAAAACCTAACCCTTGCTAGAAATTCTTTAGTATGGGGCGTTCATTTTGAAAGTATGCCTCAGGCCCCATGAGCTCAGGGCCGACCTTTCTTGTAGTTGAGTTATAATATTTGTATACTTTATATCAAAATAATATTTGTACACTACAATTAAGTAGCTACATAACATCACAATCTCTATCTGGTAATTATCTATCTGGTAATTAGAGTAAAACAGTGTGGTTTGCACATGATATGATCATATGACGATACAAAATTCGTCCTCTAATTTTTTGATAATAATATATTCTCTTATAGTGCAATATTTTTATATAATAAAAATACGGCTATACCAGAGGAAGTGAGAAAATTATTAGAATTGAATTGCACAAGTTTTTAATCTTTTCACCAAAGGTAGAAAAATGTAGAAGAATTAACATTTTTGTATTTGGGTGGTCAAAAGATGTAGAAGTTTGGTGAATAAAAAGTTAAAAAATATATATAATTTGGAAAAAGGGGTATGAGCAACTTGCTCATTTAGTAAATGAGCAATTGATGAGGTGGCATGCATGTGATTGGAAAATTCTAAAAGTGGTTAGTTGTCCAATGTATCACATGCATGCCACATCATCAATTGTTCAATTACTAAATGAGCAAGTTGCTCATATCCTTTTTACCCTATATAATTTAAAACTATTGATAAGCTTATTTGATCTTTTTGTAAAAAATACACTTTTACGTCTATTTCTCTGTTGAAAGGAAGGAATTTGAAGGCTGTCCTAACGCATTTTTTGGGCCCATTGTCACATGATAATAATTTATTGGATAATCCCACACCTACTACTAAATCTACTACATTTTTTTTAGTACATTAGATGTAACATTATTATTGAATATTTCTACCACCTATTTTAAAATAATCTCCACTAATAGTTTGTCATCTAAGCTAGTAAAGGAAATAGTAGATTTGATAGTAGGTGTAGCATTACCCTAATTTATTTCATCTTGGGTGGTTCGTTTCTAAATCACATCTGGGTAGTAAAATTGTGAGTCTTGTATTTGGTTTTGTTTACATCATCTCCAATCACGCTAGGTATCTCTCAGTTTTAGTCAAAATAGCTAATTTAGAGATAAAAATATGCTCTAATAGACTCGTCAAACCACTCACCAAAAGAGATTTCTCATATTTACTCACTAGATATGGGAAATTTGTATTACTCGCTAAACTTCTCATCCGATCTTTCCGCCTAAAAAACCAAAAAATAATCATCGAGATCAGAAGAAATTGTGATCACAAGATGGTCCCTGAAATCGCGATTAGATCGCGACACCATGATCTTAAAATCGCAAAATTGCTACCAGTTTTCTTTCTTTTTGGGCTTGTGCTTTTTTATGGGCTTTGTTTTATATATTTTTTATTTTATTTTGAGTTTAAAAATATCTATGGTTAGCTAAAATAGCTAGTATGGTTGGAGTGTTGATTTTTTTTACTAGCCAAATTATCCAATTATTATTCATTTTGTCTAATCTAGGGAGCCAAAATGACTAGCGTGGTTGAAGATACTCTAATTAGTAGTGAATTGTTAGAAGAGATTTCTCCATTATATAATACTAGTAATCTGCACGTACAATGCATGTTCTAAGTAAAAAAAAAATTATATAGTAAATAATAAGACGTAATCTGGCATCGAACCTGAGTAATTCTTTTACTCATCACATACTCTTTATAAATTACCTCTAGGGGTACAAACTTTTATTTTATATGAGTGACACTCTGTAAATAATTATGTCGTAAATAAATTTGAACTTTGAGGGTACTTTGGTAACTAACAACAGTTGAGTAAATGAATGGTTAATATAACTCTCACTTAAAAATGAATGATTGAGATTAGATGGTTGATTGTCTACAAATGACAACCACAACTCTCCCATTATAATATTAGAGATATATATACTAGTCTTTAGCCCTTGTGATGCACGTTTTAATTAATATATAGTTTTTAAAGTAATATAATATAGCACAGACTCGTGTTAATAAATATATATTTTTTAAAGTAATATATAAATAGTATAATGTTAGAGTTGGAGTTGTACATTCGATGCACGTAAGTTGGTAGATTTAAAATGTATAATGGAAGAGTTGGAATTTCAGCACAGAGGGTTATAGATTGACACTAAGGCCTTCTCCTAGTATAAGATTAGAGATAGAGATTAGATATTAGATATTAGATATTAGAGATTAGTGGGAACCGCTGTTATAGATTTATCGATACTATCAAGTGCAGATGAATCAATGGTCCAGATCAATTTTTCTGTATATCAATAGAAAGGACCCTTGTCACTGATCAAAATCTAATTAAGATATAGATCTAACTGAAATGAAAGGAATGAAAAAATTAATTAAAGAAAAAAAATGATAAATAATTAACAGGATATGGATGTAACTCCAATAATAGAAAATAAATAACTAATCAACGAACTATAAAAAGGAATTAGAATCCATTTAATTAACCAAAAATATATTAACTAAATATAATCTGCCCACAAAAATGAACTAAATAATTTTGGATTTAAAACAATGTGTGTAAGATAGGGATAACAAAATATGGAAACAATGCAATATCGAGTCAATATAAGAAAAAAATTCCGGTGAAATAAAAAAAAGTCCTCACCTCTCTTTCCCTCTCTCTCTTTTATCACTCTCTTTTATCACGTGTGATGCGCGCGCGCACATACACACACACATATATATATATATATAAAGTAATACAAATAAAGACTATATTTAACTATATTAATGGAAGAGTTGGAGTTGTACGTACGATGCACTGGTTTGTTTTGTAACAAACGGGGTTTGTTTGTGAAGAGTTGGAGTTGCAAGTGTGATGCACAGATTTATTTTGTAACAAATAAAGTTTTTTTTTTGTTACAAATGGAATTTGTTTGGTGACAAATTCTCCCATTAAAATAGTTAAGATTGTGACCATAATAACGAGGAAATAATATAAAAAGTAACAAAAAAAGTTAGAATTTAGAATAGATAAGAAAAAAAATTACTAATAACAAATATAGTGTTGCATCTTTTTTCTGGTGTGAGAGCAATCAGATGATGAGTTCTTTTTTAGGAAGGAAGCTTACAATCTGGGTTGTTGATCAGATCTGGAAGATGATGGTTGAAAACTTTCCTAAATCTGATTTTGGACCTTTTGTGAGCATTCGAATTTGGATTGGACGGCTGAGATATCACCTAAATAAAGTCTAAAACACCGGGGTTGGCGCCGGCGAAAGACCCTTCGACACTCAATTCAGTAACTCATATTATTAGAAGAGTTTTAGTGGCAAAAATAACAATTACTATAGTAAGATGGAGGTGGAGGTTATTTATAACCTTGAAGTTAGTTACTCAAGATAGATTCAAATAAACATCTTTTTAGTTTAAACTCCAAGTTCTAATAGTAAAATGATAGAGCTAGTTGATAACTCTATGAGGGAAAGAAGATTTGAACAACAAGGTTGGATCAGCTGAGATTCTTCTTGTTGGGCTGTAAATTAGCCCAATATGGCAGACCTAGATCAGTTTATGGACCTTAATAGTGGCCCGTGTATTAGGAATTTGTTACTAAGTTTTACGACAATCGATCTAATGATGAACAATCAAATAAGTAGATCAAACTAAGCACATAAAGCACACAATTATTTATCCCAGTTTGGGCGAACCCTAGTTCATGGAAGAAATAAGAAAGACATTATTCAACTAGAGAAGATAAAAAGTATTACACTCACACCAAGAACTTATCTATCTCTCAAGCCTAACTAGAAGATAATCAGTTGTTTACAATGAAGAACTCTCAATCTGAACTCTCATATATGAAGTACTCTCTCTTGCCTCTCAATGGTGACTTACACAATAATATATAAAGATCTATAGAAATCCTATGTTGTAGTCTTGTACATAAGTTGTTCGATATATCTTAAATAAAGAGACACACGATAGGATCCGTACGATCTAACCTGAAGATGAAGTTGGACCCAAAAGATACATAAATAATCAGCCCAAATACTTGTAGCGCCCCGGATCCCCATCACCGGACATTCGTGACCCAACTAGAATCTTTGCCTTCAAATGCATCTCAACACAGTAAATAATACGGAAATTTAAACACTTTTATTACCATCAGAGTTATTACATCAATAATTATAAATATCAATTTGTCCTTGACCAAGGAATACAAATTATATAACTTATTGCAACTGATTACAAGAATATTCAAGCTCCCCTTGCGAAGCTATCCGCTGTCTTCTAGATCGACAATCAATTGGTCACTGTCGAAATTCTGCTGAGTGGTCTATCTGCCTCCCTGGGACTTGTCCCTCGGCTTGTACCTTCTGCTGAGTGACTCTGATAATTCTGCACCCGCTCGAATGGTAGGCATGTATACTGCCATTCCCCTTGAATGCCCTGCTAGTCTTGGGCTCTCCTGCACTCATGACCTAATATTCATGTACCTAAAAGGCGGGGTACGTCAGTAATTCTACTGACGCAATACTGATAAAAAAACAACGATCTCTAACTATCACACCCACAATTCATCTTGTATGGAAAATAAATGTGTATCCTGATTTTCTAGTGTACGTGTATGCCATGACCTAAAGTCTAATACAAACACAAAGTATAAAACAGATGCACTTAATCTAATGTCAGCAAGACTCTGGACACACATGCATCCCATACTACATATGCTCCAGATCAAGCCATTTCTCCAGTTCAGGGATTTGAACCATCGCTATGCAATGCATTCTAATTCGGTCTACTTCCTGTTCCTGATAGTATGACATGATTGAGGAGATATAAATAAAAGAAATAATTCAGGGCGCTACCCTGTTGTCACCAATAATTGTTGCATCGGGCCCTCCTCGAAAGCTGTGACGAACTTACAAATATACCGTAGCATATCCATTGCGTAGAAGATCCATTGTGATCCGTTCGTGTCCACCAACATAGAACATGACGGCCTCGAAGGTCTAAAACCCCCTATCCATCAGGAAATTAATATCCTATTCTTACCATGGTACTTCATGAATCAATAGTGCAAGATACGAACAGCAGCACGTATTCCTAATGACAGAAAGAGACAACCCCACAGTATCACCACCTAGTGCTAACTCTCAGAACGAGTCGGATTATAGGGAATCACTTCTAACACCAATTCAGTCTTCGAGCAAAACAATAAAGGAAAACTTAATCAATGTAGTTTACTGAAAACATATTGTTACCCAAAATATACATAGTGTTGATCAAACAATGCCGAGCCTGACCGATCTGTCAAAATAACAATCATCACAGGAATCTCATCCACTAATTCCCAATACCTTCACAGGTCAGCGACCAAATAATTCTGGCCCGTGACTCTCAGTGAGTAGTCCAACGGCACCCCAAGGATGCAAAATAATTCAAATGAAGGTAAGTACACACATAACCATCAATTCTTGACCATTGACAAACTCAGGCATCGAGACACCAAACACAAACCGACCAGAGCTATCTCCCAGCTCACTCATGTCCACCATGAGTACTAAGCACAAGAACTTGTCTAAGTTCCAAATTAAATGCTAAAAACATTACTAAAAACTAGATAGATCATGATCACCACACTGCGGTATGCAGAGGGTTCCTCATCAATTGTCCGATGAAATAATTCAAGAAATAGCAGTAGCTGTGACCCAAGCTATGCTCATCGAAATCCAACACAATCAGACTTTCTAGAAGGGTAGGGAGATCCACTGCAATCCCCTAGTGGATGACTCCCTCAAATTTATTAAGGAACTCAAGTTCCCGGGTTAACTTAAGCTTGAAGTCGATTTAAACAACAGGTTGCTAAACTTGCAACGTCCATAACTCCCAGCACCCAACTCGGAATTGCTTGATATCTCCCATTCTGGAAAGATAAGACCTTAGTCTACAACTCTCCAGTTGACAATTTCATCAAATTCAATCATCTTGACACCAAATAACCCTTATATACTCTCAGCAGTATGTTCCTTCTTGCACTCGCTGCACCTTTTCAATATCATAAAAGTTTGCTCACTCATCGGAATTACTCGATTCTGGGTCCTATAAAAAGGTAAAAGTGTCTACTTCAACTTCCTAGTTGAACACCTCTTCAGATTCAATCATTTGAGTTCTAGAAAACACTAAGTTCCATCGGGTGTACAAACAGGGAGAAACTGGTTTACTTAGCCAAAAATACCTTAACTAAGACTGGATCCGTTCCATCTTTGGAAAATCATAACTCTCAACCTATAAAATGGAATTACAAAATTCCAGATGAGTTAGAAAGCTATGACTCCCTACTGTGACTCTCTAGTTGGTCAATTTTCCAAATTCTTAACAAATAGTATCAAAATTTCTCATCTTCACAAACTAGTCAACTTGTACTAGGCTGAATATAGCCTACTTTGAAATTTAATAATAAATCAACATTGAGTCCAATGCTCATGAAATTTGAGATTCATAATCTAAACATATACAATTTTATTTTGTCCAAAATTCATATTCAGATTCATCTCACACAATGAGCTATGACCCTTCAAACATAGCATACAATTTCAGCCACTCCTTCAACAGGGTTTTTGGGACTGTATACGGTTTATTGTTGAAATCTCATCAAATAATCTCTAAAAATTCTAAAATTTGAGATTCATCAAATAGTCTCATACCAAAAGCTATTTCCAAAATTTCATAGCAATATCATACATACACAAGGAGTTATGTCCTTTTGAACTTTAGTCCAAACACAGTCAGCTTCAGCCACCACTTCCAGACCAGCTGCACTCCACAAATTTTTTGAGGTATCAAACAACCTCAAAAAAATATGAAATTTTAGACTATAGTTGTGGACACATATAAGAGTGTCCAAAAAAACTTTCAGCTAAAAATTACCAACCTAAACTGAGTTACAAGGTCAGAAAGACAGCCAAAATCCACACAGCAGCAGAACTTCTGGCTGCTCTCTATCCTGACTTTGGCTCGGTCTTTGGGCTACAAAATTGCATCCAAATATTATGAAAAAAATCATGGATACTCTACATACATAGAAGAACAATTTTTCAAAATTTGAGTTCATAATTCTGAGCCATTTAGGAGCAAGAAATTCTTAAACATACCCTCACAACCATGCTTCTTAACAAGCTTTGAGAAAAAAGTTGTTCTTACCATACAACTATGTTCCCTAGCACTTCACATGCTCATACATGGTAAAAACATCATAGCTACTACTACTACACATCCATTTCACACCAAAAGAAAATAAATACCAAGTTTAGAGTTTAAGAGATCACCCACATGAAGTTTCTCAAAGCCCTTGATTTGCTAGCTCTCCTCCTTTGCAATTCTTCTTCTTCTCCCAATCTCTAAGAATCCACAAGCGAAAATCAAAATCCCCTTTTCTTTATTTTCTCATCTCATGAAGAAGTAGTAAAAGGAGGGTAGAAGAAGTAGAAGAAGATGGAGATGGAAGTTTTTGGGGGAAAATTGAGATTGGAGATTTGGATTTTGGCCATGGATGGGGGTTGGGGGATTTCGGCTGCCATTTTGATGATGGAAGGAGGTTTGGTCGGTGGAAATTTGGGGTAGGAGAGATGGGGTGTGGGTGTGTGTCTTCTACACATATATATAGATATACATACACCCATACTTTTATTAAATATACATACATACACTATAATGAATACATATTTACAATTCACTTCAATACAACCCAAAAAAATATGTATACATACAAATATAAATAAATACATACATATATGTATGCATATAAAAATACTTATAAGTTTTCAAGTATATACATCATGTATACAATTCAGTCAAAATATACATACACTCATATATATGTGTGTGTGTGTGTGTGTGTGTGTGTGTGTGTGTGTGTGTGTGTGTGTGTGTCCGTATACTAATAAAATAAAATATAAGAATATACTTGATCAAAAGATTATTTTGTTAAAACAATCGGGACAACACACGGAACTTAATTGAGAAAATATCCTGAGTATACCTCATCGGGTTCAGAATATGCAATATTTCTGAAACTTCTCAATTAAAATAAACTATTATTAGGAAAATATGTAATCACGTGCAATTCTCAATTGTGCACGGATTACGATGCAAAATACCCCGCAAAATATGCTATTTTGTGGGGGTATTACAATACTGCTTCCCATCCACAACACTTGAATTCCAATACAAAGAGCTTCGACAGGAACTCGACTGTCAATTGACATGCAATTGTAGTTGTTTGCGGTATTGCTGCTGCTAACTTCTCACAACGATTGTTTCGACTTCCTTCACTTCCACTTCTGATTGAACTACAAGTATGCAAGACATAAAACCCAACATCAAGTTCCTCTCATGGGCCTGTAGTGGTAGAAATTACCGTTTTTCCATTGTAAAGCTTTGAGATGTACAACGGAATTGTAAGGCCCTGATTTTACCTACATCATATAGAAACTATATAATAAATGAGAAAAATAATCTCTTTCCTCTCCCTCACTGATATGGCTAAAAATAGGGGTTTAATCAAGACCGTCCAAATTGGGCACGAATCCTGAAGTTCAGGGGTAAAACGGTAATTTCACCTACAAAACGGGTCTGAAGCGGGTACTGGGTCTCCTTCTCGCAGATCCAATAACCCGCGAACGGATCCACCTCAACTGGGTGCGGGTTTCAACCCGCAACAAACCCGGTCCAGCGGGATAGAATTAGGTTTTCTGATTAATATTAATCAACGGCCCTGATTCATATCTATCCTTTCACTGGGGATTAGGGATTACATTCCTTATCTATATACACAGGAATTACATGCCTAATCTGTTTCCTAAGATGCCTATAAATACCCCCCACCCATCTCCATTAAGAGGTAATCAATCTTTCACCAGTTTTTGCGCTCTTTCATAGTCTGCCAGATTACTGACTTGAGCGTCGGAGGGTGCGTCACCAGGAACAACCCCGGTGTCTCGCACTTTTTGCAGGTGCACGGCGGGAACGACGATCGACGCCCGACGGAACAGGTGCACGACGGGAACGACGATCGACGCCCGACGGAACAGGTACACAGGTTTTCTATTCAGTTTCCCTAAGAATCCACAAGTTCTATCTGTTTGCCCCCATACCAAATTTAGCAGCAACAGATTGGCACCGTCTGTGGGAAACTAACAAATAGAAACCTCTCCCCTTCTTGGTGAACAGGTCTTCTCCAGCCATGCCGCCTCGCAAAGTCAGGTCAAGGGGTTCCAACCGAGGACCCAACCCTGATCAGCAGCAAGAAGTTCCCAACAATCCTGCTCAACAACAAGGGCAGCTTCCCCCTACGGCGGAAGACCCGCTCCAACAGAACCTTCCCCCTCCTGATCCAAAGGGTCCTAACCCTCAGAAACAACTCCTTCATCAAGAGCATGTCTCCATCCGCAACGCCTCCACTGACTCTATGGCCTCCCATCACCCCCGAGCCTCTGGTCGCCACAATACATCCCCTAATCGCCAGAAAGAGGATGATCTCCGCCGCCATCTGGAAGAAAAGTGGGCCCGAGAGGGAGCCTCCCGCCAACACTATCCGGGCGCCAACACTATCCGGGCGAGCAGTCTCCTCGCCACCGGTACCACAGGTCCCCCGTCCGTAGAGGGAGGAAGGAGTCCCCCGATCATTACCGAAGAAGGCACTCTCCCGCAGGTCGGTAACAGCCCAGGAACAATGAGGCACCAATCACTCGTGCCGAGTTCCAGCAGTTCCAAGCGACCGTCCTGCAGGCTCTCAACCTCCGTCAAAATCCTAATGAGCCGAAGGTGCCATCCCCTCCTCCAGTCCGAAGCCCTCACCGACGGTCCCCATCTCCTCATCCTGCTCCTAGCAACTCTCGGCATACCCCAAGTCCTCGCCGCTCCCGAAGTTACCATCGCCGCAGCCCTCGCTCTCCCTCATACGAAGACGAGTCTCGTGGCTCGGCAGATTACCGTCGGAGAGATGACACCATGAACCGCCGTCTTCATGAAGTAGAAAGACGCCTGGGTCAGATAAACCGAGAAGAGGAGCTCAGGGGGAGGACCCTACGTCCTAGCCGACCCCCTTTTCCCGAACCATAGTGGATGCACCTGTCCCGTTCGGCTTCAAACCTCCCCAATTTGAGACTTACACCGGGGAGACCGATCCAGTCGATCACATCGAAAGCTTTAAGACTCTAATGCTCCTCCATCAAGCTTCCGACGTCCTCCTCTGCAAAACCTTCCCCGCAACACTCAAAGGACCAGCTCGAGAATGGTACTCTCGCCTCACCCCCTCCTTAATCTTCTCCTTCGAGCAGTTCGAAACCCTCTTCGTCACACATTTCGTAAGCAGCCGTAGGGCCGAGAAGACCAGCATCTCATTATTGCACCTCCGTCAGAAGAAGGGGGAGAAATTGAGGGACTACGTGAAGAGGTTCACAGCTGAAGCCAGAACCATCGCATCCCTCGACCAGTCAGTTGCTACCGCAGCGTTCCAATCCAATATCCTCAATTCCAACCTCTGCTCCTCCCTCGCCAAGAAACCACCCCATGACTTTTCCGACCTTCTCCTTCGCACTGAAAAGTATATCCGAGCCGAAGAGGCCGAGCAACAACCCAACTGGGAGGGGTCTACCTCCGGGTTTAAGAGGAAGGGAACGGAAGAAGACGGAGCCAAGAAGCTCCAGAAGGATAATGCCGGCCAGTGCCGGCCTCCTCCTAGATTTGACAAGTTCACTCCCCTCACCACAAACATCTCCGCCATCTTCATGGAAGTCGAAAAAGAAGGGGTCTTGCCTCCAGCTCCGAGGATGAACACCCCCGCCAAGAGAAGAGATAGAGAGAAATGGTGCCGCTATCACCGGGACCATGGGCATGACACCAACGATTGCCGAGCTCTGAGAAACGAGATCGAAGCCCTTATCCAGAGGGGGCAGCTGGCGAAATTTGTAAGAAAGGACCGAGCAGAACTTCCTCCCCAGCCTCGGGGGGCTAACAAGCGTCCAGAACGAGAAGAGACGCCAGACTTTGAGGAAGAGCGAGTCCTCCACCTCATCCATGGGGGTCCAATAGGGGGCTCCTCGAACTCCTCTCGAAAAGCTTTTATCAGGGAAGTCAACTCAGTCCGAACCACCCCTCCTCCCAAAGGCCTCGGAGTGCCCGTCACCTTCTCTGACGAAGATCTCGAGGGTGTCCGCACCCCTCATTGTGACGCACTCGTCATCAGTCTCCACATGGCAAATTTCAAAGTGGAGAGGATCTTAGTAGATAACGGCAGCTCCGTCAACATCCTCTTCCTCGACGCTTTTAAGGGCCTGAAGCTCTCCCGAGACAGACTCAAGCCCGCCGGCTACACGCTCCATAGGTTCACAGGAGTGCCGGTGACTATTGAAGGGGTGATTACCCTCGATGTCACAGCTGGCAAAACTCCTACTACCCGCACGGAGTCGATGGATTTCATGGTCGTAGATGTCCTAGCAGCCTACAATGTCATTTTGGGTCGGCCCGGTCTAGCCGCCCTTGAAGCCGTCCCTTCTGCCTATCATCTCAAAATGAAATTCCCCACTCGGGCCGGAGTAGGAGATGTAAGGGGAAATCAGGAGCAAGCCCACAAGTGTTATATGACCTCTACCCTCGGACCCGTCCTCTCTTTGGAAACACTGAAAATTCCCCAAGATGCCGCTCGACCGACTTCCGAGCCGGTGGACGAGTTGGAGGAGGTGCTCTTCTCGGAGCAAGAGCCGACCCACAAGTTCTTCGTTAGCAAGACCCTACCGTCCGCCCTGTACTCAGATATTGTAAAATGCATCCGGAGCAATCAAGACCTCTTCGCATGGTCAGCTGCAGACATGCCCGGTATCTCCGAAGAACTCTTGGTCCACCGCCTGAGTGTTGATCCGGGGTCCAAACCGGTTCAGCAGAAGAGATGCAAGTTCGCCCCCGAGCGTCAGCTCGCTATCAAAGAGGAGGTGGACAAACTGTTGAAGACCCGATTCATACAGGAGGTAAACTATCCTGAGTGGCTATCAAACGTAGTAATGGTGAAGAAGTCTAATGGGACTTAGAGGATCTGTATTGATTTCACCGACCTCAACAAGGCCTGCCCCAAAGATCACTTCCCTCTGCCGAGCATCGACACTCTGATTGATGCAACCTCGGGACATGAGCTCCTCAGCTTTATGGATGCTTTCTCGGGTTACAATCAGATAAGAATGTTCCCCCCGGATATCCCGAAGACATCTTTTGTGACTGACCAAGGCCTTTATTGCTACAGAGTCATGCCATTCGGCCTAAAGAATGCAGGGGCGACGTACCAACGCCTCGTCAACAAGGTTTTCCAGGCCCAGATCGGCCGGAACATGGAAGTGTACGTCGATGACATGCTTGTGAAAAGCATCCGAGGCGTTGATCATGTGGCTGACCTCCAAGAAGCATTTGATTTTTTAAGGAAGCACAATATGAGACTCAACCCGAACAAGTGTGCATTTGGCGTCTCATCAGGGAAGTTCCTCGGCTTCATGGTTAGCCAACGAGGAATTGAAGCAAATCCAGAAAAGATCAAGGCCATATTGGACATGGCCCCTCCTAGAAATGTCAAGGAAGTTCAGAGATTGACTGGTCGCCTAGCCGCCATAGGGCGCTTTCTGTCGAAATCCGGGGAGAAGTGCCTCCCGTTCTTCAAAGCCCTCAGGGGGGCTAAAGGATTTGAGTGGGGGCAGTAGCAACAAGACTCATTCGACCAGCTTAAAGCATACCTCGTCAATCCACCTCTTCTCAGTAAACCCATACCTGGCGAACCACTTTACCTCTACCTGGCAGCTTCTGAACAGACGCTTAGTGCGGTCTTAGTCAGAAAAGAAGAAAGGGCTCAGAAGCCCATTTACTACGTCAGCAAAGTGCTTCGGGACGCCGAGCTCCGGTACCCGAAGATTGAGAAGATAGCCTATGCCCTGGTAATGGCCGTGAGAAAGCTTCGACCCTACTTTCAGTCCCATTCGGTGGTCGTCCTTACCGACCAGCCGCTGAAACAGGTTCTTCACAAGCCAGAGACTTCCGGCCGCCTCATGAAGTGGTCGATCGAGCTGAGCCAACATGATATAACTTATCAGCCTCGGACCGCGATCAAGGCTCAGGCACTGGCCGAATTCATAGTTGAAACAACTATCCTCGACTTCGAGAAAGCAATGAAGGGACCACCCATCTGGTCGGTCTATGTCGACGGATCCTCTTGTAACGAGGAAAGCGGGGCAGGGGTCATCCTGGCAGGCCCAGATGACTTTGTCCTCCAATATTCCCTCCGTATAACTTCAAAGCCTCGAACAACGAAGCCGAATACGAGGCGCTCATAGCCGGCCTTGGAATGGCCCGAAATGCAGGGGCACAATGCCTGCGGATCTTCAGCGACTCTCAGTTGGTCGTCAATTGTTGTGCAATCTAGCTACCTAAATAAATAGATATACTAGACACAAATTATAAACCTCGCAAGTGCACGAATCGTTTGGAAAAGGGTAGTGACGAGCAAGGGTCGATCCCACAGAGATTGTAGATTCTAACTTACTAATCAATAAAATAGAAAACAGAATATTGAAGTGTCGTTCTAAAAGTCTAAAAGAAATGAAAAGATAAAGATCTAAATAAGTAGCATCACAAGTTGAGTCACAAATCTCTATTAAAGTAGTTGGGTATTGATTTCCACCAATAGTCAGCAATGCTAAGTCATATACTACATCCATTACTCATGTTTGTTCTCTTCAAGGGCATGGTATCTACTCCTTAAAGTAATGTTTCCCTAGGCCAAGAATTAGGCATGGTATCTACTCTAATTCGTTTCTTTCATTAAGTATTTAGCATGGTATCTACTAAGTTGCACTTAAAGAAGGCATAAGAACAGTGGAAACGAACAAACACTCAAGGTCCTAGAAATTGGTATCAGATCTAGATCCCTTAAGTTGATTAAACCAAGAACCCTTAAAGATTCCCTTGTTACGAGTTATGAACACGAGATACGGGTCGTCTCAATATGCTCATATAACATATTCAGATCTACACTGCACAAACTTATAATTCCAGATTCGGACCAGTCGACTGGCTGTCACTTCAGTCGACTGCCCTTAAGATTCTGAACTAGTTTGATTATTATAAATCTATTCCAATTCACTCAGGTTTAATCAATAAGTAAGAGAGTAGCAAGCATTACATAACTATGGTTTCAATCTACTCAACTATGAAATTAGTTCCACATAATAAAACTTTTATTGATTAATATAATAGAGTTCATGACTACAATAAAAATAAAAACTAAGAGAAAGAACAGAAGAACGCTGATTTGTATGATGTTGCACTTTAGCCCAATCAGCAGTCGTCTAGTTCTCCTCCTTTGATGCTTGCTGTCGACGACTGGTTTTTGATGATGGATCCGGCCTCCTTCAGAGAGATAGATATATTCCGCCGCTTCTTTCTTGGTTGGTATTTATAGAACAAGAGAAGAGAATTAGGGTTTTTACTTTTTGCAGAGAAGTCCTCTTCTTTTGTTATTTCTTTCCTTATCTTGATCAGCCTTTTATTTCTTTCTCTTTTTCTTCTTTCCTTCCTTATCTGCTCACCACGTGCTTCTTGCTTTGATTGTTTGAGAAGTTGTTATTCGTAGAAAATACCTGGGTTTGGATAACATAATTTTGATTCGGATTTGGATGAGGATGCATCTGTTCTTATCTTCTGACTCGTCGCGTACCAGTCGACTGGCTTGGGGAGCAGTCGACTGTGCCGAGCCTTATCAAACTCTCTGTCCAGTCGCCTGGTTGAAGAGTCAGTCGACTGATCTCTGCTGCTCCCTGTATATCATCCTCTCAGTCTGTATTAGTCTGGAATCTGCTTCGTTTTGCTGCTTTTGGTTGTTTCCTATGGAAAAAGAGAAAAGAAGCGTAAATACCACATATAGAGTATTTAAATGTCTAATTGCCTTAAGATTATTGCTCCTAAAAGTGAATAATATTTGGTTCATCATCAATCAGGTCCTCGGCGAATATGAAGCCCGTGATGACAGGATGGTTAAGTACTTGGCTAAAGTTAAAAGCCTCATGGCACTGTTCGAGGAGGCCCTCATCCATAGAATCCCTAGAGAAGAGAATGCTCAGGCCTACGCCCTATCCAAACTAGCCTCCTCTTCCCTTCAAGGCCTCGAACAAACTGTTCTGATAGAAGTCCTCCTGAAGCCGAACACAGAGGACGATGCGCTCGACTCCGTTGAAACACTGCCAGTCCTCCTTGAAGACAATTGGATGAAGCCCCTCGTCGAGTTTCTAAGGGATGGACTCCTCCCCCAGGATCCGAAGGAAGCACGAAGGATAAGAACCCGAGCCGAGCGTTATGTATTAATCGAAGGCATTCTGTATAAACGCTCCTTCACCTAGGTAGACAGTCGGCCCTACCTAAGGTGCCTCTCCCCCCGGCAAGCTGACTACGCCCTGCGAGAACTCCATGAGGGCATTGGCGGGGCTCATTCCGGCTCCAGAGCCCTAGCGCGCAAAGTGTTGAACTATGGGTATTATTGGCCCACTCTCCTACGGGACGCCGAACAACACGTTCGGCAATGCAGCTCCTGCCAGAAATACTCCGACATCCGACGCCTTCCACAAGCACCACTCACCTCCCTATCAAGTCTGATCCCCTTCGCAATGTGGGGGATGGATTTACTAGGACCGTTTCTGCCAGCTCCCGGACAGCTAAAGTTTCTAGTCGTGGCAGTCGACTATTTCTCGAAATGGATAGAGGCCGAGCCCCTGGCTACAATCACCGAGCATAGAGTCGTTCAATTCTTTTGGAAAAATGTGATCTGCCGATTCGGCGTTCCCCGGGTCATAGTTACAGATAAAGGAACGCAGTTCGCTGGGGCTGCCTTCCGAGCCTTATGTGAGGACCTCGCCAAACAACACCGCTTCTCCTCCGTCTCACATCCTCAGTCCAATGGCCAGGCCGAAAATGCCAACCGACAGATCCTTTCAGGCATCAAGAAAAGACTAGACAAGTGCTCCAAGGGCTTGTGGGTCGATCAGCTGCCCAACGTGCTATGGAACTACCGCACCACGAAGCGGACCCCAACAGGCGAGAGCCTGTTTAATCTCACCTATGGGTCCGAGGCCCTCATTCCACTAGAAGTTGGGATACCCTCTCCTCGTTTGATAGCCTTTGAAGAAGAGCAGAATGCCAGGGAGCTCAGAGCAAGCCTAGACTTGATAGACGAAATTCGAGAAAGAGTTGCTATACGGCAACAAAGTTACCGAAGAAGAATTGAGCTCGCATACAACAAAAGAGTCCGCCCAACGGACCTCCAAGAAGGGGACCTGGTCCTCCGAAAATTGGCCATCTCGTTCCCCGGACAGAAAAGCAAACTGGCCCCGAATTGGGAGGGACCATACAAAATCTCAAAAGTGATCCGCCCCGGTGCGTACAAGCTAGAAGATCTTGAAGGCAGAGAAATTCCCAGGACTTGGAACGCCGACCATCTTTTGAAATACCAAGAGAAAGCGACTACGCCTCTCTAAGTAACTCGAGATGTCGAACCATTCCCTTCATGTTACTAGTATTGATTTTTCTTTTATTTTTTCATTGTAATAACGGCTAGCAACTTTAGAAGCAGCCGATCATTTGATATTAATAAATAAAGTTTTTTACATTTTTGATACTGTCGCATCTCTGCCTTTAATTCTTTAACCTCACGATGGTTCGGAGTCCAGCACTCGGCTCGACTCTTCTTCCTCAGCTCGTCCATAGACGAGCCGGAAGTAGATCGCCGTTCGAAATTGCTCCTGCAGCCGTTGAATGGATTGGAGTCCAACACTTGGCTCGATTCTACTTTGCAAGTTCGCTCCTAAGCAAACTAGAAGTAGCTCGCCATTCGGAACTGCTCCTGCATCCCTTAAACTAACCTCACGATGGTTCGGAGTCCAGCACTCGGCTCGACTCTTCTTCCTCGGCTCGTCCATAGACGAGCCTACATTAGATCGCCGTTCGAAATTGCTCCTGCAGCCGTTGAATGGATCGGAGTCCAACACTTGGCTCGAGTCTACTTCGCAAGTTCGCTCCGAAGCGGACTACAAGTAGCTCGCCATTCGGAACTGCTCCTACATCCCTCAAACTAACCTCACGATGGTTCGGAGTCCAACACTCGGCTCGACTCTTCTTCCTCGGCTCGTCCATAGACGAGCCGGAAGTAGATCGCCGTTCGAAACTGCTCCTGCAGCCGTCGAATGGATCGGAGTCTAACACTTGGCTCGATTCTACCTCGCAAGTTCGCTCTCAAGCGGACTAGAGGTAGCTCGCCATTCAGAACTGCTCCTGCATCCCTTAAACTGATCTAACGATCGGATCTCTCCTATGGCTCGACTCTACCTCACCGACTCGTCCTCAAACGGGCCGGAGTTAGACGCCGATCACAACCTGCCCCACGACTGTCGAGCCGAGCGGACGAGGTACCGACCCTCGTATATGGCAAAAAAACCTCCCGAGACGAAACCACCGTCAAATCATCTCATAAGGTGTGCTAGGGCGTGATGAGCGGATCTCATTCAGCCACGTATCCACAAAATGACAAGATAGTGTTTTCTTGGGAAATGGACCCGCCTCAAGATTCGTGCAAACATTAGACGGCCCTGATCGCTTCACTTCGCTCGGCAGAAGTCACCCCGGTCTTCAAGCTACGGTCAGGCCACGTGGGTGCAGTCGAGAAACAACTGTGCCTAAGCAGCCGAACCGAGCCGTACCTGAAGGGACCGGGCAAGGTTCAGAAGCGCAGCAAAAGAGAAAGTTCTGAGGCCAAGGTGTTCGGCGATGCGAACACCTGCCTCGCGGTTCATTTCGAGCCTACCCTAGTTAGCGCGACTAGAGCACAGATAAGAAGACAACAGAGAACAGTTCGGATAAAACAACTCCAATTCTATTAATAACTTGGACAAAGTTACAAAACGGACGACAACAACAAAAGCTTGCAAATGGGTTACAACGACAAGACACGACCCGCCTACTACCTCCGAGGAAGAGGTATGCTCCGGTTCAGTGACACTTTGGATCGGCGCTTCTTGACCTCCGAGCTCGAATCCAGTCCAACGAATCGAGACGCCTCTTCGCCGCTGACCCTGACAGTCGCTCCAACCGAAGCACCGCTTGAGGACACCGCTACACCGCTCTGGGCGTCGGCTGCTGACTTGCCTACGATAGGACTCCGGCTCGCCGCTTGATAGAACGTGATCCCTCACTCGATCTCTTCGCGAGTGCACGAGGTGCTCCGGACGTTAGCCCTCACCGGCTGAGGCTTGAGCCGAGCAACCTCTTCCTCCAGTTCGACGATCCGATCCTTCAGTGTGTCATCCTTTACTATCACTTTAAACCGAGGAAGTTTTGCCGAACCGGGGTACTCAGCACTGTCGGATATAACGCGGTGCAAGTGGGTCACCTTGATACTCTTGTCGACCGTCACCCTTTGCAGCTCTTCCACCTTCTTTGCAAAGCCATCTCGTTCCGCTGAAACTCGCGCCAGTTCCTCTTCCTTAGCGGATAGCTCGGCCTCGACTATCCGTAGATGATGTAGCTCGGCCAAAGCCTCACTATGCCTAATCTTTAAGTTGTGAAGTATCCTCCTCGTCAAGTGAACCTCACCCTCGAGACGATCCTCCCGAGATCGCTTAAACAACTCGGCTCGGCGCCGATCAGCCGAGGTGATAGGGGTCTGCTCGGCAATCTGAAATGAGAAAGGGATAGCATTGAAATACTACACTATCGAACCAAACACTTAGACAAATTTCGGAGTCAAAATATTTTTCATTCATTAAAAGCGGTGGCCAGTCCGCGAAAGGCATTACAATGCTCGGAAGAAAAAAAAACAAAACGAAAACTACAAAAATTTAACAAGGGGATCAAGGGTCCACCTGCGTCGCCGCTTCGACCACGGGTGCATTAACAGATGGCCCCTCGATCCCCCCCTCGACCTGGCCGTCCACCACCGGTCGGTCGGCCTCCCCCTCCTCGTCTTCGTCTTCGGCCTCGTTGCCTTCGCCTTCCTCCCCCTCGTCGCCTGAAGGCGACCCTGGCCACAGGCGGTAGCCGACCCGCTCGAAGCCAGGGATCCGCTCTTGGACATGGTCGAGCGCCGTTTGATAAGACCGCTCCATGTTCTCGGCCATGTGCTTCTTCGCTTCGGCCTCGACCTCCTTCTCCACCTCGGCCCTGATCTTCGTTGCCAGGGCCTTCTTCTCCGCCTTCTCCTCGGCCAAGGCCTTCGTCGCCGCAGCCAGCTCCTCGGCGGCCTTGGCAACCTTGGCAGACTCCGCCTCGAGGCTCCCCTTGACTTTCTCCAGGTCGGCAACAAGGTCGGCCACCCGGACTTCCAAGGCCTCGGTTCTCCTCTGCTCGGCCTCTAGTTCCTTGACCGCCCGAACCTTCGCCAACCGGTCTTTGTCGCTCGCCGCCTTCAACTCCTTCTCCTGCTCGGCGAACGTCTCGAGGAGATGGCCGAAGTGATAGGTAGCCTGCGAAGACAACGTCGAAGCGCGCTAAACAAACCGGGCAGTAAACTTAAAAAAGAACTTAGCAACAAGAAACTTACCGAGACAAGTGACCGAGCCACCTCGTAGGTGTCGTCGCCCACCGTCCCCGCTCGTAGCGCGGCTCGATCCTTCGGGGTCGCCAAGTGCTTGACGACCTGCACTGACATTTGCGAATTGCCGAGGAACTCGTCATGGTTCTTCACTCGCCAATTCGGCACGAATAGCTGCTTGTGCTGCTCGGTCAGAATCTCCTCGGCATCCCTGGTCAGCGGTGGTGCCTCGATCGACAGCGCCGCGTTCACATCGAAGGCCCCCTCAATCATGCCAGGGGCCACAGGAGACGAGGGCTCCTCAACAACAACAACCTCCGAGGGCACGTCGACAGTCGGAGGGGGCGGGGTGATGGTCGAGGTGACCGTGGGCGGCGGAGTCGACGAGGTAGCCGCGGCCGGTCTCTTCCTCTTCCTACCCCCGACCAACTTCGACCTATCAGCCATCATGGAGTTGAAGTCGATCTTCATTGCTTCTGCATCGAAACAAAAAAAAATTGACAAGCAAATTAGCGAGACGAACTAAAAACTTGAAAGAAAAACGAAAATAAATGAGATGTCAGGAGCATACTCGGGTCGATGGGGCTTAGGCCGGACCCGAACAACACCTCCTCCGTCAACTCCCTCCAACTCAACAGCGGAAGAGCCATTAGCTTCCTCGCCACCTCCTCCTCGGCCTCGGACAAAACAGGGTCGGCCTGCGCGAACTTTGGCACCTCCACTTTCCACCGGGTCGGAATAGGCCGAATCGCCTCGCCCCTTATTATAAAGTATTTTTCTTTCCAACCCTTAATTGAGTCAGGGTTTTCTATAATTCTAACACCCTTCCTCGGCCCCAAGTAGTATCGATACTCCGTCTTGTGCTGCCTATTTATCCGATACATTCCTCGGAAGACCGTTAGATCTGGTTCTACTTCGGCTCTGTAGCACTGAAGCAAGAAGGCGTTCACGTGACGCCACGTGTTCGGCATGAATTGGGTCGGTGCGAGGCAGAACCAGCCGAGGATCTCAAGAATGAAGGGGTGCAGCGGGAAACGTAGCCCGGCATTCAAGGAGTCAACGTCGAACATGCACATATCCGACGACGGCAGCTTGGAATTCGCTCGCATCCCGGGACCTGGGAGGATCAGTTTGTACTCCGGAGGGATGGCGAAGGCCTTTCTGACCCGAAGCAGATCCTTCTGGGACAACAACGAAATGAGCTCGTCGGCTTCGGTGGGAAAGGCTGGGTTAGGTTCCTCGACGATCTTAGACTTTCCATAGATTGCCTTCTCCAGTAGGTCGCCCTTGTACTGCCTGACCCCCAAATGCCCGGACAGGACAGAAGGATATCGTCCCATCTCGGGGGCTTGCTTCGGATTCTCCACAATCACAGCCACTACGGGAGATTGGGTCTCCACCCTCCTCTTTTCTTCTCCTGCCTCATCTCGGCTACAGACGGTTCGGCGACATGTTTTCCCTTTCTCCGGATCTCTGCCCTCCTCCTCTCCTCGGCACCATCATCGCCCGAAGACGAGGCCCCACTCCCCGAGTTCACTCGAGACATCTCTAGAAAAATTATTTAGACTAAGTGAACTGACCTTTTGAAGTGACGTTCACGGTCGGAGTGCTCTCGCCGGAAATCGCCTGGCCCACGCGACAGCTAACGGCAATGCCTTGGAGAGAAAATCGCCGCTAGCAGAGAACTTAGAGATCGAAAGTAAAAACTTGAGAGTAAAAAGTAAGAAATGAACTTGAGAGGGAGGGCGAAAGCTCATAACCCCTAACAAATTGGGCCTCCTTGGGAAACGTAAAAAGCCCACCAAGAAGCCAAAACGACAAGCGGAGAACAGTGACGTCACAAGAAGTGAAAAACTCTTCAAATCACTAAGTCGACAACTCGGCCACCGGTCTGCCAAGCCGAGCTACCGAACAGCCCGGCTGGACAACCGAGCTACTGCCTTCCCTCAAAACAGCCAACTCAGCACCTCGGCCAAACAGCCCTGATGAGCCGAGCCGGGATGACGAGGTACCAACCCTCGTATATGGCAAAAAATCCTCCCGAGGCGAAGTCACCGTCGGATCTCTCCAAAATTCGCGACAGAATCTGACGGACGGTTCAGATCATGCCACGCCCACAAAATGACAAGATAACATTTTCTCGTGATCTGAACCCCATCCTCGTGATGCGCGCCATGATGAACGGCCCAGATCCGGCCACGCGTCTCTTCCGAGCTGCCTGCCATCGGCTTGTTCAGCCGAGCTACCGAACAGCTCAGCCGAACAGCCGAGCCACTAGGCAGGGAAATGTGGAACCCTCAAGACGTTTTCCTCAAAATAGCCAGCTCAGCACCTCGGCCAAATAGCCCTGATGCGCCGAGCCGAGATGACGAGGTACCGACCCTCGTATATGGAGAGAAATCGTCCCGAGGCGAAGTTACCGTCGGATCTCTCCAAAATTCGCGACAGAATCTGATGGACGGTCCAGATCATGCCACGTCCACAAAACGACAAGATAACGTTTTCTCGTGATCTGAACCCCGTCCTCATGATGCGCGCCATGATGGACGGCCCAGATCCAGCCACGCGTCTCTTCCGAGCTGCCTGCCACCGGCTTGCCCGGCCGAGCTACCGAACAGCTCAGCCGAGTAGCCGAGCCACTAGGCACGGAAAGGTGGAACCCTCAAGACGTTCCCCCCAAAACAGACAACTCAGCACCTCGGCCAAACAGCCCTGATGTGCCGAGCCGAGATGATGAGGTACCGACCCTCGTATATGGAGAAAAATCGTCCCGAGGCAAAGTCACCGTCGGATCTCTCCAAAATTCGCGACAGAATCTGATAGACGGTTCAGATCGTGCCATGCCCACAAAATGATAAGATAGCATTTTCTCGTGATCTGAACCCCGTCCTCGTGATACGTGCCATGATGAACGGCCCAGATGAACCCACGTACCTCGGATTCTTCGAACCGAGGCACTAACCCTCCGAGCCGAGGTGTCGGGGTACCGACCCTCGTATATGGCAAAAAATCACGCCGACCCATATCAGCCGTTGGATCTTGTGAAAAAGCGCGCTCGTCATGATGGACGGTCCAGATTTGGCCACGTCCACTAAACGACAAGATAGTGTTTTATGGGGATCCACGCTGAAATAGACGGCCCTGATGATGCCACGTACCTCGGATTCATCGAGCCGAAGCACTAACCCTCCGAGCCGAGGCACTGACCCTCCGAGCCGAGGTGCCAGGGTACCGACCCTCGTATATGGCAAAAAATCACGCCGACCCATATCAGCCGTTAGATCTTAAGGAAAAGGCGCTCGTCATGATGGACGGCTCAGTTTTGGCCACGTCCACTAAACGACAAGATAGCGTTTTATGGAGATCCACGCTGAAATAGACGGCCCAGATGATGCCACGTACCTCAGATTCATCGAGCCGAGGCGCTGACCCTCCGAGCTGAGGCACTGGTCCTCGAGGTACCAAGCCGAGCCGGGGTACCGAGGTACCGACCCTCGTATACGGCAGAAAAACTCGCCGAGGAGCAGGGATCGTCTGATCACTCCGAAACTCGTGCTCCGCCCTGATCGAGGGCTCTGATGACGCCACGTCATAAATAATCGATTTTTATTTATTTAAACCATTTTATTTATCTAAAAATTGCGAAAAATTGCTAAAAATTCGGGAAAATTAGCTAAAAATTCCAGGAAATAATTGAAAATTTGGGGGATATTTTGAGCCTCCGAACGAACAATTATTGCCTAGAATGTACAGCTAAAACCCCCGAACGACTAGCTAACGCATCGCAAAATTAGATAAATAGCCTGAAAAGATAGATAAAAACTTGATATACCACATGACTTCAAGAAAGAAGAAGGAATTACCTTACCATCCACTTCAGGATTCCAAAAACACCCATTCAGACTTCGATACAACTCCTCTAGCCACTAAAAACAGTCAAACTACTCCTCAAAGACTAATTGTCCCCAGCCTTTAGAAGTGGGGGGCTCGTGATATGGCTAAGAATAGGGGTTTAATCAAGACCGTCCAAATTGGGCATGAATCCTGAAGTTCAGGGGTAAAATGGTAATTTCACCTACAAAACGGGTCTGAAGCGGGTACTGGGTCTCCTTCTCGCAGATCCAATAACCCGTGAACGGATCCACCTCAACTGGGTGCGGGTTTCAACCCGCAACAAACCCGGTCCAGCGGGATAGAATTAGGGTTTCTGATTAATATTAATCAACGGCCCTGATTCATATCTATCCTTTCACTGGGGATTAGGGATTACATTCCTTATCTATATACACAGGAATTACATGCCTAATCTGTTCCCTAAGACGCCTATAAATACCCCCCACCCATCTCCATTAAGAGGTAATCAATCTTTCACCAGTTTTTGTGCTCTTTCATAGTCTGCCAGATTACTGACTTGAGCGTCGGAGGGTGCGTCGCCGGGAACAACCCCGGTGTCTCGCACTTTTTGCAGGTGCACGGCGGGAACGACGATCGACGCCCGACGGAACAGGTGCACGGCGGGAACGACGATCGACGCCCGACGGAACAGGTACACAGGTTTTCTATTTAGTTTCCCTAAGAATCCACAAGTTCTATCTATTTGCCCCCACACCAAATTTAGCGGCAACACTCACCCTCTCCCCCTCTTTGTAATATTGTGATCATAATCATGAAATAATAAAAAATGAACAAAATAAAGCTGGATTTAAAAGTTCAAGAAAATAAACAATTAAAGTTAGGATTTAAAAAATATTTTAACACGTGAATTTTACATGCGCATTTTACGAGTTTACATTGATAAGCTTACTTTTAAGAGTTTTAAATAGGGTTGGGCCCGCACCCGTTCAACCAGAAGCTAAAATCCGGCCAAAAAATCCCATCCCCAATATATACAAAAAAGGATCCGAAACAAACACTTGATTAAGGACATGTGCAATCAGAAACGTAGGTGGAATCTGCTTGGTCCAAATCTTACTCAAATTTCTTAAAAGAAACATGTTGCTGTTTATTTTGGTGTGGGAGCAAACAGATAGTAAGTTTATATTTTTAAAAAAAACTACAAAAAATCTGAACTTTGAACGTCACCGTTAAAAGTAGTTAGAACTTTTGAGATTGAATTTAGACGTTGAAATAACACCATGATCAGGATCAGTAGGTTGCCGACACAGCCGATGGACCTGCAAAAAGTCTGAAAGACGGGGATCGGCCTCGGCGGCAGACTCTCTGATGCTCAAGTCAAAACCAGAGAGAGGAAGAAAGTTTGGGAGTAGAAAAGATTGATCACCTTCTGACAGAGAGGGGGTGGGGGTATTTATAGGCCTAGAAATTGGTTAGAATATTGAAATAAATATGATATCTTCTGTACATTCCCCCTTTAAGAGATAGAATCATTTGTTCTCTTGTTGGGCATAAAAGATTTGGCTTACAACCCTGATGGGCTGAGTGTCCCTCATAGTGGGCAAAGTCACTTTTGTTGGGCTTGAATGCGGCTCATGTCTTGTTAGTGAGCCTGGAGAAGCCTTGGACCTGTTAGGGATACTCATTACTGTTAATATGCTAGTAGAAGCTTTATGATCTGTGCTGGAATCGTACGACCCTGATTTGGTATGATTTTTACCATTATCATAAGCCCACCACTCCCAAGGATGATTTTCTCGGCTTTTGGGAAGTAGTTTGTTTAATTTCAGAGTTCTGGGGCACTATCTTGACTTTCAAGGACAACTGAAGATACCTGGAACTTGTCAGAAGCTTCTAGAGGCAGTGGATATTTCCTGATCTTTTCCATATATTTTTGGGGTTTTCCTGATTTTTCCAGATTTTTAACAATTTTCCCTAATTACTGCTTTTTCAAAATTTTATAATTTTACGAAAATTTGAATTAATGTTATGAATTTAATAATTATTATTTGGATTTTTTAATTAAATTTTCAAATTTTAAATCATTTTTGGTATTTTTATTGATTTATCAAACCTTACGTGTTTTATGGAGTTATGTGACGTGCTGAACAGATCCAAGCTCGCCCGCTGAGTGGTTTTGATGGTCATGATGGAGCAGTTGTGATGAAGAGGCGACATGGCGCAATCACGTATGTCAATCATGATGGATCTTGCGCAATAATGGGATAGGATGGCTGAGAAACGGAGCGGGAAGTTCACTAGTGAAGCGGCAACGTGGCACGATCACGTGCACTAATCAAGTGTGCACTCGTGAGCTGATCGAGCAGTCGAGGCTTTGTGGCCGGATGACAGAATTTGCTGACCAAGAGATTTTCTGACCTACGGAGAGCTTCGCCGACCTCCTACAAGATTTTTCGACCTGCATTCTTGTCGACCAAGCCCATCTTGTCGGTTTTCGTCGATCGATCACTCCATGAAGCTCGTTGACCAATCGCTCGATGACCTAAGCTGACCTCCTAGTCTTTGCTGTCATCGACCAAGGAGCTTCCTAAGGTTTTCTTGGCAATCAACAAGCCTCGGCGACTTACTCCTCGTCGACCAACTCGAGTGTCGATCATCTGCTCTGTCGAACTAGGGTTTCGACATCCAATCGAGCTTCGGGTTACTTTCGTTGAGCAAGCACTCCAACTCACGCCGACCTCCTCTTTCCTTTCGTCAAGTTGGCATTTTGGAAACTTAGGGTTTTGCCAACTCCAAAGCTTTTATCGAGTTTGCGTCTCGTTAACTTCGTACCTTTTGTCGACTTCGAAGGTTGGGACGAGTTAGGGTCTCGGCAACTTCGGAGTTAGGTTGGGTTTTGGCCAAGTTCAAAGCATCATTGAGTTCAAGTTAGGCCAAGTTAGAAGATTTATTGGGTTCAGGTTCTTGGCCAAGTTAGGATTTTTGGCAACTCTAAAGCTTTGTTGGATTCGAGTTAGAAATAAACTCCTTCTTGGTTATAGCCAACCTAGGGTTTTGGTCGACTTCAACAAGTTTGTGATATTCTTGGGTGTGATTTGAATTTGGTTTGGAGTTTTCTTGAGTTTGTGTCCAAGTGTTTGTTGAGTGGTCTACCTCTTCGAATCGCTCTCTCGCCAATCAAGCGAGGTTTGCTTGCTTCGTTGATCAAGCATCCCATCATTTGATACATCGAACTGCTCTTTCTCCGACCAAGCATTGTGTTTTTCACTTGTTTCGTCGATTGAGCTTTTCATTGTTTATTTCGTTGAACTGCTCTTTTGCCGACCGCATTGTGTTGTTCGCTTGCTTTTTCGATTGAGCATTTCATTGTTGGATGAGTGTTGTTCTCTTGAGCACTTAGTATTTTGGCTGTAGGATCTTGTGAGGTGTGGCTAACTAGAAGAGTTGTTGTAAAAGAAAGCTTTAGAAGGAAGTCAGATTTTGGATTGGTTGTTTGATCCTAGCAAGTTTGTAGGGGCGACTCTAGGATGAAGTTGAATGTTGAACTTACTATTTGAGCTCAACAAGTTTGTAAAGACAACTCTTAGGATGGAGTTGAGCGCCGAACTTACTGTTTGATTGCAACAAGTTTGTGGAAGTGACTCTAGGATGGAGTTGATGTTGAACTTGTTGTTTGTGCCCAGCAAGATTATAGGAGTAACTCTAGAGCAGAGTTGAACGTTTAAACATGTTGATTGCTCCTAGTAAGTTTGTAGAGATAACTCTGAGTTAGAGTTGAACGTTTGAACTTGTTGTTTACACCTAGAAAATTTGTAGAGATAATAACTCTGAGACAGAGTTGGACATAAAGGTTGTTGTTTGTGCCCAAAAAGTTTGTAGAGACAACTCTTGGGTGGAGTTGAACATTTAAACTTGCTGTTTGTGCACAACAAGTTTTTAGAGGCAACTCTTGGACGGTGTTGACGTTTGAACTTGTTGTTTTCTTCCAACAAGTATGGAGAGAAAACTCTATGATGAAGTTGAACGTTTGAACTTGTTGTTTGCGCCAAGCAAGTTTGTAGAGACAGCTCTAGAACGAAAATGACATTTGAACTTGCTGTTTGTGCCCAACAAGTTTGTGGGGTCAACTTTGAGATAGATTTGGATATAGAGCATGTTATTTGTGCCTAATAAGTTTGTAGAGGCAACTCTATAACGGAGTTGAACATTGAACTTACGGTTGGTGAAAGTTTGTAGAGGCAACTCTATGACGGAGTTAAACGTAGAACTTGTTGTTTGCGCCCAACAAGTTTGTAGAGACAACTCTGAAATGGAGTTGGTCGTACAGCTTGTTGTTGTGGGAACAACTTTATAGTGGAATTGAATGTTGAGCTTGTTGCATGAAGATAAGGGGGTGTTGGAAGGTCTCCAGCGAAGAGCGGGACACCAAACTCGCTGTATGGAGTTAACGAGTTGTTGACGGAGCTTGACCTAAGATTTAGACATTGAACTCGTTATGTGGAGTTAAAGAGTTATTGATGAAGCTCAAGCGAAGAGCAGGACATTGAACTCGTTGTATGGAGTTAATGAGTTGTTGATGAAGCTTAAGCAGAGAGCAAGGCGTAGAACTCGTCATATGGAGCTAACGAATTGTTGACAAAGCTCAAGCAGAAAGCAGGGCATTGAACTCATTGTATGGAGTTAAAGAATTGTTAACGATACTTGAGTAAAGAGTGGGGCACCGAACTTGTTGTATGGAGTTAACGAGTTGTTGATGGAGCTTGAGAAAAAAGTGGGGCACCGAACTCGTTGTATGGTGTTACGAATTGTTGATGAAGCTCCAGTGGAGAGCATGACATTGAACTCGTTGTATGGAGTTAACGAGTTGTTGATGGATGTTGAGCAAAGTGCGGGGCATCAAATTCGTTGTATGGTGTTAACAAATTGTTGACAAGCTCAAGTGGAGAGCAAAGAATTCAACTCGTTGTATGGAGTTAACAAATCATTGGTGGAGCTCGAGCGAAGAGCGGGGCACCTGATGTGTCTAATTTTTATATAAATATTTGTACTCATTTATCCATAAAACCTGCTTGTATTCGTCTATCTTGTTAATAATTTATCTTATTTCCATTGATTTCAGTTAATTAATTATTTTGGGGGAATAAGATTTTTTTGATGCAAAAGGTGAATATTTTTAGTAAAAATTAACAAAGAAAACAAGGAGAATAATTGATTAATTTTTATTGATCTGTTCAATTTTGAATTTACAATTTGGCTTTGTGGAAAGCAAAATAGAAATTTTAATTATCAATAGAAGGTGAAAATGAAATAAACAAATTTAAAAGAATTTAATTGAGCTAATGTGATTATTAATTAGTTTAGTTAATTTAAACTAGTTAATTTTTATTTTTAAAATCCTAAATTCTGATTTTATTTTCGTGTGTGCAGAACGTGCTTCAAGAAAGAGAAAGAGAAGAAAAAGAAGAAAGAAATAAAAAGCAAATCAGAAAAAGGAAAGAAATAAAGGAAGATGTGGGGTTATATGCAAAAATAAACCCTAATAGCACTGATTCGTGTCCTATAAATACAACAACAAACTAAGAAGAGAAAAACACGCTTAACGAGAGAAGGAGATCGACGGCTGACCTCACATCCAATATATATATTTTAAAAAAAAGGAGCGGCGCTAGAACAGAGAAACAGTAAAAGAGAAGAAATAAGAGAGTGAAAGGTGGGGTAGGTGGCGGGACCAGAAACCAAGAGGAAGAAGAAAAAAAAATAAAAAATAAAAAATTCAAGGGGTTCTGTTTTGGGCTGCACGAGAATCAAAGAGGAGAGAGAGATGGTGTGAAGAAGGGGGCGCGACTTCTAAGGAGGAAGGAGACAGAGGAGCTCTGTGAGATTATTGGGCACGTAAATCGAAGTTCGTGCGTGCAATTCGAGGCATTTCGACTTGAATTTTCGACAACAAACAGAGTTTTTTCTTCTTCTTCTCTTATAATTTTTATTATCCAATTCATGAACATGTTTGTTAGTTGCAATTTTATTATGAACTAATTTTATTTTTCTAAGGCTTTGATGTAGCCTAGTTTTGATGACACAATTTTAATTCCATATTATTTTTTCTATTTTTCTATGGTTGTGTGTTTAATTTTTGTTCTTAATGCTTATAATTGTTTGGCCAACTTTTGTATGACTTATTCAATCATGGAGAGACCGAACTGGTAATTTGTGATTTCGAATTAATAAAATTAAGCACTGTTATAAGAGCGAACCGCTATTAATGTGACCGTTATGAAATCCATAGATCTTAATAAATTTTCAATTAGTAATTTGTGCATGAACTATGACAAATAATTAGTTGAGAATATTTTTGATATTGCTTGAGAGAGAATATTGAATAATTTGAATATTTTGGTCTACAACTTGGAAAAATAATATTTTTATTCACATGGAGTTATTGATTGTGTGGGATTAACTATGTGAAATTGAAAGCCCTAGATTTTTTTTGCCATTAACAAACAACCAAATTTCGGATTCTGTTCCTTTTAATTAGTTTATTTCTTACATTTAGATTAATTTGATTTAGTTTCTATTTTTTATCATCTTTTCGATCTTCCAAATAGTAGTTGATCTAGTCAATTTCAGTACTTGATAAAATAATTAGTACTTGTAGGTTCGACACTCTTTTCACTTAATTATATTACTTATTGCGATTTCACGCTTGCAAATAATTTACATCAAGTTTTTGGTGCCTCTTCCGGAGATTAATTAGTCTTTTATTAATATTGATAATTGCTAGATTGTTACTAATTTTGATTTTTCTTATTATTTTTATTTTTTATTTTTTACTTTTTAATTTTTAGTTTTCTGTTTTTTAATAGTCATGTTTCAGGATAGAGAAGTGTATCACAATGGCAAACGATGAGGGAAAACAAGGTTTTAAGAGATTATGCTATGTCATCTCTTAATGGAGTAACATCAAGCATAAAGAGGCCGATTATTGAAGCTAGCAATTTTGAAATTAAACTGGCGATCATTCAGATGATTCAACAAACTGTTCAATTTGGAGGAATATCACACGAGGATCCTAATTTTCACATTGCAATCTTTTTTGAAATTTTTGACACTTTCGAGCATAATGGAGTATCAGATGATACAATTCGATTGAGACTCTTTCCTTTTTCACTAAGAGATAATGCTATGGCTTGGCTAAATTTTCTACCACCCGGTGGTATTACTAATTGGGAGGGATTTGCACAAAAAAATTTTGGTTAAGTATTTTCCGCCGGCAAAGACAGCGAAGCTAAAGAATGACATTACCACATTCACTCAATTTGAGACTGAGTTTTTGTATGATGCATGGTAGAGGTATAAAGAGTTATTGAGAAAGTGTCATCATCATGATCTTCTGAAATGGCTACAAATTCAAAAATTCTATAATGGTTTGGGAGTTACAAATCGATCTATGGTTGACGCAGCAGCTGTAGGTGCACTTATGAACAAAACTCATGAAGCAGCCTATGAGCTTTTAGAGGAGATGACATCTAATAATTACCAGTGGTCTTCAGAGAGTATAATGCCAAGAAAAGTGGCTGAAGTTTTTGAACTTGATCCTATTACTTTAACTGCAAAAATTGATATTTTATTTAAACAAATAGGTAATATGATTTTTAATGCTATTCAAACTAATATGATTTGTGATCTTTGTGCAGGAAATCACTCAAGTACAGATTGCCAAGTGGGGAACCCATTTGCTCACCCACGGTCCTAGCAAGCAAATTACGTGTCCAATTGTGAACATCAAAACAACCCTTATTCGAACACATATAATTCAGGAAGGAGAAACCACCCCAATTTTTCATGGAACAACAGTCAAGGAGAAATTAGATCATCTCAAAATTTTTCACAGCAAGACAAGAAGCTGATACTTGAGGAGATGTTCATGCAGTACATGCAAAAGACACATTTGACAATTCAAAATGTTGCAACTTCAACTTCAGCTTCTATTCGCAATCTTGAGGTTCAGATTGATCAACTTTCAAATATTCTTAAAAAGATAACAGCAGGAACCTTACCCAGTAACACAGTAATAAATCCTAAGGAGCATGTCAAAGCAATAACACTAAGAAGCGGAAGAACAATTGAACAGCCACACAAAGAAATTGCCGACCAAAATGTGGTTGAAAAGCAAAGTGAGATCGAGCAAATTGTGGAGGAATAAACATAGCAGGTGGCCAATCACCATTCTAAGAAGGATAAAGGAGTTTCAAGCCAAATAATTTCAGAGGACTTCAATTCTAACACTTATCATAATTCACCTTATTATCCACCTATTCCTTTTCCACAAAGACTTAAAAAAAACAAGCTTGATAATCAGTTTTCAAAATTTTTAATTATTTTAAAGCAATTTCATATTAATATTCCTCTTATTGAAGGTTTAAAACAAATGCCTAAATATGCTAAATTTTTTAGGATATTTTATCAAACAAGCGAAAGTTGGAGGAGTATGAAACAGTTATGTTAACCGAAGATAGTAGTGCAATTTTACAAAAGAAGCTGCCACCTAAACTTAAAGATCCAGGGAGTTTTACAATTCCTTGCACTATTGTCTTCTTTTCATAAAGAATTATGTGATTTAGGAGCAAGTATAAATCTTATGACTTTTTCCGGTTTTCAAGAAACTAGATATTGGAGAAGCAAAGCCCACTATAATTTCACTGCAATTGGCGGACAGATCTATAAAGTACCCAAGTGGAATAATTGAAGATATTTTGGTAAAGGTAGACAAGTTCATATTTCCAGCTGATTTCGTAGTGCTTGATATGGAGGAAGATAAAAAAATTCCGTTAATTTGGGGGCGACCTTTTCTAGCAACGTGGAGAGCTTGAATTGATGTCCAACAAGGAAAACTTATTTTGAAGGTTGAAGATGAGAAAGTAATGTTTGATGTTGTTAAATCCATGGAGGTTGCTGCTGAAGCTCACTCATATTTTCAAGTTTGTGAAACTAATCTATTTGTGGGAGAGACACATAGAGCGGAAGTTGAGAAATTACCAATTAAAGTGTGTCCAACAAATTCAGCAACTCTTGAATTTGAGAAATAAAAGATTTTGGAATACGTTCAAGTTGGACCATCTATTAATTTTTATTCTACATTCAAGGAGGTGGGGATATCCATCGTTAAGAAAGAAACGACTTAAACTCAATCTTCAACCACTATCATCTAGCTTGGGGGGATGCTCAAAGAAAACCTAATCCAAACATGAAGAAAGTTATTAAAAAAGATGTTCTTATGTTGTTGGATATTGGTGTTACATAACCATCTCCGCTATCAAGTCTGGTTGAAGACTTAAAACTTAGCGCTTCTTGGGAGGCAACCCATGTTTTCTTTTTACTGCATTAGATTTGCCTTTTCTTTTAGTTTAATTTTATTTTAATTTTTGATTTTATTTTATAGGATTGCATAAGTTTGGAAGTCGCCGGGCGAAGCTGTTTTCTGGACTGACATTGATGGCTGTTTTTTTAGCAAGATACAGTCCGAATCTGGAAAAGTTTATAATATACCGATCGAAGGAAATTGTCTTATCTTTCCTGAAAAAAAAGAATTAGGCAATTTGGACATCTACAGCTCCAAATATCACTGAAACAATAAACATCGCGCGTCCAGAATTTTAACACGAATCAAGAGAGCAATTCTGAACTTTTCGCATTCTTTTTGTTTTTTCTTTTTCCTTTCCCATTGAGGACAATGTGATAGTCAAGTTTGGGGGTAAGGGGTATAATTTTTTATATATAAATTTAATATATATTTGAAAAGAAAAAAAATAAAATAAAAGGAATTTCAGTTAGGCTTACCATTACACTTTTGAGTTCTTTATTGTGCTAAAGCATTGAAATATTTTTTTTAGCATAGACAATATTGTATAAAGCAAGATTAAGCATACTTATTTACTTTAGGATTATTTAATTTCAAAATTCCTTACAAAATTGTGAGGGTCATGTGATTATACATAAAAGAAAAATGCGATATTTTTTCTTGTGATTATCCTCTTTGATCTAGTCCTAAACAGAGTTTAAGTAAATAGAATAATATTTTTCAAAAAATTGAATGAATAAAGTTCTATCTACTCCAATGTTTTGAGTTGTTTAGTAACTTGGGGTATTCATCACCAATGTTGACTTTTACGTCAAACGGCAACTTGAAATATGAGTATGCAAAAGCACTCTAAGTTTGTGACTTGTTGAGTATCCGGGTGAATTCATCACAAATGTTTGCATTCACGTCAAAATGCAAGTGACTACTTAGATAGAGAGAGGAAAAAAAAACTCTAGTTTGCTACTCGGTTTGTAGTAGTGAGAAGGGGTAATCACAGCTAGAGTTGTTGCATGATATAATTACATTAATTGCATGAAAAATATGATTCGGTTGGGAATTATATATGAATAATTGCACTAGAGAAAATGAGTATGCTTAGTTTTCCTTTATTTTCTATTGTTTATGTTTTAAGTTGATTTTGATGCTTGCATGATAAGATCTCTTGGTGAGATGAGTTGAGCCTAATTATGATTACTTTTCCTTTATTCTTGGTTTTGCGTTTTGATCGATGACAAGCAAAGTCTTTAGGTCGGGGGCATTTGATATGTCTAATTTTTATATAAATATTTATACTCATTTACCCATAAAACTTGCTTGTATTCGTCTATCTTGTTAATAATTTATCTTATTTCTATAGATTTCAGTTAATTAATTATTTTTGAAGGAATAATATTTTTTTGATGCAAAAGGTGAATATTTTCAGTAAAAATTAACAAAAAAATAAGGAGAATGATTGATTAATTTTTATTGATTTGTTGAATTTTGAATTTTACAATTTGGCCTTGTGGAAATCAAAATAGAAATTTTAATTATCAATAGAAGGTGAAAATTAAATAAACAAATTTAAAATGATTTAATTGAGCTAATGTGATTATTAGTTAGTTTAATTAATTTAAACTAATTAATTTTTATTTTAAATCCTAAATTCTGATTTTATTTTTTTGTGTGCAGCACGTGCTTCAAGAAAGAGAAAGAGAAGAAAAAGAAGAAAGAAATAAAGAGAAAATCAGAAAAAGGAAAGAAATAAAGAAAGATGTGGGGTCATATGCAAAAATAAACCCTAATAGCACTGATTCATATCTTATAAATACAGCAGCAAACAAAGAAGAGAAAAACACGCTCAACGAGAAAGGGAGAGCGACGGCTGACCTCACATCCAATATAAAAATGAATAAATAAATTAATAAAAAGGAGCGACGTGAGAACAGAGAAGCAATAGATAGAAGAGAAGAAAGAAGAGAGAGAAAGGTGGGGTAGGTGGCGGGACCAGAAACCAAGAGGAAGAAGAAAAAAAAATTTAAAAAAAATTCAAGGGGCTCGGTCTTGGGCTGCACGAGAATCAAAGAGGAGAGAGAGTGAAGAAGGGGGCGCGACTTCCGAGGAGGAGGGAGATAGAGGAGCTCTGTGAGATTATTGGGCATGTAAATCGAAGTTCGCGTCACGAAATTTGAGGTGTTTCGACTTGGATTTTCGGTAACAAATAGAGTTTTTTTCTTCTTCTTCTTCTTCTCTTCTAATTTTTATTATGCAATTCATGAACATGTTTGTTAGTTGCAATTTTATTATGAGCTAATTTTATTCTTCTAGGACTTTGATGTAGCCTAGTTTTGAGAACACAATTTTAATTCTATATTAGTTTTTCTATTTTTCCATGGTTGTGTGTTTAATTTTTGTTCTTAATGCTTACAATTGTTTGGCCAATTTTTGTATGATTTATTAAATCATGGAGAGACCGAACTGGAAATTTGTGATTTCGAATTAATAAAATTAAGCACTGTTACAATAGTAAACCGCTGTTAATGTGACCGTTAAAAAATCCATAGATCTTAATGAATTTTCAATTAGTAATTTGTGCATGAACTATGACAAATAAGTAGTTGAGAATATTTTTGATATTACTTGAGAGAGAATATTGAATAACTTGGAGAATTTGATCTACAACTTGGAAAAATAATATTTTTATTCACATAGAGTTATAAATTGTGTGGGATTAAGTAAGTGAAATTGAAAGCCCTAGAATTTGTTTTGCCATTAACAAACAACCAAATTTCGGATTCCGTTCCTTTTAATTAGTTTATTTCTTACATTTGGATTAGAGTCAAATATGAGACTTCATACACCTTAAAGTTCATAGGACGAAAAGAGGTTCTTTTGAGTCCCTTGTATTCATTATGCCTAGCATTGAATGTGAATGGACTGGGTATTTACCTTATCAATTAGCAAATCAATGGTGGGTTCTATTTGATTTGGCATTTGAATTTGCACTCGAATCGAACCGAATCAAATATTTGTCAGGCTATTGTTCTCTTGTTCCCTTGAATCTACGGAGTAAGACATCGATTTCTCATCAATTATGTTCATTGCATAATGGGCTCCCTTGAAAAGCATTGGCGCACGAGTAAACGAGGTGCTCTACCTAACTGAGCTATAGCCCTTGTCATGGATATCTTAACATATAGATAATTTCTTGTCAAGATAGGATCCCACATGACATGATAATTCTCTATTTAATTTAGTTGCTATTTTTTATCATCTTTTCGATCTTCCAAATAGTAGTCGATCTAGTCAATTTCGGTACTCGATAAAATAATTAGTCCTTGTGGGTTCGACACTCTTTTCACTTAACTATATTACTTGTTGCGATTTTGTACGCTTGCATATAAATCACATCAGCACTGAACTAGTTATATGGAGTTAACGTGTTGCTGACGGGCTCGAACGAAGAACAAGGCACCGAACTCATGGAATAGAGTTAACGAGTTGTTGACGGAGCTCGAGAAAAGTTCGGGGAACCAAACTTGTTGTATGGAGTTAACGAGTAGTTGACGGAGCTCGAGCGAAGAGCAAGGTGTTGAACTCGTTGTGTAGTGTTGACAAGTAATTAACAGAGATCGAGTGCAGTGCAAGGCATGAAACTCGTTGTACGATGTTAACGAGTTGTTGACGAAGCACGAGCGAAGAGCAAGACACCGAACTCGTTGGATGATGTTAATGAGTTGTTGATGGAACTTGAGTGGAGAGTAATGCATTGAACTCGTTGTATGGAGCGAATGAGTGGTTTGGCATAGCTCGAGGGAAGAGCGTGGCAACGAACTTGTTGTATGGAGTTAACGAGTTATCAGAGGAACTCGGAAGATGAGCTAAGCACTGAACTCATTGCTTGGGGTTGATGAGTTTTCGGTATTCCGCGTCTTCTTGATATTGAAGTGAAGTCCTTTGCATTTGTTTAGCGTTGAATTATTTCCGTTCTTCTCTGACAAGTAGCCGTGTATCCCGAATGAGGTCCTCAGGATGCCGAGCTTGCTCCCATTCGCAAGCTACTCTTGGTGGAGTTGGGACTTTTCTGTTTGTGCGGTGCATTATGCGAGACAGAGTTGGAGCTTTCCCAGGTGAAGGTGGTGTTAATCGGGTGAAGGTGTGGGAGAAAACAGATAGGGAGTTTATATTTTGAAGGAAACTACTAATATCTGACCTTTGATCGTCGCCATGAAAAGTGGTTGAAACTGCTGAGATTGAATCTGGATCGTTGAAAGAACACCGTGATCAGGATCAGACAGCTGCTGACGCGGCCGATGGACATGCAAAAAGTCTGAAACTCCAGGGTCGGCCCTGCCGACACCCTCCGACGCTCAAGTCAGAACCAGAGAGAGGAAAAGAGTTTGAAAGTAGAAAAGATTGATCATCTTTTGACTGAGGGAGGGGGAAGGGTATTTATAGGCCTGTGAATCGGTTAGAAGATTGATATAAATTTGATATCTTCTGTACATTCCCTCTTTTAAGAGAGAGAATCAATTGCTCTTTCGTTGGGATAAGAGATTTTACTTACAGCTTTAATGGGATGGGTGTCTATTCTAGTAGGCCCAGTGGCTTTGATGGGCTTAAATGTGACTCATGTCTTATTTATGAGCCTAGAGAAAGCCTGAACCTGTTAAAAATGCCCATTATTATTAATTTGCTGATAGAAGCTTGAAGATCTATGCTAAAATCGCACGGTCCTGATTAACTGCGACTTTTACCATTATCAAAACACCCCATAAAGAAAAGTTAACAGGTCCATCTCTAAAAATTTAAGCATAGGATGCAAATACTTCCATGTTCTTTTTTTTTTTTTTTTGATGATACGGATAGAGTCAAACGACTCCAGCCAGCAAATATTAATAAATAACAATCAAATAGTTACAAGATAGGTTTTACAAGCGGTAAAACGATGCAAAATCTAAATGAGATACAGAAGCCGAGGGTACCCAAGCCAAATACCAAACCGAAACAATGGTACATAAATTAAACAATCAAACACACAGAACTGAACATGCAGCATCCTCAGACCAAGGAGCAAACTCCACCAGCGATGCAGACGAAGACCGCACTGCAGCCCCGGGGAATCCCAAGGGAATCCGCTCTGTCTCAGAACGCAGGCGAACACCAACACTACGGGAACATATATGGAAGGATTCGGAGCTTCGAGAACAAAGCAAGATCAATCGCAACAAACAACTGATGCTGCACAGAGGAGTCGCTACATAGCGCAGAGACGAAATGGCCAGAGACATAAATGCAATACAACCAAGAAACCAAACGCCACGCTATCCCAGAAGCTCACAGCAGAACAATAGAAGCATCTAAGCAAGGGAGAGAAAAGACAACACAGAGCAATATAAAACATCCATTAATGATGATACTGAATGAAGGAGCGCATGGGGCCTACTCCCATTCATTAACGACACCCTTCATTGGGCTAGAAAAATAGCAAAGATACAGGATACTCTTCGGAAGATCGAAGTTAAGAAGAAAAGAAGTACAGACTAAAACATAACTAGAACAAAAGGAAAGTAAACAACCCATTAGAAATAGTCCCTGATACTCCCCAGATCAAAATTGATCCATAGAAGCTACAACATCAGCATCATCATAGCCAACAAAAAATGAGCCCTTGGAGCTGGGGCATACGCCTCCCCAAAAACTATGCGGAAGGACTGCCAGCCCCGAGCCAGAGACACCGCTCCCAAAAAACAGAAACTGAGGTGTCAATACACCCCTTAACCCTGCAAACATCACAACGCGAAAAGAAGATACATGAAAAAAAGAGGATAAAATAGACAGATAAAAAAGAAACAAATCCAAAAGATGAAGCTACAGACAAAAGAAGAGCGCCTTTGACGTCCAACATAAATCCCATTGAGAGTAAAATAGAATAGCATTAAAAAGCATTTAGATTTCGAAGACACTGAAAAGCATTCTCTAGTCTACCAAAGTGAAGAGAATCTTTAGCTTCGGATTTTAAAGAAGATGACCAAAAGTTGAAAAGGAATAAGAATTCGTCAATTATAGATCGGGAGGACGAAATAGAGTGACGGAAGATCCTTTTATTTCTTTCCATCCATGTTACCCACACGATGATTTGAAACGACAAATACCACGATATGTGATAACTGTTATTAGAGGGGGGCGAAGCCCAGACGCCAGCTAAGCTTGAAGGAGTGGCTGGCACTTCCCAAGCGAGCGCGGTAATTTTCCAGAGAGGACGCGAGAATTCGCAAAAAATAAATAAGTGGTCCACATTTTCTGGTACAGAGGAGCATAATGGACATAATTGGCCCCACGCTAAATTCCTCTTGTTGAGAATCTCAACCGTCAATAGCTTGTTGTTAAGGGCAAGCCAAGAAGAATTTTCACTTTAAGTAGGGCACAGGTCTTCCAAACAAGATCCGCGAATGGTGCAATAGTGCCCCTAAAATTGAGAAAATGGTAGAAGGATTTAACAGAGAACGAGCCCGATCTTTTCCAACGCCAATAAACATCATCCTTATCCTTCCACTCGTAATTTGAGATAGAATAAAGAAGATCGTTAAAATCGGATTCTAAGTGAGAAGGGATATTGGTCAAGAACGGGATCGACCATTGCCTAAGGGAGTTGGAAAAAATAAAGGAATCGGCTATAGAGGCCATGGGATTGGCGGCTAGATGGAAGAGAGCCGGGTAAGTTGTAGCGAGCTTAGTGTTACCAATCCAGTGGTCAGTCCAGAATTTGGTCCTGGATCCACTAGCACAGATGTGGGCTAAACCACATTGGAAAGCTTCTGATGCTTTCCCAACCCCCTTCCAGAAATGAGAGGCGTTACGATGACTCGAGAGAGGGAAACTCCACCACTGATTTGCGGTGAAGCACCTAGACTTGATACTGTTGATCCAAGGTAGGTCTTCCCTGTTAAAGAATCTCCAAAGCCATTTTCCCAAAAGAGCCAGGTTCTGGTGTCTGAGATTCAATACTTCCAACCCCCGAGCTTCCTTGGAAGAACAAATAAGTTTCTAGTTGCATAGGTGCGAGCCAGGCTTGTAGATGGATGATCCAGACCAGAAGAAATTGCTTCTGATCTGATTGATCCTCTTGATGACCCAAGCGGGAACGAAATAGAAAGACATCATATAAAGAGGGATAGCGGAAAGAACAGAGTTGAGTAGAATCAATCTACCTCCTCGGGAGAGTAGTTTCCCGAACCATATAGAAAGTCTGCATTCAACTTTCTCAATCATGGGGTGCCAATCCGCTTTATGCAATTTGCCCCATCTAAGGGGGATACCCAAATAAGTGATGGGAAACAAAGCTATAGGGCAATTAAAGAAATAAGAAATTTCAATTTGCCTGTTAGGAGATCCCCCTAACCAGAGAACGGAAGACTTGTGAAAATTGATAGAAAGCCCTGATGCTAGTTCAAAGCAATGGAGAAGGAGTTTCAGATTCCGAAGCGATTGGGTGTTCGGTTTGGTGAAAATGATCGTGTCGTTGGCATATTGAAGGTTTAACACTCCATGAAAACCATGAAAGTTGCCAAGACCATCAATGACTCGAGCCTCCCAGGCGTTGCGAAGGAGTTTACTAAATACATCAGCCACTAGAGAGAATAAAAGGGAAGAAAGTGGATCTCCTTGCCGAAGACCACATTTGATTTTAAATTTGTGACCCTCAACTCCATTGATAAGAATAGATGAGGTTCCAGAGAAAAGGCTGGATTTAATTCAGGCAATCCACTTGGGACCGAACCCTCTATTAAGAAGAATATCAAAAAGAAACTCCCAGCTAACGTTATCGTAAGCTTTTTGGAAGTCAAGCTTAATGTGGATACCTTCCGAGTTAGTTTTTTCACAGTGTGAGATAACCTCTTGGGCCGACGCTACACTATCAAGGATGAAACGATCCTTGATGAATCCCGATTGAGCGGGATCAATGAGAGGCGATATCACAGCTCCTAGTCTAGAGAAGAGAACTTTCATGATAATCTTGAACGAAGAGTTGATCAGACTAATAGGCCTAAAGTTAGCCACAGTGTTCGCTCCCATCAATTTAGGGATGAGAACAATATGAGCATAATTGATGCGATCAAAAGAGAAAGTGCCTTGATGGAGTTCGGTGAACATGAGGAAGAGATCGTCTTTCAGCCAATTCCAGAACTTTTGGAAAAAGAAGGCGGGATATCCGTCCGGTCCTGGAGCGGCGTCACTTTTTAAGGCAAAGACAGTTGCTTTAATTTCTTCCATGGAGAAAGGTGCCTCAAGAGAGGAGAGGTCATGGGCCTGTGAGCCGTAGAGATGGTTCCAATCAAGTGAAATGGCTCTAGGCTTAGATGAACCAATGAGATTTTTATAAAAAGAAAGGAAAGTTTGGTGGATTTCGTTATTGGAAGAACGTTTGATCCCGTTATCAATGATCGACGAGATACGGTTACACCGTTGCCTGTGAGAAGCAAAGTTATGGAAGAATTCAGTAGTGCAATCTCCTTCCTTGAGCCATCGAAATCTGGCTCTTTGAGCCCATTTTAGATGATCTTGGAAGAGGAGGTCGGAAAATTCCCGTTTGCAAGCTCGACGTTTGTCAAAGAGGGCTGCGGATATCGGACCTTCCTCTTCCAACTTATCAATAGATTCAATGGAAGACAAGTAAAATCTTTTAAGGAAGTTGGTATTGAACTATCTTTCATTGCGCCAGATTTTACAACCAAATTTGATAGCATGGAGTTTCAGGAGAATGCTTCCCAGTCCGGTAGAACCGAAAACTGCAGGCAGGCACTCGATGATCATATTGACGAAACATTGGTCTTGTAACCAAAATTTCTCAAATCTGAATTTGTGCGAATGAGGGAAGGGGAAGTTAGAGTATAGTACGATAGGAACGTGGTCAGATAAGGGGTTAGGCAGAGCCTTAGCAAACGAATTGTGAAATTGGTTAATCCAGTTTTGGGAAACCAAGAAGCGGTCTAGTTTGGCCATCGTTGGAGATTGACGAAGGTTAGACCAAGTGAAGGATCTACCTGATAGTGGAATATCAGTCAGTTGCATCATTCGGATGCAGTCATTGAACATGGCTGAGAGGTGAATAGGATGGGACGAATTCGATCTTTCGGTCGCAAATCTGGTAACATTGAAGTCTCCGCAGATGATACAGAGACCGATAGAGTAAGGGAGAAGCGATTGGAATTCGTTCCAAAAAAGGTGACGCTCGTCAGAAGAAGAGCGTCCGTAGACCGAAATGACCGTGATGTCACAGTCGAGCGTCGACCAGTACAATTGTACAATGAGGAAAAAGTTGAGATGCTTAATCAATTTAAGCGAGAACACAAACTCTTTGAAACCTAGGAGAATACCTCCCCTGGATCCAATAGCATCGAGTGAAATCCATTTTGATATAATGGTGCCTCCGATGGATCGAAGAATCACAGGAGAGGGATATTCGAGCTTCAATTCTTGAATAGAAATAAGGTCACAATGGGTGGATGAGATAAGGTGAAAAATCGCTCTCTGTTTGATGGGGCAGTTGAGGCCCCGAATGTTCCAAGAGAGACTAATCATAACAACCAGAATGCTCCTTAACTCTGAGACGTTCTATCTCCCTAATGGAAGAGATAACCGACGAGGGATAAGAATTGAATTGAAACCCTAAGTCCAGAGAAGATTTGATAAGTTCTTGATCAGATAAAGAATCAAATTGGAATTGAAATACTGATCCCAGAGAAGAGCGAACTGATTTGGGGGACGGACAACTAATTTTGTCAGAACGTAGAGAATCCTGAGATGACAAGTCCCCGGAGAGACGGACCTCCGATACTAGAGCTGACTTTTTAGCCAATAAACGTGCACTAGATCTGATGAGCCTGCAACGGAGATAACTCCCAGAGGAGTTAGGCTCGCCGCAGCCCCTAACCTCCTTAATCAGAAGACGGAGCGAAGAAACGAAGCAATCAGACTTGGGGAAGGAATTATAAAGCGAATGGGAAATAATTCCCTGGGAAATTGGCCGTGAATTAATACTTGACCCCGTCGCTAAATACGCGCAACGGGTTGAGAAGATGAAATTGTTAAAAGAGAAACCCAGAAATGCCTTTAAAGTAAGGTGAAGGTCGGGAGATACTACCGCTAAGTAATCCCGACGAGGCATTGGAGGGGATAATAGCCCTTAGGGGCCTCGAAAAGAAAGACAAATAACATAGAAAATCACTATCCCGCTGCGACGAAAAAATACAACTAGCACAGTAAAAATACAACACACAATTATGTTTTACCTTGTTGAAAGTGAAATCACGCTTCCGATCGGCCTCCTCGTCCGGAATCAGATCATCATGATCAATCCAGCAATCAGCTTGCACAATCAGAGAGCATTTGGCCTTAATGGTCGGAAGCTTAGGGTCCTCGGCGGTGATCGAGGACAAGTGTGCCAGTCTTTGGAAATTTTGCCAATCAGTTTCATAATGAGGGTTGACCTCCCACTGGGGCCATTGGGAAGACTGAGAAAGCTCCACTGGACCCTTGAGAGAAGAAGTTTGAGGCGGTTGAGAAGAGGACGGGGCTAGCTACGGGAGCTTGGGAGGGATGGTAGGTCGAGGAGCTGCAGATTGGGTAATCGGAGCTGGAGGAACAGGATTAGATACTTTCCCTACCTGGAGGGATGGGAAATCCGAATTAATCCAAACCAAATTTGGAGGTTTGGATGGGGAAAACTTTGGACCAGCAGAAGGAGCCAGTGGCTTAGTAGAGAGGGGGGCCTTTTTCTTCGAGGAATATTTCAGCGATCCCTTCCACAGAGGTTTGGGGGTAGTAGAGGAACCGGGGTGGAAATGAACAGCAGAGGCTATCTTTTTGGAAGGCTCCTTCGAGGGGCCTGGGGGAATCACTGAAATATTCTCACCCGACACCACGGAATCGTGGTATTGCACCGTAACAGGGAAAGAAACATTACCATCATTGAGCACATAAGTTTCGATCCTAGATTGAAGAACAGGGATATCAAAGATCGCCTCCACCTGCATGCACCCCGAGGCTAATTTAGCCGAAGAAGCAATGCTGCTGATATCACCAATACACTTGGACATGCTACCCACCAGTCGCAGAGAATCGCAAAAAGGTGGTAATCCAAGTAGCGAAACCTTGGTGGAGATACGCTCAGCTATGTTAGCCGGGGCACACGCTTGAACCCACTTGCGAATAGATAAAGATATCTCTCCAATCTTTAAAGAGGAGTTGTCAATGAGATCATGGAGCAGTTTGGGAGAAGGGCAGACGATGATAACATCTCCGTTAGAGCAGGAACCACGGAACCAGTCCCAATCCTTGACATTGCAAGAAATGCATAGAAAAGAGTTTAAGGTGAAGATCGGGATGGTACCTCCGCTGAAGGAGATAGCTCCATAAGAATCAAAAAACTTCAAACGATCAGATAATTCAGTGCTGGGGATAAACACTTGTGTAACGGCCGGAATTGAAGGAAGCATCTGAGACGAAGAACGAGAGATAGGAGGTTGAGGGGTGGCATCGACCAATCGGTAGATGAGCGAAGGAGTTGGGAGGAGAGGAGATTTGGAGGAGACTTTTTGCTTCTTAGCTTGGGTCTAATTAACAATGGCCAACTTGCGTTGAAGAGATGGGAAGTCAAGTGCCGCTAACACAGACTCCGAAATAGGGACACCCAAGGTCAGACCAAGCACCTTCTGTAAGGCAAAGCAACAGGGACGGGCATGGCCAGATTTGAGACAGAATAGACATTTCATGGTGGACAAGCAGTATTTTTTTATGTGACCAGGACGGAGACACTGAAAGCAAACGATTAACGAGCGAGACTGGGAGGATGAGGGGGGAGCAATAGATGAGAGAGGATGAGGGAATCGGTGGAGGGATAAACTTAGAGAAGAAGCTTTGGGAAGCTTCCCCTCACGGGGCTTGGTGGGCCCAGTTGGGAATGGCCCATTACCACCTAATAACCCTTCCACTCTTTTATTTTTTGATCTTTTGACAATCTCAACCCACGGAAGATCCATGGGCCACAGAATCCACAGCAAGGAATGAGGCCCACAACAGAGAGAGAGCGTGGATGCAACGACAGGGAAATGAACTTTGAAGAGGAGAAGGAAGAGAGGAAGAAATTAGATTAGAGGCGGATAATCGAAATAATAAGCCTGATCGGTATGCCGCGGGCAGCTACGAGGAACAGCTCCGGCGAGAATGAACAGTACACTATGACTACAATTGAGACCAAGTCTGAGAATTACCGATCGAGACAAGAACCCTAGAGTCCCGAAATAGAGTCACTCGCAAAAACGAGTGCAACGGGAAGAAGCCACACTAAAATAGAGAAGGTATCGGAGAAGGAGAGGGGGTGGGGGAAGGAGAAAATGTTATGATAAGGCGATGAGTATGATGGTGCACGGAGGAGGCAGCCGCACCACTACTTGCCCGCATCACCAGCCTCACAAGAATCACCAATAAACAAACCAAACACACTCAAAATCACCTCCAAAGCAAATCCAGAGTGATAAAAAAGCTAGTAAAAACTTACAGTGCTCGGATGCCTCAGAACACAGTGAACGGCCGAACTCACCGAGGTAACTCTGCGGGAAGAAGAGGGCACGACTGGCGTCGCCAGTCAAAGTCGGAAAAGGACGAGAGAGCAGAACCTGATCGGGACAGGAGGGCACTGGTTGGGGAGAATATGGCCAACGAGCACAAAATGGGGAACCGCTCAAAGGGTTTGGAGAACTCGCTGAGACGAATAACTTTAATAAAAGGGAGGGAGGAGGACGGAGGAGAGATACGCCGGATCTGAGCTCGGAAGAGGGAGGGAGGACGGTGAGAAGAAATCGCCAATTTTTTCTGGAGCAGGTTTAATATATGTTTTATTAATGTGCAATTCTTGTTTGTATCTCTGATTGTCAAAGTTCATGTGCCCAACATCATGTTCTGTTTTTGGATATGAATACATTACACTGCAAAAGGACAATCTATTTTCCAAGAACTAGCAAACAAGATATATTTCCTATGTCAGTCATTTAATACAACAAATCCTGCAAAATATGCTGGGACATATTTCACAACATATGCAATGAAAAAATAACCAATTAATGAATAGCCTGGAGACCAACATATAAAATGCCAGGCTTACGCCATCTGAAGTTCGTTGACAGTGATAATTACAGTTCCTATAACACAAAGAAAACAATCCCATATTCATCACCAAGCTCAAAGAAAACCATCCTTTTTTTTAACGCAACCGAAGACTATCTCTCAAACTCAACTAAGAGAACAGAAGAATAGCATTGCACTAAAAGTCCATGTCAAGCATCCATTGAAGGTACTGAAAACTTCTCTGGATGAATGACAGCAAGCTATTCAGTTGATGGTGGTGAAGACAGCAAAATTTAGTATGAAGCCAACCAGCAAACCAACTATTCCAACAAAAGCAGCAAAGGCCAAGGAAAACCCTGCATCCCCCCTGCGGTTTTTACGTCTCCTAAACATTTCCTGAAACATTTTGGAAGAGTCATGGAAAAAATCATATATGCAAGGCCTGTGTATTTCCTAGTGAATATAAATTAAAACAGTATTAGAGGACGTACCAGCTCACGTACTAGTTGCTTATTTTGTTGAATAGTCGAATCCCTCTCTTGTTTCAGATGTTGCACAGTTTCAATCTGCACGAAAAGAATTCAAATTTAACTTATATAGGAGATGTAAGCACACACTTTAAGCACCTTACAACCTTAAGGTACATGCACGATTAACAGAAAAAACTTTTGAGAAACTAAATAGAAGTATTGCTACTGCTATGCCACAGCTGATGCATAAATCCCTCACTTACATGCTATAGTCCCATGAATATTATTGTTAGATATTGTATTATATATATTTAGTCCATATCAGGTTATGTATCAGTTTAGTATTTGGTTCCCTCCTATATATAGGAGACATTGTACTTCAGTTATATGAAATTCAATAATCCAATAATATTTTTCAATCTCTCTGTTAACCTTATTATGGTATCAGAGCAGAGCAGTAATATTTTAAATTTTTCTTTCTCCAAACCCTAACCCGAATTGCTGTTATCATCAACAACAGCAAACCCACAAACAATCCTCATCAACCACGGCAACGACAACCATCAGTGATCATCAACCACAACAACCATTGACATCTTTGTCATCCCTAATTCCCGTCTTCATCATTACATCCCCTACCTCCTACTGCCTCCCCGAAACCTAGCCCCTCGACCTCCCACCTCCCGTTGCCTCCCTCCTACCACCGTTCCCCAAACTCCTCCATGCACCCGAAATCCCCCCCCCCCGACCTTCTTCACCGACGGCCACCAATCCCGAACTCCAATCCCGAGCCGCAACTCCATAGAAGTCCCTCCTCCGCTGCCTAGCCGACCCTCACCCCTTAGCCGCCATCACTCCTAAACCCTAACCCTAATTTGTTCTCCCCAATCTAAACTCAAGTATCCAACTCCACAATCCGACCCGAAATCCACATCCAATATAATACCCGTTCAAAAAAAAAATCACCGAACCCGAAAACCGAACTCGGCCTAAATCCCACCCAAACCCACATTACAACCCCAAATCTCAATCCACATTAGAACCCTACCTGATATCTACCAATTTGTTGCTGCTGCCGTCGCCACCATCGCCGCCGCCGCCAGTCGTCACTTTCCAAAACAAAAAAAAAACAAAACAAAAAATAAAAACAAAAAAAATAAAAACAAAAATAAAATAAAAATAAAAATTGCAGGTACTTCTCCAATTGGAACATAAGTTTCCCCAGTATTCTTCCGTCTCTACTGGCTCCCCCGTATCTACATCCTCCTCTTCCTTCTCCCTCACATCTCGATCCTCTTCCAGATTCAAACAACAGCAGTGTCGCCCTAATCCTCATTTTGGACTTCTACATCCTCTCAGCACCGTCCCTAATCCTACGCCACCTCTTCCTCCGACACCAGCAACACCATCCAGCTCCCTATCCCGATCTCGGCACCAGCAACATCCCTGTCTTCATTTTGATCTCTGCCACAGCAGCACCGATCTCATTCCTCCTCACCGTACTTCTTCTCTTACTTCCTCGGTCATGATCGTTACTACAACCTTGTCATCTCCTACTGATTAGGCTAATTTTCAATATCGTCTCGCTCAGCTGGAACTCCAGCTCTTGGGTCACTCTGTCACTGCTGGTCCCTCTGCCCCTGCATTCGCTGTTACTCCCGATATGAATTCTTCATGAATTTTATATTCTGGTGCATCACATCATCTTACTAGTAATTATACACTGCTCACCACCAGCACTATACTTCCCTCTCACTCTCCATCCCTACACACTGCAGATGGCTTACAACTTCTTACTACAAACTCAGGGTCTATTAGCTCTTCCACTTTCACATTGCCTTATGTTCTTTATGCTGCTCATTTATCCATAAATCTTATTTCCATTAGTGCACTATGTGATAGTGGTCTTATCGTTACATTTGATTATTTAAGTTGTTCTATCACCGATTCACACACTGGTCAGGAGTTTGGGCGCGCTAGTCGACTGGGTCGTTTATATCATCTAGATTTTCTTCATGCCCATAAATCCCATCCTCATTTTGCTGGTATTGTGTTCTCTGATATTGATCTGTGACACAGATGTTTAGGACATATTAGTGAGTCTCAACTCAAGACTTTAGCCCGAAGTGGTTCTTTCACTCATTTGTCTGATTGTTAGGGTTGTCATTTGGTCAAACACATAGCACTCCCTTTTAATCACAAAAACACTTCTCAAACCACTTATCCTTTTCAACTTATTCACTCTGACATATGGGGACCATCTCCTACACTACAAGAAAAACCCTTTTTCGCAACGCCAACTGTCGTTGCTAAAACTCGTTTGTCATTGCGAAAAATATTTTTGGCAACGACATTTGTCGTTGCAAGGTCGTTGCGCGTCGGGGCGTCGCGAAAGATTTTGACTACGACTTGCTGTCGTTGCCAAACATAAAGTTTTTCGCAACGACATTGCCGTTGCAATATATTTTGTCGTTGCCATACCTAATTCCACCCATGCTATGGTATAAAATCAATCGCAACAACCTTTGTCGTTGCCAAATATACTTCATATATTTGGCAACGACTCATGTCGTTGCTAAAGACATTTTTTTCGCAATGAATTATTGTCATTGCCTTACATTTTCTATTTTGGCAACGACTGCTGTTGTTAACAAAGCTCGACTGTTTTGCAATTATTTTTATAATTGCTTTGCATTACTTGTATTTTGGTAACAACTATAGTTGTTGCTAAAGCTATCAATTGTCGTTGCGAAAGTTTAATTCTTTTCGAGACAAATTATATATTGTCGTTGCATCAGCCTATCCAAACTAGCATACACTTCAAAAACATTAAAAACCAACATCATTCAAAAAACTATAATATTAACCTTGTCCAACATATTACATTTATGTCACATATAAGAAGCAATGCCCAAAATATTACAACCATCAACTTCTCAAAAAGATATCTAAGTATCTCATAATCATTTTCATTGTGCATAATAAGCTTAACCATGTTTTCTAATATTCGCTTGACATCTAAACATTGCAACAAAATTGGATGCAAGATTGAAAGAACTGAATCAACTTAGAACAAAAGAACATTTTGGGATGAATATTCTCAGAAAATACAAGTAGCAAAAAATTGGGACTGATGTTGGAGAGTTAATAACCTAAACCAACAGCTAACTCATATAAGATATAACTAAATCATACACTGTCAAAATATGATACAAAAATATATGCTCCCGGACCAATGGCTTCATTCCCTAATTCTCCAAATACAGTTCCTTCTCGTGGTACCTACATATTTGAAATAATGATTAGTCCAGCAGTATACAATGAAACTATGAAAGATTGCCAAAACTATTGGAACATGTATGCACAAAACAATACAGCATAATAGTGCCACTAAAATTAATAGTACCTTGATCATTCGAGAAATTTCATGCACCTCTATTTGTAAGTTGTGCCAACAATTCTTGTTTTATTGCATCCATTGCACGCTGCATATCTTCCTTTTGTTGTTCAATTTGTCTTGTTGTTCTTTCTTGAGTTTCTTGCAACTCCTTTATCATTTTCTGCTGCTCTTCAATCTTCTTTTGTTGCTCATTGATCAAGTTTTGTTGCTCAAGTTACTGTCTTCCTTTATAATAACCTTTTAATGCAGTTCCCTTGCCACGAAAATATCCTGATCTAGGCTACAAAACATCTAGAAGCATCTCCTCTTGAGTCATTGAATCACCATGTGCAGCAACTGCTACTTTAAGTTGCTCCTAATTAAATAACAATAACAAAAAATAAAATTTACCATGAAGCATCTTACAAAAATATCTTACAAAAATATCGCTAAAATATTCTCTTCCTTTATTTAACCTTTATTATGTACCATGAGACTTGCCTTCCAGGAATTATGCATAAGAAATAAATATTACTGTAAATTTTCCTATATTTACAGTAATATAGGAAAATCTAAACCTTACTACTCTGTATAATCTTAAAATAAGTTAACCTTAACCATTGTGCATATTTGAAATAATCATTGTCTTAAATAAGTTAACCTTAACCATTGTGCATATTAAGTTTAATTACCAGTTTCAAGATTTTGATCTAATTTGGTTTCTTACTTAATTTATCATATTTGAATAATATTATTGCAGTTGAAGGAATTAGTGTTGTGTCGAATCAAGATGAAGGCGAAGGCTGAGAAGATGAACAAGGAAGAGAATCATGTGGAGGACGCCGCTGAAGGAGTGAGTCCTTCTTCTTATCTTGATCTTGATGAATTAGCAGAGTATGAGAGGGATAACTTTCCTTCACTGCAGATGTCCAAGTTTTCCAGAATGAATTAAGAGTAAAATAAGTTAACTGACTTCTGTCACTCTCATATCTATGTTAACATCTATCCAAGTTTTGGTCAGGTCTACCCCAAGTTATCCTTCCACTAACTAACATACTACAACTTCAAACTAGTACCATTTCTTTCCTTCACTGCAGATGCCCAAACCAATAATTAGGAGAGGGTTGGCCTGAGGTGTTAATATCTCTTAAGTACAATTATTGAACTCGTTCCTCACTCAAGCCTGAGGTGTTAAATTGAAGCATATCACAGGTATCACGAACATAACTGAAACAATTATAAGGTTTTGAACTAGCAAGCAAGTTAAATATAGACTAATCCTTTTAAATTAAAACAAAGGATTATACAAGCCATATATGGCCCTGAATTAGGTTTCCACTGTTTCAATATCTAAATTAGCTTTCTGGTCATTTTAAAAAAATTGATGGCAGATACATTAGGTTTAGGTGAATTTAAATTTAGCTGAATAGTTGATGCATAGTTGATGCAGTATCATATAATGAGTTAACGTTAAAGTTCAGTATCAACGTTGCTCACGAGCAAATAAAATAACCCCAAAGATGATCCGATTTGCATCGCTTATAGGAAAATTAATTTGACTAGCAATAGAAAAATTAATTTGAGCTCTATCAACTATGATGCCTCGTTTGATTAGCCAAACAAACCATGATACCTTGAACCAGGAAATTAAAAACTATTATATGGACTAATAAATACCACTTATACCAGTATATTGACATTATTTCCTTAAGATGCCTTGAACCATGGTAGGTCTGTAGCTTAAAAATATCAAAAGGAAACAACACACTATATATGGCCATATGAACATAAGATTCACACAATCAACAATACACGCAACAAAGTTCAAAAAAATCATTGAAAATTGTAGCCACCGGCAGGAAATATTGTAACTAAGAATCAAGAAGGTCAACTTTTTCAGTAGTAGAACTACACTTGCCATGTCATGAAACAGGAAGAAAGAACCAAACACTTTTGCAACTGAAACGCTATCAGTAATCAATGTCATACGCCCATTCTCTCAGAATAATCTAACATAATATCAGTGAGGAAAGGAAAACTCAGAAGAAGAATACCATTACACGAGGCAGGAGAGAGCTATTAGTTACCTCTTTGTTCATAGGGGAAGCTGACTAGATCTAATATATCAACCACCTTTTGTGGTCTCCATTGCTGTTTACAATCGCCAAGGTCATTCACAAACTGGCTTGGTATCAAATTGAACCCTGAAGGTGTTCAATTTAACACCTCAGGGTTGCTAATATCTCTTAAGTAGTAGTCATAAAGAGATTAAATTATCATCATTTGTTGGTCATATATTTGCACTTATTTCTACAGGTACAGTCTGCTGGATTCTCGGCACCCACTCCTATACAGGCACAGACTTGGCCAATTGTACTACAAAGTAGGGATATTGTGGCAACTGCCAAAACTGGTTCAGGGAAAACACTGGGCTATCTTAGTATTTTCTTCTTTTGCGAGGGACTTTGATATTGATTGTAGTAGAAAAAGATGCAACAAAGATTACGAGTTAACTTAAAGGCATAGCACAAAAATTTATGTCCATCAATCAATGAAGGCAATGTACACTACCATATAAATAAAGGCATAGCACAAAATTTATAACGTACATGTATCTTCTTAGATTGACCATCGTCAGCCCACTCAAGTTTGCCTTGGTCATTTTTTCTTGTGTGCTCCGCAAGCCAAATCACATCAGCACGTGGCTTCACTCCATTATTTTGTTGTTCCTAATAATGCGTAATGACATGTATGCCATTATTTATCAATTTCTTCCAAAAATGTGTAAAGATGAAAAAAATATCAAATTTATAATATTTACCAGTATTATTTCAAATTCAGCATATGACACATTCCCGGTTGTATGCTTTGTCCTTTTCTCAGAAAGACAATTTTTGGAATATCTTTCACTCATCGCCTACAATTCTAATGCATAAGATAGAAGTATAAATAAGATATAAATGATAATCTGTTAGTCTGGGTATCACCTTGAATTCTGCAGAGTCAAATCGTTGTACACAATGTTCCCACTGCTCTTGTGATAAATCAGGAGGATGATTTCTTAAGCGTTCTTCAATAGTTTGTCCACATTCCTTACTCTTATAATAACTATACAATCGAGATTTCCATTGTCTATAAAGTCGTTGCATGGTATCAATCGCAAAGGCTTGCATCTTGATGTAAGAACTACCTTCCTTAATCTCAAACTTTCCCTACAATAGGAAAAAAACAGAAAGTATTATAGAAATCTAAACAAAAGACAAGTTAGCAATTAAAAAAATATTTAAGAAAATTTACCTCTATTTCCTTCCACATCACATCACCAATTGCTTCCAAAAGCGTCTTTTCAATTGTTTACATTTAATGGAGCCCTAGTCCTCACCACACGACCACATTCATTCACAAAATATTGAGCATTGTCACCAACTGCTTGATCAATGTCATCCGGAATGTAAATTTTTAGCTTGGATTTCTGTCCTTTGATTTTCATGTCAATCACATGACTTTTGTATTTTCCCCTCTCCCCCTTTGCTTTTTTAACTTACTTGTGGCTAATGACAATTAAAGCTTAATATTAACATATTTAGATTTATATACGATGCATAAGAAATGTGTAGATTCATAAGAAAAAGGTATTTGTTTTCACCTTCCCCATTTTGAGTAGCGTCTGCGCTATTGGCTGAATGTGCAGAACCACGATTTGCTATCACTCGGTCATCTCACCGTCGGTTTAATCTATTTTCACCAGTTTCTTGTTCATCCCTTCTCGTGGGAGGATCCATAACATCTGGTCCTTCTAGGATCATGTTTAGCCTTTCAACTAAGTTGTTTTTTCTTTTCCTTGTAACTAACAGATCTGCTATGTGTACGAAGTTTTAAACAATAGGAGTAAGTTATTATCAAATTAAGTGGCAATTTCAACAATAGATAATTAGTTGTTTAGAAATTACCTCTACTCTTAGGTGAAATGAATCCCTCTGATTCATTTGCTACCACTTGATTTCCACTCAAATTCATATCCACATTATGGTTCTAAGTGTGCCCAATTCGATTCAAGGACTCCACCTCATTATGACTTGCTAAATTATGACTTTGTTCATTTTGCAGCTGGTTTGAAGAGCCTGAATAGCGCCTGGATATGTTAGGATTGTCTTCGTTTTGAACTTGATTTAAGAGTCTCCGAGATCCAGCAACCATAGTTTGATGACCTCCATGCCCTGTTTCATTTATGAAGTGGCCATATTATACTTAAAGTTCACTTGAGCTACAAAACAATCAAACCAATATCATGTAATAACTCATACCTTTTCCATCCTTATTGCGATTGCCCACATTCTTTTCTCCCCCTCTTCCAACCATTCTTTACCTGTATGTTCCTTACTTTAACATAAACCACTAGGAAACATTAGTTGTTATAGTCTAAAGAAAATATATATTTCATCTTTTGATAATTTTTTAAAAAAGAAATCGCATGCATCTAGTTTTATTCTAATAATGAAGACATTTTTTAAGACCATCTTTTGACAAAGTAAACCTATCTACGAGTATATATATATATATATTAGTAAATTAGTATATTAAAATAAAATTATTAAGCAACATCTCGACTAACTTAGGAATTCAAAAGATAGATCAGCTTAATGTTAACAGAAACTCAAAAGCTCCCCAAATTTTACTAAAAATGCTGATTTTATACAAAAAAATCTCAACAAAAAAAAGTTATTTAGAGAAGAAATAGTGTATAGCCATAAAAAATAAAGGGAAAAAAATTATACCAGTCCAACGCGGTGAAGACCACGCCAGCCCACAGCGGCAGAACCCCCTGACTCAAAATCTTGATCGCGATCGCGCTCCCAATCACCTCCAGTATATCAGCCCCAATCAACAGATTATGTTTCTCACCTCCTGCATTGATCGCGACTGCGATTGGGCCTAGAAATCAATAGACGCGTAACGTGAAGAAGGGTTTGGGGAATTTGGTGTGTTGGCGGCTAGGGCGGGATATGGAAAAAGTATTTGGTGGCGGCTAGGGCGGGATGTGGTGGCGGCTGTGGCGACTAGGGCGGGAATTAGGAAAGATACGACTAAGTATTTGGTGTGGTGGGTTTGGGGAATTAGGAAAATTTTGTGGTGGCCAGGGTTTGGGGAATTTGGTGTGGTGGGGGTATTAAGTTAAAATTTTTTTTTTAATATATTTTTGGCAACAGTACTGTCGTTGCAGTAGATATAAGGAAATATACGCAACGACATTTATTGTTTCTAATTTACACACAATCTGGCACAACGACATTTATCGTTTCCAATTTATACACAATCTGGCGGGGATGTGCGAAGGCCCGGGAAAATTTTATTTTATTTTTAGCAACGACTTTCGCGTTGCCGTAACTAATTTTCACAACGACTAAAAAGTCGTTGCCAAAACCTCGTTGCGAAAAAGGGTTTTTCTTGTAGTGCTACACCTTTTCACAAAGGTTATTTCTATTATGTTAGTTTTATCGATGACTTTATTAGATTCACATGGGTGTTTCTTATGCGCCAATGCTCTGAGATACCTGACATTTACCAGTTCTTTACAAACATGATTCACACTCAATTTGGTATCCATATCAAAAACTTTCGATCCTTCAATCTCATGGTACTCTTTGAGCAATTATTGTAACCCCCGGCAAAATTGAGTGATGACAACTTTTCTCCTCGTGTGTTATGCACGTGTATTTTGTACCGTTACGGGTAATATCCGTAACGTATTTTAATATAAATATTCTCTACTTGTTTTGCATTTTGATTCTTATATATATTTTTCATTCTCTCAAATTCGATTATGTATTTGAGTTTAAATTTTAACTCAAAAATTCAATATTCTGTTTTTTCGTGTATTGCACGTGTTTTTGGTACACGTGCCGATTACATATATTCCACCGTCACATGTAATATTTCTACATATTTCAATTATCTATTTTTATAATTTGCTAAAATTCATTTTATAAATTGAAATTCATTTTTCTCCTATTTTGACTCAAATATAAATTTTATATGTGTGATGTACGTGTTGATTACATTGTTGTATATATAAAATTACTGAAATGTATTTTCGTATATTGTATTTCGATTATTTATAAACATTTCTCCGATGATTAAATATATTTTTGTATTTTCGTATTTATTTTATGTGCGACGCACGTGTTTGCAATGCACATGTTAGTTGTATTCTCTTTCAAAATAAAATTTATGAAGTGTGCGGTTATTTTTATTTGTGTATGAAAAATCTAATTATAATTAAATTAAACTAGTTTCATTAAATACATATTGCATATTATAACATATGCATTTAATTTATTAAAAAGTTCTTAATAAATGGTGCGCACACACATTCGACGCACTTGCACGTATTTTCTCACCTTTTGGATTTGCTGGTCGGGAGATGAGTGAGAGAGGGTGAGTGGTTTAGAAGTAAGTTAGTGGGTAGTTAAATGTGTTAGTGGATAATTAATCAAATCTCATTAATTAAATCTCTTTTTAATTCTAAATGGCAACAAACAAAACAAAAAAAATGTGTGTTCCTATTGCCCTTGCTGCCGAAAGGTTCGCTGATGGTTCTTCTCTTGGGCGCAGTTTTCGAGGAGGCTTGGGGGCTTCTTTAGGGGTTCATTTTTGCTAGGAATTCTTCTCTCCAGCTTAATAATATAGTTTTATTAGTAGAATGTTAGATATGTGTGAATTCTTCTTTCCAACTTTTACAACGTATAAAATTGGATTTAAAATTGGAATGTTAGTAAGATGTACCTTATGAGGAATTAAGAGCCATTTAATTATCTTGTCAAGGTTGTATATGAGGTTTAATATGTGAATTAAGGAGAAAATGTGGGGATTGAGTTGAATATAAAAACGAAGTTTGGAACTAAATAAATACTAATTTACATTTTGATTAAGAAGAAAATTTTGATCCTTTTGACTAGAGGTATTCTAAGATTATATCCTTTGGATTAACTCGATCTAAAGTTAATTTGATGTTGTTAAAGAACAAAATTGAAAGTTGAATACTATATTGTTTAGAAAAAGAATCCATTGAATGTAATTACAATTAATTGAGAATCCTATTAGAAGGGGGTGAATAAACCATCTATTTTACATAGAGAATGTTGATTTAAAATTGTTGGATAAGACTATAAAACTAGTTATACAAATAACTGAGTGGTGAGAACAAAGGGATAATTGGATATGTGAATGAATAAAATTTCAAAATGTGAATAAAGAGTATGGATAACCCAGGATGCTGTGAACATGAATTGTGTTGATACTAGAGGCTAAGTGAGACCCAGGTACCGGCAAAGTGATGAAAGTGATTATTGAGATTTGAGAAGTGGCCAATATGGGCTATCGTTCTCGGTATATTGTTTAAGACCGGTAGGAGGGTAAGCTAGCTCTAGGAGGTATTATTATTCATGTTTAAATTTAAGGATAGGTACTAGAAGAAGATGTGATGAAACTTGGACAAACGTAAGTGGGGCGCCTCTATATAGTCTGACGGTGGAATCCTAGACTATAGACCCAGTTTGACGGTGGACTCTAGGACTATGGTTGTTTGTGGGGTGAGACTAGCCTCAATTAAATCCGAGACTACGATTGATCTGACGGTGGATTCCAGGATCATGAATAGTTAGGCAGATAGGAGGCAGATCTCCAATGTATATGTATATACCGGGGATAGAGGGGCACTTGCGGGATGTTTGCACGACGAGGATTCTGTATAGTTTGACGGTGGACTCTGGGACTGGAATTCGTGCTCGTGAAATGTCTAAACCTTAATTTTGTTACCGTAGTAAAATTTTCATAACGAGGGATTGAACCCTATAATGAGGAGTACGATAAGGGCTTGCCCTCGGACCTATGTAGTATGAGATGCATAGAATTCGAATAAGTATGCATTAGTGTCATCGTAGTGTGAATGTCTGCATAAGGCATTAAGTTCATATCATACACTGACACGACTAGGATAAGCACTTTTCCTGATTGCATTCAAGTTTGTGTTTGCTAAAGTAGAAGAATTGCTATATTATAGCATTGTGTTAGTCGTATGCAACTGACGTGCCCACAGTTTCCTAGTTGCAGGATTGGACTTGGCATGGGCTTGAAGTCACTATGATGAATAGTTACAAGATTGAAGAATTTTCATATTTGATGATTGTATTGTATTCGTTTAATTCCACTGTGTTGTTATAAAGAACATGTTGTAAAAAAAAAGTTTAAAATTCCTTGTAAATTTGTATGAAGTTGAAGTGAAAGATCATGTATTTTCTATGAATAGTCTGTGTTTGGAATTCGGGGCGTTACAATCATGCCCTCACATGTATGAGCAGAATGGTGTAGCTGAATGCAAGCATTGTCATATCTTTGAGACGGCTCGTGCTCTTTTACTCTCCTATTCTGTTTGTCGTTCTTTCTGGGCTGAAGCTGTCATGATGTCTGTCAGTCTCATTAATATCACCTCCTCGTCTGCCTTATCGGGCACATCACCTTATGAGGCTCTACGACGTTCACCTAGGTCTCAGTCCAGAACATAAAGGTTATCATTGTTTTCATCCTATGGTAGGTCGTGTTCGTATTTCCCGATATGTCACCTTTGTGGAAGACTTTCCCTACTACTTGACCTCTCCTGAGGATGCTGGTTTTCTCGATTTTCCAGTTGTTTGGCCTATCTCCCCAGCCATACCTTCACGCATTCCATATGATCCCTCTCCTTTGGCTCCTTTCCTATCCTCTATTAACGTTCCACCTATTGTTCCTCTTACAGAGACACCACCAACATCCCACAGCAACTTGCACCTTCACCACCTAAATCCCGACAGCTGCATTCACCCACTCTACCTATCTCACCCCCACACACTGCCATCCACCACTGGTCCGTCAGTCTACACATTGTACCACAGGCATTCCACCGGCACGTTACACACCTGATGCCACTGGTCCTTCTGACCAGTTTGGTTTTGCCACCCCTGCCTCCTATTCACCACAGTTTTATGCATATATCACTGCTATACACTCCACACGTAAGCCCAGAACTTATCAGGAAGCTATTCAATTTTCTGAGTGGCGAGAAGCTATTGCAGAGGAGTATCGTGCATTTGATCAGACTGGCACTTGGGATGCTGTTCCATTTCCAGTGGGCGTCCAGCCTGTTAGCTGCAAGTGGATCTTCAAGGTCAAATATCGACCTGATGGCTCCATTGAGCGGCACAAGGCTCGTCTAGTTGCCTCAGGATTTACTCAGGAGCATGACATTGATTGTGCTGAGAATTTTGTCCCAGTTGCACAGATGACTACAGTTTGCACCCTCCTCATCGTTGCCTCTATTCGCTAGTAGCCGTTATACCAGATGGACGTGAAGAATGTTTTTTTTCATTGTACCTTATCTGAGGCTATTTACATGCATCCTCGTCCTGGCCTTACCACTTCTCATCATGTTTGTCATCTATGTCAAGCAATATATGGCCTGAAACAGGCCTCTCGAGCCTAGTTTGAGTGTTTTCGCTATGTCATCTCCCAGGTTGGTTTCAGTCAGAGTTCACGGAACCACTTTATGTTTATGCGGTCATCACCATAAGGGAGAGTACTTCTACTATTATATGTTGATGATATGATTCTTACTGGAGATGAATCTGTAGGCATTGCATCCACCCAAGATTACCTTCACCAGCAGTTCCATATGAAAGATCATGGTAGACTACGCTACTTTCTGGGTCTAGAGATTGCCCATGGATCTCGGGACATACTCAATTCTCAACAGAAATACACATCAGATATTATCTTTGCTGCATGTCTCAATAACATACAGCCGATACTCCCTTAGAGCTTCATGTGAAGCTTCATCCTATAGATGGTGAGCTCCTTCCTGATCCTACGAGATACAGACAGATTATTGGACAACTTGTCTACTTAAGTATGACCAGACCCGATATTGCTCATGCAGTCAGTGTTGTTAGTCAGTTTGTTTCCGCTCCTACATCAGTTCACTATGGTGGTCTTCTTCGGATCCTCAGATATCTTCGAGGTACTACCACTCGCTGATTATTCATGCATTCTACATCCAAACTGGAGCTCAATGCATATTCTGATTCAGATTGGGCGGGTGATCCTACTACCAGACTGTCTACCACAAGTTTCTGTCTATTTTTTGGTGATTCACTGATCTCATGGCGAAGTAAGAAACAAGCAGTTGTTGCATGTTATTACACAGAAGCTGAGTACAAAGCAATGACAGCTACGTACTACTAAAGAGATTGTTCATGTTTGTTGGCTGTTTTCAGATATGGGTGTCAGTCTTACAAGAGCTACTCATCTTCATTGTGATAACCGGAGTGCGCTGCACATTGTAAGCAACTCAGTCTTCCATGAGCAACCGAAACACATAGCGATAGATTGTCACTATGTTCGTGAGCGTTTTGAAGCTGAGACCATTTCGCTTCATTCTGTTACCTTTTCACAGCAGACAACAGACTTCTTCACCAAATCTCACACGGTTAAGAGGTTTCGTTACTTAGTGGGAAAACTCACACAGTACGACCCACCGTGAGTTTGAGAGGGGATGTTAGATATTGTATTATATATATTTAGTCCCATATTGGGTTATGTATCAGTTTAGTATTTAGTTTCCTTCTATATATATGAGACATTGTACTCAGTTATAATCAATCCAATAATCTCATAATATTTTCCAATCTCTCTGTTAACCTTATCAATTATTTTATGATGTAAGTGCATGCATGCCTCTTGAACCAGAAATGAAACTGAAACAATTGTTTCAAAAAATTACTAATAAATCTCAATTTCAGTAAGAAAGAAAAAACACTCCTCTATAATTTAACCTTGGGTTTCGATAATCAAGAGTACAAAATTGAGAATTCTGGTTAATTAGTTAATGAGTTTGGACTTGTGGTCCACTTACCCATAGAGAACAAGATAACAAGAAGACCGAATATTAAACACAAACGGACACTTCACATTATCATTCACTAATTTTTAACCTGCATCGGACCTTGCAGCCTTTATACAGGCTACTATAATATATGTCTTGAACACCATAAGTTATCAAAAAGACAGTATGCTCTCCAGGTACTGAATTTGAACTTTCTTTTTGCTGACTCACGTGGTGTGAGCAGTCTCAAACCTCATGTTAGAGTACTAACACTTAATTCTCAACTCAAGAAAGCCAAATTTAGGAGTAATTTTATACTATTATTTCCTTTCATTAGGCTCTTGCTTCTTTAATATTGTTAATTTTCCGCAAAACACAATCACATGAGAAAAGAATAATACTGGGAGAGAACACAGCGAAAGGTGGGATCACAACAGGATTCTTACTTAATTACTCGACAATTAGTAATGAAGATTGTAGACTTTATGCAATTGATTCTGTTCTATTTATTACACTGTGTTGTTATTTCCAAATAGCCAAAACAGCAGCAAAAAATCTTGATAGCCCATAGCTGATGGATTATTGTGGATCTTAAATCAACTTAATTGGACAATTTGGAAGGAAAATTGTGGGTAGAATCCCCTATTGTTTCACTAACAGAAATTAATAAAAGACTACCATGAGCTTCGCTCTACCTATAATAAAAAATGACACCTTAAAATGTAGAACGACCAAAAAAAAGGAAAAAAAACAACCCACCAAACATAACCATTCTACAGCAATTGGAGGCCCTAGCTTCTTTGGATGGAGTTACATAATTCCCAATATTTGGAGAACCCTTTGTCCTACTCGGATAAATACTTGAAGGAGGTGAGGAACACTTCCAACTCCATCTAGACCAACAGAGAACTCTACTTGTTAATATTACACATTATCCCCATGCAATTCTGTACGTGGGAATGTGCAAGGGCAATCTCATATTCTCACTTGGATTACCTTGTTTGGTATGTGGCAAGCATAGTTTTGGAATGATTGATAGATTTTCAAGAGAATCAAAATTTTTTGTTGGGAAGGATTTCCATTCCCCCAAAAAATCGTGGGATTTGAGGATTCCCATGGAATTTCCATAACAAACAATAAAATAATCCAAAAAAAACTAGAATAAAAATATATATTCCTCCCTAAAATTATGGGATTTGAGCATTCTCATGTAATTTCCATAACAAAAAATTAAAAAAAACCCAAAAAACTAGAACAAAAAATTACAATAATAAATGATTCCCGGAAATGCAAAGTACTATACCAAACGCGATAATGCAACATTCCCGGGAATCTTCATTCCCACCCTCACATTCCAGAGAATCCTTTCAGTCCTAAGAATTTTCCAATATGTGTACCAAACGCCCCCTAAGAAAATAATGCATTTCATCGTAACTACTGGCTACAAGCTATCCACCAATGATTCTTGATACTTGGATAATACTTGAAGGAGGTAAGGGACACTTCCAACTCCATCAAGACCAAGACAGAATCCTACTTGTTAATATTACCCATTATCCCCATGCTAATCCTGTAAGAAAGCAATGCATTTCATCATAACCATTGGCTACAAGCCATCCACCAAATCTTTAATTGAATCAATCAACCCAACCACAACACTAGGCCCAGACCCCTGTTTGGCTCATGGATTTTGAAGTGGAAGTGGAGGGAAGTGGGGGAAATGACCATATTTTACATTTGAGTTTCTCCCACTTCTCCCACTTTCCTCTACTTTCCATCTAAAATCCATGTGCCAAATAGGGCCTCCACTTCTTCACATAATGCACCTTCACACAGAACTACAACCAAACACAAACCTATGCCAAGAGAAGCTTTTGCCTAAATAAAGAAAATTCAAGTATACTAGTACCTCGCATGGTAGGACTTGTAGGTAATCCAAATTGCTTTCTCTCAAAACCTCATGGATTCTTGATACTAGAACAACAGGGGTGTATTGGATTGGAATTTGAAAAGAATTTAAAAGAATGTGAAAATCCTAGTGTATTCTATTAGGATTTTAAAGGAGTTTATAAAAGTCACAGTGTATTCAATTGAGATTTTAAGTGATTCTATTCAATTCTTAGTGTATTCAATTGAGATTTTAAATGACCCCATTAAATTCTCAGTGTATTCAAAAAGTTATTGATTTTGGTACAATTGAGAATTTGGAGGATTTAGATGGAATCTAGGGTCTGAGGTATAAATACCAAAAGCCTTTGCAATTCTCACCTTCTTTGTAGAAACTTTCAAGCCATTGGTGAGTATGGTTTTGTTTCTTGTACATATGCCCCAAATTATCCCCAAATAAACACAAACCCTAATCCCCTTCTCTCGCAATCGTCTTCTTCCTCCTCTCTTCTACCTCTCGACCTCCGATCCCCACGCAGAGGCCTAATTCAACCCAAACCCTAATTCAACCCAACCACCGATCCCCACGCAGAGGCCTCCATCCGCCTCCTGAAAGACAATGGAATCAATTTCAATCGAAATCAACGCGACGGAGTTGATTCAAAAATATTCTCAAGATTGCTATGGCATAAATTGGTTTCTAGTTGCAGGTATAGGACGAAGTGGATAACGTTCCATGGTTTGTATGATGTGGCCTATATAGTGAAATTATTAACTAGAAGACATATGGTATAGAAACAACGAGTATTGAGTTGATGAGGAAATGTGGTAGAGTTATGATGCCTAACGGGAGAGTTGGTGCTCCTTATAGATCTTTTGCTCCATGACTTTGGTTATCGGGTATTATTAGTTATTATTATTTTATGCTATTTCATGTTAAAACAACGAGTATTGAGTTGATGAACTCATCAACAGCTCTCTCATGTAGGGCTCTTTCTTTTTTGCTGTTACTTTTGTTTATGTGGGTGTCCTAGTACTTCAGAAAAATCTTATGAGAATGACATTTTTATGACTTGCAAGGTGCCTTGATATTTATTCGTACTACTCTTATGAGAATGACAATCTTGTGTAGGAAATGAACTAATTATAAAGTTTATTGTCATCGAATTCCTTCGAATTTCATTAAATTTATAATAAGAATTCCATCAAACTATTTTAAAATCCTTATAAATCCAGTCAAAGTTTTAGGTGAATTCTCCATAAATTCCTTAAATACTGGGATTCTCAATTCTTTTAAAATCTTTTGAAATCTCAATCCAATACACCCCTGCAAATGACAAATGACCATATGATTTGCAACTCCAACCATATTTCAAATTGTCGTCCTCTTATACCTCCTTCCTTTACAATAACTCTTCCTGATGGTCATACGAGCATATATAGTCAGTGTAATCCAAAATTTGGGTATTTGGCACTTAGAAATAGAAATTTTGAGTTGCTGCTGTAGTCGTCAAAAGCCAAAATTTAGATATTTTTTCAAAAATAGTAACAGACGAGGGAGCATCTTTCGTCCTTTGAATATTAAAAAATAATTTAAAAATTTGCACAAACGGGAGATGAAATTCTGTCTGAGAATTTTTTTAGAAGGATTTTTTTAAAAAAAATTGTATCCAGATGTATGCATAACAATTCCTATAGGCTCATTCCATCTCAGCCCTTGATCCCAAAATTCACACCAATCTCAAAGCTAATATGTACGCATAAAAATTCCTATAGGCCTAATTTTATAGAAACACTCTTCAATTATTTTGGGGAAAAAATTGATCGGACAGGAGATCAAATTCCGTCTGAGACAATTTTTTTAAAATTTAAAAAACTAATCACACGGTAAATCATTTCCCGCCTGAGACATTTTTGTTTAAATTTATAAAATTGATCGGACGGTAAATCATTTCTCATCTGTTCATTTTTATTAAAAAAAAAATCGGACGAAAGATCATCTCTCGTCTGATCAAATTTTGGGATAAAATTTTAAGTGGACTAAAGATGATCTTTCGTATATATTCTCCCAAATATAGCTGGTTACTATTCCCCTCAAACCCAAAATTTGGATATTTAGTCAACTACTGCAGCACTCTTTTCCGATATTTAAAAAAAAAAGGTATTTAGCAAACAACTACAGCTCTAAGGTTCCCATCACACTTGGAGGATCTTTTAATCTTACTCAGGTATTACTCTAAACAATGTTTTAGATGCTTCTTCATTTAAAATTAGTCTTCTATCCATTCAAAAATTTACAATTGATCTGAAATTGTTACGTGACAATTTTTTTTGTTTTGTTGGGATCAATGAGTTATTTTTAATTAGAATCTCTTGACGAAGAAGGTGATTTGGACGGGACACCAACATTATTGTCTACTACTATATAAAGCCTTAAGTAAACCTAAAAGATAAACACCAATCCAGCTTATTGGGCCTGAATCTAGACAGCCAAAATAACACATAGCGCTGTCGACCGCACCCGCAGGTCGGTCGACCGCAATGTGTAAAGCCAACTCCTGAACTCTTGACCGGTCGACCATACGGTCGACTGCCTTGCTCTCTGTTGGACCATGTACAATCGAAGAACCTCCGTCAGTCCGGGTCAGTCGACCGCACCCCTGGTCGGTTGACCGTAATTCTCCAGACTGCACATTGTCTACTTATTGTTATCTTCTCATGCTGTCATCGTCTCCTCTTCTTCTCCAACTTCAAGTACTCCATGCCTAAGTATATTTGAGGCCACAATCCTAAAAATCTCCCACTTGGACCAAATACACAATGCTTCAATCATTACCTCGCATTATCTCTACCAATCTCCCACTTTCATAGAAGACCCAAGTACTCCCCACTCTTTTGAAGAGCACCTCCGCCACTCTACCACGTGAAGTGCACCAACCATCCCTCATCGCCTCATGAAGGATGTGCTCCACCAATCACGTAGAGCACGAATACCGGAGAAACAACCTCCCATGTCAAATTCTATGTTACAAGACTCCCCAACTCGCAGAATCATCATTAACACTGAACATGGTTCAAAGCCTTTCAATTCACTCTCTGCACCAGAAGTCTCCGTGGACGACACCACTAAATCCACAGACTGTTCAGCCCCTACAATCCCATTTCGGTTCATTGATATCACCACGCATATCAATACTAGTGCTTTCTACCACACATGAGCGACTTGAAGCTTCGTCTACCATATCGCAATGTACCCTCACCGAGGTAACGTCTTGCCCTCTAGAATTATTTCCATGGCCAGCAACTCTGACTAAATTAGTAACTATCCCTCCACAATTGAAAGAACTTGATTCTGGCTGAGAGTCAACTTCTGGAGAAATGCCCTTCATGTCTCTAAGCAAATACTGCATTCTCTCAAGCTTCCCTTTTGCAATCACCCTTGAACCTGCAGTCATACGCCACTCCCCACTGCCAACTATAGTAGACATATCCTCTTTGTCTAGCCTTCCAATCGAGATAAGATTTTTCTTCAAGTCTATAACATGGCTTGTCTCCCGTAAGATAACACTCTGATCATCATTGGCTTTCACGCGAACAATACCAACCTCACGTACAGGACACAGTGACCGTTTTCCACGGTCATATCTCCAAAAGAACTCTCCTTGTAGTCATCAAACACCTCTCTCCTCGAGTGTAATGAAAAAAGCTCCTGAATCAATACACTAATCTTAAGTGCCCAACTCCTTCCGAGCTGATAAGAATAACTCTTCAATGAGCCCCACTTAAGCTTTCTTTGGGTATCTCTCTTCGGTTTCTCTTGCATTTTCTTCATAAAAGCTTTAGAACTGTGCATCATGTGAACCCTTTTGTGACAATACCAACACTCAAATCCATGTCCCTCATCGTTGTCATCAGACCTACTCTCAGATGAACTACTCTGATCCTTTCTTCTTCGAATGCTCTTAGATCTCTCACGTCTCTTCTCAACTATCATTGTGGAATCTTTAGAAGATGATGATGAGAATCCCCCATTTCTCACCCTTCTCACATTCTGGTTCAGAATGCTACTCACCACATCGTATGGAGTCGTCGAATCTGTCATAGTGCCTATAATAGTCTATTCCACCAGACCATAACTATCATGAAAAGTCGACAGAAGTAACAATGACTTTTCCCTCTCTGAAATCTTTAAACCTACAGCTTCCATCTGGTTGTAAATCATACAATAATTGTTCACATGTTCTGCTACTGAACCCCTTTCAACCTCATATTAACAAATTTCTTCATACGAAGAATTTGAATAGATGTCAATGGCTTCTCATACATATCCGTGAGAATCTCCATAGCCTCCTTTGTGGTCTTTGCCTTCGAGATATGAAATAACGCCATCCTACCTAGTCCCAACAGAATCTGCCTTAGTGCCTTCTACTCCAAACGATTCCACTCTGCCAAGACCTTTGCCTCGTTGTCTCCACCTTCCGGCTTCTCATCAAATAACAGACCACCTAGATCTTTTTGACAAAGATATGCTAGCATCTGAATCTTCTACATCGTGAAATCACTCCCATCAAACCTCTCGATCTTCGAACTGCTATCGGCCATCTCGAACCCAGTACTCTATTACAACTTATTGCAAAATCTACCAACAACTCGTAGTGCTAATAGCAGAAACACACCACAAGAAATATAAACTTCCCAAGAACTAGAAGAACCAAGAATAAGCCACCACGATATATGCAAGATCTTACAAGAACACAATTAATATGCAGAGATAACCAACACTTTTTATTTCCTAAGAAATATAAAGATTACAAAGAGATTACAATTCTCAATATCTCACTCTCACCTTTGAAACACTTGGCGCAATCCACTTTTGAAGTTGAACAATGATAACGACTCACCTCTTGATCACATCGATACAAACCCTAGAGTCTACAACTATATATATAGCTCCCAAGTAAACCCTAAATGATAAACACAAATCTAGCATATTGGACTTGAATCCAGTCAACCCAAATAACACACAGCACCGCTGACGGTCAACCGCAACGGTAAAGCCAACTCCTGAACTCTTGACCAATTGACCATACGGTCGACTGTCCCGCTCTCTGTTGGACCCTATACACTCAAAAAACCTCCTTTAGTCAGGGTCGGTCGACTGCACCCTCAGTCGGTCAACCGCAACTCTCCAAACTGCACATCTTCTACTTGTTGTTGTCTTCTTATGCTGTGTTTGTCTCCTCCTCTTCTTTTCCAACTTCAAGTACTCCGTGTCTAAGTGTGTTTGAGGCCACAATCCTGACATAGCCTAGACAAAATATTTGACAGAATTATCTGATATTATTGATTTGGCTTATATTGATCCCGATCCCAATCCAAAAGATTTTGGCAATCCACTACCATTTCCGATACCGAGATTTTGAACCTTGAAATTATCTCTCTCGCTATCACTTGGACAAACCTCATGGACAACTTCAGTCAATTCAAGAGCCTTTCTCTATCACTCGACCAAATCTCACACATTCTGTCAACTTCCTTAGTCAATTCATGGTCTAACCTTGTCAACTTCATTCGAAAGTGCTTTTCGAGTCGTTTATTTTACCAAGCCCTCTCTATGAATAAGTATTTTTCTCGTCTTCAAGTTCCTTTCAATTCCAACCTTGTTGTGGTTCGGATTGGACAAATTGCCTCACCACACGTCGATCCAATAAAAGCTACTGTATTTTTCTTGGAAATCCACAAATCAAGGCATAATTTGTTGTTCATCAGCACTACTGTGTGAAATCACATGGTTAAATTATTTGTTACAAGATCTACATATTAGAGTCTACGGCCCAATCTAATTTAATCATCTATCCATCTCCTTATTTTCATGACGGACTATAATTTTAGCCACAATCTCAACTTCTTCTCCAACAGCTTCCCTTAGATTCTTTCTCGCTCCGAAACATGATCTTGTAGTCCTTTTAATTAAGTTTTTGCTTCTAAAGCACGCTTTTTCTTGCTCATTGTTCTCTTACTATGGATATTTCCTAAGCGGGAGATTGTTTCCTAAGCACTTATGGAAAATCATATCATAAAATTGATTCAAAAAAATTCCAGTTCTATTTTTCTGACAACCTTTTGGGGGTTTAATATTGAACATGCCACCCAATTTATTTCTTTGTAATTTAACATGCCACCCAACTTATAACGTCCCGAGATTAAATTAATGATGTAAGCTTAACCCTAGGTAAAGAATTTTTCAAGAGTATTAAAAGATTAAGTTTACCAAAGAGTAGTGCCGATTGAGTTAGAAATTAAATTAGTGATTGGTTTGATGGCTTTTCAAGAAACTAAATAAGTGAACAGTCTCAATTAAAGATTCAAGCCATTCAATAATGATTTGTATGCTATTTGGCAAGTAGAAGCACACATGCTCAGAAAATTTAGATAAGATTCTAGAGATGATAGGCAATACCACAATTAATGGAGGAATGAAAAGAAATTAGCGGGGTTCGGTGAAAGTGTCACCGCCATGGATGGAGAGGAAGAAGATGCCAATCGTTGAAGTCAATGGCGTTGCATTCCTCCATAGCTCATTCTCTTGATGTGAGGATTAGGGTTTAGGGTTTAGATGAAGATTTTGGGATTAGGGTTAGGATTTGAATGAAGATTTAGGGATTAGGGTTAGGGTTTGAATGAAGATTTGAATGGTGGGGCCATTAGGGATGGTCGGATGGTGAGGAAGGTAGCCAAGTGGGGTTCGGGAATGTTAGAGGGGATGGTTTTGGTGTCTGGTTGGGGGAGCTAGGGGGTCGGGGTGATCATGTGAGAAGAAAGAGGGAGCGGGTGGGGGTTGTGGGGCTTCGGGAAGAAGGGGAAAGAGAAAGGGGGAGGCTGGCAGTGTATAGGGGGGATGGGGGTATGTAGTCTAGGGTTTCTTACAAACCCTAATATTCTCTCAAGGTCACACACACAAGAGAGAAATGAAAAGCAAAATTCAACACACAAAATTTTTAATTAATCAAAAGCATATCTTTTCATTAGTTTAAGTGCCTATATATAGGCTCAAAATAATTCTCCAAAATATCCCAATCTGCAGAAAATAAAGGGTGCAAATAGAAAAACTACTACGTATGGCTAAATAGCCATCCAAATGCCAAAAACAACTATAATTGCTAATTTGAAAATAACTAGGCTAATAAAATAGTCATCCTAGATGACACCTGCGCTGATAGAAGCGCCCCAAATGTCTCAAATTGATGTCTTCATCATTCTCTTAGGGTGGGAGAGAGCTAGACTTAGTTGAGTCAAAACCAGTGCTCCTGTCATAGTGCTCCAAAAGGTCTAGATCCAAGCGTCGAAGCTCCTCACGATCAATCCAAGTGTCCTCCAACTCCGGCTTGTTCTTCCATCGCACCAAATACTTGCGAATACCACAATTTCTAGTAGAGATTATCTGATCATCTAAAATATTAATTAATTTTTCTGTCAGGTAAAGGGGGAAGTATGACTATCTTACCAATAGGTTGTAGGGTAGGCTCATCTATAAGAGGATTTCTAGGGTTAAATTTCGGACCTCATACGATACTAGATCTTCAAAATTGAAAGGCTTACTTATGTCAAAACCTTCAGGAAGATCAACGACATACATATTATCACTGATTTTATGCAAATTTTAAACGAGCCTGCCACACGTGCATTCTATTTCTTAACAGAACCAGCAGGAAACCGTTCTGGACGAATCCGAACCATCACCTCGTCACCAACATCAAAAGTTTTAAAATTCCTTCTAGTATTTGTCCTTAACTTGTAGTTAAAATTATTCTCATTAATTTTCTTAAAACTTTATCTATGCAAGTCATGAATACGGGATGCAAACTCTGAGACTCTATGATGTTAAAACATGGGGACAATATCTATGGGCTGCATAGGACGATAACCATGCACAACTTTGTATGAACTCATGTTGGTTTCTATTCTTTGATGTGTTGTAGGAAAATTTAGCAAAAGTTAATTTTGAGTCCCAATTTCCTAAGTTTTCTCCCACAAGAGTATGCAAGAGATTACCAAGACTCTGATTGACAACTTTAACCTGTGGATAGAAGGCTGATGAGAATTTAAATTTCGTTCACATCATGTGACATAGGGTCTTCCAAAAGTAACTCGTGAATTTCACATCCCTATTAGACATAACTATTTTTGGCAACTCATGTAGCTTCACAATATTATCAAAGAAGATTTAAGCTACACGAGATGCATCAAAAGTTTTCGAATATGGGAGAAAGTGGGCCATTTTAGAAAAATGGTCAAAGACGACAAGAATAAAATCGTGTTTCTTTTGTGGTTTCGGTAATCCTAACACGAAATTCATGCTGACATCTTTCCAAGGGAAACTGGGAACAGGTAAGGGAGTATACATGCCTTTATTTTATTTTTGTTGTTTGACAAGTTGACAAGTATGACACCTATTAACAAGTCTCGCAACGTTCTTTTTAACTTTAGGCCAGTAAAATTGATGTTCAACGGCATCGGTGGTGTTTCTATGCCCAAAGTGTCCAACAAGGTCACCAGCATGCAATTCTCAAACAAGATACTCTCGTCATGACGTACTAGAAATGCACAGTTTGGAGAGATAGAAGAGGTAATCATCTTTTAGGAAATAGCATCTATCACCTGAGTGATGTCATCCTTCAAAGACGTGTAGGCCTTGTGAAAATCTAGACAGGAGGTATACTCATCCTTTAATCTCTCAAAATCAATAACTTCAGTGTGCAGTGTGGATAAGATTGTGTGAAAATGACTTGCGGCATCTGCAGCCTTATTATCAACCACTTTCTTATGCCTAATGGTATACGAATATTCTTGTAAGAACTTTATCGATCGAGCATGTCTCAGATTCAGCTTTTTGTTAAGAATTGAGGAATCTCGAGGCCTCATGATCTGAAAAGATGACGAATTCTTGCGACAGGAGGTAATATCGCCAACAGCAAAGTGATTGAATTACCACATAGAATTCCTTGTCGTAAGTGGAGTATTTTTGTTTTGCCTCATCCAGCTTTTTGCTGAAATAGGCAACATGGTGACTCTCTTGACTAAGGACTCCACTTACACAAATACCAGAAACATCGCACGTTACTTCGAATACATTAGTGAAATCAGGCAACCTCATGACATGAGTCTGAGTCATTCTTTTCTTGATCTCTTCGAAGGATTTCGTGGCTGCTTTCGACCAGACAAACTCACCTTTCTTGAAAAAGTCGGTTATCGGAGTCATAATTGTACTAAATCCTTGTACAAACTGACGATAGAAGGTGGTAAAACCATAAAAACTCTGTACATTACATATGTTGCGGGACTCAGGCCACTCAATAATAGCCCTTATCTTTTTTGGATCAGCGGATACTCCTCTGGCAGAGACAATACATCCCCAAAAAATAGTCTGATCAGAGAGGAATGTATATTTGGTAGGATTAGCATAAAGTTGTTCCTTCCTTAAAACACCATAGACCTGTTTGAAATGGCCGAGATGTTTCCCAAAGGATCGGCTGTAAATGAGAATGTCGTCAAAGTACCCAACAAGGAACTTTCCCATACAATGACAGAGTACTTGTGTCATGATTCTCATAAACATGCTCGAGGCATTCGTCATTCCAAATAGCATGACCATCCATTCGTACAAGCCATCATTCATCTTGAAGGAGGTCTTTCATTCTTCACAAGGACAAACAAGTACTTAGTGGTAGCCACATTTAAGGCCAATCTTAGAAAAGACTGTGGCATCAAACATCATGTCCAACATGTCATCCAAACGAGAAATGAGAAAACGATACTTCACCGTAATTTTGTTTATGGCACAGTTGTCCACACACATATATCAGGTTCCATATTTGTTTGACATCAACAGAGCAGAGACTACACAAGAACTTAAGCTTTCTCTAATGAAGCTCTTTATCAATAACTCATCAACTTGCCTTATCAACTCAGTATGTTCCACCGGATTCATCCGATAGTGTGGTAAGTTAGGAAGACTCGCTTCTGGAAGTAGATCAATAGCATGTTGGATGTCATGCAGTGGGGGTAACTAGTCGAGGAGGTCAGCAGGGAACACATCTGCAAATTTTGAAGGATAAGAGTTACTTGAGGAGAGATGTGACTCAGCCGCTTTTGGGACTTCTCTCGTTGTGAGCAGAAGAATTGTCGTCCCTTTGTCAATTTCTTCTGTGAGTTTCTTTTCACCCATATAAGCTACATCCTTATCCATTCTCGAGGGAGTTGGTGTTGTCACAGACAGACTAGTCTGTGATTTCACGGGTATGAGCTTATCTTTAATCCGTCGTGCTGGAACACACATTGGTTGGATCGACAATATATTGTCATATCGAGATCATACAACCAAGGTCTCCCTCAATTACTTGACCCACATCCATTTTGAGCACATCAAACCAAATTTGTTCCTTGTAGGCTTTGAAATCTATAGGGACCAAACAACGCTGTGTGACTTGGAGAGTTTTCGCATTAATTCAAGACACTAGGTATGGGTGTGGATGCGGTTCAGCTTTAAATCCAGTCTTGGCTAGGACTGCTGAAAAGACAACATTGATGCGGCTCCCACTGTCAACAATCACCTTGTGGTGTTTACCACCTATTATCGTGAAGATGTGAAATATAGCAATGCACTTTCAATCATCTTCCTATTTTGGTTGGGACAAAGTACATTTGACTACATTCAAAGGAGGTGATTGGATTGACCAAATACAGTTGAGATACTGGTCATCCTCTTTTTTGCCGAAGTCATCACTTTCATTAGGTTCATAGGAAAACTCATTGTTGGAATCATCAGTAATGACACCAGTACCTTTTATGATGTTGATCCTACTAGGGCTGGGACAGTTGCCAGCAATATGGTTGTATCCCTTACATTTATAGCACTTAGTGAGAGGATCAATCTTAGAGTAGTTTCTTTCAGTGTTCTTATGCTTGCTGTCATTTTTAGGTGGACAGGGATTTGAAGTAGGCTTACTTGGATAAGACTTGTTGGAGTACTAAGAAGATAAGGACTTAGATTTAGAGGGAACAGTGGAAGTCATTCTAAAGGAAAATTGCTGGACTTGTAGGAGGAGCTTGTTTTAAGGGATTCTATATCGATGACAAGGGCATAAGCCGCTGCCAAGGAATCCACATTTCTATGAATTAGCTCATTCCAAAGGTCAGCTCGTAGTCCAGCTTTGAACCTAGAGATGGTTTGTTCTTTGCTCTTTTTACCTAAGGCATTGCACCGAATGAGGAATTCGTTGAACTTATCCACATACTCTTGGGCGGATTTGCTTTTGTGATATAGTTGGTTCCATGATTCGTGCAATCAGATGTGGAATGATAAGGGCACATATATCTCAGTAGTTTTTTTTCATAGTCTCCCAAGTGGCTATGAGTGCCAGGCCTCGGCCTCTGAGGGCATGTTCAAGATTGGTCCAGTGTTGTTGAGGTTTACCATTCAACTTCATCGTGGCAAATTTGACCTTTAGATATTCGCTCATGTTAAACCACACGAAGTAGTGGTCGATGACACAGATCCAATCGAGATAAGCTTGGGGTTCCATATGGCCTTCAAAGTGAGGAACGTCAGCCTTAACGTTCATCAGTATTGTTCGTTAGGATCACAATCTTGACATCGGTCATCACGATCATTCAGTTGAGGGTTCTGACAATTAGGATGAAGCACCGGGGCAAGATTTTGATTCAATTCCACTTGCTCAAGTTTTTGATTGATTCTGGCGAGGGTTGCCTAAATGGCAGCGAGAGTAGTGAAAATTTCAGTGTTGTTCATTTCAGTTTGAAAATGGGTTCGCTGATTACTAGGATTCCTGATTAGGTGGTTTGGGAGCGCCAAAAAAGACTCCTCAGGATTTGTAATGGTGCCGCGAAGACGTATTCACCAAAGGTGGAAAACCAGGAACCGTAGGGGAAGTTTCTTTGCTGAAATGGGAGGAAATGTGATTTAAATGCACCTAAAATGATGTGTTTTCAGATCTGAAATTAACCCAAAATGACCCTAAAATGATCCTAAATGAATGCATAAATTATGGCTAAATGATGCAAGAACTAGGGTTTTAAATGTAACAATCCTAAAATATTTTCTTTCAAATATTTTTTCCACAAGTGTTTTGCACGTGTAGACGAGCAAATTATGTTATTTTCTATTACAAAAGTTGTGCTATAAAATTTCACCAAAATTTAATTTAAGCAAATAATATTAAAATTTTGTTAAAGAAAAATAATGTACTTCATTATCAAAGAAGAGGGTTTAAAATGAAATAAAATAATAAAATAAGGGTGGAATGACAAGTGGGAAAAACATGTGCACACATGCATTGCACACAAAAAATCAAAACTGGTTGCCCATTCTTGGTTGGAATTGAGAGAGTGGATGAGTGGGTGTATGAGTAGATTAGTGAGGAGTTTATTTAGGAGTGTGGGTATTTTCTTTAACCACTCATTATTTCCATATAAATACCCCATATTCTAACCCCAAATGAACACAAAAATAAAAAAAGTGAGAGAAAGTCAAGGTTGCTTTTGCTATTGGTGGCTTTCAGGAAGGAGACTCAGGAGAGAGGGAGGCTTGCGGTTTTTTGAGCATTTTACTAAGGGGCTCAACCATTAGGAGGTCTCTTTTGAGGTGGGTGTTCTCATTGTCTTTTAATGTGGTATAAATTGTGCATGCTTAACTAGAAATGTGTAGATGATAATTGGTATAAGTATGTGAAGAAATTTTTCTAGAAATTTTATTAGTGCATGCTTAATTATAATTGTGTGCTAGATAATTGAATTAATGTGTGTATGTGTAGGAGTTTTATAGATTTCTATCTAGTAGAAATTTTATTAAAAAAACTCATGAGATCGATTTCTCTATATGCAATTTAGTAAGGTGAAAACTCCCCAAGAAATCTAGCTGTGTAGGGAATAATGGTTTACATAATTCAAGTTATGGAACTATGAGAAATTCATGCAAGTTAGATAATAATTTCCATATATTTTCGAGAATAAATCGTTATAGGTTTTATTTCGTGCAAATGTACCAATTTTGGAGAAAATTATTCTCTGGAAATGTAAAGAAATAGTAATGCGAAGAAAATGTGAGATCAAAATTTTAATAGAATTTTTGGAAACAGAGAGTCGAGTTAAAAGACTCACGATAGTATTAAAATCAAATGTGTAGGCTTGATTGCCTAGTCTTGGTGTTGGGTTTAAGGCGCCGTGTACAGTACCCCTGGTCTAAAGTTCGAGTTCCAGGGCGCTGCTTTTGTTTTTTTTTTTGTAATTTTCAATAAAATTCTCAAACAGAAATGTAACACCTATATAGGAATTAGAGCCAGAGCTTGTACACCGAGAGCCATTTCACTTTCTGGCTAGTGGGGGCGACTGTGTTGCTACTGTGCCTGGGTTCGACTTCGGGTATACACCTTTTGGATTTTTTTTTAAAATGGCTTTTCATGTTTTTAAATTAGGAGAAAAATTGTAGAACTATTCTAGCACACCATTAGAATATTGTGAAATAATCCTATATAACTTTGAGATTTATTTTAGACATTTAATCTACATTACACATTAGATGATGTGTTATATTGATTATTTTGGGTTTAAATTCAATAAAGATTTCCTTGCTTTAAAGTGAGCAAATTTGGAGTAATTGAGAGGATTAAATACCAATTTAGAAAGTTTCTTTTTTGTCAAAATTACTTTGTAAATTAAATTATCATGAGAAATAAATTTTGAGTTATTTTGCGTTAAATTTGACATGTTTAAAGGATTGAAGGTAATGGTGTATTCTAAATTCTTATATTCTTATTAAAACGAGTTTAAATTTGGTAATTACGGAAGACGTGTTATATGATGAATTATGAGCTAAATAAAAGTTGAATTTGGAATATTAAACATGTGATGTTTATAATGGCCTAAACCCATCAAAATGTTATTGAATACTGCTATAAGAAGTTGGTTACTTCATGATTGATAATAGTTAAGGGAATGGATAAAAGAAGTTTAATGAATGGAAAATTTTATGAAGAGGTTAGATGTTCTTAGGAATTGTGGCCTCAAATACACGTAGGCACGGGGTACTTGAAGTTGGAGAAGAAGAGGAGAAGACAAAGAAGCAAGGGAAGACAAGTAGCAAGTAGAAGAAGAGAAGTCTGGAGGGTTGCGGTTGACCGACCCAGTCGATTGGGAGTTCTTCGAGTGTATTAGTCCAACAGAGGAGAGGACGGTCGACCGACCATGGGGGTGCAGTCGACCGGTTCGCTCTCTTGGTTGGTTCTACACATTGCAGTCGACCGTCACTAGGGGTGCGGTCGACCGGCGATGTCGGCTGATTGTTTTGGGCTTACGGGAGAAAGGCCTAATTTGCTAGATTTGTGTATATCTTTTAGGGTTTACTTGGAGGCTATATATATGGCCATAAACTCTAGAGTTTAGTATGCCGTGATCATTATTCAACTTCAAAAGGTGATTGTGCCGAGTGTTTCAAAGGTGAGAGAGAGAAAGATTGAGAGTTGTAATCTCTTTTGTAATCTTTGTATTTCTTTGGGAATAAGAAGTATTGGTTATCTCTGCATATTGGTTGTGTTCCTGTGAGATCCATATATTGTGGTGACTTGTTCTTGGTTCATCTATTTCTTGAAAGTTTCTATTGCTTGTGGTGCACTTCCGCCGTTAGAACTACGAGTTGGGAGTAGATTTCTCCGACAAGTGGTATCAGAGCAGTTGGTTCGAGATGGCCGATAACAAGATGAAGATTGAGAGATTCGATGGGAGTGACTTCGCGATGTGGAAGATTCAGATGATAGCGTATCTTCGTTAGAAAGATCTTGATGGTCTGTTGTTTGATGAGAAGTCGGTAGGTGCAGACAAGGATGCGAAGGTCTTGGCAGAGTGGAATCGTTTGGATCAGAAGGCGCTGGGGCAAATTCAGTTGGGGCTGAGTAGGAATGCGTTATTTCATATCTCGAAGGCAAAGACCACAAAGGAGGCTATGGAGATTCTCACGGATATGTCTGAAAAACTGTCGGCATCTAATCAAATTCTTCATCTTATGAAATTGGTTAATATGAAGTTGAAGGAAGGGGGTTCAGTAACAGAGCATGTGAACAATTATTGTATAGTTTACAACCAGATGGAAGCTGTAGGTTTGAAGTTTTCAAAGAGGGGGCAGTCATTGTTACTTCTGTCTACTTTACCCGATAGTTATGGTACAATGGAACAGACTATTACAGGCACTATGACAGATTCGACGACTCTACAGGATGTGGTGAGTAGCATTTTGAACGAGGAGGTGAGAAGGGTGAGAAACGGAGGATATCCATCATCATCTTCTAGAGATTCCGCTATGTACATTGAGAAGAGACGTGGGAGATCTAAGAGCAGTCGAAGAAGAAAGGATCAGAGTAGTTCATCTGAGAGTGGGTCTGATAACAGCGATGGGGGACATGGGCCTGAGTGCTGATATTGTCACAAGAAGGGTCACATGATGCGCAATTGTAAGGCTTATATGAAGAAGAAGCAGGAAAAACCGAAGAGAGAAACTCCAAAGGAAGCTCAAGTAGGACTTGTTGAGAATCTATGCTTATCAGCTCGGAAGGAGTTGGGCACTCAAGATTGGTGTATTGATTCGGGAGCTTCTTTTCATTGCACTCTGAGGAGAGAGATCTTTGATGACTATGAGGAGGGTTCCTTTGGAGATGTGATCGTGGGAAATGGTCACCGGTGTCCTGTACGTGGAGTTGGTATTGTTCGCGTGAATACCATTAATGATCAAAGTGTTGTCTTGCGGGAGACAAGGCATGTTCCAGACTTAAAAGAAAATCTTATATCGATTGGAAGGCTAGACAAGGAAGGGTTGTCTACTACAGTTGGTATTGGAGAGTGGTGTATAGCTGCAGGTTTAAGGGTGATTGCAAAAGGGAAGCGTGAGGGAACGCTTTATTTTCTTAAAGACGTGAGGGGCATTTCTCCTATAGTTGACTCTCAGCCGGAATCGAGTAGTAGGTTGTGTGGGGTGCAACCGAGTTCTTTCAGTTGTGGAGGGGATGTTACTAATTTAGTGGGAGCTGCTGGCCATGGAAGTGATCCTAGTGGGAAAGACGTTACTGCGGAGAGGGTACTTTGCGAATTGGCAGTTGAAGCTTCAAGTCGCTCTTGTGTGATAGAGAGTACTGGTATCGATATGCGGGGTGATGTCGATGAGGATAACCGAAATAGGACTGTAGGGGTTGAGCAGTTTGTGGAGTTTGTGGAGGTGTCGTCCATGGAGGTTTCTAGTGCAGAGAGTGCATTGAGAGGCTTTGAACCATGTCCGGTGTTGATGGAGATCTTGCGAGGTGGGGAGTCTCATAACACGAAATTCGATACGGGAGATTGTTTCTCCGGTATTCATGCTCTATGTGATTGGTGGAGCACATCCTTCATGAGGCGATAAGGGGTGGTTGGTGCACTCTACGTGGTAGAATGGCGGAGGTGCACTTCATGAGAGTGGGGAGTACTTGGGTCTTCCATGAAAGTGGGAGATGACAGAGATAATGAGAGGAAAGATTGGAATAACTTTGAAACGTGGTGTATTTGGTCCAAGTGGGAGATTGTTATGAATTGTGGCCTCAAATACACGTAGGCACGGGGTACTTGAAGTTGGAGAAGAAGAGGAGAAGACAAAGAAGCAAGAGAAGACAAGCAGCAAGTAGAAGAAGAAAAGTCTAGAGGGTTGCAGTCGACCGGCTAGGGGTGCGGTCGACCGACCCAGTCGACTGGGAGTTCTTTGAGTGTATTAGTCCAACAGAGGAGGGGACGGTCGACCGACCTTGGGGGTGCAATCGACCGGTTCGCTCTCTGGGTTGGTTCTACACATTTCAGTCGACCGTCACTTGGGGTGCGATCGACCGGCAATGTCGGCTGATTATTTTGGGCTTACGGGAGAAATGCCCAATTTGCTAGATTTGTGTATATCTTTTAGGGTTTACTTGGGTGCTATATATATGGTTGTAAACTCTAGGGTTTAGTATGCCGTGATCATTATTCAACTTCAAGAGGTGATTGTGCCGAGTGTTTCAATGGTGAGAAAGAGAGATTGAGAGTTGTAATCTCTTTTGTAATCTTTGTATTTCTTTGGGATTAAGAAGTATTGGTTATCTCTGCATTTTGGTTGTGTTCTTATGAGATCCATATATTGTGGTGGGTTCATCTATTTCTTGGGAGTTTCTATTACTTGTGGTGCACTTCCGCTATTAGCACTACGAGTTGGAAGTAGATTTCTCCGACAGATGTAACCTAGTTGATCTCTATGTTGAGATGGCTGGATTCTAGAGACTGAGCAAGACCCAGAGTGTCGTCAGGTCATGATATGTGAAAATTTGAGAAGTAGCCAGTGTGGATTAACTTTCTCTTTGAGAAGTAGTCAGTGTGGGCTGACATTCTCAGTGATTTCATTTAAGCCCGGTGGGTAAACTAGCTCTAAATCCTACTAACTATAGTTTAACTTAAGGACAGACACTAGTTAGAGATATGATGAAACAAGAGCAAACGTGAGTATGAGGGCTCCAAGATGATCCGCAGAGTGAGATGATCCCCAGTATTCCGGGACGATCTATGACATAGGCCATATAATGATTGGCAGATTGGGACTTATCTCCAGTATTCCGGGATGAGAGCGACGCTGATGGGATACTTGTGCAATGAGGACTCCAGGATGACCTGCGGAGTGAGATGATCCCCAGTATTCTAGGACGATGGATGGAATAGGCTACAGAATGATCTGCGGAGTGGGATTGATCTCTAGTATTTCGGGGTAAGAGCCATTACTTGCCAAGTATCTAAATCTCGTAGTAGTCATAGTAGTAGGTTGCATAGCGAGGGATTAAACCCTATATTGTGGAGTACGTTAAGGACTTGCCCTCGGACCTATATAGTATGAGATGCATAGAATCCGAACAAGTATGCATTAGTGTCATCGTAAGTATAAATGTCTGCATTAGGCATTAAGTTCATATCATACACTGACATAATTAGGATAGTCACTTTTATATTTTTTGCATTCAAGTTTCTGATTTGTAAGATGGTGAAATCCCTGTATTATAGCATTGCGTCAGTAATATGCAACTGACGTGCCCATGGTTTTCTAGTTGTAGGATTGGATTTGGCATGGACTTGAAGTCACTATGATGGGTTGACATAAGATTGAAAACCTTCCATTATAATATGTTGTATTTTACTTATTCATTTCCTCTTTGTTATTGTAAAGAACAATATTGTAAATAAAAAAGTTTTAATTCATTGTAAATTTGTACGATGTTTAAAAGATCATGTTTTTGCTACGAATTACCTGTGTTTGAAATTCGGGGCGTGACATTAAACCTCGTTCTGATATCAAAATAATGTAAACTTAACCCTAGGTAGAGGATTTTCCAAAAGTATTAAAAGATTAAGTTTACCAACAAGTAGTGCCGATTGAGTTAGAAATTAAACTAGTGATTGGTTTGATGATTTTTCAAGAAATTGAATAAGTTAAAAGACTTAATTAAAGATTCAAGCCTAAAATCAATAATTATACTTAAGCGTGCTTAGCAAGTAAGATATTCAATAATAATTTGTACGCTATTTGGTAAGTAGAAGAACACGCGCTCAAAATTTGTGGACGACAGAAAATTCAGATAAGATTCTAGAGATGATAGAAAGTACCACATGTAATAGAGGAATAGAATGAAATTGACCGGGGTTCGATGAAAGTGTCACCGCCACAGATGAAGAGGAGAAGTCAATGGTGTTGTACTTCTTTATAGCTCATTCTCTTAATGTAAGGATTATGGTTTATGGGTTGGATAAAGATTTTGGGATTAGGGGTAGGGTTTGAATGAAGATTTTGGGATTAGGGTTAGGGTTTGAATGAAGATTTGAATGGTGGGGCTGTTAGGGATGGTCAGATGGTGAGGAAGGCGGCCAAGGGGGCTTCGGGGATGTTAGAGGGGATGGTTATTGTGTCGGGTTGGGGGAGTCAGGGAGTCGGGGTGGTCGGGTGAGAAGAAAGAGAGAACGGGTGGGGGCTGTGGGGCTTCGAGAAGAAGGGGAAAGAGGAAGGGGGGCTGGCGGTGTATAGGACGGGGGATGGGGGTGTGTAGTTTAGGGTTTCTCACAAACCCTAATATTATCTTAAGGTCTCACACACAAGAGATGAATGAAGAGCAAAACTCAACACAAAAAATTTTTGATTAATCAAAAATATCTCTTTTCATTAGTCTAAAGCCCTATATATACGCTCAAAATAAATCTCCAAAATATCCCAATGTGCAGAAAATAAAGGGTGCAAATAGAAAAACTATTATATATGGCTAAACATCCACCCAAATGCTAAAAACAACTATAACTGCTGATATGAAAATAACTAGGCTAATAAAATGGTCATTCCAAAAGATCCATGCGCTGATAGAAGCATCCAAAATGTTTCAAACCAATTTCCTCATCAATTAAATCTGTGTTATTTCACTGATATTGTAGTTTGATATCTGATACCTTACAAACTAAGATGCAAATGCTAAAACTAAAGTTTCTTCCATAGAAGTGCTCTCTCAGCCTTATTTTTGTTTCGACTCCCACATCCCAACAAGATACAAAGCAACTACATGGATTCTGCAAATATTCGGCTTCCCAACTATGCACAACTAACGGTGCATCTTAAAGCTCTCCATGTTTAAAGCTGTTTAGTAAAGAAATTAGCATGCCATTATACAACAATATACCAACTTGGAAGCACCCATAAAAGAGACATTAACTGCAATAATAGTGATACTTCATCAAAAGTATCACTTAGCCTGATGCCCCCATCAAGCCCATAAAAGATGGAAAAGTTGGGTTTATGTCTTGCATACTGGGCTCCATGAGAAGAGAAGACAGTGAAGCGAGAAGAGGATTGAAGTGAGGACTGGTGGTGTAACCCCTGTATTTCGTTTTTCGTATTTTTGCTGTATTTTTCTTTCTTTATCGAGTATTTATACTCTCTTTGTATTTTGGACCGTATATTGGAGTTGTTTTCAATATACATTCGTTTTGCTCATTTTTTATCTCTTTGTGGTTGATTCTTCTGTCCCTTGAATTGTTCTTGATCATATCATTATTTCACTCTTCATTTGGTTCTTGTTCCCTTTATTTTGTTCTTGAGTGCTCGTGGTGTTTTAGTTGGTTACCCTATTGCATATCCTATTGTTTTTTATCCCTAATTAATTACCAAAGCCAAATTAACCAAAATCCTACTTGAAATCCCATACAAATCATATTAAAACCATCTCCTATTATAACTACTAATACCCATTAACCGACAACAAAACTCTATATATATATCTATCTCTCCCTAAACTCTAACCCTAAACCTACTTCTACCCCGGCCTCCCTCCCTTTCCCTATTGCGCTGTCAGCCCCAGCCGCACACCCCCATCCTCCGACCAGCGCATCCCGACCCCGGCCTGTGCACCCATCCCGACCACCCCCATCCCGTTCCCATTCACCCTTGCCGACCACCACACCTGACCACAACCATCTCTCCATCTCTCCCTTCGTCTCCGTCTTCCGGCGCCGACCAACAGTAGCTGCAGGAGCAGCAGCAACCAGCAAAGGCCAGCTGCCGGTACCCCACCGCCCGATCTCCTTCTCTTTCTCTTTGGTGTTTGCACGTGCACGTAGTTTGCATGTGGGTTGCTTTGGTTCGTAGATTTTTTCATTCGTGGGTTTTTGTTCGTTGCCCGAAAATCCGTTCCCATTATTCTTGGTGTTCGTTTCTTCTTCGGGTAAGGCAAGTAACTTGTACTCAATTCCTTTGTATGATACAAGTCATAAATTCTGCTTGTAGTGTAGTTGGGTTCTAGAGACAATTCGTGTCTGTGTTATCTTTGATGGGTATTGTCTCTATAGTGCTATTGACAATAGTTGCCTCATGACACAAATTTGACATGAAACAACTTAGGTTTTGACCGTTCTTGACATGATTATATTTGTGAGATAATTATGAGAAATCGTGTGTTTGTTTGGATCCATGTGATATACTTGTTGTGGACATACCATATACTCTATTTCATGATGTTTGAACACTTAGTAGACTCTATACCATATTTGATTGTGATTGAAATAAGTTTCGTATGATTTATGTTGGTTTTGTTGTTAAAGGAAAATCTGTATTTTGTTGATGATCAATTTTGATTGCTATTTTAGACCATATTAAGGTCAGTATCTTAACTTCAATATAAAACATGACTTTTAGAGAAATCCGTCTTCTTTCCAACCTCTCAAACCTTGATCGATTTGTTTTCGTATGTGTGAGATATGGTGGTTTTACTACAGAGGTATATTTCATTTCCAGATTTCGTTTCTTGATGATTTCGATAGATAAACTATTTTGATACTAGTAATAAACACATTATTTTGATATGAAATTTTGGTCAGTATTTTTATATCTATTTAGGGATTACCCAGAATTTTGGTGGATTTTATTGATGAGTTTTACATGCCGTTTCATGCTTTCGAATAAAAACTACACCTGCTGGATTTTGCTCGCTGTTCTGTAAAGATTTGTATTTTCACCCTAATTCCTTTTCATGTATAAAAAATATTTATGAAATATGAAAGTTAGTTTATTTTGTCTATTTTCATCTCCCTTTGGCGGATTTCTATTTCGTTTCATGGTTTGAGAGATATTACAGTTTTCGTACAGCAGTATTGGGATTTCCAGATTTGCCAAACTATCATTTCTTGATGTTTTCTGGTTTTTGTTGACTAAACCAATCTTACTGGAAAATTATGAAACTTTATATTCTGATACTAGACATATATGGGAATACCCCAGATTTTTCCTAGATTTATTTGAGGTGTTTTGATGCTGTTTTACTGATTGTGAATTCAATTTACTGATTTCTGGCTGAATGTATTTTCTAGATTCAAATCATTTTTGAGTTATGTTGTTGTGAAATACTATAACTTATTTATATTCTCTGGATTCGGTTGAAAGTCTATTTTCTAGACCTTTCAGCGGATTCAGATTTGCATGTTTGTAACACCGGGAATCACTGTTTTACTACTGTATGGTCTTGCTGTCCTGAATTAGAAATTTGGTTATTTTATCCTTTTGTGTGATACCTTTCACCCATACGTGTTATCTTGCAACATGAACTTGTTACTTGTTTGTACCATGTTATACTTGCTTGTTTCGTGATACATACATGCTTGTTTGACATTAATAATAAAATAACAAAGCAGGGGTTAAAGGGACAGATCTAGTAGTAGATAATTCAGAAACGTGTACTCGGAAACGTGTACTCAGAAGAGAATCTATTGATTCTATGTGATACTTGGCTTGATACTTAAGACTTTGCTTGATACTTGAGATTTGGCTTGATACTTGATTACTTGAGGCTTGATATTTCACTACTTGATGCTTAATATTTCACTTGAGGCTTGATACTTCACTCTTGAGGCTTGTTTACTTGATACTTGAGGTATGATACTTGATACTTGATTCTTGAGACTTGTTCCTGAGTACACTGCCCTATATGGTCCACTATGAAATCTAAAGCGAAATTGATTGTTGTAGCAACCATGCGGTATGGGATGCATGAAGTGCTACCTAGATAGTAATAACTGCAAGACTTAATACATGACACTTGAACCTGATACATGCTTACTAGATACTTGATTACATGATACATGAGACTTGATGTTTGAACATGATACTTGACACTTGTACTTGACTACTTGACACTTGTTACTTGTTACCTGATTTTGTGATACTTGATTCGTGATACTTGATACTTGTTTACATGATACTTATTCACTTGACACTTGATACATGCCACTTGTACTTGTTCATCTTGCCATGTTAGTATTCTAGTTTGTTATCATGCCTATTCCATGTTATTAGTTAGTTTTTCCCATGTACTTTTATCTTGCATTACAAGTGGCCCGTAACTTGCAATTGACGGGTACTTGTTTTCTTTTTCCTATCCCTGCAATTATTAAACTGCAGATTTTGGAGAATAGGTTCTAGATGGTATTGGTGATATGAAGTATTAGTGCTGGATCTTGTTATCATTATTTCTTGTTTTCTTGCTTTGAACAATATTATATTTTGGATACTTGGATTTATTGTATTTGGGCAATGTGACCCAGGATATTTGACTTATTCAGATCATGATTATTTGAGATTAATATATTTTGATTTCAAGTATTCTTGTTGGTATTTTGGTTCATATGTGCATATTGGTTGATTCTTTTGTTTCCGATTCTGATTATTCTTGGAATGTTGTAAAGATTCTTGAACAGCTTATGGATGATGAAAATCATTCGCTGGGCTTTTGTCGTGTATCTGTATTCTGTATTCTCTTTTGGGAAGCGGGGCGTGATATGGTTTTAGTGCTATAAGAGCCAGGTTTGGCTAATGTATTAGTTGCCTAATATATTAGACAAGTTTGGATCTGGGATCGGCTCAACATTTCACCAACCACGCATGCATAAATGAATTATTATCAACATTGATCTAGAAACTAACTGTTTTTGGTTTTGTGCAGACTATGGCTCGTAGAGGTTCTTCTCGTGTCCCGAGTGATCAGCCTGAGCTTGGGGCTGTCACCGTTGTGCTTGAGCGCTTGATCAATATGCAGCAGAACCATAGTAATTTGGTGATGGCTGCTTTGGAAGCCGCTCAAGTTCCTCCGCCCGTTGCGCCTATGCATGCCATTCTTCCTCCCCATCCGAGAACAGTCACAGACTTTGTGAGGCTACATCCCGACAGGTTTTTAAGCACCGAAATGCCTTTGGAAGCTGAACAGTGGTTGATTCGGACAGAGCAACTGGTTTTGGTAGCTAAGGTTGCAGATGCAGATCGTGTGCATGTGGTCACCATCCAGTTGGTGGACTTGGCTCATATCTGGTGGAGGTCCGAGTCTGAAAGGATCGAAAGACTGATCACTTGGGCCACTTTCCCCAGGAGCTTCTTGGAGAAGTTCTTTCCTAGCAGCACTAGAGTGGAGATGGAGCAACAATTCTTGACCCTAAAATACGTTAGTCGTATTTCTAGTAATGGAATTTTGTTACATATTGTTTATGCCATATTGTAACATGAAACTTTCTTGAAACAGGGCTCCAGGACTGTGGACGAGTACACAGCTGAATTTACAAGACTTAGTCACTTCGCAGCCGTTCTTGTGGCGAACGAAGAGGATAGGGCTCGTAGATTTACTTTGGGGCTTGAGCGCGAGATTAGGGTGCAGCTTGTGTCCCTTCGCTTGCGCACTTATGTAGAAGCTCTTGAGGCAGCTCATGCTCAGGAGCAGGCTCGTGGTGGATTATCTTCTTCTCAGTGGACTGTTCTGCACTCAGTCGCTAGGCCTTTTGGTGGGCCTGTTCGGAGGCCTGTCCCAGCCCATCCGGTCAGGACAGCTCCTTACTCTTATGTGGTTCCGCAACGGACTAGTTTTTGTAACTTTTGCCATCTTGCTGGGCATGAGCGCAAGGACTACAGGCATGCTAATCGTCGCTGCTTTGGTTGTGGTGCTTCTGATCATATGGTGCGGGATTACCCACGACAGCAGTGGATGGCTCTTCCAGCCAGGAGTACCGTTCAGCAGGTTGCCCCATCTCATGGTCCAGTTAGACCACCCCTTCCTCCGCAGCGCCAGATTGTCGGTCAGAGGACCGCTGCTCCTAGGAGAGGTCAGACTTTCAACCTGACTGCTGCTGATACCGAGTCAGCTGAGGGTGTGGTTGCAGGTATCTTTTGCTTTATTGTTTTAATTTTTGTTGTTTCTCTTTTGTTTCTTCATTCCTTTTCTTTATTTCTTTCTATCTATCTTTCTGCATTTTGTTTTTTCTCATCCCTGTTCAACCATTCTTTTCTTTGTCTCTTTTGCTTTCTGCCTTAGGTGTCGTCCTTGTTTACTCTTTCTCTGCTCATGTTCTTTTTGATTCCGGGGCAATCCAGTCTTTTGTCTCCTCTCAATTTGTTGCTCGCCATCAGTTGGAGTGCAACAATATGTCTGAGGCTTGGAACGTTGTGACAGATGGTAGAGTTGTCATTTGTTTTCGGGAGTGTAGGCAGTGTCCCGTAATTATTGATAGCGCAGAATTCAAAGCCAATCTAATTGTAATTGGGAATTCAGGATTCAACATCATTCTGGGTATGGATTGGTTGGGTAAAATCTATGCCATTATTGATTGCCGTGCTAGGAAAGCTGTGTTCCGGATTCCAGATCGCGCAGAATTTGAGTTGCATGCCGGGGAGTCTTCCCTTGGCCGAGCTGAAGTTGATCAGGAGGTTTGTGCGATGGAGTTACGTTCAGGCTGTAAGGCTGCACCTCTAGTAGTTCGGGATTTCCTGGATGTTTTTCTAGAGGAGTTTCCTGGTTACCCCCTGATAGGGATGTGAAGTTCGGTATTGAAGTTCAGCCGGGTTCGGTGCCTATATCGAAGAGTCCCTACAGGATGGCACCGGTTGAGTTAACTGAGCTTAAGGTGCAGATTCAGGAGTTGCTTGATTTGGTTTTCATCAGACCCAGTGTTTCGCCTTGGGGTGCTCCAGTCCTTTTTGTCAACAAGAAGGATGGTAGTCTTCGACTGTATAGATTATCGGGAACTAAACAGTGTTACTATGAAGAATCGGTATTCGTTGCCCAAGATCGATGACTTGTTTGATCAGTTGAGTAGGGCATCTGTTTTCTCGAAGTTGGATCTTCGTTCTGGGTATCATCAAGTCAAAGTGAAGGCAACTGATATACAGAAGATTGCTTTTAGGACCAGATATGGCCACTATGAGTATCTTGTGATGCAGTTCGGAGTCACGAACACAACTGCTGTATTCATGAGTCTTATGAACCAGATCTTTTCTCAGTTCTTGGATAGATTTGTGGTGGTCTTCATTGATGATATTTTGGTTTATTCTCAGAATCGGGAAGTTCATGCTGAACATCTTAGAGTGGTTCTGCAGACTTTGAGAGAGAATCAGCTCTATAGGAAACTCAGCAAGTGCAAGTTTTGGCTCGACAGGGTTTCATTCTTGGGGCACATTTTCTCAGGCGATGGTATTTCCGTGGATCCTGCCAAGACTTTTCGAAGATTGGCCATTCCCAAGTCAGTTTTCAAAGTAAGGAGTTTCCTCGATTTGGCTGGCTATTATCAAAAATTTGTCCAAGACTTTTCGAAGATAGCAGAACCGTTGACTAAGTTGACTGGGAAGGACTAGAAGTTTTGTTGGTCTAATGAGTGTGGTGTGGCTTTTGTCAAGTTGAATAACAGATTGACGTCAGCACCTGTGTTGACTATTCCCGATGGTTCAGGCGGATTTGTGATTCACTGTGATGCTTCTGGTAAGGGTCTTGGAGCAGTTTTGATGCAGAAGGGCCGAGTCGTTGCGTATGCATCGAGGAAGCTGAGGCCGCATGAGAAGAACTATCCGACTCATGACTTGGAGTTAGCAGCAGTGATTTATGCTTTGAAGCTGTGGAGACATTATTTACTTGGGGACTGAGTGGAGATCTTTACAGACCACAAAAGTCTTAAGTACGTCTTCACCCAGAAGGAATTAAACTTGAGGCAAAGGTACTGGTTGGAACTTATGGTCGATTATGACATCAATTTGCAATACCATCCTGGTAAAGTAAACTTCATGCCAGATGCTTTGAGCAGGAGGCCGGCAGTTATGTTCTTGACTCAGCAGAGGGATCTGATTGAGCAGATGAGGAGGTTGGAGTTGGATGTTGTATTGCCGAGTTCTGGTCGGAGTTATTTGGCGCTCTAGCTGTAGTCGTCTCTTGTGGAGCGGATTAAAGAGGCGCAGGCTGGTGATGCGTAGTTGCAGAGTTTTCGAGCTGAGGTTGAATGGGTCCATGACGGACATGGTTATTCATTCTGATGGATCGCTTCGTTTTGGGTCCAGATTATGTGTCCCGGAGGGTGAAGTTCGTCAGAGGTTGCTTGAGGAAGCACACCAGTTTTCGTATTCTATCCATCCTGGCTATACTATGATGTATCGGGATTTAAAGCTTCATTTCTGGTGGCAGGGTATGAAGAGGGCTGTAGCCCAGTTTGTTGCTCAGTGTTTGATCTGCTAGCAGGTTAAGGCAAGCATCAGAGGACCGCTGGACTTCTTCAACCGCTTCCTATTCCAGAATGGAAGTGAGAATATATCACCATGAATTTTTTGACCGCTTTACCAAGGAGTCCTAAGGGTCATAATGCCATTTGGGTGATTGTCAACCGTTTGACGAAGAGTGCTCACTTCATTCCTTTTCGTGTCGGGCAGTCTACTGAGAGCCTAGCTGAGAGATACATGCAAGAGATTGTTAGACTTCATGGGGTTCCAGTCAGTATTGTATCCGACAGGGATACGAGATTCAGATCTCAGTTCTGGGAGAGTCTTCAGAACAGTTTGGGGAGCAAATTAAAGTACAGTACAACTTTTCATTCCCAGACTAATACAAAGTCAGAGCGGACTATTCAGATTCTTGAAGAAATGTTGAGGTCCTGTATGCTTCAGTTCGGTGGATCATGGGAGGACCATTTGCATCTCATAGAGTTCTCGTACAATAACATCTTTCAAGCCAGTATTAAAGCTGCACTGTTCGAGGTACTTTATGGGCGGAAGTGCAGATCGCCAATGTGCTGGGATGACATTGGTGAGAGGAAGTTTTTGGGTCCAGAGTTGATCACCAGGACAGTTGATGCTGTGGTTCAGATCATGAAGCATTTGCAGGCTGCTCAGGATCAGTAGAAGCAGTGGGCCGATGTCCGTCGGAGGGCTTTGGAGTTCGGTGTTGGTGACCATGTTTTCCTAAAGGTATCGCCGCGGTGTGGGTCATTTGGTTCGATGGTGGGGGCAAGCTTAGCCCTAGGTTTATTGGGCCGTTTGAGATTTTGGAGTGAGTAGGCAAGGTGGCCTATCGTCTTACATTGCCGCCAGCGTTATCTGGAGTGCACAATGTTTTTCATGTCTCACAACCCAGGAGATATATCCGAGATGAGAGCCACGTGATCGACTATTCTGAGTTGACCATTCGGCCGGATTTGACTTGTAAAATTCTGCCAGTTGCTATTGTGGATCAGCGGGAGAAAGTGCTTAAGAACAAGGTCATCAAGTTAGTTCGTGTTTCTTAGCATCCTCACTCACCTAGTGAGTCGACTTGGGAGCTGGATGAGGAGATTCAGCAGAATTTTCCTTATTTGTTTGAGTACTGTTTGCTTTCGTTTTGTTTTCTTTTCTTTCGGGGTTACCCTATGTATCTTCTTTTTGAATTTCGAGGATGAAATTCTTTTTATTATGTGGGTAGGATTGTAACCCCTATTTTTTGTTTTTTGTATTTTTGCTGTATTTTTCCTTCATTATCGAGTATTTGTACTCTCTTTGTATTTTGGACTATATATTGGAGTTGTTTTCAATATACATTCGTTTTGCTCATTTTTGATCTCCTTGTGGTTGATTCTTCTGTCCCTTGAATTGTTCTTGATCATATTGTTATTTCGCTCTTCATTTGGTTCTTGTTCTCTTTATTTTGTTGTTGGATGCTCGTGGTGTTTTGGTTGGTTACCCTATTGCTTATCCTACTGTTTTTTTATCCCTAATTAATTACCAAAGCCAAATTAACCAAAATCCTACTTGAAATCCCAAACAAATCATATTAAAACCATCTCCTATTATAACTACTAATACCCATTAACCCAATACCCATTAACCCACAACAAAACTCTATATATATATCTATCTCTCCCTAAACCCTAAACCTAAACCTACTTCTACCCCGGCTTCCCTCCCTTTCCCTGTCGCGCAATCAGCCCCAGCCGCACATTCCCATCCTCCGACCAGCGCATCCCGACCCCGGCCTGTGCACCCATCCCGACCACCCTCATCCCGTTCCTGTTCACCCTTGCCGACCACCACACCCGACCACAACCATCTCTCCATCTCTCGATTCATCTACATCCTCCGGTGACGACCAATAACAGCTGCAGGAGCAGCAGCGACCAACAAATGCCATCCGCCGCTACCCTGCCACCCGATCTCCTTCTCTCTCTCTCGTTGGTGTTTGCACGTGCACGTAGTTTGCACGTGGGTTACTTTGGTTAGTGGATTTTTCGTTGGTGGGTTTTGTTCATTTTCCGGGAATCCATTCCTGTTATTCTTGGTGTTCGTTTCGTCCCAGGTTAAGGCAAGTAACTTGTACTCAATTCCTTTGTATGATACAAGTCATATATTCTGCTTGTAGTGTAGTTGGGTTCTAGAGACAACTCGTGTGTGTGTTATCTTTGATGGGTATTGTCTCTATAGTGCTATTGACCATAGTTATCTCACGACACAAATTTGATATGAAACAACTTAAGTTTTGACCATTCTTGATAAGATTATATTTGTGAGATAATTATGAGAAATTGTATTTGTTTGGATCCATGTGATATACTTGTTGTGGACATGTCATATACCCTATTTCATGATGTTTGGACACTTAGTAGACACTATACCATGTTCGATTGTGATTGGAACAAGTTTCGTATGATTTATGTTGGTTTTGTTGTTGAAGGAAAATCTGTATTTTGTTGATGATCAGTTTTGACTGCTATTTTAGACCATATTAAGGTCAGTATCTTAACTTTAGTATAAAACATGATATTTAGAGAAATATGTTTTCTTTCCAACCTCTCTGACCTTGATCGATTTTGTTTTCGTATGTGTGAGATATGGTGGTTTTACTACAGAGATATATTTCATTTCCATATTTCGTTTTTTGATGATTTTGATGACTAAACTATTTTGATACTAGTACTAAACACATTATTTTGATATGAAATTTTGGTCAGACTTTCTATATCTATTTAGAGATTATCCAGAATTTTGGTAGATTTTATTGATGAGTTTTACATGTCGTTTCATGCTTTCGAATAAAAACTATACTTGCTGGATTTTGCTCGCTATTCTGTAAAGATTTGTATTTTCACCCTAATTCTTTTTCCTGTATGAAAAATATTTATGAGATATGAAAGTTAGCTTATTTTGTCAATTTTCATCTCCCTTTGGCGGATTTGGATTTTGTTTCACGGTTTTCGGGATAGTACAGTTTTCGTACAGTAGTGTTGGGAATTCCAGATTTGCCAAACTATCGTTTCTTGATATTTTCTAATTTTTGTTGACTAAACTAATCTTACTGAAAAATTATGAAACTTTATATTCTGATACTAGACATTTAGGGGAATACCCCAGATTTTTTCTGGATTTATTTGAGGTGCTTTGATGCTATTTTCCTGACTGTGAATTCGATTTACTAATTTCTGGATGAACGTATTTTCTGGATTCAAATCAGTTTTGAGTTATGTTGTTGTGAAATACTTTATAACTTATTTATATTTGCTGGATTCGGTTGGGAATCTATTTTCTGAACCTTTTGACGGATTCAAATTTGCATGTTTGTAACACCAGGAATCACTGTTTTACTACAGTATGGTCTTGCTGTTCTGAATTAGAAATTTAGTTATATTTTATCCTTTTGTGTGATACCTTTCACCCATACGTATTATCTTGCAACTTGAACTTGTTACTTATTTGTACCATATTATACTTGCTTATTTCATGACACATACATGCTTGTTTGACATTAATAATAAAATAACCAAGCAGGGGTTAAAGGGACAGATCTAGTAGTGGATAATTTAGAAACGTGTACTCGGAAGAGAATTTATTGATTCTATGTAATACTTGGCTTGATACTTGAGATTTGGCTTGATACATGATTACTTGAGCCATGATATTTCACTACTTGAGGCTTGATATTTCACTTGAGGCTTGATACTTCACTCTTGAGGCTTGTTTACTTGATACTTGAGGCTTGATACTTGATTCTTGATTCTTGAGGCTTGTCCCTGAGTACACTGCTCTATATGGTCCACTATGAAATCTAAAGCGAAATTGATTGTTGTAGCAACCATGTGGTATGGGATGCATGAAGTGCTACCTAGATAGTAATAACTACAAGACTTAATACATGACACTTGTACCTGATACATGCTTACTCGATACTTGATTACATGATACATGAAACTTGATGCTTGAACATGATACTTGACACTTGTACTTGACTACTTGACACTTGTTACTTGTTACCTGATTTCGTGATACTTGATTCGTCATACTTGATACTTGTTTACATGATACTTGTTCACTTGACACTTGATACATGCCACTTGTACTTGTTCATCTTGCCATATTAGTATTCTACTTTGTTATATGCCTATCCATGTTATTAGTTAGTTTTCCTCATGTACTTGTATCTTGCATTACAAGCGGCCCGTAACTTGCAATTGACGGGTACTTGTTTTCTTCTTCCTATCCCTGCAATTGTTAAATTGCAGATTTTGGAGAACAGGTTCCAGATGGTATTGGTGATATGAAATATTAGTGCTGGATCTTGTTATTATTATTTCTTGTTTTCTTGCTTTGAATAATATTGTATTTTGGATACTTGGATTTATTGTATTTGGGCAATGTGGCCCAGGATATTTGACTAATTCAGATCATGATTATTTAAGATTAATACATTTTTGTTTCAAGTATTCTTGTTGGTATTTTGGTTCATATGTGCATATTGGTTGATTCTTTTGCTTCCGACTCTGATTATTCTTGTGAATGTTGTAAAGATTCTTGAACAACTTATGGATGATGAAAATCATTCGCTGGGTTTTTATCATGTATCCGTATTTCATATTCTCTTTTGGGAAGCGGGACGTGACAACTGGAGGCAGAAAGAGTTGTGCAGGCTGTGCAGGTATCGGGTGTCATTTGACAGTCAATTGCCATATTGGGCAGTCGACTGTCTTGGTTCTCTGACTAGCCCGAGTGCCTTGCAGTTGACCGCCCTTAGGGAGAAGTTGACCGATAGCGGCGCAACAATTATTTGGGTCTGGTTCTAGGTGAATTCGTTGAAGGAAAGTTTCTTCTCCAAGTACGATCGTACGACTCCCATCATGTGGCTCTCTTAGGATATATCAGACGGTTATTGTATCAAGACTACAACCTAGGGTTCCTCTAGATTTTTATATATCATTATAACGACCTCTTTTGAAAGATAAGATAGAAATTATTTCATTGAGAGTTTTCCATAGTAAAAGACAAATGATCTTCTGGTGATGTAACCCCTATTTTCATTAATACGTATTTTAAAGTATTTTTTTCGTATTTAAATCCTCAGTATCTTATAACTATTCTTTCTTAATTGATTTTATTATTTAAGCTATTTTATGAAACCCAATTATCTATTAAAATACCAAGTTTTTATTTTGATTTATTATTTGCTAAACTAAGCCCAATTGTTTAATTGTTTATTCTAAGCCCAAGTTTGCATTTTGATTTTTATTAATTATTAATGTGAGCCCAGTTGTTATTATAAGCTGAATTCCATATTCTGATTTTATTTTATTTTATATTTAGCCCAAAATTTAGCCCAATGTCCTAATTATTTCATTTAAATATTTTGAGCCCCTTTTAAGCCCAAGCCCAAATCCAATAACCCAGAACCCATATATTTGTACGGATCTATACCTACTCGTATACAATATTTTTCTCTCCCCCACTTTTCTAATCCCGTACTTCAACTCCCCACTTTGCACACATCCCCCATGCTCCTCGTAACTCCCCCACTTCTCACCCCATTATCTTATTATATTATTTCCATTTTCCGTACCCCTCTCTCTCCCACTATACTTCCTCTTCCCTGGACTCAACCAAAACAGAGCAACTAAACAAACCAGAGAACCCAACCCAAACCTCTCCTTCAACCTCCCGAAGCGCCGTCTCCACCATCCCTGTCACACCCTCGCCGCCTCGCTGTGGTGTCGCTCATCGCAGTCGCTCACCTCCCGTCCAGTCATCGTCGCCGCACCGCCTCACCTCCGCTCTCTGCCATTCTCCTCCTCGGCATCGCCTGCACTCTCCCATCGTTCGCAGCTTCCCTGTGCGCCGTGCTCCTCTCGACAGCTCAGGCCCCAGCATCGTCTTCAACCCCCTCGTCGATGCCATTACCGAAGAACCCAAGCTCCACTTTGCCTCGCCATCTTCCTCGCACTCCGTTGCCATTGCCACGACCTTGAAGTCTTCAACCTCGAACCCCGAAGCCCTCACCATCTTCTTACTCGAACCCTATCGAGCTCCCTCTCCAGTACCACCCTTACAGTCGCTTCGACCGCTCGCCACTCCCGAAGCTCCGCTGCCACCATTGCCGCACCCCATCGAGATCGCCCCACTTGACCTCCTCTTCCGTCGCCTTCCTCTAGTCGACTGCAACCCACCGTCTCCTCGCATCCTCCTCGCATCCCCCTTCGGCTCAGTTGCACTGCACCTTGCCCATCGAAGACCCCTTGCCACTGTCGCTCTCCCGCTCGAGCCCAGTCGCGCTCCGCCTGAAGCCATTGCCGAAGTGCCGCTCAATCTCTGTTCGCTCGACTACCACCAGCGTTGTCTTCCTCCTCCATACACCATTGCCAACCCCCACTTGAAGCTCCGAATCACCTCGCCACAGTCGACCTCTCCTCTCGCCTCTCCCTGAGCACGCCGTTGCCTGCGCCCACCGTTGTTGCTCCTCTGCCTCAGTCACGCTCTCTCTCTCTCTCTCTCTCTTTTTTTCTATCTCCCTCTGTGTCGAAGAAAGGTGAAGAAGAAGAACAGATGGATTAGTTGTATTGGGGAAAGTGGAGTTGCTATTTGGTGTGTACCTCTGTCTGGTATTGAAGTTGCTATTTTGGAGTTTGTGAAGGAATTGTTACTGAAGTGAAGTTGGGATTTTGCTATTTTGGCGTGGCTGCCAAATATTTTGCACGTGTTCTACTGTCCGGGATTTTGATCCCGTTATTCTACTGTTCAATTTCATCGTCGTCAACTAACAGGCAAGTATCCCTTGTACAAATTCGTTTGTTCTAGTACAAGCTCCTTTGCAAAATACCGCAAATTATTCCTTGACTCTATTCGTATTATACATAACCTATTGATCCCGTATTCGTACAAGATCACGAATACTTTGTTGCCATATGCATTGCATGAACACGATACACACATTTATACTCTTATAAGTATACATGATGTTGTGCATGAATTGCTTATTACTAGGTTGCATGTTGTTATAATATCTTCTATTCTTGATTAAGTTTTATACATGCCATTAGTCGCATCAACATGTTCTATAAGCCCTAAAATATATTTCCTGCATTGTATAAGTCTTGATACTCGATCCTATCATGTTACCCGTCCTTATTGTTGCATGTAGTTATTGTTCATATTTGATTAAAATAAAAAGATAACAAGCCGGGGTATAAGGGTAAAGATTTAGTAGTGGGTAATATAGAAGAGCAGACTCGGACGGGGGCTCGTGGTACCTCGATGCAAATTGCAAGTTACAAGTTGCAAGTTTGCGAATTTTATATTCTATGTTTCACGCTACATGTTACACTATGTTCCACATTGCACGTATCTCGATACAAGATATAATTGACTTAATATATTTTCCGGGTACGTGACCTATAGAATCCACCACTAGTCTAAACATTCACTTGATTGCGAGTAGCAACCATGTGGTATGGGACGCATGAAGTGCTACCTAGTTAGGTTAATAAAAGACATGACATTAACACGTACAGTTGCATGATCTGTTTACATGTTACATAGTTATGATGACTTTTTTACTTGTTTACATGTTACTCATTCATGTTGACACGTTTACTTGCTTACTCGTTTACATGTTACATGTTCCTATAGATTATTTACTTGTTTTCATGCATGCCACTTGTCCCATAATGTCTTGTTTTCCTGTTTGCATGTTGTATTTCTCCTATTATATTATTCTTGATTCCTTGTTCTTTCCCTACTTTTGTTTCATTTTATAATTATCCTGTTAGCTTGTACTACTTGCGACCCGTGACTTGCATTAACGGGTACCTCTTTGTCTCTTCCTTTGTAATAATATACTTGCAGGCCCAGATAGAGAATTACCCGAAGGTGTTGCTGAGCAAAGATTTTAGTACTGTTTAATTTCATGTTATTTTAGTTCTTATTTATTCATGTACTCTTTATTGTGATCTGGGCATGTTTGACCCGTAATTATGTTTCTTTTTCAGTTGTTGGTTATATCCTGCATTATATCATGAACTATGTCATGTACTTTGTTATCCTATTGTGATTTTACATGATTGGGTGGTTGATATTGTTATCTTATTGTTGAGTTAAATATACAACTTATGAATGATGTATTCGCATCATTTGCTGGGCCTCAGTTACGTGCCTGTGTTCTCGTATTCTGCGAAGCGGTGCGTGACAAGTGAGGCTTGAGTGATAGATAGGTTCTTGGTGAGAGTGATTTTAGCTCTTGTATTTTCTCTAGTTGAATAATATCTCGGTTATTCTCCCCCGGTTTAGGGTTTGCCCAAACTAATACAAAATTATGCACTTTTGTGTCTTTGGTTTGATCTACTATCACTTGGTGGTTTATTCATTGAATCGGTTTGCAAAACTCAGCACAAAATCCTAACAAGTTGTATCAGAAAGTCAGGTTGCAAAAAGAGGTTGCTCAAGATTCTTGGAGAAGATGACAGATCTGGGTTTAATGAAGATCAAACAGTTCGACGGTAAGATCAACTTTAATTTCTGAAAAGCAGACATGTATGACACATTGGTTCAACATGCATGTATCTTGCCCTAGAATGAGATAAAGGAAAGTCATTCAAAATGAAGCAGGAGAATTGAGAGAAGATTTGTTCAAAATCCATGGTTTCATCCAGATGTTATTGGTGAATGACGTCAGGTGCAGGAGAAGTACGATCAGACTGTGGGCGAGACTCCAAACTGACTACTCGTAATTGCAATTAAAGGATCGAATGTATTGTAAGATAAAACTATTTAGTTACTGAATGATGGAAGATACCGATCTTGAATATCATACAACGGCATTCAATAGAGTTATCTGAATTGAGGGCGATAAACATAGAAAGCTTTCAACTTGATATTTTCACTACCAAATCCATACATGCATTTAATAACTACTATGCTAGACTAAAAATCTAACAAGGAAAAATTTCCATTAGCAGTTGTGATCAAGGGCTTGGAGGAGGATGAACTTAGAAATGAGAGACAGAAATCGGAGTCTACTTCTATGAGTTTCTTGGCGGAGGCCGGTACTTCAATTGGAAGAGAAAGTACACATAAGGGTAGGATCCGTTGCCACCATTGCAGAGGAAATGGATTACCAGAGGAATTTTCGCAAGTTTTTGAATCAGAAGGGTGCCAACATAGTTAGCGCCATTAAATTCGGTTATAACTTCAACTGTCTTCTTTTTTCAAGTTCTATATATGTGAATTTTGACTGGTTTCTTGATCCAGATAGCTCTTCTCATATTTGCTCCCAGGGAGATGTTTTCTACTTGCAAGTCTACAATACGGCACTATGTGAAAACAGTGACCGGTGGGATTTGTGACATAGTGGGTGAGGGAACGATTGCGTAGGAAATGACAGATGGAAAAATATTCACATTAAAGAAAGTTATGCATATTCCTTTGTTGAAACAAAACATGATTTAGGAAACTCTAAAATCATGGGGTTACAGGTATATAGCTCAATGTGGAGTTCTATCAGTTTGGAAAGCTCGTCATAAGGTGATGAAGGGAAGAATGAGTGTTCAACACAACCTCCACAAGCTTTATGTGAGCAAAATATTTTGCGCAAGTGTTCCAAAGCCCAGCGTTCCTAAAGCATTATCTAAGATTTGCAACCCCCATGCGCGCGTGAAAGAGAGCCTTCTAACTTACTGTTTACCAAGTTAAAGAAAGAGTTATTATCTATATCCTTTTAGTTCTCAAGATTTTTCCGAAGTGAGACTAAAATTTCTCAACCCATTTTCTTCCATCAAATAGCTTACTTAGGGAGACAATTTCTTAGTCACCCCATAACCATTTTTAGCAAGTAAATATATGATTTTAATGTACTCATGAAGGAGAACAAAAATTCATAAAGATCTATCACTAATATAGTGGATCTTATGTTGAAGAATCTACCACAATTCGTAGTGCTAATAGCAGAAGTACACCACAAGCAATAGAAACTACCAAAACTTAAATGAACCAAGAACAAGCCACCACAATATATGCAAAGATCTCACAAGAATACAATCAATATGCAGTGATAACCAATACTTCTTTTCTCCAAGAAATACAAAGATTACTACAGAGATTACAACTCTCAATCTCTCTCCCTCAGCTTTGAAACACTCAACACAACCCCCTCTTAAAGTTGAACGATTATAACGGATCACCAAATCTCTCTTTTCAGTTATACAAACCCTAGAGTCTACGGCCATATATATAGCCCCCAAGTAAATCCTAAAAGATAAATACAAATCCAGCTAATTAGGCCTGAAACTTGTCAGCCCAAATAACACAGTGCCGATGTCGGTCGACTGCACCACCAGGTTGGTCGACCGCAACGTGTAAAGCCAACACCCAGGAACATGACCGGTCGACTGTACGGTCGATTGTCCCCTTTTCTGTTGAACCCTGTACACTCGAAGAAATCTCAGCAGCTTGGGTAGGTCGATCGCACCCCCAGGTCGGTCAACCGCAACTCTCCAGACTACACTTCTTCGACTTATTGTTGTCTCTCTTGTTGTCTTTTGTCTCCTCCACTTCTTCTCCAACTTCAAGTACTTCTGTAACGCCCCGAATTCCAAATTACTAAATTCGAGATGTTCTTCAGGATCTTTTCACTTTCTTTGAGTACAATTTTACAAGAAATTCAAATTTTTCTTTTTACATCAGAGTTACAACATCTTACATTAAATTTTCACAGCGGAAGCTAAGTATACAACATTTACATAAATGAACAACAACATGATAAACTCTTTACGCATCCATTCCTCTTTACATGTATTTTATCCTGCATACAAAACTGTGGGTACGTCAGTTTATTCAACCGACGATAATTATACATGGCCATCCTCTCTATGCCAGAAACAGTATAATGAATCTCATTTCTTAACAAATCACAACTTGTTCAAAATAAGCATGTAAATCAAAAAGGGAACTTTTAAAGATGTCGTGTCGTGATTGTGCACTTAATCCTTAATGCATTTATTTAATTTTCACATGACACTAATGCACACTTGTTCGAATTCTATGCATCCCATTCTACATAGGTTCGAGGGCAAGCCTCTTATTCGTTTTTCATTTTATAGGGTTCGATCCATCGCCATGATTTACTCTACTTCTGTAATTACAATGAGTATCTTAGATGATCCTATGAGTACAAGCATGTATCCTGGACCATGGAGGGGAATCCCACGCCATGTCTTGGCTCACCAAGCATGCATTCTGTGGTAAAATTCAAGCCTCCTCCCTGAATACAATCCTCTTGCAGTCACCAAAACATCCCACAAGCGTTACTAAAGTCCGATCATTACTGAGTTGTGCCCGCGCCATGTCTTGGCTCACCAAGCATGCATTCTGCGGCTCACACACCCGCACCGTAAAACTCTAGTTCTCATACTTATGTTTTTCTCTCACTTTCATCACCTCCACACTATGTATTAAAGTTATATTAGAATCATGAATAAAAATCAAGCTCTAGAGTTAGCCTCTCCATCAACCGGACTTAGCATTTCATTTCACATGACCAACCTTGGCCTTCTTTTCTCATTATCATTTCATTTCACTGCCGGGGAGACTTACTTACTTTTTCGTTCAATTTCAAATTCACAATATCCAATTGAGCATCCTCAGCCCATAATTCATTTTAGAGTCTCACAGACTTTCTTATCATGATTTAGCCCTTCATATTTTCATTTAATTCTCAATGATTCATTTACATAATTCATACAGTCATAAACAGAGTCCATCGACTTAAATCATAAAGCTCGTAATTACCAACAGTAAATAACATGAATTCAAATATATCCAAGTACACTCTGTACAGTCGACTTGGAAGAATACCAGTCGACTCATACAGTCACATACAGTATCATCGTAATTGCTCGGGATAGTCGACTGTTGTACACAACCAGTCGCCTGTCCCGCACTTTTCATGTTCACAATATTTGTCCCTGTGACAGTCGACTGTTCATCGATCAGTCGTCTGTCCTGGAGATTTCAACAGCGCAATTCTATGTCCAGATCAGTCGACTTGCTATATGCATTCGGTCGACTGGACAGATCCATTTCCAATTTAAAAGATTATTTACAGTTCTTACGTGCACTTGTTTTTCTCTCACTTTCATCACCTCCACACTATGTATTAAAGTTATATTAGAATCATGAATAAAAATCAAGCTCTAGAGTTAGCATCTCCATCAACCGGACTTAGCATTTCTTTTCACATGACCAACCTTGGTCTATTTCTCAATATCATTTCATTTCACTGCCGGGGAGACTTAGCTACTCTTTCGTTCAATTTCAAATTCACAATATCCAATTGAGCATCCTCAGCCCATAATTCATTTTACAGTCTCACAGACTTTCTTATCATGATTTAGCCTTTCATATTTTCATTTAATTCTCAATTCTCATCTATGATTCATTTATATAATTCATACAGCCATAAACAGAGTCCATCGATTCAAATCATACAGTTCATAATTACCAACGGCAAATAACATGAAGTTCAAATATATCAAAGTCCACTCTGTACAGTCGACTTGGAAGAACACCAGTCGACTTATACAGTCACATACAGTATCATCGTAATTGCTCGGGATAGTCGACTGTTGTACACAACCAGTCGCCTGTCCCGCACTTTTCATGTTCACAAATTTGTCCCTGTGACAGTCGACTGTTCATCTATCAGTCGTCTGTCCTGGAGATTTCAACAGCACAATTCTATGTCCAGATCAGCCGACTTGCTACATGCATCGGTCGACTGGACAGATTCCTTTTACTTAAAGAGATTATTTACAGTTCTTACGTGCACTTGCATTATGATGTCAATTTACCATATACATAGATTCATGTTTCACAAACAGAGTCTCTTATTGTTCGGTAACATTACAACATGAATTACTAATATGCTCTTTCCTTTAGAGAAAAAATACTCTAAACATGCATTCACATTGCTCACACTTTCTTACGACCATGAAGATATGAATCCCAAGTCATCATACTAGGTCTACATAAATAGAATGTCTTAATTCTTGGAATTCCCAAACAGTCATACTCAAGTACGGTACCAGTCGGCTGAATCCAGTATCAGTCGACTGCTCCGACCATTCTAAGTTATTAATCACTATTAGTTCTTTTCATTCATTTACCTTCCCTCCATCATATGTGTCATAGGGAAAATATACATTTAATAATCACACCATCATGTCTATTCACACACATGTTTATCAGCACATTATGAAAAATAGTGTCTCGTACCAGTTGGCTGGTTCACATGCCAGTCGACTGTACCGACAGTTCTGTTCTCAATATTAATAGCATGTTCAAGCAATTTCTACTACATTCAATTTACTTTTCAAAACATGGTAGTATTCAAATAGTCATAGTATAATTTCCTACATTAGAAGTCCTGAGAAACACCCACCTTATAAGAAGAAATAACGAAATCCCGCAAAAACTCTTCAATATGGTACTGCACTCCTTGCTCCTTTGTTCCACACCGAGCTCCTCAGAATGCTGCTCGTCTCCACAGAAAAGCCCTCACACAGACTCACAAATATACTCACTTACAATAATAATCTTAGAAAATTTTAGTGTAAAAGAGATAGGGGAAATAGGAGGGGTATTTATACATAAACTAGAGTGAGATGGAGGGTTGAGATGAATTAGGAGGTTGGAAAATCAAGGGCTGAGATCCATTCGGGAGTTGAGAAACTACCCACACCCCAAAAGTAACCACCCATGACCCAAGTCCATCACTCCATAATCCGGCCAAGTTTGTGCCTTGTGCACGTGTACATGGAGTGCACGTGTACACACAAACCCCACTACACAAATTGTACATAAAATACCCGGAAAAAGAGAAAAGAAAAGATGCTACACATACAAGTTGTAGGAATTAAATTTATGGGCTTAAATCCATTGGGCCAAAAATATTTAGAAAGGAAAAATAAATGAATCAACATTGGCTTTGAAAAATGCTTTAAAGGAAACAATATATTTTATTCATCATGGAGAAAATAATAGTCACATGCTACGCAAGCATGCCATATGAAGAAAAATAGATAATCTTTATGTATTAAGGAAAATGGGGATATTACATCACTCCCTCCTTAGAATAGTTCCGTCCCCGGAACTACAGCCAAGAGCGAGAAAACAGAAAACATCAACAAAACAAAAGATACAAAGATATAATCAAACAAAAAGCTCAGGATAGTCCTTCAACATCCTCTCCTCAGATTCCCAAGTAGCCTCTTCAACCAAGTGGTTTCTCCAGACTACCTTGACCATCGGTATCGTCTTATTCCTCAAGACTTTCTCCCTACGGTCAACAATCTCGACAGGAGACTCGATGTAATTCAGGTCTAACTGCAGACCTTCCGGCACTTTAGGCAAATGATGACTCGGATATGGAATGTAACCTCTCAGCATAGACACATGAAAGACATTGTGCACCTGAGACAACTCTTCCGGTAATTCAAGCCGGTAAGCAGTTTTCCCGATCCTTTTCAATATCTTGTATGGGCCTATAAACCGCGGGGCTAACTTCCCGCCTTTGCCAAAACGAACCACACCTTTACTGGGCGATACCTTCAGAAAGACGAAGTCACCAACCTCAAACTCAAGGTCTCTTCTCCGGTTGTCTGCATAGCTTTTCTGCCTGCTCTGAGCTTCCACCAACCTTTTCCTGATCAGATCAATCTTCTCAGAAGTCAGCTGTACAAGCTCAGGACCAAACAACTTACGCTCCCCAACTTCATACCAGCAAACAGGAGTCCTGCACTTCCTGCCATACAAAGCTTCATACGGTGCCATCCCAATGCTAGCCTGGAAACTGTTGTTGTAGGCAAACTTCACCAAAGGTAAATGCCTTTCCCAACTGTCTCCAAAGTCTAGTATACAACACCGAAGCATATCCTCAAGAATACGATTGACTCTCTCGGTCTGCCCATCGGTCTGCGGATGAAAAGCAGTACTGAAATCTGTTTTGGTACCCAAAGCTGCCTGAAGACTCCTCCAGAAATGCGAAGTAAACCGCGCATCTCGATCAGACACAATAGTCGAGGGAACACCATGAAGTCGGACAATCTCACCAACATACATCTCAGCCAACTTGTCCATCGAAGCAGTGAGTTTCATCGCCAAAAAGTGAGCGGACTTGGTAAGTCGATCGACTATAACCCAAATTGCATCATTGACTTTAGAACTCTTAGGCAATCCCGTGATGAAATCCATACTGATGTTATCCCACTTCCATTCCGGAATAGGTAACGGCTGTAATAGACCTCCGGGTTTCTGATTTTCGGCCTTGACTTGCTGACAAACCTCACACTTCGCGACAAATTCGGCCACATCCCGCTTCAAACCTGACCACCAGAAATGCTGTTCGATGTCCTTGTACATCTTAGTGCTCCCAGGATGTACTGACAAAAGAGTAGCATGCGCCTCCTGAAGAATACTCTCTTTCAGGTCCGCCTGATTTGGAACACATAGTCTATCTCCGAACCACAGCACTCCATCCCTGGTTTGAAATCCGGGCAACCTGCCAGCACCAACCTGCTCCTTCATCTCCAAGATATCAGCATCAACTTCCTGACTTGCAATGATCCTTGCATTCAAAGTAGGCTGAAGCTTCAACTGAGATAAAGATGCTCTCAATCCTTGCAAGACAACCTCAATACCTGCCCGATCCAACTCCTCAATCAGATGCCTCTGAGTTGTAATCAAACTGGCCAAACTGCTCTTGCGACTAAGTGCATCAGCCACAACATTAGCCTTTCCAGGATGATACTTGATCTCAGGTCGCATATCCTCGAGCACTTCCAACCATCTCTGCTGCCTCAGATTGAGATCCTTCTGCTGGTATATATACTTCAAGCTCTTGTGATCCGTGTACATGTTCAACTTCTCACCGTACACATAGTGCCTCCATTGCTTCAGGGCAAAGATAATCGCAGCCAACTCCAGATCATGAGTCGGATAATTCTTCTCATGCGGTTGTAGTTGCCTAGACCCATAAGCGATTACTTTACCTTCTTGCATTAAGACACAACCAAGCCCCCGATGTGAAGCATCGCTATAGACATCATACTCAACTCCTGTTCTAGGCAAAGCCAAAATAGGTGCAGTAGTCAGTCTATCTTTCAACTCCTGAAAACTCGCCTCACATTGCTCAGTCCACTTGAAGCTCACATTCTTCTTGGTCAACTCAGTAAGCGGCACAGCTATCTGAGCATAACCTTGAATGAATCTCCTGTAGTATTCAGTCATCCCAAGGAAACTTCTGACTTCCTTCACTGTAGTAGGCCTAGCCCAATCTCTCACTGCCTCTATCTTCTGAGGGTCAGTTGCCACTCCCTCCTTAGAAAGGATGTGACCTAGGAATGCCACTTCAGATTTCCAGAAATCACACTTGGATAACTTGGCATACAACTTCTGCTCTTCCAACTTCTGCAAAACTGCTGCCAGATGCTCGGTGTGCTCCGCCTCAGACTTGGAGTACACGAGAATATCGTCGATAAACACCACTGTTGTTGGAAATCTAGCTACCTAATTAAATAGACTAACTAGACACAAATTATAAAACCTCGCAAGTGCACGAATCGAATCGTAGTAATAGCAAGGGTCGATCCCACAGAGATTGTAGATTTCAACTAACTAATCAATAGAAAATAATAAAAATCATAATGAGTTGTTTCAAAGAGATAAAAGGAATAAAAAGATTAAAACTAAGAAGGAATTGTTGAATCACAAATATCTCTTGAATAGTTGGGTTGTTGATCTCCACCAATAGTTAGTAATGCCAAGTTGCCTTCTGAATCTACTTCTAATTACTCATGTTTGTTCACTTCAAGGGCATGGTATCTACTCCTTAAAGTATTGTTTCCCTAAGCCAAGAATTAGGCATGGTATCTACTCTAATTCGTTTCTTTCCATAAGTATCTAGCAGGGTATCTACTAAGTTATACTTAGAGAAAACATCAGAACAGTGGAAACGAACAAACACTTAAAGTTCTAGAAATTGGTATCAGATCTAGATCCTCCAAGTTGATTGAACCAAGAACCCCTAAAGATTCTTTTGTTACCAATTATGGGCACGAGATTCGGTCGTCTCAATATGCTTCATATAACAGATTTAGATAAATGATAACATAAACTTGATAGTCTCACGTGCTGTATGTCAGTCGACTGGCTCTCACCTCAGTCGACTGCTCTCAGACTTCAAGATCCAAGTTTGATGATCATTAATCTATGTAAATTCAACCAGATTCAATCAATAAGTAATTAGAAGATCTCAGAAGAATATAGCACTACATAACTACGGTTTCGATCTACCCAACTATGAAATTAGTTCCACATAATAATAACTTTAGTGCTTAACAAGTTTGAATACATGATCAACATAAAAAGAATAAAGAGAGAAGAAGAAATAAACTAATGGATTCCGGCAATATGGTCGACTGGCTGTCACACAGTCGACTGCCTTCTTGTTGCTGGATCTTCTCTTTCCTTCTTCGATGTTGATGGAGTGAAGCACGGTTTGATGACTTGATGGTTGGGAACTCTCTGATTAAGTTGCGTCCACGAGATATATCTGATTGTTGATGGAGTCGTGGAGTGGAGAGAGGAGAGACGTTCTGGAGATGGTATTCTGATATTTATAGAACACGGCTAAGAATTAGGGTTTCCACTTTTTCAGGAAGATCCTTCTTTATTTGATTTGATGATTAATATCTTTCGCTTTTCTCCTTTCCTTCTTTATCTGTTCACCACGTCCACTTGGAAACCCCCAGTCTCTAGATTTGATTTGCATAAATCTGGATTCAAATAGATGTGAAATTAGATGCAGGTGAATCTTCGAATATCTGATCTGTGTACTCCGCCGCCTATCAGTCGACTGTCCTTGGGAGTAAGTCGACTGTGTCGAGACTTCAGTATTTTCATGATTCATCCGCCCAGTCGACTGATGTTTTGGGAACAGTCGACTTGGTCGAGCAGCTGTGTAAAACTTGATTTCCTCTGTCCAGTCGCCTATCATCGTGACCAGTCGACTGCCTCTTCAGTTTCCTGTGTATCATCCTGAATTTGCTTCGTTTTGCTGTTTATAGGCTGTTTCCTGCAGAGAAAGAGAAAAGAAGCATAAATACCACATATAGAGCTTTTAAATGTCTAATTATATTAAGATTATTGCTCTTAAAAAGTGAATAATAATGTGTTCATCAAATACCCCCACACTTAGCTTTTGCTTGTCCTCAAGCAAAAAGTGAATTCATGAACAAGGGAGTAATAATCAGAATAATCTCAACCATCATGATTTCTTATTATGTGGACATCAAAATGAAAAATATAAAACTACAAACAATTTCAGATAAAGTAAAGTTAAACATACCCACTTTCTCCAGTGCAATTGTCTATTCATAAATTCCAAACTTAATCATATTTGTCATGCGATTAATGTAGTTATAGTATGCATCTACTCAGTCTGTGATTATCCCTTTTCTCTACTACAAATCCAGTAGCAAACTAGAGTTTTTTTTTTTTTTTTTTTTTTTTTTTTTTTTTTTTTTTTTTTTTTTTTTATAGTTTCTTCTTTAAAGTTGTCACTTGTCTTTTGACGCGAATGCGAAACATTTGTGATGTATCCACCCGGTTACTCAACAAGTCACAAACATTAAAGTGCTTTGCATACTCGTATTTCAAGTTGCCGTTTGACGTAAAGGTAAACATTGGTGATGAATACCCCTAGTTACTAGGCCCTCAAAACATTGGAGTAGACTGACTTTATTCAAATATATATACATATATTGTATCACTCTATTTACTTAAACTCGATTTAGGACTAGATCTGAAGGGAATAATTATCAGAAAAAGCATCACATTTGTTTATTATGTATAATCGCATGACTCGCACAATTTTGTAGGGAATTATGAAACTTAACAATCCTAAAGTAAATAAGTATCCTTACTCTTACTTTATAAGAAATTGTTTATCCTAAAAAAAATTCAAAAGATTCCAAATATAACTAACTAATACCCCCACACTTAGATGGAACATTGTCCTCAATGTTCGCACAAAACATAAGATATAGGCATGTGTTACCATCTAGTAAGGAGAGACTGAAAAATAAAAATAAAAATGAATAATAATGAAGGGAAAGTGGAAATACTCCCCTGAAAGTTGGGTTGCCTCCCAATAAGCGCTGTGTTTCATGTCTTCAGCTAGACATGACGAGTTCATGCAATGTATTGAATGGTTTGAAGATTCACATCTTCCTCTTGCGGTTCTAGACTCATCTCTATGTATGGCTTCGCCCTGTGTCCGTTCACCTTGAATGTTTGATTTCGTTCTTCGCTGTGAACTTCCAATGCACCATGTGGAAAGACTTTTGTGACGATATATGGTCCATACCATCTTGACTTGAGCTTGCCTGGAAAGAGTCTTAATCTTGAGTTGTAGATCAATACCTTTTTGTCCTTCATAAAACTCCTTCCTTGCTAATTGTTTATCATGGTACAACTTAGGTCCTTTCCTTGTATAGCTTGGCATTTTCATATGCATCGTGCCTCAATTCTTCAAGCTCATTTAGTTGCAATCTCCTTTTGTCACCTGCCTGTTTCATATCAAAATTGAACTTTTTGATAGCCCAATAAGCTCTGTGTTCCAACTCCACCGGCAGATGACAAGCTTTTCCAAAGACCAAACGGTATGGTGACATGCCAATGGGTGTCTTGAAAGCGGTTCTATAGGCCCATAATGCATCGTTCAAGCGTAGTGACCAATCCCTTCTGCTTGGATTGACTGTTTTTTCCAAGATGCTCTTGATCTCTCTATTGCTAAGCTCCACCTGTCCACTGGTTTGAGGGTGATATGGAGTACCCACTCTATGTGTAATCCCATATTTCTTCATTAAAGAAGCAAATGGGTAGTTATTGAAGTGGCTGCCTCCATCACTTATTATTGCTCGTGGTGTACCAAACCTAGTGAAAATGTTCTCCTGCAAAAACTTGACAACAACTTTGTGATCATTAGTTCGTGAGGGGACAGCCTCGACCCATTTAGACACATAATCCACACCAACAAGTATATATAAATAACCAAATGAGTTAGGAAATGGACCCATGAAGTCGATTCCCCAAACATCGAAAAGCTCGATTACTTGTATGTTGTGTAGTGGCATTTGATTTCTAGAAGAGATGTTGCCTGTCCTTTGGCATTTGTCGCAAGTCCTGCAAAAAGAAAAAGCATCTTTGAATACTTTAGGCCAATAAAAACCAGATTGCAATACCTTAAGTGCTGTTCTCTTTGGCCCAAAATGTCCTCCACAAGCATATTGGTGGCAATGTTGTAGAATACTCCTTTGTTCCTCGTCTGCCACACATCTTCTTATAATTTGATCAGAGCAAAATTTGAATAAATAAGGATCATCCCAATAATAGTGTTTGCTAAGATCCACCAATCTTTTCCTTTCCTGATGTGTCATACCTGGAGGAAAAACATGAGCGGTTAGAAAATTGACAATATCAGCAAACCAGGGTAGTTGTTCAGAGAGATAAGTCGACTGGTTGAGGGACCAGTCGACTGCCCCGAGGGTGTGAATATTTATTGCAAATAATTGTTCATCTGGGAAATTTTCATTCAGCGGGGGCACATTTCTCTCGTCCTCGTGCAGTAATCTGGACATGTGATCTGCCACAACATTGTCGCATCCTTTCTTGTCTCTAATCTCAAGATCAAATTCTTGAAGCAGCAGCACCCATCTGATCAACCTAGGCTTAGCTTCCTTTTTAGCCAACAAATATCTCAAGGCAGCATGGTCAGTGAAAACAATAACTTTAGAACCAATTAAATATGATCTAAACTTCTCTACAGCAAAAATAACAGCTAACATTTCTTTTTCAGTTGTAGAATAATTTAGCTGTGCATCGTTTAGAGTTCGAGAAGCATAGTAAATAACATGTGGTTTCTTATTGATTCTTTGACCTAAAACAGCCCCTAAGGCGTAATCACTTGCATCACACATGAGCTCAAAAGGATGGCTCCAATCTGGTGCCATGACTATAGGTGCAGAAATGAGAAGATTCTTTAATGTATTAAAAGCATTTGTACATTCTTCTGTCCATACAAACTCAACATCCTTAGCCAACAAGTCACAAAGGGGTTTGGAGATTTTTGAAAAGTCTTTTATAAATCGTCTATAAAACCCTGCGTGTCCTAGAAAACTCCTAATACCCTTAACTGTAGTGGGAGGGGGTAGTTTTGATATGATGTCAATTTTTGCCTTGTCTACCTCTATTCCCCTTTTGGACACCACATGTCCCAACACAATATCTTGTTGTACCATAAAATGGCACTTCTCCCAATTCAGCACTAAATTGCATTCTGCACATCTTTTAAGCACCAGCTGCAAATGGTTAAGGCATTCATCAAAACTAGATCCAAAAACACTAAAATCATCCATAAATACCTCGATGAACCTCTCCACCATGTCTGAAAATATGCTCATCATGCATCTTTGAAATGTAGCTGGAGCATTGCACAATCCAAACGGCATCCTCCTGTAAGCAAAAGTACCAAATGGGCATGTAAAAGTGGTCTTTTCTTGATCTTCTGGAGCAATAGCAATTTGATTATAGCCACTATAACCATCTAAAAAACAATAATGACTATATCCTGCTAATCTTTCTAACATTTGATCAATAAAAGGAAGAGGGAAGTGATCTTTCCTGGTTTCATTGTTCAGTTTCCTATAATCAATGCATACCCTCCAACCTGTGGTTACTCTTGTTGGGATAAGTTCATTCTCTTCATTTGTTACCACTGTAACTCCACTTTTCTTAGGAACTACATGTATAGGACTTACCCATTTGCTATCTGAGATAGGATAGATGATGCCAACATCTAGTAGCTTCAAAATTTCTGCTCTTACCACTTCCTTCATGTTTGGGTTGAGCCTTCTCTGTGCCTCTCTGCTAGGTTTTGCATCGTTCTCAAGCAATATCCTATGCATGCATTTGGATGGACTTATTCCCTTGATGTCTGCAATGGTCCATCCTATTGCATTTTTGTGTTCTCGCAATACCTTCAGCAGCTTTTCTTCTTCCTGTGCAGTTAAGTTGGCAGCAATTATTACTGGTAGCGTCTGGTTCTCACCTAAGAAGGCATGTTTCAAATGATCGGGCAGCTGTTTGAGTTCTATGTCTGGATGCTTCTGTACAGTCGACTGGTCCATGTCAGTAGTCGACTTGTTTTGGTTGTCTGGGTTTGGTCGACTGGTTAGAGCACCAGTGACTTACTCTGGTCATCAGTCGCCTGATCTGTAGAAGAACACTTTTTATCAGACACCAATTTTTTAAATAAAGGTGCAGGCTTACCTGAATATGACTGTGGAGTTTCCAGGTGATGTACTGTCTCTGCAATCTCCCAGTCATTGTATTCCTGTTCAACATGAGATAAAGTTAGAGATTGCGTGATTGTGGCTTGTAGTGGTTCAACGCTATGTACCTGAAATGTTTGATCAACAATCTCCTGCACCACATCGATATTATAGCATTCATGATCATCTTGTGGTAATTTTAGTGTATCAAACATTTTAAATTCCATTTTTTCTCCGTTTATCTTCATACTTATAATGCCCTTTTTAACACAAATTTTTATATCAGCTGTACTCATAAAGGGCCTACCTAATATGATCGGTAGAGATGATGACATTGAAGATTCCTCCATATCTAACACAACAAAATCAGCAGGCAAAATAAAATCATTTACCTGAACTAGGACATCTTCTAAAATACCTCTAGGTCTCTTGATGCTGCGATCAGCCAATTGCAAAGTGATGGATGTTGGCTTGAGTTCCCCCAATCCAAGCTTTTCGTAAACAGAATAAGGAAGAAGGTTGATGCTTGCCCCCAAGTCTAACAGTGCTTTTTCAAAGAAGTGCTCACCAACTTTGCAAGGAATGGTGAAACTACCTGGATCTTTCAGTTTAGGTGGTAGTTTTCTTAATAATACAGCGCTCACTTCTTCTGTCAAAGCCACATCCTCCTTAACCTGAAATGTTCTTTTGTGAGTACAACAGTCTTTCAAAAATTTGGCATAAGAAGGAATTTGTTTAATAGCGTCAAGTAGAGGGATATTAATTTCTACCTTTTTGAGAGTTTCAAAGACGTCAAATAAATGTTGTTCTTTCTTTTTATTGACTAACCTTTGAGGGAATGGTGGTGGAACTGTCCCTACTTTTTGACTTACCTTACTTGAACCCAAAGCTTTTGATGGTTGTTTTTCTGATTTGTCTGTGCAGTCGACTGGTTTGTAAGAACAGTCGACTGGTTTGTCTGTGTGTGTTCCAATCCTGTTGTCAATTATCTTACCACTTCTTAAGGTAGTCACTGCTTGGAGTTGTTCTTGGCCTCCCGGATTTGGTATGGTTTGTGAAGGGAGTTCACCTGCCTTTCTTTCGCTTAGCTCTTTTGCAATCTGACCAATTTGGGTTTCCAACTTCTGAATTGCTTGTCCTTGTTGGTTGCTTGTTTGATGTTGTTGTTGGAGCAATTGAAGAACAGTGGTTTCAAAATCCAACTTCTTCTGTTCTGGAGCTGGTCTTTCAAACCCACTTCCCATCTGAGGGTTCGTGCATGTCCTTGTGTGAATTGATTCCCTTGATTATTTTGATTATTGCTCCATGAGAAGTTTGGATGATTCCTCCATCCTGGGTTATATGTGTTCGAGTATGGATTGTTCTTTGGAGGAAACACTCCTCGACCCACATAATTCGCATGCTCCTGATCTGTGAAAGTAGACATGGGACATGTATCAGTTGTGTGATCTAAATGCGAACAAATTGCACACATTTCATTTGTTTGATTTTTAACTCCACCCATCGTCGACATTGCATTAACAAGCATATCAATTTTCTTATTCATGTTTGCCATTTCTAATTGAATGTTATTATTATTAGAGATCTCGTAAACTCCCTGTTTATTCGTAGGTCCCCTTCTTGTTGAGAATTGTTGGGAGTTCTCGCTGAGTTCTTCAAAAAGTTCAATGGCTTCTTCTCCACTTTTCCTCATCAAAATTCCGTTGCAAGCTGCATCCACAATTGCCTTATTAGTATCATTTAAACCTTCATAAAAAGCTTGTACCTGATCATCCTTAGGCAGATTGTGAGTAGGACACTTGAGAAGCTTGCTCTTGAAGTCCTTCCATGCTTCGAAGAATAGATCTCCATCTTTTTGTTGGAAGAGTTGAATCTCCCTTTTTAGCTGTTTGGTCTTTCTGGGCTGGAAAGAACTCTTTCAAAAATTTCGTTGCCAATTGCTCCCATGAATTAATTGATCCTGGTTCCAAAGAATTATACCACAACTTAGCATTAAGTTTTAAAGAAAAAGGAAACAAGATTAACCTGATTTGTTCAGCGGTAAGCCCTTGGACGCTTTGTGTCCTGCAAAGATCGAAAAAGTCTTGCAAGTGAAGATGAGGCTCTTCATCTGGTCTGCCACTAAAGTGGGGAACCATACTAAGTAAATGAGGAGATAGGTGCATGTTCCCTGTGGCATTAGGTTGAAAAGAAATGCAGGAAGGTTGCTCAATATTCTTAGGAGTGAATTTGTCCTGCATTGGTACGCGATTGGGTGTTTCTTCTGCCATTGCTGTATGTGTACTAGGTCTCTGATCAGTCGACTGGTTCGTGTGGGAAGTCGACTGGTGTGCTGCAAATAACTTACCTAGTCTGTGCAAAGTGCGTTCTGTTTCCGCGTCAATTGGTAGTAGTTCTGGTCGAAGTGATCGTCTACCGTGCATTCACCGAAGTCCTGTAACCTAAAAGAAAAATTATTAATAAAAGAAAAGAAAAACTAATAAAATTCTACTGACTTGTAAGTTAAAATACTAAACAATCCCGGCAACGGCGCCAAAAACTTGTTGTTGGAATCTAGCTACCTAAATTAATAGATAAACTAGACACAAATTATAAAAAAAACCTCGCAAGTGCACGAATCGAATCGTAGTAATAGCAAGGGTCGATCCCACAGAGATTGTAGATTTCAACTAACTAATCAATAGAAAATAATAAAAATCATAAGGAGTTGTTTTAAAAGTCTAAAAGGAATAAAAAGATTAAAACTAAGAAGGAATTGTTGAATCACAAATATCTCTTGAATAGTTGGGTTGTTGATCTCCACCAATAGTTAGTAATGCCAAGTTGCCTTCTGAATCTACTTCTAATTACTCATGTTTGTTCACTTCAAGGGCATGGTATCTACTCCTTAAAGTATTGTTTCCCTAAGCCAAGAATTAGGCATGGTATCTACTCTAATTCGTTTCTTTCCATAAGTATCTAGCAGGGTATCTACTAAGTTATACTTAGAGAAAACATCAGAACAGTGGAAACGAACAAACACTTAAAGTTCTAGAAATTGGTATCAGATCTAGATCCTCTAAGTTGATTGAACCAAGAACCCCTAAAGATTCTTTTGTTACCAATTATGGGCACGAGATTCGGTCGTCTCAATATGCTTCATATAACAGATTTAGATAAATGATAACATAAACTTGATAGTCTCACGTGCTGTATGTCAGTCGACTGGCTCTCACCTCAGTCGACTGCTCTCAGACTTCAAGATCCAAGTTTGATGATCATTAATCTATGTAAATTCAACCAGATTCAATCAATAAGTAATTAGAAGATCTCAGAAGAATATAGCACTACATAACTACGGTTTCGATCTACCCAACTATGAAATTAGTTCCACATAATAATAACTTTAGTGCTTAACAAGTTTGAATACATGATCAACATAAAAAGAATAAAGAGAGAAGAAGAAATAAACTAATGGATTCCGGCAATATGGTCGACTGGCTGTCACACAGTCGACTGCCTTCTTGTTGCTGGATCTTCTCTTTCCTTCTTCGATGTTGATGGAGTGAAGCACGGTTTGATGACTTGATGGTTGGGAACTCTCTGATTAAGTTGCGTCCACGAGATATATCTGATTGTTGATGGAGTCGTGGAGTGGAGAGAGGAGCGACGTTCTGGAGATGGTATTCTGATATTTATAGAACACGGCTAAGAATTAGGGTTTCCACTTTTTCAGGAAGATCCTTCTTTATTTGATTTGATGATTAATATCTTTCTCTTTTCTCCTTTCCTTCCTTATCTGTTCACCACGTCCACTTGGAAACCCCCAGTCTCTAGATTTGATTTGCATAAATCTGGATTCAAATAGATGTGAAATTAGATGCAGGTGAATCTTCGAATATCTGATCTGTGTACTCCGCCGCCTATCAGTCGACTGTCCTTGGGAGTAAGTCGACTGTGTCGAGACTTCAGTATTTTCATGATTCATCCGCCCAGTCGACTGATGTTTTGGGAACAGTCGACTTGGTCGAGCAGCTGTGTAAAACTTGATTTCCTCTGTCCAGTCGCCTATCATCATGACCAGTCGACTGCCTCTTCAGTTTCCTGTGTATCATCCTGAATTTGCTTCGTTTTGCTGTTTATAGGCTGTTTCCTGCAGAGAAAGAGAAAAGAAGCATAAATACCACATATAGAGCTTTTAAATGTCTAATTATATTAAGATTATTGCTCTTAAAAAGTGAATAATAATGTGTTCATCAACCACGACGAAAGAATCAATGAACGGCCTCAGAACTCTGTTCATTAAATCCATGAAGATTGCGGGTGCATTCGTCACTCCGAATGGCATAACTAAGAATTCGTAATGCCCATGCCGAGTTCTAAATGCAGTTTTGTGCACATCTTCAGCTTTCACTCGCACTTGGTGATATCCTGATCGAAGATCTATTTTGGAGAATACAGCTGCTCCTTGTAGACGATCGAACAAGTCATCAATTCGAGGAATCGGATACTTATTCTGAACAGTGACCTTATTCAGCTCTCGGTAATCGATACACATCCTCATCGATCCATCCTTCTTCTTTACCAAGAGCACTGGTGCTCCCCAAGGTGACGCACTAGGTTGAATAAAGCCTTTTCCCAATAGTTCCTCAATCTGCCATTTCACTTCATCCTGTTCCACTGGAGCCATCCTATACGGTGCCTTAGAAATTGGTGCACTTCCCGGTTGAACAGTGATGCTGAACTCTACATCACGATGCGGAGGTAACCCAGGAAAATCTTCCAAGAACACTGTCGAATAGTCCCGAACCACAGGAATCCCTTGCACTTCCACAGGAGTCTCTTCCTTGCGGATAGTTGCCACCAACCTAGAACACTTCTGCTTCTCTTGGAAAGTGACTTCAGGTCCTCCTTGAGCCTTCACTGTTACGGTCTTGGTCTTACACTCGATGCTTGCACTGTACACCGACATCCAATCAATGCCAATGATAACATCGACTCCCAAGATAGTCAGCTCGATCAGATCAATGCCAAAGATTCGATCCCCAATCACTATCTCGCAATCAGCATAATACCGATCAGTGGTCAAAGTTTCCCCTGACGGAGTAGCTACTGCTAAGATCTTGCCTGGAAAAATCTTCGGTTCCGCTCCCAACACTTTAGCAAATCTAAAAGACACAAAAGTATGAGAGGATCCAGTATCGAACAACACAACAGCTTTCTTTCCATTAAGATAGAGTTCTCCTGTTACATAATACACACCATTACATAACAGTTTCACAATATAAACGGGAAGGAGAAATGACAAAAACCACACTAAACATCAGCCCTCGTACCAGAGATGACCTGATCTGCCTCATCAGCATCAGCTTCCGTCAAAGCAAATACTCGCCCTGACTGGTACGGCCTCTTCCTAGTCTGCTGTATTGGCACATTGTGATTGCCAGCCCGTGGTTTGAGACATTGAGATTGGTAATGTCCCACTTCACCACAGTTAAAGCAAGTGACTGCGGAAGGTCTCCCCACATTGTTTTCCGGTCCTCCAGCTACACTGATAGCGTTCGCCCCTGTCGGTTTGAACCTCTGTGTAGATGGTTGCCCCTTGAAACTCCCCGATTGTGCAGGCCTCTTCCCGGACTGCCAGTTGTTCCTCCGGCTCTGAACAACATGGAACTGCTCAATATCCGCCTCCGTCGCTGCCGCCCTCTTCACCAGCTTATCGAATCTCCTGATACCAAGAGGTATCATACGAGACCTCAAGCTCGGCCTCAGACCATGCTCGAACTTGCGAGCCTTCTTCGCCTCATCCATCACCAGTTCTGGAGCATACCTGGAGAGCTGAGTAAACTTAGTCTCATACTCCCTTACTGACATGCTGCCTTGCTGAAGTGACAGAAACTCCATGGCCTTCTTCTCCTGGACGTCGGAGGGGAAATAATGACTGCGGAATTCTTCCAGAAATTCCTCCCAGCCAAGCAACACGCCGCCTATGGTCCTCTTCATCGACTGCCACCAAACAGCCGCATCCTTCTCCAACTGCAAAGTCGCCAACTTGACCTTGCTGCCCTCCGGTGTCTCCAACACCTCGAAGATTGTCTCCACTTGCCGAATCCAGTTGTCAGCCGCATCTGGATCTGACCTTCCCTCGAACACTGGTGGTTTCATTCTCTTGAACGATTCCACTAGCTTAATTGCCTCGGGTACTAGATTCACCGGTCCCCTTCCTTGGTTCGCAGCCACTGCATTCAGCGTCTGGTAAACCCTTGCAAGCTCGGTCTCCAGGTCCAAACCTTCACCATTCCTAGCTCCCCTTCTCGACATATTCTGATGCAAAAGATCCATTAAATTCGAAGTATAAGACAAGAAATTAAACCAACTTTCATTTCATTGAATTCCAAAGTTTATACATTCAAATTAAAAGACATTTTGACATCAGAACAGAAGAAAATAGAAACTAGGACAATCTAATCTCTACGGGTCCTCTTCGCTGCTCGAAGTTCATCCCGCAGTTCATCCACTTGGTCTTTCAACACATCTGTCAGGTTCTTTCTCTTCTCAAGTTCCCATACTCGGTGATTGAGAACAGAGAAATCGGCCTTCCGCTGTGCCAGCTGAGCCTCCAAAACTCCAACTCTATACTTCAGGGTATCCACTTGCCTCTGAAGAGAAGCCACAGTGCCACTCAGAGCTGGTCCCTCTTCTTCATCGGAAGAAGAATCATCAGATGAATCCGGCGGTGGGGTGATCTCTCGAGATTCAGGGTACTCCTCATCATCAGAATCTGCTTGCCCAGGGTGATACTCGTCCTCAGAATCAGCCTGTCCAGGATAGTACTCTTCCTCAATAATATGCCAGTCGTCGCCTCCAGCAGGGTCGAAGTGATCAGCCATCTTAGAACAGAGAGGAAGGAGCATAAATCATAGAGCAACACAAATGTAAGTCACTTACATTTAAATCTCTAAACTCAAACACACACTCTAATGTCCACATCTAGGGTGTCGTTCCTTATAAACTTGTACAAGTGTGAAAGCGTAGAAAAAGCGTGGCTCTGATACCACTCTGTAACGCCCCGAATTCCAAATCACTGAATTCGAGATGTTCTTCAGGATCTTTTCACTTTCTTTGAGTACAATTTTACAAGGAAATTCAAATTTTTCTTTTTACATCAGAGTTACAACATCTTACATTAAATTTTCACAGCGGAAGCTAAGTATACAATATTTACATAAATGAACAACAACATGATAAACTCTTTATGCATCCATTCCTCTTTATATGTATTTTATCCTGCATACAAAACTGTGGGTACGTCAGTTTATTCAACCGACGATAATTATACATGGCCATCCTCTCTATGCCAGAAACAGTATAATGAATCTCATTTCTTAACAAATCACAACTTGTTCAAAATAAGCATGTAAATCAAAAAGGGAACTTTTAAAGATGTCGTGTCGTGATTGTGCACTTAATCCTTAATGCATTTATTTAATTTTCACATGACACTAATGCACACTTGTTCGAATTCTATGCATCCCATTCTACATAGGTTCGAGGGCAAGCCTCTTATTCGTTCTTCATTTTATAGGGTTCGATCCATCGCCATGATTTACTCTACTTCTGTAATTACAATGAGTATCTTAGATGATCCTATGAGTACAAGCATGTATCCTGGACCATGGAGGGGAATCCCACGCCATGTCTTGGCTTACCAAGCATGCATTCTGTGGTAAAATTCAAGCCTCCTCCCTGAATACAATCCTCTTGCAGTCACCAAAACATCCCACAAGCGTTACTAAAGTCCGATCATTACTGAGTTGTGCCCGCGCCATGTCTTGGCTCACCAAGCATGCATTCTGCGGCTCACACACCCGCATAGTAAAACTCTAGTTCTCATACTTATATTTTTCTCTCACTTTCATCACCTCCACACTATGTATTAAAGTTATATTAGAATCATGAATAAAAATCAAGCTCTAGAGTTAGCCTCTCCATCAACCGGACTTAGCATTTCATTTCACATGACCAACCTTGGCCTTCTTTTCTCATTATCATTTCATTTCACTGCCGGGGAGACTTGCTACTTTTTCGTTCAATTTCAAATTCACAATATCCAATTGAGCATCCTCAGCCCATAATTCATTTTAGAGTCTCACAGACTTTCTTATCATGATTTAGCCCTTCATATTTTCATTTAATTCTCAATGATTCATTTACATAATTCATACAGTCATAAACAGAGTCCATCGACTTAAATCATAAAGCTCGTAATTACCAACAGTAAATAACATGAATTCAAATATATCCAAGTACACTCTGTACAGTCGACTTAGAAGAATACCAGTCGACTCATACAGTCACATACAGTATCATCGTAATTGCTCGGGATAGTCGACTGTTGTACACAACCAGTCGCCTGTCCCGCACTTTTCATGTTCACAATATTTGTCCCTGTGACAGTCGACTGTTCATCGATCAGTCGTCTGTCCTGGAGATTTCAACAGCGCAATTCTATGTCCAGATCAGTCGACTTGCTATATGCATTCGGTCGACTGGACAGATCCATTTCCAATTTAAAAGATTATTTACAGTTCTTACGTGCACTTGTTTTTCTCTCACTTTCATCACCTCCACACTATGTATTAAAGTTATATTAGAATCATGAATAAAAATCAAGCTCTAGAGTTAGCATCTCCATCAACCGGACTTAGCATTTCTTTTCACATGACCAACCTTGGTCTATTTCTCAATATCATTTCATTTCACTGCCGGGGAGACTTAGCTACTCTTTCGTTCAATTTCAAATTCACAATATCCAATTGAGCATCCTCAGCCCATAATTCATTTTACAGTCTCACAGACTTTCTTATCATGATTTAGCCTTTCATATTTTCATTTAATTCTCAATTCTCATCTATGATTCATTTATATAATTCATACAGCCATAAACAGAGTCCATCGATTCAAATCATACAGTTCATAATTACCAATGGCAAATAACATGAAGTTCAAATATATCAAAGTCCACTCTGTACAGTCGACTTGGAAGAACACCAGTCGACTTATACAGTCACATACAGTATCATCGTAATTGCTCGGGATAGTCGACTGTTGTACATAACCAGTCGCCTGTCCCGCACTTTTCATGTTCACAAATTTGTCCCTGTGACAGTCGACTGTTCATCTATCAGTCGTCTGTCCTGGAGATTTCAACAGCACAATTCTATGTCCAGATCAGCCGACTTGCTACATGCATCGGTCGACTGGACAGATTCCTTTTACTTAAAGAGATTATTTACAGTTCTTACGTGCACTTGCATTATGATGTCAATTTACCATATACATAGATTCATGTTTCACAAACAGAGTCTCTTATTGTTCGGTAACATTACAACATGAATTACTAATATGCTCTTTCCTTTAGAGAAAAAATACTCTAAACATGCATTCACATTGCTCACACTTTCTTACGACCATGAAGATATGAATCCCAAGTCATCATACTAGGTCTACATAAATAGAATGTCTTAATTCTTGGAATTCCCAAACAGTCATACTCAAGTACGGTACCAGTCGGCTGAATCCAGTATCAGTCGACTGCTCCGACCATTCTAAGTTATTAATCACTATTAGTTCTTTTCATTCATTTACCTTCCCTCCATCATATGTGTCATAGGAAAAATATACATTTAATAATCACACCATCATGTCTATTCACACACATGTTTATCAGCACATTATGAAAAATAGTGTCTCGTACCAGTTGGCTGGTTCACATGCCAGTCGACTGTACCGACAGTTCTGTTCTCAATATTAATAGCATGTTCAAGCAATTTCTACTACATTCAATTTACTTTTCAAAACATGGTAGTATTCAAATAGTCATAGTATAATTTCCTACATTAGAAGTCCTGAGAAACACCCACCTTATAAGAAGAAATAACGAAATCCCGCAAAAACTCTTCAATATGGTACTGCACTCCTTGCTCCTTTGTTCCACACCGAGCTCCTCAAAATGCTGCTCGTCTCCACAGAAAAGCCCTCACACAGACTCACAAATACACTCACTTACAATAATGATCTTAGAAAATTTTAGTGTAAAAGAGATAGGGGAAATAGGAGGGGTATTTATACATAAACTAGAGTGAGATGGAGGGTTGAGATGAATTAGGAGGTTGGAAAATCAAGGGCTGAGATCCATTCGGGAGTTGAGAAACTACCCACACCCCAAAAGTAACCACCCATGACCCAAGTCCATCACTCCATAATCCGGCCAAGTTTGTGCCTTGTGCTTGTGTACATGGAGTGCACGTGTACACACAAACCCCACTACACAAATTGTACATAAAATACCCGGAAAAAGAGAAAAGAAAAGATGCTACACATACAAGTTGTAGGAATTAAATTTATGGGCTTAAATCCATTGGGCCAAAAATATTTAGAAAGGAAAAATAAATGAATCAACATTGGCTTTGAAAAATGCTTTAAAGGAAACAATATATTTTATTCATCATGGAGAAAATAATAGTCACATGCTACGCAAGCATGCCATATGAAGAAAAATAGATAATCTTTATGTATTAAGGAAAATGGGGATATTACAACTTCGTGCCTACGTGTATTTAAGGCCAAAATTCGAATAATCTCCCACTTGGATTAAATATACCACGCTTCCAAAATTATTGTCATTTTTACCTCGCATTACCTCTGCCAATCTTCCACTTTCATGGAAGACTCAAGTACTCCCCATTATCATGAAGAGCACCTCCGCCACTTGCACCAACCACCCCTCATCGCCTCATGAAGGATGTGCTCCATCAATCGCATAGAGTACGAATACCGGAGAAACAACCTCCCATGTTGGATTCCGTGTTACAAGACGCCCCAACTCGCAGAAATTTCATCAATACCGGACATGGTTCAAAGTCTCTCAATGCACTCTCTGCACTAGAAGTCTCCGTGGACGACACCTCCACAATATCCGCAGACTGTTCAAACCCTACGTCCCATTTCGGTTAAACTCATCGACATCACCAGTTATATCGATACAAGTGCTCTCTACTTCACAAAAGCGACTTGAAGCTTCGACTGCCATATCGCAAAGTACCATCACCGCAGCAACGTATTGCCCTCTAAAATCACTTCCATGGCCAGCAGCTCCTACTAAATTAGTAACCTCCCGTCTACAACTGAAATAACTCAGTTGCACCTCACACAACCTACTACTTGATTCCGGCTGAGAGTCAACTACAGGAAAAACGCCCCTCATGTCTCTAAGAAAATACAGCGCTCCCTCACACTTCCCTTTTGCAACCACCATTGAACATACAGTTATACGCCACTCCCCACTACCAACTGTAGTAGACAGCCCCTCATTGTCTAGCCTTCCAATCAAGATAAGATTTTCCTTCAAGTCTGGAACATGCCTCATCTCCCGCAAGACAACATACTGATCACCATTGACTTTAACGCGGACAGTACCAACCCCACGTACAGGACACCGGTGACCATTCCCCACGATCACATCTCCAAAAGAACACTCATCGTAGTCATCAAACACATCTCTCCTCGAAGTGCAATGAAAAAAAGCTCCCGAATCGATACACCAATCTTGAGTGCCCAACTCCTCCCGAGCTGATAAGCATAACTCTTCAACAAGCCCCACTTGAGCTTCTTTTGGGGTATCTCTCTTCGGTTTCTCCTGTTTACTCTTCATATAAGCCTTACAACTGCGCATCATGTGACCCTTCTTGTAACAATATCGGCACTCAGGCCCATGTCCCCCATCGCTGTCATCAGACCAACTTTCAGATAAACTACTCTGATCCTTTGTTCTTCGACTGCTCTTAGATCTCCCACGTCTCCTCTCAACAGATCTTGTGGAATCTCTAGAAGGTGATGATGGATATCCCCTGTTTCTCATCCTTCTCACCTCCTCGTTCAAAATGCTACTCATAGAGTCGTCGAATCTGTCATATTGCTTGTAATAGTCTGTTCGCCTATACCATAACTATCGGGTAAAGTATATAAAAGTAACAATGACTGTCCCCTCTCTGAAAACTTCAAACCTGCAGCTTCCATCTGGTTATAAACCAAACATTAATTGTTCACATGTTCTGCTACTGAACCCCCTTTCTTCAACTTCATATTAACCAATTTCTTCAGATGAAGAATTTGATTAGATGACGACGGTTTCTCATACATATCCGTGAGAATATCCATAGTCTCCTTTGTGGTCTTTGCCTTCGAGATATGAAGTAACGTCTTCCTACTCAGCCCTAACTGAATCTGCCCTAGCGCCTTTTAATCCAAACGATTCCAATCCGCCAAGACCTTCGCATCCTTGTCTCCACCTTCCGGCTTCTCATCAAACAACGGACCATCAAGATCTTTCTGGCGAAATACACTGCCATCTGAATCTTCCACATTGCGAAGTCACTCCCATCGAACCTCTCGATCTTCGACTTGCTATCGACCATCACGAACCTAGAACTCGGATACCACTTGTTGAAGAATCTACCACTACTCGTAGTGCTAATAACGGAAGTACACTACAACTAATAGAAACTACTAAGACTTAAATGAACCAAGAACAAGCCACCACAATATATACAAGATCTCACAAGAACACAATCAATATGCAGAGATAACCAATACTTCTTATTCTCCAATAAATACAAAGTTTGCTACAGAGATTACAACTCTCAATCTTTCTCCCTTACCTTTGAAACACTCGGCACAATCCACTCTTGAAGTTGAACAATGATAACGGCTCACCAAATCTCTCTTTTCAGTTATAAAAAACCTAGAGTCTATGACCATATATATATAGTTCCCAAGTAAATTCTAAAGATAAATACAAATCCAGCTAATTGGGCCTGAAATCCGTCAGCCCAAATAACACAGCACCGATGTCGGTCGATCCACAACGAGTAAAGCCAACACCCAGGAACATGACTGTTCGACTGCACGGTCGACCGTCCCCTTCTCTGTTGAACCCTGTACACTCAAAGAAATCTAAGCAGCTTGGGTCGGTCGACCGCAACTCTCCAGACTACACTTCTTCTACTTGCTGTTGTCTTCTTTTACTGTCTTTGTCTTCACCTCTTTTTCTCCAACCTCAAGTACTCCATGCCTACGTGTATTTGAGGCCAAAATCCTAACATCTTACTCAAAAAGTTACCACAAAACTGATTTATAAAATGGTGTTAAAACTCTCACTTTTTAACAAGAACCAACCCGAACACATGATTAAATTAATTTTCAAGCAATCCTTAACAGAATAATTTTAGCGGAAGAAGACATAGTGACGATGAAAGAAAAATTTCAAACTACGGGGATAGAAATCTAGTATTCACCTCTTCTGATGTCGAGTTCTTGAGCATCTACAATAAAAAAAAAGGAGAGTAGTTTTCAGTTTCCAGATAGAAGAAAAAAAAAAGTAATTAAATAAATCAATACTCACAGAATTATCTCTCGAGTTATTAGAACTAAGTTCTGAGTCTGCTGCCAAGTTTCTTCGGCCAGATGGAGTTGTGTAAACAACCCTAAGCTTGCATTCTTCGATGACTTTGTCTCCATCTTTGTTAAACTAAACGCAAAACAAAAAGTACCTCTATGAACACAAGTATTATCTGAGAACTTTATTTGAGAACTTTTTGTGATTTCACGTTTTTTGTTCTATCCTTCAAACAAAATCAACAAGGCCTTTAAATAGGCAAGAACAAAAAAAAACAAAACATACAAGACCATTAACTACTCTGCCACCCCTTGGCTTTTCACTTACACCCCTTGGCTTTTCACTTATACCCCTTGGCTTTTCACTTACAAAGACTCTTGACCTTTTATTTTTCATAACCCACTAATATGGCATTTAATGTTTATTCAACAAAACTTCCCTGTAAACTTAAATGCTTCTACCATCCGTCATGCCAATCATCTTCTTGTATCTGTCGAGAAGTACTTTCGGTAGTGGTTTTGTGAAGATATCCGCAGCTTGATCCTGACTTTTGCTTGTATCTCTTCGCAACAAGTCGCGCCTTGTACCGTTCTATCTCGCCTTCAGCATTCATCTTTTTCTTGAACACCCATTTCACACCAATAAGCTGACTTCCTTTCGGTAATTCCGCTAGTTCCCATGTGTTGTTGCGGTCAATCGCCTTAATCTCCTCGTTCATGGCAGTTTGCCACTTCTTGTCTCGCACCGCCTCTTCAAAACTAATATTTTCAGCATCTGCCAAAAGACATACAAGGTGTATCTCATTTGTCGAATCATACAAATCTTGCAAACTTCGTGTTTTGGGTTGTCGTGGTTCATCTTCATTATCGGTAGTTTCAGAGTTTGTTGATATGCTTGTTGGTGCAACGACTGATGATTCTCCAACTTCGATGATAACCTCCGTCGAATTGTTCCAGTCCCACTCGCTTGCTTCGTTTACTCGCACATCACGACTCACCATCACCTTCTTGCTTATCGGGTCGAGTAGCTTGTACCCTTTTGTCTTCTCATCATACCCAATAAAAATATACTTTTTGCTTTTGTCTTCGAGCTTCGTTCTTCGTTGATCCGGTACGTGTGCATAAGCCACACTACCGAACACTTTGAGATGAGAAACTGTCGGCTTTTGACCGCTCCATGCCTCTTGTGGTGTTTGATCATCTAACTTCACATGTGGACATCGATTTTGTACATAAATGGCACATTGCACGAATCTGCCCAGAATTCCTTCGGCATCTTCTTGCTCTTGAGCATTGATCGAACCATGTCGAGAATAGTCCGGTTCTTCCTCTCGGCCACACCGTTTTGTTGAGGAGAGTATGGTGCGGTTAGAAATCTCCTTATGCCTTGCTCCTCGCAATACTCCATGAAAGCCATCGAAGTATACTCGCCACCTCTATCGGATCGTACGGCTTTGATGTGTCTACCAGTTGCCTTCTCCACCATCACTTTGAACTTTTTGAACACCTCGAATGCCTCGGATTTTTCTTTCAAAAAATAATCCCAAGTTTTTCGTGAGAAATCATCGATAAAGGAAATGAAGTACCTTTTACCGCTGAAAGATTCGGGGCTGATTGGTCCACATATGTCGGTATGAATCAACTCGAGAATATGTTTAGCTCGATATTTTGCCTTCTTTTGAAACGAGGTTCTCGCTTGCTTGCCAAGCACACATTCTTCACAAAATTTGCCCTCATAGTCCATGTCCAGCAGCCCGTGCACTGAGTTCTTCTTTGCTAACTTCTTTAGACCACCATAATATAGGTGACCAAAGCGGAGATGCCACAGCGATTCCTTGTCTTCTACGTTGACTCGCAAATATTTTTCTCGCACGCTTCTCAAATTCAGTTTGTACATCCGATTTCTTTCCATCTCGACTCGAGCAACCAGACGCCCTTGATTGTCTTTCAATTGTAGTACCTAGTTTATCATGAATACCGAGTATCCCTTCTCCATGAGTTGCCCCATGCTCAAAATATTGCTCTTAAGATCAGGTACGTAATAAACATTCTCGATTGACCCTTCCGTGCTAGTTTTTTGTAAATAGTGAACCGTACCTTGGCCTTTTACTTGGATCTTTGACGCGTCTCCAAACGAAACGTGTCCATCTTCAACCTCTCGCATCTCCCTGAATAGGTGCTTGTGCCCGCACATGTGGTTACGAGCGCCGGTATCGAGATACCACACTGTGTCGTTGTCAGAAACGGTATTTTTGTAGGCCATCATGAGAACACCATCTTCTCTTGTCTCCTCTTCCGCGACTAGATTCGCGTTTTCTTCTACCTTTTTTTCGGAATAGCACTCTTTTGCATAGTGCCCATACTTACCGCAATTATAGCACTCGATGTTTGATTTGCACTCTTTTGCGTAGTGCCCATGCTTGCTACAGTTGTAGCATTAGACATTTGAATAATTTGACCGGCCGCCTCTCCCATGACCACGTCCTCTACCTCGACAATTTTGTTGGCTTGACTGCCCCTTTTTCTCATAATATTCACCTCGACTGCGGCCTCCACTACTGCAACCATTGTTGCGACCTCCACGACCGCGCCCTCTACCACGAAAATTTTGAGAATAGAGTACCTTTTTGTCTTTGATTGACGCCTTGGTTTGAAGTGCCTGCTCGAGTGTCTCCTCCTTCTTTTTCTTCTTACGTTGTTCGTGTGCCTCGAGAAAGCCTGCAAGCTCGTCGACTGTGAGCGTCGCAAGGTCCTTTGACTCTTCTATCGCGCACACAACATTCTCAAAATCGTCGGTTAATGATCTCAAAATCTTCTCCACAACTCGCGCATCGGTTAGTGCTTCGCCATTACGAATAAGTTGGTTCACCACAGCTTGTACGCGCGTGATTATATAGTTTCCGACTCCTTCATCTTCATGTTCTCCAACTCGCCACGAAGAGTTTGGAGACGCACTTGCTTGACTCGGTCGGCTCCTTTGAACACTTTTCCTAAAGTGTCCCACGCTTCTTTTGAAGTAGTTGCACCGGCAATCTTCTCAAAGCCCGACTCGTCAATGGCTCGGAACAACATATATAGTGCCGCCTTATCCTTCGATCGTAACTCTTTTAACGCCTTGGTTTGAGCCACCGTATATCCCGTGGTATTTGTTGGTTCTTCGAAACCTTCTTCGACCACCTCCCATGCATCTTGAGATCCAAGAAGAGCTTTCATTTGAATGCTCCAGTTTTCATAATTCACCTTCATTGGTCGTGGTAGCGGCATTTGACCCATCACAATCGCCATTAACTCTGATACCAATTTGAGAACTTTATTTGAGAACTTTTTGTGATTTCACGTTTTTTGTTCTATCCTTCAAACAAAATCAACAAGGCCTTTAAATAGGCAAGAACAAAAAAAAAACATACAAGACCATTAACTACTCTGCCACCCTTGGCTTTTTCACTTATACCCTTTAGTTTTTCACTTATACCCCTTGGCTTTTCACTTATAAAGACTCTTGACCTTTTATTTTTCATAACCCACTAATATGGCATTTAATGTTTATTCAACATTATCAAGTAAATGCTCCGTTGACAATGCACATGTATCTCACTGTATCTTGAGGGATCTCAACAATGTCCGTTCTGGGAGGTACTTTTGTGCTTTGAAAGAGGAACTTATCCTTGCATTGCATGTCAGTAGGGAACTCCTTTTGTGCTTGAAGAGTAACTATACATCCACATTAAAGAAAGCGCTAAATATAAACAAATCTCACTCAAGTATTGTTTAGTTTAAACAAATTGCACTCAACTTTTTTCTTTAAAAAAAGCTTCCTTCAACCATGTTTTCAAAGCATGGGTAACTGAGGTTTTTGTACAAAAAGATTAATGTAAAAACATAGTTAAGGAAGATTTTTTTTGAGGAAAAAAAGGTTGAGCTGGGCAATAATTAACTAAGATTTTTTTATAGCCTAAAGAAAATCAATAAACTTCAATCAGAACCACAAAGGCCTATAGGATGCAAGTAATCAAATGAATAAACCTGTTATGATGCATGAGTCCCAAGGTTGTACCACACTTGTGTTCGGCCGCACAAAATACTTCTTCGGGGAAGTTGTTTTAACCTACACAATAATAACAATCTAATCAAAACTTTCTCTACAATCAAACACAGAATATGTTTCAACATTAAATCACATATTGCCAAGTATTACACGAACCATCTTTACATTAACCAAGGCAGATCCTGAGTTTATGGGGTCCGAGGAGAACTCCCAAAATGGTGTGCTCATACAAAACTTATATTTTTTTAAAAATTGTTTTAAAAAATTCGGAGATTTTTTTTTTTGCAACAATTCTTAAAAACCGATATATATAATGAAATGGATGGAGAATTAGGGATTTGAGAAAAAAAAATCTCCATACAAATTAAAGTCCAGCTAAAATAAGCTAGTCCAATTACCAATTTTAAAAACAAAAGCCCAAAAAATTGAATTTGGGGCTCCAAAAACATATTACCGCAAAATATGTATATACAAATATAAGAAAAAATAAATTTGAAGCCCCTAAAATTGCAAAAAATTCGGAAGCCCGAGATGGCCGTCTCTCCTTCCTCCATTGGGGTTCGGGCCTCACATTAACCCAACTCCCCTACTTCAAAAAATGTTAACAATTGTGATGACTGGTGCAACATTTTTTTTTTTTTACTAAAGCAGTTTCATACATGGTGACATTAATTAACCACCAAACCAGGCTAATTTGAAAAGAAAAAAAAAAAACACCCCTATGCGATGTGTTTATGATAAAATAACCCCCACAACTTTTTATTTTAATAAAAACTTTCTTCAACATTTTTTCTCAAAAAAACATCCCTAAGCTATATGTGTTTATGAGAATTGAAATGCATAAAGGGTTTTTTTTTTCCAAACATCAATAAAAGTTTAGGGATACTTTTTATATTAGTTATTTTTTCCAAATAAAATTTTGGTGAACCAAAATGAGAAAAAAATTAAGAAGGCGTTTTATCAGGAACACAAGGAAAAAATCTTATGGAGCATGGCCCATGAACAAGTGGTGTATCTTGTTTGAATCATTTGGTTGACATAGTATTCAAAGCAAATCAAGTGGGAAATCTATATGATTTTTTCCTGAAACCATATAGTTGAGGTGTGTTTTTTCGGATTCAGCCCACCAAACCATCATAGTGCGTCCTACAACTAAACTTACCAATCCTCGCATTCTTGATTTGACCAATTACAAAACAAACCAAATTATCGATTGATTGCAACAAAATTAACCAGAAAAAAGAAAAGGAAAGAAACCTTGAAGGCAACATGGTGTTCGCTGTTGTTCACAATCTCGAGATTACAATAAGAAGGCTTATCCACCTCATCTATAAATCAATCAATCAATTAAAAAAAAAAGGAAAGACATTCTAAAAACAAAAAGTAAGAATGAAGGAAATTAATTCTTGACATTCGAAGGTGAGCTCGTCAGGTTGAATAGAGATCCATTTGCCACCGGGTTTCATTATTGTCGCTTGCTGATGAACGGTCAATCTCAACCCTACATCAACCAACTGCACAAAAATTGAGAGAAAAAATGAAGAAGACGAAGAATGAATTGATTGTGAGATTGGGAAAAATTGAGAGAAAAAAGGATGAAGATCACCTACGCCACTGAGAGTGACACGTGGCGGAGAAGCCGAGATTGAGGGACGGGTTTGAATAAAAGAAGGAGAATTTAGTTGATGGCGACAAGACGGGAAACACGGGCCAGAAATTTATACCTAAATTTCAGAAAACCCCCTTCTATTGTTTAAGTTTATGAAAAAACCGGCTGTAGAAAAGAAAATTTCTAAACAAACATCTCTGAACTTTTACTTTCTATAAAAAAAGAAAAAACTAGGGTATAATTCTAAAAACTTCCATATATTTTTTTATGATGCACATAATTCACTTTCATTTTTGGTCAAAGAAGAAACCAAATCACCCCCTCTCAAAAACCCCAAAAAAAACATGAGGCCCCTTTAGTTGCTATTTGGCCCCTTTTTTTTAAGGCAAAATGTGGAATAAAGCCACCCTGTTTCATTAATAAGTAGTTAATAAAACAACTCCGATGTGCCGGGAAGAATACAAAAGTATATAACAGGAAATACAAAATAGAACAATAAATAAAACATAAACCTCCAACAGAACCCTGGAGGTTGGGTCGAGTCCTCAAAATAAAACCAAAAGAACAGTAGCATCGAGTGCAGCTAGTGACTGTCCCGCCTCTCAATCCAATGTCGGTCCGAACTCTACCTCCTCATCATCGAAGTCCTCCACCTGGAAGACTCTAGCAATCCTTTCTCTTGCCCCTGTGGCGGCAGCTGTAGCCCAAAAGAAAATAAGATGCATGATATGAGTAAGGTTACCAGAAATACTATTACATGAAGCACGAAAGTAAAAATTGTTTCTGTCTAGCCATAAAACCCATGTTGTAGCCGCAATGGCAATGTACCACGCCTCCTTCATTTCATGACGCACCGTTGCGAATTTGTGGCCAACCCACAGGTCCTCATAATCGCTGGGGTGTTCACTTGTTCCTAAGGCTCGTAAAACCTCTATCATAGTCGCCTTACTCCTTGGACAATGAATAAAAAGGTGGTTTAAATTCTTCGTGTGCATGTTGCAGAATCCACAGTTGGTCGCAATCTGGGGTTGTCTTTTGGCCAGGTTTTCTCTATTGAGGATTGCGTTGTTGAGCACTAGCCAAAGAAAGACTCTGACTTTAAGTGGTGTTTTCACCTTCCATAATACCTGTGCCCAGCTGGGTTTGCATTCCCGAAAGTGAATCCGATGATACAGGGATCTTACCGTGAATGTACCCTTGGGCTCAAGTCCCCATCTTATCTGATCTGGGCCTTGGACGCATCTAGCCCCAGTCCGTGTGATGTGTGCTTGTAGTTCGACCAGTTGCTGATGTAACCTTGAGTTGAGAGCTCCACAAAATTTAGGCTTCCACTTTCCCCTCTTCCAAGCCTCGGCAACCGAAATATTTGGTCGACTCATCTTGTCATACAGTTCGGGGAAAGTTTCCTTCAATGAATGTGCACCACACCATTTTTCCGACCAAAACCTGGTGGACCGCCCATTACCGATAGTTGACGTAACTACCGAATTAAATGGTCCGCTAGCCTTGGTAATTCCTTTCCAGAATCGTGAGACTGTAGACCCTACTCAGAAGCCCAGACTTCTCGTGCTTTTTCTTCGCAGGTATGGCTGAATGAAATCCTACCAACCTTTCCCGCTGTGGTGAAAAACCTTCCACCACCACTTCCCCAAAAGGGCAAGATTTATATCTCTAAGGTCGATAATGTAACGCCCCGAATTCAAAAATACACTGAATTCGAGATTCCACAGGATCTTTACACTTCATTTAGTACAATTTTACAAGAAATTTAAAACTTTTCACTTTACATCAGAGTTTACATGAAACTTTACACTTTACATTGCACAGCGGAAGTAAATTTACAACATTTAAATAAATGTACAACAACATTGAATAATTTTTAAGCATATGTTCCTCTTTAATCTTTATCATGTCATTTACCCTGTATACAAAACTGTGGGTACGTCAGTTTATTCAACCGACGAACATTATACACGGCCATCCTCTTTATGCCGGAAATAGTATCTCATTTTCCATATTTAACAAACACAAACTTGTCACATATCAAACTAGAGGGACTACCCTATTGATGTCGTGTTGTGATTGTGCACTTAGTCCTTAATGCAGTTATTTATATTACATGACACTAATGCACACTTGTTCGGATTCTATGCATCCCATACTACATAGGTCCGAGGGCAAGCCTCTTAATCGTTCTTCATCTTTGTAGGGTTCAATCCCTCATCATGTCTTAATCTACTACTGTAACTACGGTGAGTATCCTAGATGATCTATGAGTACAAGCTCGTGTACAGAAAACCTAGAGGGAAATCCCACGCCATGTCTTGACTCATCAAGCATGCATTCTGTGGCAATTCAGCCTCCTTCATGGCACACGATCCTCTTACAGTCACCAAACATCCCACAAGCGTGGCTAAAGTCTGATCATTACTAAGTAGTGCCCACGTCATGTCTTGACTCATCAAGCATGCATTCTGTGGCTCACATCCGCACCGTAAACTCTAGTTCTCATACACGTATTTTTCTCTCGCTTTCATCACGTCTCCACTATGTACTAATCCTTAGTTTTTATTAGGATCATGAACAAAATCAAAGCTTTAGAGTTAGCCTCTCCACTAAATCGGACTTATTCATTCATTCAAACATGACCAACCTTGGTCTTTCATTTCAAATTTCATTTCATTTCTTTCCATTTGCCGGGGGAGACTTAGATACTCTTTTGTTTCAATTCCAATTCACAATTTCCAAAATTGAGCATTTCCAACTCATAAGTTCATCTTCATAATCATAACAGATTTTATTTTTCAATAGCCTGATTTCTAATTTATTCATGAGTCTATAGCCATACATGGCATTCAATTATTCCTTATATTTCATCAAATATCAATTAAAAATCACAACACTATTTATATAGCAAAAATTGAGTATTCACATTTCATAATTTTCACACTATTCTCCAATGAGAATAAATTATATCACATCACTTCATATAATTCTTTTCTTTGCTATATTGTTTTTCTAACACTTCATTCCAAGTTCTTTTGCAAATTATAACTTCACAAAAAATATAAAATGTAGAACCATAGTTTTATTTATACATTTATTCTCAAAACATACTCTACTTCATGCAAATAATTCTCAAATTATTTTTCACAAGTCACACATAATTTTAGAATAATAAACATATTTTTTTCCATAATTCATCAATCATCAAAATCCTAAAAAAAATATTTTTCCCATGAACTAAATACTGGCCGAGCCCAGTATTCGAACCCACGACCACAGGGAAAACCACTGAAGGCACAGACCACTGGGCCGAACGCTCTATGCTTTAGAAGGAGAGGCTGAGAGCATCAAATGCTCTCGGCTGCGATTATGTTTATTTTAAAAAAAAGGAAACAAAAGTATGGTGCCAAGGGGATTCGAACCAGCAACCCGAGACCCCGAAACCTACTGTAGCGAATAGAAGCATCCCAACCACTTGAGCTATACGCTTAGGTTGTCAATAGTTTAACTCAAGATCTAATTAAATCGATTCTCTCTGTTTTGTAAAACATTTCGATGTTCAACAAGCTCTCATTTCATTTTGCTTTTATAAAATTTGCTGTAAATTTTCAGATTGACTAATACCATCATAAATTTTACTCCAGTATATAGAAATTAATTTTTTTAATAATTAATGCATATTTTTCATACAATTGACTCGAATTATAAACTACCACTACCACGTTTCTTTTTCGACATTTCTTAACGAATTTAACATCACTAATCTCTTTATTAGCAAACTTCATAATAATTCCCTATTTTTAATCATTTTCCAAACATACAATCTACATCTTAATTCATTCATATTATCACAAAGATTCATTTAACCATATCAAGTAACATTGTCAATCTACCAACTTTTGTATATAATTCTTGATGGTAATAATGAAATTTTTCTTCAAACAATCCATGGCGATAATCAATACACACATAACTTCAATTTGATGATAGAACCACATACCATTTGCATACCAACATTTCAATCAATCAATAGGTCATTTTTCTAATTAAAGTGTACTCTTATTAATCTTTTTCATGCATCATTCTTTCAATTCACATCTAGCATGTTTCCTAATTAGAAATACGGAAAATTTACCCACTTTAATTGGAGAGAAATACAACTAGCAACGCCTCCTAAATAAATGTCCTTGCAAAAGAACGATCTCCCTCCTTGATGCGCGCACCCAAGCCTCAAGCACACCAAACCCGAGCACTCCCCTTGATGAAAGCCGTTCTTCCTCTTTGTTGCAAGCACAATCCTCCCACACAATCTCAATCTTTTAACTCACTTAATAAACTACTAGATAATGTATTTTAGACTATAGGTTTAGAGGAAATAATAAGCTCAAGAATAACTAGGCTAGGGGGGAGGGGTATTTATACTAAAAATCTAGAAAAATGGAAGGCTAAGATTAACTTAGGAGTTAGAAGCAAATGGCTAAGATTTAAGGAGGAGTTACACTAACCACCCATGATCAAGTAACCACCACCACCATGACTCCACTCAAAATTTTGATTTTCCCTCCTTGGATCAAAACCGGTCTGGCTCCATCATGTACATTTTGCACGTGTACGTGCAATGCACGTGCATGCAACTTGGTCTCCATTTAAAAATTTTGTACATTATATTTTACATAAAAATAACCTTTAAAATGTATTCTACATTACAAGTTGTATTTAAAATAAAATAGCTCATGGGCTTTAGTTTATGGGCCAAAATAATAATTATAAAAAGATAACCAATAAATTAGATTTTGGGCTTTTAAAAAGAAAGGGTTTTGTCTATTTGAAAAAGGCTTTATATAAAAATAATTAAAGAGCACATATATAAATATCTATACTCCTCATAACGAAAATCATTACCAAAAAAAATATTGCACATGCACACTACGTGCAAAATAAAATAATTTTCATTAAATGAAAATCGGGGCATTATAGATAATGCCTAGCCCTCCGTGCTTCTTCTTCATGCAAGCGATATTCCACTTGATCAGATGGTAACCCCCCCCCCCCCCCCCCCCCCCTTATTCGACTCGGCCCCTTTCCAAAGGAATCGTTTTCGGATTCGGTCGATCCGTTGGATAACCCACTTAGGGAGCTCAAAAAATGACATGTAGTAGATGGGTAGATTAGATAGTACCAAATTGATGAGTACTACTCTACCTCCTAGCGAAAGCGATTTTCCTTTCCATCCCGCTAGTCTATCCTCCACCCTGTCAATTATAGGCAGCCAATCTGACTTAGTTAGTTTCCCTGGCCTGAGTGGAAGGGGTAGATTAGATAGTACCAAATATCTTTACTCATCTTGATGAAAATATTAACCAAAATATTGCACGTGCACACTACGTGCAAAATAAATAATTTTTCATTAAATGAAAAATCAGGGCATTACATGCATATTAGACCAGGTGAATATTCTGTCATTGATAGGGATGTCGATCAGCTCTAGCTCCGTAATCACTCGGTTGAACTCCTCTCTGTGCCTGTCGCTAGAGCCTCTACCCTTGTGCTCAAAGGCAAATCTAGTAATGTTGAAGTCCCCCCAATAACCCCTGCCCCCCAATAACCCCCAATTCTTTTGAGCTTGATCCCGTGCTGGAGTTTAGTCTCCTGTAACCCCACCACTTCCACCTTGGACTAATGACATCTCTTACCATATCTCTCTTTCCCCTATCTCCCAGTCCCCTAACATTCCAGAATAGTGTATTCATTGGGGGGCAATGTTATTGGTGATCGTTAAAGTGGGTGTGGGGTCGGCTACATCCTTGTGGATGTCTGCCGACCCAACGTAACTCCCATTCCCTAGGGCTTTCTCAACATTGGCCTTCACCCTTTCTGTCTCCCAATCCCAAATTTTATTAAGAAGTAAAGCATTGCGATCTGTGTCACACACCTCTAACCCACATGTTTTAGCTAGTAAAAATACATCAGAGTCTGACATAAAATTTAAAATAGTAGCTAAAAAAGTAGTCGTACCTCCGTTGTCGAATTTAGCAGCTTTAGCAGCCGCTGCCACCTCGAGAAAGTCATCTAAGGACTCCACATGAGCCCTCTTGGGCGATCTGTGAACTCTGAACCCAACTGTCCTCTGTGACATCCCATAGCTATCTCCGGGTGCTGACTCTGGGACTGTGGACAGGGCCAACTCAGGCGAGATCTCCCTTTGGGTGTTAGCAATGAACTCTAACTCGTCTGACTCCTCATCAGAAAATGAAAATTCTTCATCAAGATTAAGCCGTCCTTCTCGGTCCTCCTCACTATCTGTGAGTTGACTCTCCCCTTGTAAAGTAGGCACCCTCAAAGCGGACTCCTCATTGAGCCCGTAGACTGGCGATTTACTACTCGTAGTGATATTGATATTCTCCATTACCGTCCCCTCGGTGGTCCCGCTCCCATCTTGATAAAGTGTCTGATTGTGCGAAACTTTAGTATTACAAGAACCAGAGACAATAATAGGCTCTTTGGACCCCTCTTTGGGCCCACTAGCTTCTATAAAAGGCCCACCCGGCCCCAAATTTTGCATTTCCAAAGCGTTAATGTGTTCCCCTCCACCGCGGTATATCATACTGCACACCTCGATATAGTCGCTCCTCGACTGACTCGCTGTGGCGGTATTCCTACCGCCCTTGCCAGCTGGCCTCGCTTCATTGTAGGGGGTATCGGTGGGTGTGGGTGCGTTTGGGTTTAAACATAGCGTGCGAATATTTTCTCCAGCTGGCCTCAGAAGATTGGTGGTTGGTGCGATTTGATCAGCTGGCGGCGTTATATACGATGCGACCCCTTTCGTTACCAATGCTTTCGCTGTTACTTCGTCTTCTTTCCCATTCTTAGCAATTTTCGAAAGCATCCCTTTACCACCCACTTCCTCAGCTCTACTGCCCACTCCCTCAGCTTCTAGCTCATGCTCCTCTGAGTTTCTTTTCCTGTTGTAACTCCTATTCCCGATTATACGGGCTATTTATTTTTCTTTGTATGTCCTTGATGTATTTTTCCCCTAATTATTGTATCTGGGCCTTTGTCTTGTTGTGGGCTTATTAGTTCCATTTATTTATTATATTATTGTATTTATTTAGTGGCCCATCTACACTCAAGCCCAACTCCTAATCCTAATGGGTATTGGATCCTAATCTAATCTACCCACAACCCAATTTCCCCTAACTAACCCAGAACCCATTACCCCTATGTTGTACAGAATCAAATCTATACACACACCCATATACAATTTCTTCACTTTTCCCCACTCTTCCCACAATCCCGTAACCACTCCCCCACTATCTCTCTTTCCCGTTATTAACACTCCCCGTTTACTCTCTCCCGTTCAATATCTCCATCTCTCTCTCTCTTTCTCTAGCAAACAGAGAAACGAACAAAACCACAGAACAAAACAAACCAAACAAATCAAACCCGAAGCTTCCCCTTCGTCTTCTTCTCCCTCGCATCTCCGCTCAAACTCAGTCGCCATCCAAGCTCGCCTCTTCCGTCGTCTTCAACCTCGAGACCATCGAGCTCGCTGCCACCGCCTTCAAGCTCCGCCTCGACAACTCCACCGCATAGCCATCACCACTGCTCTTCGTCCTCCTCCGAAGCACCGCACCCACAATCGAAGACCAAGCCGCCAGTCGCTCGCCTCGTCTTCCTCCGCTCGAACGCTGCTCACCTCGAACCCCGAAGTCACCACACCGATGCCCTCCGCTGCCGCCATTGTTGCCGCTCAAACTCCAGCCTCCACTTCGAACCTCGCGACCCCAGTCACAACCACACCACCACCGAAGAACCCCCCTCTCGCTCATCTCTTCCTTTCCTCTGTTTCAATCGCGAAACAGAGCCTCGCTCCATTCGCCGAAGTTGTGTCGCCGTCGCCGTGGTTGCGTCGCTTCCCGACCAGCCGCCGCACGTCGCCGTCGCGATCCCAGAGCAGTCGACGCACCTCCGCCCTCGTTCCCTCTCTCTCTCGATCGAAGGTGGAAGACGAGCGCTGATTGGCTACTTTGGCTGTCCGCTGTTTTGCCGCAGTCGATCCAAGTCCGCCGCTTGCTGTTTGGGCTGATCCGTTGTGGGGCTGTCGTTCCATTGGTTTCCGTTGCTGTTTGCTGTTCTATCCGCACCGAATCCTCTCCTGTCGGTTGCTGTTTTGCTGATCCTGTGTGGGGAAAAGAAGCTACTGTTGCTGTTTGTTGCTGTTGAGTTTTCGTACGTATTTTGCACATGCCTCTTGGGATTGTTCCCCGGGATACTGATCCCGTTATTCTTAAATTATTCGAATCGACTACTACAAAAAGGCAAGTCCATTGAACTAATCTTTTTATTCTAGTTCAAATTAATTGACCTCCTGCAAGTAGTTCTATTTTAATTATCTTAAATTGCCTTGTGTCCATTCTCGTTAGGAGCATCGAGGGTTTACACGAGCTAACCCGACGTACTCTTGACCTCCTATAATTGTCCATTGACTCAAACCTAAGCCCATATAGATATAATCGATATGAATAAAATGAACAGAATTGTATACAAAGAAAATGAATGGTGATTGAATACATTGATTGATTGAAATATCGTGACTTGAACAATGACATCGTGAATTGACTCGTACACAGTAATGAACATTCTAATTGTTGTACATTAGTCTTGATACATGCATGATACAATAACTCGATAATTTCCCACTTGATGAACATTTATGTGATGCTGCCTTGTCTGTCTTGTACTGAGGTTTCGACCCAGTTATATTAGGAATCAGTTAAAATAATATAAAGAGAATTATTGTGTTAGATTTACTACTTCATGTTTATTATTTAGCAATGCATCATGTTGCTGCATTCGTATCGTTCCCTTGACATTCTTATATACACTTGCATGAGCATGAATGATTTAATAATAAAATACTAAACAAGCCGGGGTTTATAAGGGTTGACCTAGTAGTGGGAAATCTCAGAAAATGTACTCGGTAAGGCCTATATTGATATCGTATTGAAATGGAAAGAGAAGTAATGATTGTGAATGATTGATTGAATAATTGGAAATTGATTGATTGCAAATGGTAAATGATTGTTATTGAAACCGAGTACACGCTCTGTAGACCCCACCACTATTTCTCAAACGTACACTGTTTTGCGTGCACCGAACCTGTGGTACGGCACACATGGGACACAGAAGTACGTGCACTAGATAGGAAAAATGACACTCTAATGAACATAAATTGACATATATACTTTATTAAGACTGTTGTTTATTATTGCCATTATTGCCCTTGCAAATTTGATCTTGATTCATATTTCTTCATGTACCCTGTTCCCTTACTGTCTGTTTTCACTACTTGCTGTCCGTACTTGCTCTAAGGACAAATTATTCTTTCTTTTTAGATAATCAATTATAGGTGAGCTAGAGAAATTGTCCGAAGGCATTGATGAGCAGTTCTTCTACAATTGGAGCAGGAGTCTCTCGAACAATTTGGTAAGTCATTGTATTCCAGATTTGGTTATTGAAATTTCATTCTCGTTTATGTGATTATATTTTCTACGTGGTTGTGATTCATATTTCTTATATTGTTGATTAAGACTGGTACAGCTTATGGATGATATGAGTTGGCGTACTTATATCATTCGCTGGGCCTCAGTTACGTGCCTGTGTTCCTGTATTCCGGGAAGCGGGGCGTGACACTTGTGGTCAAACAGATCTCTGTTCTTCTCTTTCCCAGAGTGGGATCTGTCTCTTGGGGCGCTAGCTTCAGAAAAGCTACTTTTTTCCGCTTCTGGTGAAAACCAGCCTTTTATTATCCACTCTCTGGTCGAAAGTGGTCGATCGCTTGTCATCTTCCCCAACTTGGCGGTATCCTCCACCCACCCCTGTCTCTGAGTCTGTATGTTGTTAGTGGTTGGATTTTTCCCCTTTTGGTGGTCTGTGCGCCCTGACCCTTTCTTCTGAGCTGCAGCGCTGTCCTCCAGAAAGTTGTTGGGCAGGGTCACCGGTTGATCCGCTGAGTTGAAGGCCCCTGTGGGCTTTTGACCTTTGGATCTAACGGTTAGATTCCTACCTCGACCTCCATTGTACAAAAGATCCTTATGTGGCCGCAACTCTACCACCATTTGGCCTTTTTTGAAGTTACCGGGTGTGCACAGAGTGCATTTGGATGCTTTTACACCTCTCCTCTTCTTTGTATCACTTCCAAGTTCCAATCTACTTTCGTAATATGTAAAATTAAATGTAAAATAATTATCATTTCTATTATTCAAGTAATCTTAATGGCAAAGATGAACTTCTTTTGAGTTTAGCAGTTCTGCGCTAAACAGAATGTAAAAAAAAAACAATTCTTTAAATAGTCAAGCACATTAATTTTTTGTTCATCTTTAAATATCACTCTAAGGTAGTGTTCTTTTTCTCCTCTTATAAGTGATTTACCTCTTGTAAGAGGTGGTCCACCTCTTACTAGAGTTTTTTAAGTGTTCTTTTTTTACCTCTTATAAGTGATTTCTTCCAAATTTGCTTATAAACCTAAATGGCTTCTACTAGCCTCTTCAAAATCTTAAAAGTCTTCTATCAATTAAAAAGACTACATTATCCCTAAATTAATGATTTCTCCCAAAAAAATAAAGTATGATTACAACAATGATAAAGTACTTGAATCTTATCATTGTTTGCTACAGATGCATTGGATGGGCGATTTTGTGAAGAGAATTTTCCATTTTGGGAGGTGGGCAGGTTTTTTTTTGTTTGTTTTTGCCCGTATCAGGTTTTTGTAGTACGAGTGAGGTTTTTTAATCAAAACTTCATTCCGGGTTTAGTTCGTTTTGCAAAGGAACTTAGGAGCTGCTTATCTTGCTGCTTCCGTCTAATTTGTTTTAAAAAATATGTACAGGGTGTAATTGTGCTGTATCATAATCATATTTACCCGGTAGTCTTGTCGTCTACAAATTAAGAATCTGTTTATTATGTTCATATGAAATCGATTGAAGAAGAACAATAAATGAAGCTAAAGTGAGTTTGTAAGTTCATTATCAAAATTATCTTTGCTTCAGTTTGCAATAACTGAATCACTGTAGAAGATTGAATTTCTCGTCCAAAATGCTTGTGCAGTGTTTTTGTCAAGCTTGCAATATGAGAAAGTCTCTTTGTTTTTGAGTAATGCAATATGAACAAGTTAAAACTCAATTTCAGTTGTGATATATATAGTTTCGCCTCGCCTGTCGAGCAGAGTAGTAGCTACTTATTGGTTATGAGGAGAAAGCGGCAAATTATATCTGAAAGGAGTTCTTGTTGAAAATAGTTAGCACTGAAATTGCAGGAGGATGGAGTGTCACCTGTTGTAGATGGAGTGTCGCATGTTATGTGTGTTTTTTTCGTTGAAAGAAGAATGACGATAATTATGGATTATGACCAAATTTGTCTACTATGTGAGAAATGTGACGATTTACTTAATTTTAGATATGAAATGTTGGTATAAATAGAGAAATTATATAGTAAGGACAAAAATGTCTAAAAGTAAAGAAAAGGCTCTTGTAAGAGGTGAAAAAAGAACAGAAATATCTTATAAGAGGTTCTTATAAGAAATTATTTTTATATAAAAGAACACCTCAAAAAGAGACTCTTACAAGAGGCTCTTACTGTAAATCTCTTATAAGAGGTCAATCAGACATAAATTGACACCGACCCCTCAAACTTTGGTAACTTCAACTTCATTAACAACTACTTATGAATCATTTTTTGGCCTACACCCTTTATCTCAAGTTTTGGATCGAACGAATCCACTGACACAAATAGTTCATGGGCGAAAATTGAGTTATTTGGGTCTTGGAGGATTGACGGGGCGAACTGCTAGTTTTCGGATACGAGATATCCACCCGAGCCACTATGGACGTATTTGTCCAATTGACACGTCTGAGGGAATCAATGTTGGACTTATTGGATCCTTAGCTATTCATGTAAGGATTGGCCATTGGGGATCTATAAAGAGTCCCTTTTATGAAATATCTGAGAGAGCAAAAGAGGCAAAGATAATTTATTTATCGCCAAATAAAGATGAATATTATATGGTAGCAGCGGGGAATTCTTTGGCTTTGAATCGTGGTATTCAAGAGGAACAGGTTGTTCCAGCTCGCTATCGTCAAAAATTCTTGACTATTGCATGGGAACAGATTCATTTTCGAAGCATTTTTCCTTTTCAATATTTTTCTATTGGAGCTTCCCTAATTCCTTTTATCGAGCATAATGATGCGAATCGGGCTTTAATGAGTTCTAATATGCAGCGCCAAGCAGTTCCTCTTTCTCGGTCCGAGAAGTGCATTGTTGGAACTGGGTTGGAACGCCAAACGGCTCTAGATTCGGGGGTTTCCGTTATCGCTGAACGCGAAGGAAAGATCATTTATACCGATAATCGCAAGATCATTTTCTCAAGCAATGGGGACACTATAAGTATTCCATTAGTTATGTATCAACGTTCCAACAAAAATACTTGTATGCATCAAAAACTTCAGCTTCGGCAGGGTAAATGCATGAAAAAGGGACAAATTTTAGCGGATGGTGCGGCTACAGTTGGTGGGAAACTCGCTTTAGGAAAAAACGTATTAGTAGCTTATATGCCATGGAGACGAAAGATATTTTAAACGATCCTAAATGTATTATACCTCTTATAAGAGGCAAAAAAAAAAGAACAGATCCTAAATGTATCACATAATTCATGCTTTTCATGGAGACGAAAGATATTTTAAACGTAATTTTGAGGTTCTATGATTTCAAATGGAGTTTGAAGATTGGAGGTTCTACGGGTTCAATGGGTTTAATTGAGTTTGGAGGTCGGATGTAGGAAATGAAAGGGAAGGGGAGTGATAGAATTGTCCAAAATAAGTGTTCAGTGCATAAAAATTAGAAGAAATATTTTGGGACTCCCTTGGCGGTTTTCTTCTTTGACCAAAAACTCATGGGGTTAGGTGCGGTGACCAAGAAACATAGGGGACTTTTCAACATTTAACCCAAAAAACTATCCTGTAAGTAGTTTGTTTGGTTCATTTCCAAAATGGTAAATCATGTTGATTTATTCGATTCAAAGAAGTTGAAGGGTGTTTTTTCTGTTGGGGATTTTTCTTAGAAATGCAAGTCTATCTATTATTATTATTATTATTATTATGACTAGTAGTTAACACGTGCGATGTACGTTTTAATCAATATATAATTTTTAAAGTAATATAATATAGCACGTGTTAATAAATGCACATTTTTAAAGTAATAAAAAGTATAATGCGAGAGTGAGTTATACGTGTAATGCACATAAATTTGTAGAAATTTAAATAAAGTGTATAATAGGAGAATTTGAGTTGCACGTACAATACTCGTAAAGATGTAGATTTACAAATAAAGTGGTATATTTACAAATGACACTAAGGACTTCTCCCATTATAATATTAGAGATTGCGGGATTGAGATGTAGTTGCCCACATCGTGGAGAGATAAAACTGTTCAACATTCCAAATTATTTTTGTGTAAGATATGTCACTTAAAAGTGAGAAAGATTGTCACTCATGCTACAAGTGTTTGACGGTCTACTGCTTATTGAACCTGAAAGGATGATAATACTGTAAACTAATTTTAAAGAACCCAAAACAAATTCTCAAGATTAAAAAACAATATGTTGCTGAGTTGAAATTAAATAAATGAATCTTTTCTAAAATTTTTGAATAATTTTTTTGAGTGTGAAATTTAGAAAAAAAAATGCATCTAATGTAAAATTTAGACAAATATAAAATCAGTTGCCAGAGTCTGAAATATTTGAAGTAACTAGTGTCGGAGGATCTACTCCACAACTCATAGTGCTAATAGCGGAAACACACCACAAGCAATAGAAGCTCCCAAAACTTAGATGTACTAAGAACAAACCACCACAATATATGCAAGATCTCACAATAACACAATCAATATTCAGAGATAACCAATACTTCTTATTTTCCAAGAAATACAAAGATTACAAAAGAGATTACAACTCCCAATCTCTCTCTCTAACCTTTGAAACACTCGGCACAATCCTCTCTTGAAGTTCAATAATGATCAGATCTATTCAGATGACTAAATCATAGAGTTTACAGTCATATATATAGCCCCCCAATAAACCCTAAAAGATAAACACAAATATAACAATTGGGCCTTTAAACTCGTAAGCTCAAAAACAATCAGCCGCCGAAGTTGGTCGACCGCACCCCAAAGGTCGGTCGATCGCAACGTGTAGAACCGAACCCGATGGCTGACTGGTCGACTGCACCCCCAAGGCCGGTCGACTGTCCCCTCCTCTGTTGGACCTTTGCACTCAAAGAACTCTCAGCAGACTAGGTCGGTCGTCCGCACCCCGAGGTCGGTCGACCGCAACTCTCCAGTCTGCATTTATCTACTCGCTGCTTGTCTCCTCTTGCTTCTTTGTCTCATCCTCTTCTTCTCCTCTTGCTTCTTTGTCTCAGTTTCGATTTATGAATTGCAAGTTATGGCTATTTTACTACAGATGTGTAGAAAATTTCGGATTTAGTTTTATATGAATTCTGGAGGATAATTTATTTCTATACTGATGTTAAAGATAATATTTTGATCCAATATTTTGCTGAGTACAACTAGACTTGATTGGGATTAACTCCTAATTTTTGTGGATTTAATTGATAACTTTTAAAAACTTTTATAAACTTGCAAACAACTACTTTACTGGCAGAATTTTCATACTGTTAAGTAAAGAAACATAATTTTGACCTGATTCTATTTGCTGTCTATAAAATTTTTTTGAATATTAATTGTAGCCTATTGTATCTATTTTATCACCCTTTTGACGGATCTGAATTTCGATTTATATTTTGTAATCTATTGCTGTTTTAGTACTGCTGTGTTTATGATTTCAGATTTACAAATTTTCTGTATCTTGCCGCTTTCTGGTTTTCTTGACTACTCTATCTATGTTTGAAAATTATGAAACTTTATTTACTGATACTAAACATATTAGAGAATACCCCATATTTTTTGTAGCACCCCGAATTTCCAGATTAATAACATAGAAATTTCGTGGCACATTCCCAGTGATCCACTTCAACATAATATTAAACATCAACAACACCACTAAAATTTTCAACATTTATCTCAACAAATCTTTTACAATGCACAGCGGAACTCAAAATAACTCAACTCAATATTCTCTTCATTTACAACACTAATTTATCTCAAAAACTGATATTACAAATTTACACAATCTTTTATATGTCAATTAATTCTCAAACCAACTTAAGCATTTCATCTCCAACTCAAAGCATCTACCTGCAACAAGTGAGGCTAGAGATGATCCCTAACCCCCAAACTAAAGGGGTCAGCCATAAATGGTGTGAGAAATATAAAAATGAACAAACAACAACATAAGCTCATACCTCATAAATTCTTAGACAACAAGTACTAAAGGAATATGGAAAGTACGAAATGAAAGGTAACATAAAACGTCAAGTGATACTAAGCTAAGTGTCATGTGTAGAAAACAAGAAAACCACATGCATAAAACCAAGCCAAGAAAACACAAGTTCTAAATACAGACTCTCTAATGCGTACTTGTCGAAGTCTATGCATCCCATTCTACATAGGTTCGGTGCAAGCCCTTAACGTCTTCACTTCATAGGGTTCAATCCCCGCATTATGAACTAATCTTAACACAATGACTACTACGAGATAAAGATAAACCATGGATAGTATCACATGCCCGATAATTCCGGAGATGGATCCCACACCCAAGATATTTCACTTGAATAATTCCGGAGATCATCCCACACCGAAACATTGACACGTCACCACAATATATCACATGTGCTTCACATCGACTCTGATAATTCCGGAGATCAATCTCATACCACAATAGTTACCGTGATAATTCCGAAGATTGTCCCACACCACAAGACTGTGATAATTCCGGAGACATATCCCACACCACTAATAATCTACTGTGATAATTCCGGAGATTAAATCCCACACCGAAAGCCATACTGAGGTTCGTGACTCATGTTCCCGTTCATCATATCACCACTAGTGCCTGTCCTTAAAATTTTGGTTAAATGATTACTTAACGAATCTCCTAGAGTTATGTACCCTACCGGCCTAAATTTAAATTCAAATAACTGAAATGCCTCACTGGGCCTCAACAAATAACTCAACACCGGTATACTAGGGTCATACGCCTCTAGAGACTCAAACTCAAAAGTCTAAACTAAAGTCTCACTAAACAAAGTGGCTCAACTAAATGTCTCAATGACATACTCAACTGAATATCTCAAGGTCAATTGCTTAATTATATTCTGAACTGAATAACAAATATATATAGAAACTAATCATTCGAATTAACACTGAAGTTTACAAATATCCTTCAGTACCAGTCGACTTGTACTGAGATAAGTCGACTGTCCAGAGGACCAAATTCAAGATTTGACAAAAATACACTAAGTCTCGTATCAGTCGACTTACCAGAGGGTCAGTCGACTTACCGGAGGAAAATTCCAGCAATCCTCTCAAAATATTCTAAGCGTTTAAGTTGACTTATCTGGGTTATAGGTCGACTGTCCAGAAGGGCAAATAATTCTTACGAAAATAACTTCTACAGTGGACCAGTCGACTGCCTAGGGGCTAGGTCGACTGTCCAGAACAACTATTTCAACAAATTCAAACAAAGTATCAGGCTCATACCAGTCGACTGCACCGTAGACCAGTCGACTGTCGGCCTACAGAATTTCAAATCAGGTCTGATTACAAAATCGAATTTGGAGTTTCTAATGAACTAATGATCATGTAAATAGTACTTAATCAGGGAAAAATAATGATTCTCAACGAATCTCATCAGGTATATGTATATTTCACCCAAAACATTAATGTGTCAAGATCTAAACTCTCATATTCTAAATCACAAATCCTTTTGTTAGGGTTTTACAAGATCTAAGTCTCTCTCACAAAATCAATAAGAATCTGATTTATAATTCTAATGTCCAGGTGTTCATGCACAAATCTCAACATATTTTTAGCAAACAATTTCAATATTAAAGATCTACTATTTCATCCACTTTTATTCACATGATTCACATCACATTACGAGATCTAAATTGTTCACCACAACCAATCATTACATCATGATATTTGCACACATGAATCAATCAATCAAGACGAATTGAGATTCTCACACAATCAAACAAACAAAACAATTTCGATATCTCTCACATATATCAAAACAACACAACAAATTTTTATATTACTCACCTTAGGATTTGAGAATAGTCCACAAAAGCAATCCTCCTCTTGCTAGATCCAAAAAGCTCTTGCTCCACCCAAAAAGATCTCCAAAATTCTGTGTATTATCAGTAATGACGGCTGGGAAAAATTCCTTAAATATGCCGGGTTGATTATTAGGGTTTTACCCGCAACTTTGCAAAACAACCCTTCCCAAAATACAATTTGCATGTATAGACCATTCTTTGGAAATTCCATCAAAACTCATTTAAATTTGAATTTATAAGAAAGTATACATTCTAAATATCAATTTGTGCTGTTCAAAACGTCCAGAAATTGTATTTTTTCATTTTAACCCCTAAAATTGTCGAATTTGCAAAAATGTCCTTTTCTTAAAAATTGCAAATAGCTCCAATAAATTGCAGAAAATCTGGAAAAATACTAAATAAATCTCAAATAATAAATAAAGATTTTTCATAAAGAAAACTAATTTTTCACACTTCTCATAAAAGCATTTGCACGTGTTTTGCACGTGTACAAAAGATAAATTTTCTGAAAATACTCATTAAATCCCCAAAATAAATTGAAATTCATTTTCAAATATAAAAATAATATTTGATAATACGGGGTTCTACATTTTTCGTGGATTTAATTAGTAAGTTTTTATGCTATTTTCCAATTTATGAATATAAACTTCTTATTTTTGGCTGAACATGTATTCTGAATACAAATCTGTTTTGAGTCATGTTTTTGTGAAATACCATATGACTTATAAATATTTGCTGGATTCAGTCAGGATTCTATTTTCCAGATTCTCTGACGGGTCAAGGTTCGCATGTTTGTGGCAACGGAAATTGCAAATTTGGTGCAGTACTGTCTTGCTGTCCTGAACTAGAATTTTCGTTGTCCCTAATCTGTTATGAGTTGTCTTTCACTTATACATGTATTTCTTCCAACCTGAACTTATTACTTGTTCATGCCATATTATTCTTGCCCTGTTTTGTACATGTACATGCCTGTTTGATAACAATAATAAATAACCAAGCCGGGGTTAAGGGAAAGACCATAGTAGTGGACAATATAGGTATGTGTACTCAGAAGAGGGCTGTGTTCCTATTACTTGATGCCATGTTTCATGATTACATGATTAATGCTTGTTATTACTATATGCCTCCATGTCTCATGATTACATGATTCATGCTTGTTATTACTATATGCTGCAATGTCTCATGATTACATGATTCATGCTTGTTATTACTATATGCTGACATGTCTCATGATTACATGATTCATGCTTTTTATTACTATATGCCGCCATGTTTCATGATTACATGATTCATGCTTGTTACTACTATATGATGCCACGAGTTCATGATTACGTGATTCGTGCTTATACTTGTACTTGACTTGATGCCTGAGTACACGGCCCTATAGAAACCCACCACTAGACCTAAACAAAATTTGCATGTAAGTAGCAACCATGTGGTAAAAACCTAGGATGTATGAAGTGTTACCTAGATAGGACTAGATACATGACTCAAAACAACATGATCATTTGACACTTGCTACTTGTTACTTGTACATGATACTTGATATTTGACACTTATTACTCGTTACTCGTTTACATGATACTTGATACTTGTTACATGCCACTTGCACTTGTTCATCTCGCCATGCTAGTTGTTCTATTTTGTTGCCATGTCTATTTCATGCTATGATTGCTTCCGCTATTACTCTATATTTGTTTATTCTTTTTTCTGTACTTGTGCCTACACTACAAGCAGCTCGTAACTTGCATTGATCGGCATTTTGTTTTTCTTTCATTTTTCCTGCAATTTGTTAAATTACAGATTATGGTGATTAGCTGTCCGATGGAGTAGGTGATCAAAGATTCTAGTTGCTGGAGTTCTTGCTATAATTTACTTTCATGCTATTTTTGAATAAATGTATTGCTACTTGGATTATTTTGTATTGAGCAATGTGACCCAGAATTATTGACTTATTTCCAGATCTGATTTATTTGAGATTATTAAGTTTTGTTTCAAGTAAATTATGTTGGTCTTGACTGATTTATGCATGCATGGTTGATTTCTCCTTGTTTACTTCCTGTCATTCCTGTAGAATGTTGTAAAGATCCGATAGCTTATGGATGATAAAAATCATTCGCTGGACTTAGTCACCTGTACGTATTCTGTATTCCTTTTTAGGAAGCAGGGCGTGACAAATTGTATGATACTAAACTATAAATATATTTTCACTCTTTGCATGCACTCACATCTAGCCATTCATCCCATCTCATCAAGGATCTAATGGCTAGAAATGAGTATGACAAAATATCTCAAAACCATGGGCATGAGGACTTGTTTTGAGAAAACCTCTATGCCACATGGAGTCCACCTCACCCCCCCCCCCCCCCCCTACCCCACTATTGCCGGCTACCCCTTATGCACCCCTCTCACTCTCCTCACTTCTTAAAAACCCCTCTCTTCACTCACATTTCAGAATTCTGAAATTTTTTTTAGAGAAAGAGGAAAGGTGAAAGTGAAGGAAGGAGAAAAAGTGGTGATCAAGAGCACTTTGGAGGAGGAATTGGAGGAGGAAGCCTAGTTATTCTCATCTTCTCAAACTACAACAAAGGGTAGGGAGTTTTCTAAACTTTTGTTCTTATTTTCTTGTTTGATCTCTTGCATGAAATAAGTAATAGTAGCCATGAGGATGATGGTTAGTGGTAGTTTGTTTAGAATCTGAAACTAAAAACAGAAAAACACAAACTGCATGCTAAGTTCCCAAATTTTTAGAGAGCAATATAGATGAAATCTGAAATTGAGATTTTTACAGAAGGATCTTATGCATGTCTAAAGACTACATGAATTATTTCGGATTTTTCTGACATTATTTAGTATTTTAATAAAATCAATCTTGATGACTGGGTCATAAGGCAGAGGCTGGTTCTGTCTTTTGTAGAACTTGAACTTGAAGAAATTTTTAGAATTAATTGATGCATGTTCTATCTCAGAAATTTTTTATGTAGTATCCTATATGAGTTTAGACCATACAGAAAAAGATTGAAATTATTTTTATGACATTTGATGCATGTTCAAAAATGTTTAAGAGTATTCATGACAGTGACTGATGAATAGTAGAACTTTTATAATGATTGAAATGGGTAGAACTCATTGAAATTTGGAATTAGGATGTGATCGTTTGTGCATGCTATAAATGATGATGTCTAGTTTCTGAAAATACAAGTTTGATAGCCATTGATTATGCATGTGATTTATTATGAGATTTTAAGTGAGTACTGTGAAGAACTTAGTCAGAATTGACATCCTGATGAGATTGTAACTTTATGGCTCTGTATGAGCAAAATTTGAGGAAGTGCACAACTAGAAAGTTGGAGTAGACATCCTAAGATTTCCAAAAAGCATTATGTCAAGAAATTCCTGTAAGTAAAGTAATAGATATGATTTTTGCAAGTTGGAACAGAAACCAAATTTTGAGCTATAGGCTCTGTTTGTGTAGTACATTATGTATGGTTCTGTACATCTGAGAAAGATGAATATTTTGTGGTATTCAAATGAAATAATTTGGATTTGTGATTGATATGGCTAAAAATAGGATTAAATCGGGACCGTTCACATCGGACACGAATCTTAAAGCTCAGGGGTAAAACGGTAATTTCGCCTACCAACGGGTCTGAAATGGGAACTGGGTCTTTATTCAAAGCCCAATAGCCCATGAACGGGTCCACGTCAATCGGGTACGGGTTTCCAACCCGCTGCATGCCCGGTCCAGCAAGATACAATCAAGGCCCCTGATTAGATCTAAATCAACGGCCATGATTCACATCTATCTTTTCACTGGGGATTAGGGATTAAAATTCCTTAACTGATTACAGAGAATATACCTTATCAGACTACATGCCTTATCTGATTACGAGGAATATTCCTTATCTAATCACGGGGATTACATTCCTAATTTGATCCCTAAGACGCCTATAAATACCCCCCATCCATCTCCATTAAGAGGTAATCAGTATTTTCCCACTTTACGCTCTTTCTTAATCATTTCTGATTACTGACTTGAGCGTCGGAGGGTGCGTCGCCGGGATCCCCCCCCGGTGTCTCGCACTTTTTGCAGGTTAACGGCGGGAGTCAACGATCAGTCAACGACGGGTCAGGTTTGGTTTCGCTATTCAGGTTTTTCCTCGAACCCACAAATTCATCTGTTTGCCCCCACACCGAATTTAGCGGCAACAGATTGGCGCCGTCTGTGGGAAACCAACGAATAGGGACCTCACCTCTTCCCGTTCAATAGATCTTCTCCAGCCATGCCTCCGAGAAGAGCCAAATCTAAGGGGTCCCACCGTGGGCCCAACCCTGCCGAACAGCAAGAGCCAGTCCCTGACCAAACCGTTCTGCAGCAGGGACGGCCTCCGCTTCAGACGGAAGACCCTCTTCAGCAAGATCAGCCCCTTCAGAATCAACAACCCCCGAAGGCTCCCATCGGACCTCAGAATGCCGGTCCGGGGGGCTCCCGCATGAAGCAACCTCTCCATCAAGACCGCATCTCCATACACAAAGCCTCTACGGATTCCATGGCCTCTCATAATCCTCAAAACCGGCAGAAGGTGGAGGACTTACGCCACCGTCTGGACGAGAAGCGGGCCCGAGAGGGAGCCTCCCGCCAACGACGTCCGGGTGGGCGATCCCCTCACCGCCGAGACTACAGAAGATCCCCTGTCCGAAGGGGAAGGAGGGAGTCCCCCGAGCATTACAGAAGGAGGCACTCCCCCGCAGATCGGCAACAGCCCAGGAACAATGAGGCACCAATCACCCGTGCCGAGTTCCAGCAGTTCCAAGCAATGGTACAACAGGCACTCAACCTCCGTCAAAACCCTAATGAGCCGAAGGTCCCATCTCCTCCTCCGGGCCGAAGCCCTCGCCGGCGATCCCCATCTCCTCGTCCTGCTCCTAGTAACTCCTGGCGTACCCCAAGTCCTCATCGCTCCCGAAGTTACCATCGCCGTAGCCCTCTCTCTCCCTCCTACGAAGACGAGTCTAGAGGCTCGGCTGATTACCGTCGGAGGGACGACGCCATGTATCGCCGTCTTCATGAGGTAGAGAGGCGCCTGGGTCAGATAAACCGAGAAGAAGAGCTCAGGGGGAGAACTCTTCGTCCTAGCAGACCTCCTTTCTCCCGAACCATAGCGGATGCACCTGTGCCATTCGGGTTCAAACCTCCCCAGTTCGAGATTTACACCGGAGAAACTGACCCCGTTGATCACATAGAGAGTTTTAAGACTCTGATGCTCCTCCATCAAGCTTCCGACGCCCTCCTCTGCAAGACCTTCCCCGCAACACTGAAGGGCCCAGCTCGAGAATGGTACTCCCGCCTCGCACCGTCTTCCATATTCTCCTTCGAGCAGTTCGAAACGCTCTTCATCACCCACTTCGTGAGCAGCAGACGCACGAACAAGACCAGCATCTCCTTATTGCACCTCCACCAGAAGAAAGGGGAGAAATTGAGGGATTACGTGAAGAGGTTCACAGCTGAAGCCAGATCCATAGCTTCCCTCGACCAATCCGTCGCAACGGCCGCCTTCCAATCCAATGTCTTCAATTCCAGCCTCCGTTCCTCTCTTGCTAAGAAGCCTCCACAGAACTTTGCCGACCTCCTTCTCAGGTGTGACAAGTACATTCGTGCCGAAGAGGCCGCCTACCCTCCAAGCTTCGGAGGGTCTACCTCAGGGACGAAACGAAAGCTGACCGAAGAAGAAGAGGCTAAGGAGCTTCAGAAGGACAACAATGGACAGCATCGCCCGACTCCTCGGTTTGAGAAGTTCACCCCCCTCGTTGCCAACATATCAGAAGTTCTTATGGAAGTGGACAAGGAAGGGCTACTCCGTGCACCCCCTAGAATGAACACACCTGGAAAGAAGAGGAACAAGGATAAGTGGTGTCGCTTTCACAGGGACCACGGCCACGACACGGATGATTGTCGGGCTCTCAAGGAGGAGATCGAAGAACTCATACAGCGGGGGCACCTTACCAAGTTCGTCCAAAAAGATGGGGCCGAGCCTCCCTACTAAGGAACCAACGAACGAACGGAAAGGCCCTCCGAGCTTCAAGACTCAGAACCTCCCAGCTCCTCTCGAGAGGCCTTCACCCTATCATAGAAGTAGGATCTTGATTTTCAATAAGGCCGATGCTTGTAACCCGGCCAACAACATGTAATAACGGCACGCTCTATTGAAGCAGCCACTTAGCTTATTTCAATAAAACCTTACGTTTTTCATTGGAAATTGTTGCTCTCGTTTCATCTCTATCTCTCCGAGTCACGACTCGCTAAAAGGTGAGTTCGGAGTCCAGCTTCTTCTACACGGCTGCTCCCATAACTTGCTGACATCTTCTCAACGAATTCGGAGCGCACCACTCTCTCCTAGAGTTGCTCCTCAAACTCATCACACATGGCTCTCTTCCAGAGCCGAGCTCTCCACTCCGCTCACCTCCAAGGCGGACCTCTTCTCAACGAGTTCGGAGCTCACCACTCCCACCAAGAGCTCCTCCTCGCACTCGTCTCACAAATGGCTCTCTTCCAGAGTCGAGCTCTTCACTTTGGTCACCTCCGAAGCGGACCTCTTCTCAACGAGTTCGGAGTCCAGCTTCTTCTACATGGCTGCTCCCACAACTTGCTAAGCACTTCACAATGGTTCGGAGTCCAGCACTCGGTTCGACTCTTCTTCCTCGGCTCACCCACAGACGAGCCGGAAGTAGATCGCCGTTCGAAATTGCTCCTGCAGCCGTTGAATGGATCGGAGTCCAACACTTGGCTCGATTCTACTTCGCAAGTTCGCTCCTAAGCGGACTAGAAGTAGCTCGCCATTCGAAACTGCTCTTGCATCCCTTAAACTAACCTCACAATGGTTCGGAGTCCAGCACTCGGTTCGACTCTTCTTCCTCGGCTCGCCCACAGACGAGCCGGAAGTAGATCGCCGTTCGAAATTGCTCCTGCAGCCGTTGAATGGATCGGAGTCCAACACTTGGCTCGATTCTACTTCGCAAGTTCGCTCCTAAGCGGACTAGAAGTAGCTCGCCATTCGAAACTGCTCCTGCATCCCTTAAACTAACCTCACAATGGTTCGGAGTCCAGCACTCGGTTCGACTCTTCTTCCTCGCCTCGCCCACAGACGAGCCGGAAGTAGGTCGTCGTTCGAAATTGCTCCTGCAGCCGTTGAATGGTACGGAGTCCAACACTTGGTTCGACTCTACTCCGCAAGCTCGCTCCTAAGCGAACTAGGGGTAGTTCGCCATTCGGAATTGCTCCCACGCCCTTAATCTGACAATGGTTCCGGAGTCCAACACTTGGCTCGATTCTACTTCGCAAGTTCGCTCCCAAGCGAGCTAGAAGTAGTTCGCCATTCGGAATTGCTCCCACAACCGTTGATTCCCTCACTTAAATAACGAGTTCGGAGCCCACGACTTTCTCCTAGGGTTGCTCCTCGAGCTCGTCTCCCAAATGACTCTCTCCCAGAGTCGAGCTCTTCACTCCGCTTGCCTCCCAGACGGACCTCTCCCCGAACAGGATGGGTCTTCCCACGGCTCTTACAAGGGTCTTCCTGGCACGAGGGTTTTCCCAGCACAGCTTCTCCGCCACCTAGGAGTGGAACTCCTCTTCCAGAATCCCCACGACCAAAACACTCCTCAACCTCATGTGTACAAGGATATTCTCCGGCTATTTTCACCATGAAGGAGGGTGAATCTTCATCTCACTCCTAAAGAGAAGTTGTAGATCTTCGAATTAGCTTCGAAACAAGGGGTCGCACGCCCCGAGCCGACCTCCGCAGCACCGGGAACATCAAGAAGAACTCTGGGGTCCGGCACCCGCTGCCGAGCGTTCTTGCCACCGACCGTTTTACGGGCTTGAGGTCGGCACCATTCTAGCTCGGCACCATCCGCCGAGCACCCGTGCCACCGACCGTTTTACGGGCTTGAGTTCGGCACCAATTCAGATCGGCATCATCCGCCGAGCACCCGTGCCACCGACCGTTTTACGGGCTTGAGGTCAGCACCATTCTAGCTCGGCACCATCCGCCGAGCACCCGTGCCACCGACCGTTTTACGGGCTTGAGGTCGGCACCATTCTAGCTCGGCACCATCCGCCGAGCACCCGTGCCACCGACCGTTTTACGGGCTTGAGTTCGGCACCAATTCAGATCGGCATCATCCGCCGAGCACCCGTGCCACCGACCGTTTTACGGGCTTGAGGTCGGCACCATTCTAGCTCGGCACCATCCGCCGAGCACCCGTGCCACCGACCGTTTTACGGGCTTGAGTTCGGCACCAATTCAGATCGGCATCGTCCGCTGAACACCCGTGCCACCGACCGTTTTACGGGCTTGAGGTCGGCACCATTCTAGCTCGGCACCATCCGCCGAGCACCCGTGCCACCGACCGTTTTACGGGCTTGAGGTCGGCACCATTCTAGCTCGGCACCATCCGCCGAGCATCCGTGCCACCGACCGTTTTACGGGCTTGAGGTCGGCACCATTCTAGCTCGGCACCATCCGCCGAGCACCCGTGCCACCGACCGTTTTACGGGCTTGAGTTCGGCACCAATTCAGATCGGCATCGTCCGCTGAACACCCGTGCCACCGACCGTTTTACGGGCTTGAGGTCGGCACCATTCTAGCTCGGCACCATCCGCCGAGCACCCGTGCCACCGACCGTTTTACGGGCTTGAGTTCGGCACCAATTCAGATCGGCATCGTCCGCCGAACACCCGTGCCACCGACCGTTTTACGGGCTTGAGTTCGGCACCCATTCTAGCTCGGCACCATCCGCCGAGCACCCGTGCCACCGACCGTTTTACGGGCTTGAGTTCGGCACATTTGAGTTCGGCACCCGCTGCCGAGCGTTCTTGCCACCGACCGTTTTACGGGCTTGAGTTCGGCACATTTGAGTTCGGCAGTCAAGATCCCCAAAAAATTTCTAAGTCTCAAGCCTCGGCACAGTTGAGTTCGGCACCAGCTGCGGAGCATTCTTGACAACGAGTTCGGAGCTCGCAACTTTCTCCTAGGGTTCCTCCTCACACTCGTCTCCCGAATGGCTCTCTACCAGAATCAAGCCCTTCGCTCCGCTCGCCTCCGAAGCGGACCTCTTCTCAACAAGTTCGGAGCTCGCAACCCTCTCTTAGAGTTCCTCCTCACACTCGTCCCACAAACGGCTCTCTTTTAGAGCCAAGTTCTTCGCTCTGCTCACAGGACGGGTCTTCCTAGCACAAGGGTCTTCCTAGCGCAGCTTCTCCATCCCTAGGAGTGGAGCTCCTCTTCCAAAACCCTCAAAACCGAACACATTCCCCATCTTCATGAAGACCAGGATGTTGCGGGGCTATTTTTACCATGAAGGAGGGTGAATCTTCGTCCCACTCCTAAAGAGAAGTTGTAGATCTTCGAATTAGCTTCGAAACAAGGGGTCGCACGCCCCGAGCCGACCTCCGTAGCACCGGGAATATCAAGAAGAAATCTGCAGGCAAAATTGGAGTTCGGCACCCGCTGCCGAGCGTTCTTGCCACCGACCGTTTTACGGGCTTGAGTTCGGCACATTTGAGTTCGGCACCCGCTGCCGAGCGTTCTGGCCACCGACCGTTTTACGGGCTTGATTTCGGCACATTTGAGTTCGGCACCAGTTGAGTTCGGCACCCGGTGCCGAGCGTTCTTGCCACCGACCGTTTTACGGGCTTGAGTTCGGCACATTTGAGTTCGGCACCCGGTGCCGAGCGTTCTTGCCACCGACCGTTTTACGGGCTTGAGTTCGGCACATTTGAGTTCGGCACCAGTTGAGTTCGACACCCGGTGCCGAGCCTTCTTGCCACCGACCGTTTTACGGGCTTGAGTTCGGCACATTTGAGTTCGGCACCAGTTGAGTTCGGCACCCGGTGCCGAGCCTTCTTGCCACCGACCGTTTTACGGGCTTGAGTTCGGCACATTTGAGTTCGGCACAATTGAGTTCGGAACACTCTCAGTACAAGACCCACGAACAAAAAAAAAAAAACAAAAAAATAAAAAATAAAAAATAAAAGGGACCACAAGGGTCGGGTTCGGACCCATTAAGGGATCCAAACCCGAACCCCGTATCCTTTTCCTCCTCTTCTCCACCTTTCCCGCCAAAACCAGAGAACAAAAAGAAGAGCCCAGCTTACTTCTTCTTCTCCGCCGAGCTCTTCCTCATGCGAGCGATGCGAGCCCACGCCGAGCTCGAACTTAACAATACGGCGAGCTCGCCTCCGTCAGCGACCTCCGCCGAGCTCCGCTCCACTTCGACGAAGCTTCGAAGCGCCGAGCTCCACCAGTCCAGCCATGGCCGAACCCATGCCGAGCTCTCTCCCTCTCTCCGAGCTTCGCCACCGAAGCTCCTCGCCAACCCATCAACCTCCGAAGCTCGAACCCCGCACAGTCGTCGCCGAGCCCCCCCACTGCGGAGCTCCAACTCCAGTGGTGAGCTCCTCCACGGCGCGAACCGATCGAGCCCATGCTTCCACCACCTCCGACGAAGAACTCCATGCCGAGCATTTCCATGCTCCGAGCTCTTCAAGCTCCGCTCCAGCTCCACAGCGTCGAGCTTCTCCTTCGGCGAGCTCAGCTCCGAACTCCACTCGTCGAGCTTGAAAGCTCCGACAACGAAGCTCCACCGTGGCCGAACTCACTCCATCGCCTCGACGAACTCCATTGCCGAGCTCCGTCTCCTCCGCCTCCGCTGAGCTCACACTCCGGAACACTGAGCTCTGAGCACCTCTCTCGACGAACCCATCGTCGCCGCTCACGAACGAGCTCGAACCCATCGCCATGGCGTAGACAAGCTCCATCCGTCACGAGAATGCTTCGACGAGCTCCACGGTGCAGAGCTCTCCTCACCGTGCTCGCCAAGCTCCACTCCCGCTCTTCCGACGTCGAAGCTCGAGCACATGGCCTCGTCAAGCTCTCTCCCGCGACCGAGCTCAACCGCTCTTCTCGTTTGCTCCTTCGCCGAGCTCCAAACGACGTGCTCCGAACTCCTCGACCAGCCTCGACTTCACGATGGGCAAGCCCGAGGAACGAGGTCGGAGACGGAGAGGGGACGGGGACTCGAGCTGACGACGCACGGAGAAGTAAAAGAAGAAAGAAGAGAAGAACAGAGAAGGAGAAGAGGAAGAAAAAACCAGCGCAAAAAAAAAAAACAAAAAAAAAAAACAAAAAAAAAAAAAAAAAAAACAAACAAAGTCAAACGTTGACTTCGCCACGTCTCGTCCTCGTGGACCTCGGCCACCTTTTGCCGAGCTTGCGCATGGCACCGATCCTCTTATATGGAAAAAAAATCAGCCAACCCACACGATCCGTCCGATCGTCTCAAAATTCGCGTCGTGACACGATCGACGCTCAGGAACGCGCCACGTGTCCCGATCGTGATCTGCCTCACGATGCGCGCAGATCTGATCATGATGGACGGCCAGAAACGCGCCATGTGTCCCGATCGTGATCTGCCTCACGATGCGCGCGGATCTGATCATGATGGACGATCAGAAACGCGCCACGTGTCTAGGTAATATTTAAATTATTTATTTATTTATTTAATTGTTTTTTTATTTAAAAAATCCGAAAAGATAATTAAAAAATCGAAAAAATTAATTAAAAATTCTAAAAATAATTATTAATTCAGAAAAAATTATTTTTAAATTCTGAGAAAATAATTATTAAATTAGAATAATTAATTAATATTTTTGATAATTAATTATTTAATCCGGAAAATGAATAAAAAATTCAAAAAAATGAGAAAAAATTCAGAAAAATCTGGAAAAATCACCAAAAATCCAGAAAATTCTGAGGGTATTTTTGGGAATTTTACAAGCCCAGAATAACACCGTTACACCCCCGAACAAGATCCGAACTCCCTTAAGAACACCGATAAAATCCCGTACGCCATTAGAACAGTAAACTACTCCTCAAAGGCTGATCAAACTCAGTCTTTAGGAGTGGGGGGCTCGTGATATGGCTAAAAATAGGATTAAATCGGGACCGTTCACATCGGACACGAATCTTAAAGCTCAGGGGTAAAACGGTCGCCTACCAACGGGTCTGAAATGGGAACTGGGTCTTTATTCAAAGCCCAATAGCCCATGAACGGGTCCACGTCAATCGGGTACGGGTTTCCAACCCGCTGCATGCCCGGTCCAGCAAGATACAATCAAGGCCCCTGATTAGATCTAAATCAACGGCCATGATTCACATCTATCTTTTCACTGGGGATTAGGGATTAAAATTCCTTAACTGATTACAGAGAATATACCTTATCAGACTACATGCCTTATCTGATTACGAGGAATATTCCTTATCTAATCACGGGGATTACATTCCTAATTTGATCCCTAAGACGCCTATAAATACCCCCCATCCATCTCCATTAAGAGGTAATCAGTATTTTCCCACTTTACGCTCTTTCTTAATCATTTCTGATTACTGACTTGAGTGTCGGAGGGTGCGTCGCCGGGATCCCCCCCCGGTGTCTCGCACTTTTTGCAGGTTAACGGCGGGAGTCAACGATCAGTCAACGACGGGTCAGGTTTGGTTTCGCTATTCAGGTTTTTCCTCGAACCCACAAATTCATCTGTTTGCCCCCACACCGAATTTAGCGGCAACAGTGATCAACTAGAAAGTTTTAGAGGATATTCTTAGTTTTCCATAGAACCTGCATTTGTGTCATTCCGATGAGCGAGTAGGTTTTTAAGCTATCGGTAAGGTGTAGCCAGTGTACGGGAAGTACACAGGCTGAGGACCGTGAGGCATTTTAGATCAATTAGATGGATGAATCTGATGTTATGGTGAACAAGAGAGTTGTAGCCTAGATTCTTAGCTTTCCAGAATGGACTAGAAAACCCAAATCAGAGTTGTATTGTGGGAGTTATGATCTTTCTAAGTTTTAGGCAGAAACAACATAGTTGAGTTAGTCATAATTTTTGACTATGTGTTGGAGTACATTTTCCCCCTCTTGCGATTAAGAGTTAATGGACTTACTGTTGAGGATAATTGGTGATGTTGCCGGCCTTATGGAGTTTAAATCCTGATGAGGACGTTGTGACGTATGTTAGTCACTAGGGAGAGTGATACCCTACGACTATCGACCCTAAGATTATAAACTTCTGCCAAGGCGTTGGACGTCCGATTGGTGCCATCGAATTCATGCCAGGAAGGCGAACGCGGGCTGTGGTGATGGACGAAATCCAAGCTAGGGGAAGTGGCTAGTAGGGAATGTGTCGCTGGAGCCACGGGTCGGATAGACGGAACTTGAAAGCAACTTTATCACCTGAATAGTTGAAGAGAGTCTTGGATTAGAGTGATGTGTTAGATGACTGTAAATTGCATTAGTACTAGCAGACCATAGTCGGGTGTTGTACTATTCCTGTCGTAAGGATATAGATAGTGTTCTCAGGTTTTGAGATCATGAGTCTCGTATCTCGATCTGTTAATTCCCAAGGAGCCGGGGTAAGGAACGGGGAGAAGCTCCTGTCGGCTAGGGGGATTTGACCCTCGAGGTCATCATGTTCCTATGCCTGTAGGTTTGTTTTATATATGAATTATTTTGATGTCATGGGTACACAGTTTGTACCAGAAGGTTTGTCACGGCTTTTTAAGTGAGGTCCGTGCACAGGTACTTAGTGGCAAATGCGACAACCACTATAGGGATTGCAGTAACGGACAAGACTGATTAACTGCAACCTCCTCAGACATGGTAAATCTATTAGGAACAAGATGAGTACAAGAGTAGGATGCATGACAAGGGTTCGAATCCCTAATATTGGAGAAAGACGGCTAGATTTGGAGTGTATGTAGTATGAGAGGCATGCATTTTCCCAAAGTCTTGCTTGCATTAGAATAAGGCATGTGAATGATGCATTTAGTTGTTAGATCATGGCATACAACATCACTATAACCCGAACCCATTAATCCCTTGTTTTCACATCACTTTTATCTTTTGCATAAATTATTGATTGTGGTTGCCAGTTTGGAGATCGATGTTATTATCAGCATTGCGTCAGTAGAATTACTGACGTTTTCCATCTTTTATGTACCGGTCCTACCATACAAGCAGGTACAGAAATATTAGAGTCGCGCAACGGAAGACTCAAGCCGATGGGCAAGTCTCAGGGAAGCAAATTGATCACTCAGTGTTGTTTCGGCGGTGATCAGTCGATTACCATTCTGGAAGACTCCGCCTTACAAGTGGAGTCTATAAATATTTTGTAATAAGTGTAAATGAGTTAATGTAATTTGTATTCTTGTTCAAGAACAAGATAATGGCTGTAATCGATGATGTAATGACTTTATTTGGCAACAAAATTTTTTTAAATTTCCGTGTTATTACTGTTTTGAGATGCATTTGAAGGAAAAGATTCTGGTTGCGTCATGGATGTTCGGTAACGGGGATCCGGGGCATTACAATGAGCCGTATGATCTGACTTGGCACTGAAGATTGGGCTGAAACGACCTAACAAATTAAGGCCCAGAAAATACACAGCACCATGGGAGGTCAACCGTCCAACAAGACCGGTCGATCGTCCTTCGCTCGGCCAAACCCTGTACAACTGTGGTCAAGTGTGCGGTCGGGGGTGCGGTCGATCTTCCCCCCCGAAAGTCGATCGCAACTCTGCTGCACCTTGCTACTGCTGTTTTTTCTTCTACTTTCTTTGATGCTTCGACCTCTGTGCTTCGTCTTACATTCTTCTAATCTGAACCACGAGTATTCAAGACACATTCCTAACAATCTCCACTTTAGATTACATACAAGTGCTATCACAAGATGTGATTTTTCATCTCCAAACTCTACTAAAACTCCACTTGCAAAAACACTTAGAACAATAGCTTCTTCTTCTAGTTGAACAAATCTCTACCCAATCTCACCGATTGGTATACCCTTTCAAGGGAACACCTCAGTAGGGATTATCACGGAGTTTCCAACCTCCGCAAGAACTCTACCTACATCAAGGCACTCTCCACCTCTCGACGGTATTCAAATGTTGTAGTCTCGCTTCGATAATCCTAGTTGCGGCAAACTAGATGAGCCTGTAGGAATAACGGGAAAAGGAGCAACACTTGCGCAAGTATTTCATATTCCCCAAAGCTTGTAGAGATTGTTTTGTCATGGCCCTACCATTCTCATACCTCTAATCACCTTACGACGACCCTGAAAAATAAACAGAACTCCACCTCGTGCTGTATACCTATAACTCAGTGCTTAAAGAGTTCCCAAGGAAATTAGATTCCATTTAAGCAGAGGAATATGCAAAACTTCCCTTAGACTGAACATGTTTATACCTGATGCCTTCACCTCAACTGTCCCCTCACCCACTACTTCATAAATCTCCCTAGTTCTCGTTTTCACACAACGCCCTGTAGCAGACTTATAAGTAGGAAACAACTCTCTCTCAGAGCAAATATGAAAAGAACTTCCTGAGTCAAGAAACCAACTAGAATCCACTCCTAAGGAATTTGAAATACGAAGACAGAAATCATCAGATTCAGTAGCACTAACCACACATGCAGAAGAATTCTCATTCTTGGAGCTCTCCTGATTCTGCAATTTTCAACAGTCTTTCTTGATATGCCATGATCTCTTACAATATTGATAACGGATCGGATCTTTTTGCATAACAATTTTTCTTCTCCTTGAAGGACCATCCATTGCTAGACAACTTGTGGAAATAGTGATGATTTATGAGTCTCCTTCCTAAGTTGATTTTCCTTCAATGCTTTGATTACACCATCTACCGTAACGCTCTCCTTGGCAGATCTACTGTGTATCATGGAAGTTATCAGAAGCTCGTACGAATCTGGCAGTGGATATATTAGATTGAAAGCTTTATCTTCCTCACTCACATCCACTTTTATTGCCTTGAGTTCAGATAGAACCTAACTGAACTTTGTGATGTGGTCTTGGAGATCAGTACCTTCCTTCATTGACAAACGGAATAACTTCCTTTTCCAATACATCCAATCTAATAACGATGAATCAGAGTAGTCAGCTATGAGTTTTTTGCACAAACTCGCCAGATCAGTTTCTTTAAGAAATCTGCACTTGACCTCGTCCGCCAATGATAGTTAGATCAGACTTACGGCTTTTTCATGAATATCTTCACAAACATTCTTGTAACCCATGTTCTCATATATATGTATTTTTCGTGCATTATCTGGGTTTGGGTTTTTTATAAAAAAATTTATTTTCTTAAATTCATTTTATTTCAAATTTATTTTGTATCTACTGTAAAAATCTATTTCTTTTCATTAATTGTATTTATTGTTATTTTCAAACGATTTTTATATTATAATACAAACCTTATTAATGTTGTTATTATTATTATTATTATTATTATCAGTATTATTATTATTAATGTTATTTTTATTATTATGATTATTGTATTATTTTCATTATTGTTATTATTATTATTATTATTACCTTTGATTGTTAATTTAAAATCTATTTCTATTGTTAATTGTATTTGCAGTTATTTTCATATAGTTTTCATATAATCATATTTTTACATATAACCTTGTTATTGTTATTGTTCTTCTTCTTCTTATTATTACTATAAAATCCTAATTGTGTATTTTCTATTGGATTTTAAACCCAAAAAACCAAAATCCTATAACTCTTATTCGATCCTGTTCATCTACCCAATAGCCCAGTAACCTATTCTATATAAACCCCCTATTATTCTACCCTAACCCTAGCTAACCCTACCCTAATCTACTGCATAACCTTACAGTCGCCAAACCCCCCTGCATTTTCTTCCTCCCTGTGCTGCTCCGAAACCCGCCCTCCGTCGTCTTCAACCTCCCTACCTTGTTCACCATCCTCCTATTCGTCGCCCCCGAACTCCTGTCCTCCGACCTCATCATCTCCCCCCAGCTCGAGCGTCGTCCTCGTCGAACCCATCACCCTCGTCGTCGTCCCCGCATCCCCCTATCCTCCTTATCCTCACTTTCATCCTGCAACTCACCATCCTCGCCTGTAACCTCTCTGCTCATCTCCTCCCTCCAACGACAGTGCCACACCCCCTCCTTCTCCTTCTCTGTTTGTCTTCCCCAACTCACCTCGCTAACCCATTCCCTCGTCATCCTTCGAAACCCATCACTTCGTCATCTCCGCTATCGAAACCATCGTTTTCGACTTCGACGACCACCGAAACCATTACCCTCAACCCTGTGCCATCATCCTCGTCATTATCCCCACCGCTGCACCCCACCTTTGTCGCCTCGCCATTGCCGAATCCCCAAGCCTTCACAATCACCATTATTTCCCTTATTTTCCTTTCCAAATAGAGCTCCGAACAACTCAAGTCACCTTCGCTTGCTCTTCTTCGACTGTTCCCTAGTCGAGCCCCCCTCGATGACGCTACCGTCAGCAGCAGGAGGTGTTCGCCCAATTGAAAGAGTACCTCGCCTATCCTCCACTCCTTAGCAAACCCGAGTCGGGCGAGCCTCTCTGGCTTTATCTTTCGGTCTCGGAAAGCGTGCTCAGTGCTGTTCTCATTCGAGAAGAAGACGGAGTCCAAAAGCCATTGTACTATGTGAGCAAAGTCCTGCTCTCGGTCGAGACCAGATATGCAAAAATGGAGAAGGTGGCATACACCTTAGTCATGATCGCGCGAAAGCTCTGCCTTTATTTCCAGGAGCACTCCATTCAGGTCCTTACGGACCAGCCTCTGAAGGCCATCCTCCACAAGCCCGAGAGCTTCGGCCGCCTAGTCAAGTGGTTGATCGAGCTCAGTCAATACGACATCGGCTATCAACCAAGGACAACAATCAAGGGATAGGCCCTTGCCGAATTCATCACAGAATGCACCATCTCCGAGCAAACCAAAAGTGAGGAGGCCGACCAGATGTGGGAAGTTTACGTCGACGGCTTTTCCTGCGAAGCGGGGAGGGGCGCGGGCATCATTTTGCGAGGACCCGACAACTTCCTTCTCCAATATTCCCTCCGCCTCAACTTTCCAGCCTCTAACAAAGAGGCAGAATATGAAGCTATGATCGCGGGGCTCACCCTAGCACACCAGGCAGGCGCCAGACAGATCAGGGCCTTCAGCGACTCTCAGCTCATGGTCAATCAGATCACCGTAGAGTATGAGGCCCGTGACGATCGAATGATCCGGTATTTGGCCGTGGTCCAACGGCTCTTGACATCCTTTGATGATTTCACAGTCTTAAGGATCCCAAGAGAGCAGAACACCCAAACTGATGCCCTGTCAAAGTTAGCCTCCTCGTCCTTTGAAGGTCTCGACCGCATCGTTCTGATCGAAGTACTCCTGAAGCCGAGTATCGACCTCCCCGAGACCCTCTGTATAGACGACGGAGCTCAGCCTGATGATTGGACCACTCCCATCAAAAAGTTTTTGATCGAAGGAGAGCTCCCCCAAGACCGAGCCGAGGCACGGCGGATCAGGGTCCGCTCAGAAAGTTTTGCCATGATCAACGAAATCCTCTTCAAATGCTCATACACAACGATGGATGGAAGACCCTACCTCCGCTGCTTAACCCCTGACGAGCCCAAGTATGCTCTTAAGGAGCTCCACAAAGAAATTGGTAGGTGCCACATGGGAAGCCGATTGCTTGCCCTAAAGGCTCTGAATTACGGGTATTACTGGCCCACGATGTTGCAAGATGCCCTGGCCCTGGTCAAGAAGTGTGGTTCTTGTCAAAGATTCTCCTCGGTGAGAAGGGTTCCACAAGCAAACCTCCTCTTTCTGGCCAGTCCGACCCCCTTTGCTATGTGGGGGATGGACCTGGTAGGCCTCTTTCCGAAAGCAATGGACCAATGGAAGTTTCTAATAGTAGCGATCGACAACTTCACCAAATGGATCGAGGCCGAGCCCCTAACCACGATCACCGAGCAGCAAACCCAGCAATTCTTTTGGAGACACATCATCTGCCAGTTCGGAATTCCGCACATACTCATCACGGATAATGGGACCCAGTTTGTGGGTAAGAATTTTAGAAATTTCTATGAGGATCTCGGAATCCAGCAACGCTTCTCTTCGGTGTGCCACCCGCAGTCGAACGGTCAAGCTGAGAATGCGAACTGCCAGATCCTTGATGGTCTGAAGAAACAGCTTGATAATTCCTCTAAGGGATTATGGGTCGATGAGTTGCCGAGCGTTCTCTGGGCCCATCGAACGACAAAGAGAATCCCCACAGGGGAGTTGTCATTTAATCTGACTTACGGTGCGGAGGTGGTAATTCCTCTCGAGATCGGGCTCCCTTCGCCCCAAATCATGGCCTTTGATGAAGAAAGCAACTCGGCGCAACTGCGTACCAGCCTAGACCTCATAGATGAGGTCAGGGAAAAATCCGCCATCAGAAGGAACACATACCAACAGAGGATCGAGAAGTTCTACAACAAAAGGGTACGTCCCACCAACATTAAGCTAGGGGACCTCGTCCTCCAAAAGATGGCGATATCTAACCCCGGCCAAAAACGAAAGTTGGCTCCGAACTCGGAAGGCCCATACAAGGTTTCTGAAGTTGTACGCCCCGGCAAATACCGCCTTACCGACCCGGAGTGCAAGGCTGTGAAGAGACCCTGGAACGCGGAGCACCTTATCAAATTCCTCGAAGGGGAGGATTAGCCCTTGTAGATACCCTCGTGTAAATTAGAAGATGTAATCGGCACCTCATTCCTTGTTTTGTAAAGCCAATATAATGTAATCGTTTATCCCTCTTGGCCCCATATCAACTTTCTTAAAACAAATTTTGGGCTTGACACTCGGACGTCACCGCGAGCCACAAAAGCCTCTCCTACAATCTTGAGGCTCGACACTCGGACGTCACCGCGAGCCACAAAAGTCTCTCCTACAAGCTTAAGGCTCGGCGCTCGGATGGCACCGAGAGCCCCAAAAGCTCCTCCTATAAGCTTGAGGCTCGGCGCTCGGATGGCACAGCGAGCCACAACAGCTTCTCCTAAGGTATGGGGGCTCGACATCGACCTCGAGCAAGGCCTAGGCTTTTTTAAGCCCTGCGTCCCTTACGCTCGGCGATGACCTCTAGCTACACTCATACTATCTATCCGAGAACAGGTATGGGGGCTCGGCATCAACTCCGAGCAAGACCTTGGCTTTTTCAAGCCCTGCGATCTTTATGCTCGGCGATGACCTCCAGCTACACCCATAACAGCTTCTCCTAAGGTGTAGGGACTTGGCATCGACCTCGAGCAAGGCATCGGCTTTTTCAAGCCCTGCGACCTTTATGCTCGGCGATGATCTCCAGCGACACTCATACTATCTATCCAAGAACAGGTATGGGGGTTCGGCATCGATCCCGAGCAAGGCCTTGGCTTTTTCAAGCCGTGCGACCTTTACGCTCGGTGATGACCTCTAGCAACACTCATAACAGCTTCTCCTAAGGTATAGGGGTTCGGCATCGACCTCGAACAAGGTCTTAGCTTTTTCAAGCCATGCGACCTTTATGCTCGGCGATGACCTCCAGCTACACTCATACTATCTATCCAAGAATAGGTATGGGGGCTCGGCATTGACACCGATCAAGGCCTTGGCTTTTTCAAGCCCTGCGACCTTTAAGCTCGGCGATGACCTCCAGCTACACCCATAATAGCTTCTCCTAAGGTATTGGGGTTCGGCATCGACCTCGAGCAAGACCTCGGCTTTTTCAAGCCCTGCGACCTTTACGCTCGGCGATGACCTCCAGCTACACTCATACTATATATCCGAGAGCAGGTATGGGGGCTCGGCATCAACCCCGAGCATGGCCTTGTCTTTTTCAAGCCCTGCGACCTTTACGCTCGGCGATGACCTCCAGCTACACTCATAACAGCTTCTCCTAAGGTATGAAGGCTCGGCATCGACCTCGAGCAAGGCCTCGGCTTTTTCAAGTCCTGCGATCCTTACGCTCGGTGATGACCTCCAGCCACACTCATACTATCTATCCGAGAACAGGTATGGGGACTCGGTATCAACCTCGAGCAAGGCCTTGTCTTTTTCAAGCCCTGCGATCTTTATGCTCGGCGATGACCTCCAGCTACACTCATAACAGCTTCTCTTAAGGTATGGGCGCTCGGCATCGACCTCGATCAAGGCCTTGGCTTTTTCAAGTCCTACGACCCTTACGCTTGGCGATGACCTCCAGCTACATTCATACTATCTATCCGAGAAGAGGTATGGGGGCTCGGCATCGACCTCGAGCAAGGTCTCGGCTTTTTTCAAGCCCTACGACCTTTACGCTCGGTGATGACCTCCAGCTACACTCATAACAGCTTCTCTTAAGGTATGGAGGCTCGGCATCGACCTCGAGCAAGGCCTTGGCTTTTTCAAGCCCTGCGACCCTTACGCTCGGCGATGACCTCCAGCTACACTCATACTATCCATCCAAGAACAGGTACAGAGGCTCGGCCCTCCGGGATTCCGGCTCTCCTCCCTACCCAAAATATTCTATTAAGATTTAGGGCGCTCGACTTCGACAAATGCCTCGGTTTTCGAACCTTGAACCGGCACACCTCTCACCCGCTGGCAACTCGGGATAAACAGCCCTCGGAGCCGAAACCCCGAATTGTCAGAGGGTGGTAAGGGAGCCACAGATCCGGAACTCTTGGCCAAGAATTTCATTTTTGGGGCGCCCGCCTTCGGCAAGCACCCCGAATCTCACCCCTGGGATCGACCCGCCTCTCACCCACTGACAACTCGAGGGTTAACGGCCGTCGGAGCCGAAACCCCGAATTGTTAGTAGGTGGCAGGTAAGTCACCGGCAATTCCTGGTGAACAACTGGTAAGGGATGAGGGTTATATAGCCTCCCGGAGAGGTGCATTTATGACATTGGGGAGTCCAAACAGCGGAAGATGAAACATCTCTATTAATTTTCATCAGAAGGTGAAACGTCTTTTATTAAATGCTATCTGCCCGGGGTAACGGTTCAGCTCCCGAACGAAGCCACAACCCGATGGCTCTCTCTGCCTCGACATCGACCCCGAGCAAGGCCACACTCGGTGATGGCCTCGAGCTACGCTCCTGTCAGTTTCACTTGACTAATTATCAAATAAATCGAAGTTTTATTACTTATGGAGCGCTGCGAACGACCACACGATACAATAAAAATATTACAAATCACTCGGCTTAAAACTCGAACTCAGTGCTCCCCACGGGACCCTCTGCTTGCTCCACCTGCACGGCTAGTAAGGACGTCCCGGCAACAGAACTCTACGCATCGGCGGGCCTCACTGTTTCAAGATAAAAGGTCGGAGAAGGACCCAATATGGAATGGCCTCCTCCCTCAAATGTACCAGTGCCTAGCATGAGCTTCAACCTCCGAATTTCCAACTCCTTCTATACAACGGTATCGCGAAGAAAGGACACCGAAGCTGGTTGCCCAGTGGAGGCATTCGAGATTGACCAGTTCGTCTTGACTCTCCCCCAGTCCCGATCGGCTATGGCCTTCTTCAGGCGAGCGGCTTCTAGACTGAGCTCCTTATACTTGTTCATAAAATAGTTTACCGTGGCCTCTCGATCATGAGCCTGCTTACGATGGCGAAGCAGCACACTCTCCTTGGACCCCAGCTCATTTTGGAGCCAGAAGACTTCTGCGGAACGCAGGTCGGCGCTGAGGGCCTCGTGCTTCTATCAAGGAGATGGGAAAAGCAACGGGTCACTAAAGAAGCATGCAAAATACTACAAGTCACATAGGGTCGGCCAAAAAATCTTTTCTTTTATAAATTCAAAATTTTGAGTTACAAAAAGCGGTGGCCAGTCCGCACAAGGCAAATACAGAGTCGAAAGAAAGTAAAACTCCTAAACTACTTTTTAGAGGGGGCGGCACCTCTTCGTCAACATGGTCGCCCCCGGCCTCCTCCTGATGAGGGTCCCTCATCTCCTCCTCCTCCTCCTCACTGCTGGGTGTCAGCGGATGCACGGGAAGCCGCCAGTTGTAGTGGAGGTGGTCGACTCGAGCATCTAGGTAGATCTGCAGGAAGTGCTCCTTGGCCTTGGCGTAGGCCTCGTCCTGGGCCAAGATCAGAGTATTCGCCATGGTGATCTGCATCTCCACCATGGCGATCTGCATCTTCTCAGCCTCCGCCTGGGCCTTAGCCTGAAAGTGTGCCAGCTCGTTTGCATGATGGTCTTGCAGCGAGGCCATCTGAGCTTGGTAGACTGCCTGGGCCGACTGGGCCTCCGTCAGCTCGTCTTTCAGTTTAGTCACCTCATGGAAGTATGTGTCAGCGTTCTTCTTCTCGATAAGGATCTCCTTCTCCAAGTACTTGTAGAAGTGCTGCCCATGAAGCAATGCCTGGCCGAAGAAGAACAAGTTAGAGAAATCCATAAGTTCTACGCACATGGCAAATACCAAACACTTACCGAGAGTTGCGCCTGAGCTTACCTCATGTAGGCCGTCGTGAACGTCTCTATTGCTAGAGCCATCTGTTCTCGCTTCGTGGCGAGATGCTCCACTACCTCCAGCACTACGGGCCTTCGAGCAGGGTATCGCCTGCCTTGACCCCCAAATCCGGGATGTGCGGCCTCAGGCCCTGCTTGCCCACCATTTGCTCGGCGCTGGGGCGAAGTGACAGGAGTCCCTTCTCCAAGTCCTTAGCCACTTTCTTATTGCCGGAGCTCGCCCCCGGTTCCTTCGTCGACCTCGACGAATGGTGTTGCTTCTTCATCCTCTTTGGGGACGGCTCCATAGTCCCTAAGGCTAGCCCTTTATTGAGCCCCGCTGCCAACGCAGCCTTCTTCTCTTGGTCTGCTCTCTTCTTGGCGGCTATGGCCAACAAGGCATGTCGGTTGTCGAGCTGCTTGCAGACATCTCTGCAAAAAGAAAGAAAAAGAAACAAAATGTTAACACGAAGGCAGGGAGATAAACAAATTCAAAACAAAAACATAGTAGGGTCGGCTGGGCTCAGTCCGGGTCAGGCCAGGTGCAGCTCTGTGACGCGCGACCACCTTATGCTATGCCCTTCCACGATCTTCTCCAATGTCGCCCACTCTTTGTCTGTCAACTCACTACGCTTCGAGAGACTTGTGGTTCGGTTTACTAAAATTCCAAACCATGGGAATCTTCCAAGGCTTCTCACTCCGGACGATAAAATACTTCTCCTTCCATCCTTTGATGGAGTCCGGGTGGCCGTGCATCACCCTCCTGTGAGGACGCGATGAGAGGTAAAAAATCCCTTCCGCATCTCCGAGCGAGCTCATCTCTAGGATGGAACGGAAGTACGTGAGCCTCGGCTTGACCCCCTTCTCTTGGCACTTCAGAATGAAGCAAACCAGGTGTTTCCATGAGTTAGGACCATACTGCATCAGACTCAACTCTCTCCACTTCAAGACCCTCATGATGAATGGGTGTAACGGCAGCCTCAACCTCGAGACAAAGGCGTCATCGGGAAACATGCAGAAGCTCGACTCCAGAGCTGTGGTCGGGTGAATTTCGGGGTTCGGCATTAGAAGTTCGAACTCCTTTGAAATGAAGTAGGCCGCCTTTAGGATATGCAGATAGTCTGCCCTCAGGACACATGGATGCTGTCCATCTTGATCATAAGCCAACCCGAGTCTCGTAGCAATGTGGTGAACGTGAGAAGCCTCTCCACATCATCAGGGTACATCCTAATCGACCCTGGGTTTCTATTGGACACGAGGGGAAACTTGAACCCCGGCTCAGGTCCGTATTTGTCTGGAGAGCCCGAACTATCGGGACGAATCCACTTTCTTTTCCTCCTACGGGGGCAAAGTTTCTTCTTCGGAAATGGGGTCGCTAATGGGGTCAGAGGTGGAAGATCATCTTCTTCCTCAGCTGCCCTCCCGCGGTTCCTCCTTCCTCTTCTCCCCAACCGTCGCCTCCCTCGGTTCCCTGTTCGGACTCCTCCTGGTCGCCCTCTGCACAAAACTCCTCCCCTGAAGGGTCTCTTTCTTCGTGCTCCCCCTCCTCAACAAACTCCTTTCCCTCGGGGTCTCCTCCCTCGTGCTTACCCTCTTCCATTAGCTCCTCACCCGGCCTACGAACTCATAAAGGGGACAAGTCATACACAACGACGCCCTCACCCCCCGATCCTAAGTCCGACTGCACCTCCTCTGTCACTTCAAAGTCACCTAGAGACCAAGATGTCGCCGCCGACTGGACCTCCTCCTCAGAACGACCTGAAGAGCTTGCCTTAGAGTCGGACTGAGAGCGCGACATTACGAATCAAAAGTACTAACCTAGTATATCGGCGGGAAGATCACCGAAAAAATAGTCGTCGACCGCTATTAGAGAAATTCCTGTTGTCTTAGAGAGTGAGCGCAAAGTAAGGAAATGAGGGGGGTGGGGGGTGGGAGATTTATAATAGAGGAAGGGACTCCTCGATTTTTGCGAAAAGATTTAACTATTGGATGTGGATAATCAAGATCTAATGGCCACCAGGATCTAAAGCGCTTCGATTCCCATGCCTATGACATCAGCCTATGGGCACAAATTACCTCTTTACCCTCAGCCCTATCAACCGGTGCAATATCTCGGAACACGTGGTCAACTACTCGAGTACTACCAGGCTTTCCCAACAAGCTTGAGGCTCGATGCTCGGATGGCACCTCTAGCCACAAAAGCTTCTCCTATAAGCTCGAGGCTCGGCGCTCGGATGGCACTGCGAGCCACAAAAGCTTCTCCTACAAGCTTGAGGCTCAGTGCTTGGATGGCACCGCGACCCACAAAAGCTTCTCTAACAAGCTTGAGACTCGGTGCTCGGATGTCACGGCCAAGCCACCAAAGCTTTTCCAACAAGCTTGAGGCTCGATGCTCGGATGACACCGCGAGCCACAAAAGCTCTCCAACAAGCTTGAGGATCGGTGCTCGGATGTCACCGCCAAGCCACCAAAGCTTTTCCAACAAGCTTGAGGCTCGATGCTCGATGCTCGGATGACACTGCGAGCCACAAAAGCTTCTCCTACAAGCTTGAGGCTCGGCGCTCGGATGGTACCGTGAGCCACAAAGGCTTTCCCAACAAGCTTGATGCTCGGCACTCGGATGTCACCACCAAGCCATCAAATCTTTTTCAACAAGTTTCGAGACTCGAAGCTCGGATGACACTCCGAGGCACAAAAGCTTCTTCAGAAGCTTGAGGCTCGGTGCTCGGATGGCACCGCGAGCCGCAAAGGCTTCTGTAACAAGCTTGAGGTTCGGTGCTCGGATGGCACCGCAGCCACAAAAGCTTCTCCAAAAAGCTTATGGCTCGGTGCTCGGATGGCACCGCCAGCCACAAAGGCTTCTCCTATAAGCTTGAGGCCCGGTGCTCGAATGGCACCGCGAGCCACAAAAGCTTCTCCTACAAGCTTGAGGCTCGGCGCTCGGATGGCACCGCGAGCCACAAAAGCTTCTCCAACATGCTTGAGGCTCGGCGCTCGGATAGAACCGGAAGCGAGAAGGCTTCTCCAACAAGCTTGAGGCTCGATGCTCGGATGGCACCGCGAGCCACAAAAGCTTCTCCTACAAGCTTGAGGCTCAGTGCTTGGATGGCACCGCGACCCACAAAAGCTTCTCTAACAAGCTTGAGACTCGGCGCTCGGATGGTACCGCGAGCCACAAAGCTTTTCCTTCAAGCTTGAGGCTCGGCGCTCGGATGGCACCGCGAGCCACAAAAGCTTCTCCTACAAGCTTGAGCTTCGGCGCTCAGATGGCACCGCGAGCCACAAAGGCTTTCCCAACAAGCATGAGGCTCGGCGCTCGGATGGCACCACGAGCCACAAAAGCTTCTCCTATAAGCTTGAGGCCCGGTGCTCGAATGGCACCGCGAGCCACAAAAGCTTCTCCTACAAACTTGACGCTCGGTGCTCGGATGGCACCGCGAGCCACAAAGGCTTTCCTACCAAGCTTGAGACCCAGCGCTCGGATGCACTGCGAGCCACAAAAGCTTCTCCTAGAAGCTTGAGGCTCGGCGCTCGGATGGCACCGTGATCCCCAAAAGCTTCTCCATCAAGCTTGAGGCTCGGCACTCGGATGGCTCCGCGAGCCACAAAAACTTCTCTTACAAAGGAGGGGGCTCATCTTCCGACCCTCGACGCTCGGCTAAGCGGGTTCCTACTCTTCAGATCTCGACGTCCCCTAATTTTTCCAACAAGTAAGGGGCTTGTCTCCCGACCCTCGATGCTCGGCTAAGCGGGTCCCTACTCTTCAGATCTCGATGTCCCCTAGCTTTCCAATATGTAAGGGGGCTCGTTTCCCAACCCTCGATGCATGGAAAAATGAGCTCTTACTCTTCGGCACTCAATGCCCCTCGTGATTTCAAAAGGGGATCTCCTTCATCCTACCCCGCTGGCCTCTCCAAGAAGATATAGACCCTATTTCTTGCCATACACACCACTCTGATCTTCCTACAGAGGCAAAACCACTCCTACACAGCTGGGTTATCCAGCCCTCCCGGAGTGGGGGGCTCCTAATATGGGTCAGATGACGTGGCCCCTCCTGGGCCATTAGATCCCCTCAGAACCCGCTCTCCCCTGATCATCAGATCAACCCAGAGCCTAAGTGGGCTTCTACCACGTCAGGCCCATGAGAAAACAGGTCCAAATCCAGCCCACCAGGATCCCAGACCCGTTTGCTCTGCCTATAAATACCAGGCCCTCTCCTTCAAAGGTAATCAATCTTTCCCCTCTAAAACCCTAGCTACTGTTGCTTCCCAGTAACTGACTAGATTGTCAGAGGGCCTGTCACCGGGATCTCCCCCGGTGTTTTAAGGTAGAGTGCAGGTACACAAGACCGAGCTGAGCTTGCTGGATCCGAGTCGAGCATCCGTCTTCCACCTCACTCCTGCTACTCCCGAGCCGCTCCCTCAGCCGAAAGTCGGGCATATAGCCAGTACTGCGACTTTCACTATACAAATTACAAGAACTCACACCTAGTGCAGCCACCCCCAAAACAAGCCGCATCACCATTACCATTATTCTTGACCAAATGTTTTGATCCATATCCTCACTGCTAATCAAAGCTTAACTTTTTAACTCGAAACTTGAAATGCCTATGTCGATGCTCCAAATTGGTCAAAGAACAAGATCAACTGATTGAGTAGAAAACTCCAACTCAGCAAAGCTCCCAATCTCCTTACCCAACCAAACCCAAACTCTAATTCCAGTTCAAGTACAACTTCGAACACAACTCGATTCAAGCTTCTTCAGAGAAGAACAAAACCTGAAGCTCACTGAAGCTCACTAAACCCAAAGTTGCAAAGACAACAACTTTAACACTATCACCAACAACCCGCTTCTAAGCTTAAACAAGAGCTCCGAACTCAGCTCGACATTAAGCTTCAAAAACCAACAAAAACTCAAATCCGAGATCAATAAGAGCTTCCAAGTCTACAACCTAACTCCAACCCGAAGCACCCAAAATGAGCTCGACGAGAGGTAGCTCGCCTAAAGCTCGGAGGTCGCCTTCACCTCAGCTCGACGAAGAAAGAACGAGCTCGCTGAGAATGCAGCTCGCCCAAAATAAAGCTAGCCGAGAATGCAGCACGCCCAAAGCGGAGCTCACCGAGAATGCAGCTTGCCCAAAAAGGAGCTCACCGAGATCGTTGATAATGTAGCTCACCTAAAATGAAGCTCGTCGAGAATGTAGCTCGCCCAAAATAAGGTCGTCGAGATTGTAGCTTGCCCAAAATGAGCTCAACGAGGTTGGTCGCCCACAAGCATTGCTCGACGAAATGATCGGGTGAGCTAGGGTGTTCTCGCAGTCGATGACAACCATTAGATCACTTAGAAGCGCTCTCCTTCTCCTGATCGACGTGCCAAATGAGGCCACGTTGCCCTTCCCCTTCCACTCGATTTCGCTCAGTGGGCGAGCTAAGCCCCAATCGACGCTCCAGATGAGGCCACGTCACCCGATCATCACCGCCCCCTCATTGCAGCCACCCGATTTCATCAGCAGGTGAGCTAGGCATGATCGCTCCAAAATTCATGCCAGGTCAGATAAATTAATAAAAAAAGTACCCAAAATTTATTTAAAATTCATAAATTTAATTAAAAATCCCATAAATAATTATTAAATTATAAAAATAATTGAAATATCCAAAAAAAGTAATTAATAATTGGAATAATTAATAATTTTTTTTGAAAAAGCAACTCTTAATTGGGGAAAAATAATTAAAAATATGAAAAAAATAATGGAAATTCCAAAAAGAATCAGAAAATCCAGGAAAATAATCACCGCCTCTAGAAGCTTCTCACCAGTTCCATTCCAATTGTCCCTGAAAGCTAAGATTGTACTTTAGAACTCAGAAATAAGGAAAACTACTTCCCTAAAGCCAAGAAAATTGTCTTTCGGGAGTGGAGGTCTTACGATAATGTTAAAAATCAAAGCAAATCAGGGTCGTACGATTCCAGCACGGATCTTAAAGCTTCTGCAGGTAGGTTAACCATAACGGACCTCTTTAACAGGTCCGGGCCTTCTTCAGACTCATCTACAAGATATGGGCTACTTTCAAGCCCATTAAAAGAGAACGAGCCCACTAGGAGAGACACCCAACGCATGAGGGGTGTAAGTCAATCTCTTATCCCCGAACATGAGAATAACTGATTCTATCTCTTAAAAGGGGGAGGATCAGACAAGAGATAACAGATTCATATCAATATCCTAACTGTTTCTCAGGCCTATAAATACCATCCCCCTCTCCAGTCAGAAGGAAATATGCAATTTCTCTCTCAAACCCTCTTTCTCTCTCTAGTTCTGACTTTACCGTCGGAGGGTCTGTCACCGGGGCCACCCCCAGTGTTTCAGGATTTTTGATGGTCTAACGGCCGCGTCAGCAATCGTTGGGTTCAGATCAAGGTATTAAACCAATAATCTAGATCCAATCTCAGGAGCTCAAACCACCTTTTACAACGATGATTAAAGGTGAAATCTTAGTAGTTTTCTTTAAAATATAAACCGACTATCTATTTGCTTCCACACCAAAATAAGCAGTAACAATGATAATGGAAAGAAAAAAGATAGAGAGATTCATGGTGGTTGTGCTCATTTAGGAAACTGAAATCCACTTAGACCATCTCCAACGGAGACTCGCCAAACCTATGAAATCACCAAAATAGCGAGAAAATCCCAAAAATTTCTCTCCAACGGGCTCGCCAATCGACTCGCAGATCTGGCGATTTGAGAATCGCTCGCGATCCGCTCGCCAGATCTGGCGATTTTCGAAATGGAGGATCCGCTCGCCAAATCTCTTTCCTCTCTTGCCGCCGGAGATCAGGGGACTCCCAACGGTCTTCATCGACCAAACTCCTCAAACTGGTGATCTCAAAGGCAGCTGATTTCCTTCATCAGGTATCTTCTTCTTCTTCTTCTTCGGGTTCATCAATTTTTTCAAATTTTAGTTTTCCCTCGCTCTTCAAATTTTATGTTTTTTGTTTTTTTGAATGATGATGAAACTTCAGAATTTTAGTTGTTCCACTGTATTGGGTTGTTCAAATTTAGTTGTTCCAGTGTATTGGGTTTTGTGTTAGTGTATATGGGATTGAAGATGAAACTTGAGAATTGAGATAGTATGTTGATTTTGTGTATGTGTTTGTCCAATAAAAGGGGAAAGTGTGTGTGTGTCTATTCTCTCGAACTCATCTAGAGGAAATCTCAAGAGGAAGTTTTGTGAGGAGAGTACCTTAGAAAAAATTTCTAGTTCAAATGCTAGTAACACTGAGGAGCTTCAGTTAACAAGAGAGAATTTGGCTCCAGACAGAAAAAATTGTCTGATGGAGGAATCTGATCTTTACAATGCTTTACCCACTCCAGTTGAGTAGGATCCACAAGTCCAAATTTTTCACAATGCATTGGATACTGTGGTCAGAGTAATAACGAGCAATGCCTAGAAAATGCTAAGAGACATACTTTATACTGTGAAAAGCACATTCCAATTATTCTGAAGAGAGCAAGAAGTGGTAAGTGTAGGCTGGTATCAAAAGAGGTATTTATTAATCTTCTGAAAAGTTGTTCCTCAAGGAATCATAAACTGTATCTGCATCAAGCATGTGAGCTTCTATTTGGTTCATGTAGCATGTCTCGTCAAATGTCAACAGGTAAGGGTGGCATCATGGATTGGGTATTATGTGAAGCTTCCAAAGATTTAAATGTTGGAGAATACTTACTGAAATTAGTTTCGTATGAAAGAGAGAAAATAATGAAGCAGTGGGGTTTTGGTACAGACAAGGAGCCAATTCCCTCAGAAAATAATGCATTGTCCACATTGGTGATACACAAGGAGGCCCAAGACCCTGAGTTGGCCATTGAGTGCAAAATCTATACTGCTAAGTTCTCTGATGATCAAAGACTTGGTACTCATTGGAGTGAAATTCAGAATCTGAAAGCAGTGGGGTTTTGGTACAGACAAGGAGCCAATTCTCTCAGAAAATAATGCATTGTCCACATTGATGATACACATGGAAGCCCAAGACCCTGAGTTGTCCATTAAGTGCAAAATCTGTACTGCTAAGTTCTCTGATGATCAAAGACTTGGTACTCATTCGAGTGAAATTCAGAATCTGAAAGCAGTGGGGTTTTGGTACAGACAATGTGCCAATTCCCTCAAAAAATAATGCATTGTCCACATTGGTGATACAAAAGGAAACCCAAGACCCTGAGTTGGCCATTAAGTGCAAAATCTGTACTGCTAAGTTCTCTGATGATCAAAGACTTGGTACTCATAGGAGTGAAATTCAGAATCTGAAAGCAGTGGGGTTTTGGTACAGACAAGGAGCTAATTCCCTCAGAAAATAATGCACTGTCCACATTGGTGATACACATGGAAGCCCAAGACCCTGAGTTGGCCATTAAGTGCAAAATCTGTACTGGATGAAGTATTAAGTATGAAGCATGAAGTATTACCAGAAAATATTTATTTGAGAGCAGCCAAACTTTGTAGTGAGCTGAATATTCAAATAGGTTGGCATCAAGAAGGGTTTATCTGCCCCAAAGGTTGCAAAGCTCTTCCTGAACTCTGCAGATCTCTTTAATTCATATTAAGGACTTGTATCATTGAAGGAAAAATTGAGGCTCAAAATTCTATTGGGTATGGGCCAGGGCCATGAAATGCCAACGATTCAAATTTTATGCAAATTTACATACATAAGCATGTAAAACAGTCATATGAAGAAGAAACTTCCTCTATTGTCGAAGTTTGCAGATAGTTTCTTTTTGTTCTTCTAATGTTAATGTTAATGTCATTTTAAAAAAATACTATTGTAACTATTTTTTAGTAAATAAAAATTAAAACATTTATGGCTAGCCAAAATAGATAGCATGGTTGGAGTGTGCGTTTTTTTCTCTAGCCAAATTATTCATTTGTTATCTATTTTGGCTATTCTAGCTAGCCAAAATAGCTAGCGTGATTGGAGATACTCTTAGAAAATCACAGTTCATGGTAGTTTATTCTTTAGCCGAAAACAAAAATATTACAAAAAAAGGTGATTACCATTAAGATTGTAATGCCGATTGTTAATATATCAATATATCAAGTTTTTTTTATTTCTTTAATTTTTTTGTTTAAAAATCATATATGTGTGAGTAATGCAATATGTACTTCATTAAGCACCTAGCAATTTAGTTGATGTGCTACCTTATTTCAATTATAAGAGAATTCAAGCAGCATATATTACATACCTTAAATCAATTAAGTACGTTGCAATATATCGTGATTAGCAAGTTGTCCACATACGAATCAATATATCAATTAATATTTGGTACCTGTATTGGTACTCATAGTATTTCTGTGGATGTAAAGATGACAAATTGTAATGACTCCTTATATATAGGAACTCATAATAGCAGAATCAATATTATTATCCATACTGCTACGTAATGTATTGAATGATGAATGTCACGATGAATATATTTATCCATATAATTTAGTTAATTTGAATATTAATTCATAAATTTAAGATATATATCAATATTTTCAAGATTGCATTTATACGTATCAATATAATTTTGTAAATTGTATAATATTTCTATTTTTATAAAGATTCGAAGAGAAGTATTTGACACATTCATTTAAATTCAAAATTTATGTAAGTACTAGGTTTGCCCATGGGCACGCGCCTACGACACGTCTTCGAAACGATGTAGAATATAAAAGTAAGAATTGTAATGCAAGGAATATAAAAGAAAGAATTAATTGATCTAATACGAAAAAATTGTAGATGTACAAAATTAACAAAGGAAACTTACATAGCCATATATAAAGATGTTATCCATTACAGGAAGCAGTAAAAGCCAGACAGATGTTATTTAGTTATGACGAAGAACTTGCTCTGTATATCAAGGAGGAAAAATATTTGACGATTAGCTTTGGTGTTCTCATTGTATTCTACTATCATACGTTAATATACTTTATGAGATGTACACTATAATAATGTTTATGTATAATACTGGATACAATTACTTTTTAACATTTCCGGTACATGAATCTGAAACTTCCATCGTGGAGTTTATGTAGTTCAAGTTTGAATAGTACGACAACAATTAGTTGTAATAAAAGTCTGTGTTTTAATAATTATAAATGGAGGTGTAAACTCCAGCTTCTTAAAACATTGAGGGTGCAAAATGATGAGACTTAACTTTTGAGAAAATATTTGCTACTTTCAAAGTAATTTTAGAGATTGAAATTTACCAAGTGAATATCCATTTAAATATTCGATTGCACTTGAAATCAAAGCAAAAACTCAGTTAAATTTTCAACATGAGCAACCAAAAAAGACATAAAAAATATGAAAAATCCAAAAATTTAAAATCTTGAAATTCAAAAATCTAAATTTCTCGGTAGAGAGAGAGAGGGGGAGAGAGAGAGAGAGAGAGAGATAAATTTAAATCTTCCATCGTATTTAAAATCAATCAGAGAACTCAGTGAAATTTTCTACATGAACAATCTAAAGTAGGGAAAAAAATATGAGTGTAACACCCCGCAAAATTGAGTAATGACAATTTTACCTCGCATGTTAAGCACGTGTATTTTGTACCGTTACGAATAATATTCGTAACATATTTTTATATAAATGTCATATTCTGATTATTTATATGTTTTCTGTTTTCTCAAAAATCCTATTTTTAGCTAACTCAAATATTTATTTTGATCTTTGTGTTTTACTTACATTGCACGTGCTTTCAATACATGTATCGAGTATGTATATTTTTCGTTATGTGAAATATTCGAAACATTATTGTTCTACGTATTTTGTATTTTGACTATTTTTCTTTCAAATCAATTTTTAATATTTTGCAGATGCATTTCATGCGCAAATTTTAAGCAATTTAGTCCATAAAAATTTTTTAAGAATTATGCATATCTGTTCTTATTTTTATCTTAGTTATTTATTTTGATTTTAAATCAATAGGTCCTTATCTATTTTTAAAAGACCAAAAGAAACTAATTGCAAAATAAAAGCCCATGTTAAAAGTCTACATTAAAATACACTTTCAAAATTGTCACCACACTTGTCATGTAACAAACATAAAGACTATAAATAAACAATTAAATGAATGAAAGTGTGTGCACGTAGAGTGCACGTGCACAAGTGTACACATGGGGAAATCCAAGGCTAGGCCGGCCATGAATTGGAAGGGGTGGGGGTTTGCGTAGTAATGGTGAGTGTGTGATTATTTTTGATAATGGGTATTTAATTTTAGGTAATGGGTGTCTCTCCATTCACCTATTTGGCCCTATAAATACCACCTTATGTTCATGAACAATGTACAATGAAAAGAAAAACAAAAAAGAAGAAAAGAAAGAGAGAAAAAGATGATCGGGTTTTGCAAGAAAGGAGGAAGCTAGGATTTGGTGTTGGCAAATTGCTAGGAGGAGAAGAGCTTTTGTGTTGGAGCTAGAAGCCACTCTCTAGGAGTCTTCTTGCAATTGTTCTTCCACTAAGGTGGGTAATTCTTGAACTTTCAAAAAGTAGTAGTATGCATGTGTAGGAAAATTTGACGCATGAAATTGATAATTTATATGAGTTGTAGTTAATTTTATAATGATGTTATTCGGAATATTTGATAGATATGAATATGAAAAGAAATGCATGCTAATTGAAAGATTGTTATGAAAAAAAGTTGAAATAATGTTATTGGGTGCATCGTAATACATCATGATTAGATTGAATAAATTGGCGGATAAATTCATACACAAAGTTGTCCATCTATGTACAGAAAGTTGATGTTTGAGTTTTGTTTGCACTTCAGAAAATCAGGTGTAATAAACTAGATGAATTTTAAAGCTAAAATTTTTATGGAAGCATCTTGTATATGTCAGGAATATTCCTTTAAAATTTTATAAGATTTGGAGGTCGTTCACTATTTTCATAAAATCTAAACTTAGGACTAGTTGGCGATCGACTAGTTGCTGGAAATCTGTCCACATTTCGGTTTTTAATCATTTCAGCATCGTAAATGAAGTAATTTGAGAAATGTCAGAAGTAGGAACTTGTATTATACTCGTTTAAATTTCTGTAAAGTCTAAGAAATCATATTTTTACAAAGAATTGAATTTATAATGAATTTTACAAGACTGTACAATTAGCAGTATTTCAATATTTCGACCCTACTACAGATGTCGAAGAATTCAGGGTTAAAGGTACAATATTTTGGAGAAATTTATAACTAAGAAATTGTAGTAGACTTGTATACCTTTATTTTGATCTAAAGAACACAAAGTTCCGTTAAGTATATAATTTTTTATGATTTTTACAAGAAGCATGAACTGCAGTTTCCTGGTTTTGAATTTACTGTTTTGCAAATGAATCTAGATAAACAAATTGAGGATGATTCTAAGTGTTTTTAACTAAAATTTATTTTAGAATCTTTTATGGGAATAATGAATCTTTCTTTTGAATAGAATTGAGATTTATAATTGAAATATGATTGAATCTGAAAGGAGTTTTATTGATCAAAATGTACTTTGTATTTGGAATATATTCTTGAAGAATAAATATGTGTGAAAAGGAGTTTTTGTTTATCAAAGAGACTTGGTAATTTAATAAAATGAATTTTTGGTTGTGTGGTCAACTAAGAAGTGTATACTTCATGATTGGTAAATAAGAATGAATAAAAGAATTGAACGAATTATGAATACATGAAATCGAAAATATGAATAATAAGGGTATGAGTACCCCAAGTTGTTGAACATGAAAAGATTTTGATTCTAGAGGCTTAGTGAGACCCAGGTTCCCGAATCCGTAATGGAAATGATTATTAATTTTGAGAAAGGGCAAGTATGGGCTATTAATCTTGGTATTTTTGTATAAGTCCGGTAAGGGGGTAAGCTAACTCTAGTTATATTATTTATTCATGTTTCAAACTTAAGAATACGCACTAAGAGGTGACATAATAAAACTTTAGCAAATTTAAGTGGGGTGTGTCTATAGAGTCGGACGGTGAATTCCGGGACTATAGACCCAGTCGGGCGGTGGATTTCTGAACTGTGGTTGCTTGCGGAGCGAGACGAGCCTCAATTAAATCCGGGATTTTGATTGATCGGGCAGTGAATTTCGAAATCATGATTAGTCGGGTGGGTATGAGGCAGATCTCCAATATATTCCGGGGCTAGAGCAGCACTTGCGGGATGTTCGCACGATGAGGATTTTTGTAAAAGCCTGACGGTGGACTCCAGGGCTATGGTCGTACTCGTGGGTATCTAAAACTTGATTTTGTTACCAAGTAGTTTTCATGGCAAGAGATTAAACCCTTTAATGTGGAGTACTTAGGTGCTTTCCCTCGGACCTATGTAGGATGTGGTGCATACAATCCGAACAAGCATGCATTTGTGTCATTGTAGTATAAACATCTCCATCAGGTATTATGTCGTCATATCATACACTAACATGTTTAGGATAATCACTCTCTTACACTTCAAGTTTGTGCTTGTTAAAGTAAGAGAATCGTTATATTACGGCATAGTGAGGATCGCTATTTTATAATATTAGGTCGGTTGTAAGCAACTAACGTGCCCACAGATTTTCAGTGCAGGGCTTGGATTGGATTGGTTAGAACTTAAAGATGGTTGATGATAAAGATTACATTCATCATTTAAAGCTGCTGATGTTAGAGTTGTATTTCATGTTATATTTTATTTAACTTCCGTTGTATAACTCTGTAATAAACATTGTTGAGTTATAAAAAGTTTTAATTTTCTTGTAAAATTATACAAAATGAAGTAAAAAGATCCTGTTGTGCTACGAATTACATGTAAATGGAATTCGGGGTGTTACAGAGTGGTATCAGAGCAAACTTCAATAAGTAGTACAAAATTACAAGGACGACACATTAGGGTGAACATTGGAAGTGCGAGTTCAGTTTATAGAGATATAAATGTAAGTGATTTACATTTGTGTTGCTCTATATACTGATGTCTTCTCATCCCTTTCCATATTGGATGGTTGGAGTCATGAATGATGAAGTTATTGAACTTGCATTCTGGATACTCTCCTCATATACATTAATGTGAGATTGTATGCAAGAATGTTTTACCTTGGTATTAGAGTGGCGCAGCAGAAACGTGGTGGGTTTGAATCCACATTCATGATACCATTTTCTTCATGTATTTTTCCTCATAGTACTTTTCTCCTTTAAGATTTAATATTTTTCAAATAGTTATTTTCTTATACTATTAATTTGATATTTATTACTTAGTTTACAACCCTAAATCTTAATCTTTTAAGTTTGACTTACTCGTTATCTTTCTTGATGTTTTATCCTCCTGACTTTTATGCGCTTTTATGTATCCTATTAAGTTTTGAATTACTAAATTATTATTAAGACTAACATTTTTTTTTGCTATTATTCCTATTAGATTTTGAAATTTTGATTTTTGTATGTTTACATTAACTTTACAAATAATTTGATTTCACTATACTATAATTTTCTACTATTTTACATTGTCTTTTTACAAGATTGTAATGTTTTACTTATATAGTCATGACATACTTCCACACATTATAAATCCTCTTCCTACTATTTTTGTGATATAGATTATATTTGATATCTAAAATCTATCATTTTATTTGAATATTTTATCGTTGTAATTTTCTACTCTTACTATCTCATATTTTACTTCTATTTCATATCACCAATTTCAAAAAAAAAAAAAAGAAGAAAAAGAAAACGTAAAACTATTTTCATACTTTATTAAAAACCCAATATCCAAGTACATATAGAAGATTACATCTTCCCATCTTCCGTTTTGGTGCAACCTGATGTCGAGAGGTTAAATATGCAATCAGACATCAATGGAGGAAAACTGCAAATGGATGTCGGGGAGGCAAAGTCTGCAACCGAATGTCCAGAAGGCAAACTGCAATCAGATATCGTAGAGGCAATTCTGCAATCTGACAAGCCTGCAGTTGGACAACAAGGAGGGGAACCCACAACAAAAGTGGATTTTTCTACTTTAATGAACCCCACTTTTGTTTATTTTAAAATTGTATGTATAATTACTGTATTTACTTTACAAATTATTTTATGATATTAACTTGTTTTACATAATTATTTTATATTGTATATACTTTTAACTAAATTTCATGCTCATATGTTTTTTTAAACCTTTTCTCTTAAATTGCTAGTTCAATTTTTATCTCGTAATATATGATATTAGTTTAGCTTGCAATTTTAATATTCTACCACTTATTACTTTGATAAAATTTTTATTACCAAGCCTATAAATAATTTAGTAAAGTATCCATTGACTATATTTCTCTTTTTTTTTCTTTCAATTGCGTTGTTTTCCAAACTCTTTCACAATTAACAACCAAATTTATATTTTCCTTTTATCTAATACTTTACATAATATTATTTTGTATGAAAACTTCTCTCAATTTATCCTATTTTTTATGGTCACATTTCTTTTCTTATGCTATTTTTCTAATTTTTCTTGTTCCGTTCTTATAAATATTTGATTCTCATTATTTCTTATAAAAGTTTACTCTGTTTTCCACATTACCTACTGCATTTCCTTTCGTAGTATTGACAGTTTTCTATATATAAAAATAATATTTTTCCTTGGTGTGTACAAAATACAACTCTCACCCTAGTAAGTTCTGAGGACAGAACTGTTTGGGGGGGTGGGGGGGGAGTGTAACACCCCGTAAAATTGAGTAATGACAATTTTACCCTCGCATGTTACGCATGTGTATTTTGTATCGTTTCTAATAATATTCGTAACGTATTTTTATATAAATGTCATATTCTGATTATTTATATGTTTTTCGTTTTCTCAAAAATCCTATTTTTAGCCAACTCAAATATTTTTTGATATTTGTGTTTTACGTACATTGTACGTGCTTTTAATACACGTGTCGATTACGTATATTTTTCGTTACGTGAAATATCTGTAACATTATTGTTCTACGTATTTTGTATTTTGACTGTTTTGCTCTCAAATTAATTTTTAATATTTTGCATGTGCATTTCACGCACAAATTTTAAGCAATTTAGTTCACAAGAAATTTCTAAGAATTATGCATATTAATTATCACTTTTATCTAAGTTCTTTATTTTGATTTTAAATCCATAGGCCCTAATCTATTTTTAAAAGCCCAAAAGAAACTAATTGCAAAATAAAAGCCCATGATAAAAATTCTACATTAAAATACACTTTTAAAATTGTCACCACACTTGTCATGTAACAAACATAAAGACTATAAACAAATAATTAAATGAATAAGAGTGTGTGCACGTAGTGTGCACGGGCACAAGTGTACACATGGGGAAATCCAAGGGTTGGCCAGCCATTCATTGGAAGGGGTGGGGGTTTGCGTAGTAATGGTGAGTGGGTGATTATTTTTGATAATGGGTATTTAATTTTGGGTAATGGGTGTCTCTTCATTCACCTATTTGGCCCTATAAATACCACCTTATGTTCATGAACAATATACAATCAAAAGAAAAACAAAAGAGAAGAAAAGAAAGAGAGAAAAAGAGGCTCAGGTTTTGCAAGAAAGGAGGAAGCAAGGATTTGGTGTTGGCAAATTGCTAGGAGGAGAAGAGCTTTTGTGTTGGAGCTAGGAGCCACTCTCTAGGAGTCTTCTTCTACTTGTTCTTCCACTAAGGTGGGTGATTCTTGAACTTTCAAAAATGTAGTTGTATGCATGTGTAGGAAAAACTGATGCATGAAATTGATAATTCATATGACTTGTAGTTAATTTTGTGATGATGTTATTTGGAATGTTTGATAGATATGAATATGAAAAGAAATGCATGCTAATTGAAAGATTGTTATGAAAAAAAATTGAAATGATGTTTTTGGGTGCATGATAATACATCATGATTAGTTTGAATAAATTAGGGGATAAATTCATACACAAAGTTGTTAATCTATGTAAAGAAAGTTTCTGTTTTGAGTTTTGTTTGCACTTCAGGAAATTAGGTCTAATAAACTAGACAGATTTTAAAGCTAAAACTTTTATGGGAGCATCTTGTATCTACCAGGTACATCCCTTTAAAATTTTAAAATATTTGGAGGTTGTTCACTATTTTAATAAAAACTAAACTTAGGATTGTTGGGCAGTCGACTAATTGCTGGAATCTGTCCACATTTCGGGTTTTGATCATTTCAGCATCGTAAATGAAGTAATTTGCGAAAAGTCAGAACTAAGAACTTGTATTAGACTTGTTAAAATTTCTGTAAAGTCTAAGAAATCATTTTTTTATAAAGAATTGAATTTATAATGAATTTTACAAGATTGTACAATTGACAGTATTTCAATATTTCGACCATATTATAGATTTCGAAGAATTCAGGGTTAAAGGCACAGTATTTTGGAGAAACTTATAACTAAGAAATTGTAGTAGACTTGTATACCTTTATTTTGATCTAAAGATTACAAAGTTCCATGAAGCATATAATTTTCTATAATTTTTACAAGAAGCATGAAGTACAGTTTCCTGGTTTTGAACTTACTGTTTTGCAAATGAATCTAAATGAAGTAATTGAGGATGATTCTAAGTTTTCTTAACAACAAAGTTATAGTAGAATCTTTAATGGGAATAATGAATCTATCTTTTGATTAGAATTGAGATTTATAATTTAATTATGATTGAATATTAAAAGTTTTATTGATCAAAATGAACTTTGTATTTGGAATATATTCTTGAAGAATAAATATATGTGAAAAGGAGTTTTTGTTAATCAAAGGGACTTTGTAATTTATGAAAATGAATTATTGGTTGTGTGATCAACCAAAAAGTGTATACTTCATGATTGGTAAATGAGAATGATTGAAAGCATTGAACGAATTATGAATACATGAAATCGAAAATATGAATAATAAGGGTATGAGTACCCCAAATTGTTGGACATGAAAAGATATTGATTCTAGTGGCTTAGTGAGACCCAGGTACCGGAAAAAGTAATGGAAATGATTATTAATTTTGTGAAAGGGCCAGTATGGGCTATCGTTCTCGATATTTTTGTGTAAGTCCGGTAAGGGGGTAAGCTAGCTCTAGTGGTATTATTTATTCATGTTTCAAACTTAAGAATGGGCACTAAGGGGTGATGTAATAAAACTTGGGCAAACGTAAGTGGGGTGCGTCTATATAGTCGGACGGTGGATTCTGGGACTATAGACCTAGTCGTGCGGTACATTTTGGGACTGTGGTTGCTTGCGGAGCGAGACGAGCCTCGATTAAATCCAGGATTATGATTGATCAGGCAGTGGATTCCGGGATCATGATTAGTCGGGCGGGTAAGAGGCAGATCTCCAATTCCGGGGCTAGAGCAGCACTTGCGAGATGTTCGCACGACCAGGATTTCCGTATAAGCTTGACGGTGGACTCCAAGACTGGGGTCCATACTCATGGAATATCTAAAACTTGATTTTGTTACCGAGTAGTTTTCATGGGGAGGGATTAAACCCTTTAATGTGGAGTACGTAGGTGCTTGCCCTCGGACCTATGTTGGATGGAGTGTATAGAATCCGGACAAGTATGCATTAGTGTTATTGTAGTATAAACATCTGCATTAGGCATTAAGTCATATCATGCACTGAAATGTTTAGGATAGTCACTCTTTTACACTTTATTATGCATTCAAGTGTGTAGTTGTTAAAGTAAGAGAATCGTTATATTACGACATAGTGGGGATCGTTGTTTTATAATATTGCATCGGTTGTAAGTAACTGACGTGCCAACAGATTTTCAGTGCAGGGCTTGGATTGGATTGGCAAGGACTTAAAGACGGTTGATGATAAAGATTATATTCATGATATAAAGTTGCTGATGTTAGAGTTGTATATCATGTTGTATTTTATTGAACTTCCGCTGCATAATTCTGTAATAAACATTGTTGAGTAATAAAAAGTTTTAATTTTCTTGTAAAATTGTACGAAAAGAAGTAAAAAGATCATGTTGTGTTACGAATTACATGTAAATGGAATTCAGGGTGTTACAATGAATATCTTGAAATTTACAAACCTAAAATCTAAAAATCTAAATTTTTAGATTGAGTGAGAGAAAGAGAGAGAGAGAGAGAGAGAGAGAGAGAGAGATGAGTGAAAAAGTGAGGAGAGGAGAAAGAGATAATAATAAAATGAGGAGAAATTTTCTTTCATGGGAAAATTTGGTTTTCAGGGAAAACTTTTGGACAGAAAATGTCTTTTTGAGAGGGTGAATGTGAGCCATTGATTTTGTTTCAAATGAAGGAGAGCCACTTGATAGTTTTTTTTTCAAATTGTCTTGTGATTTATTATATAGATCTTCGTATTGAAACAAACTTATCACTGTATACTTGTAGCGCCCCGAATTTTCAATTATTAAAAATTAGAAATACTTGGCACAAATTCCAGAATCAACTTCAATTGTAATCATAAACACAAAAACCAAATACAGGGAAATTTAAAACTTTTTATTACATCAATTCTTTACATAGCACAGTGGAAAATTAACACCTTGAATTACATTTTCTTTCTTTTACAGCCCATTCTTTTACAATTTGTATAAGTCATATTATCATTCTACCACAAGCATCCAATCCCAAGCTAACAGTACCTACCTGTAAAATATGGGGCTAGAGACAACCCTAACCCCCAAAACTACAGGGGTCAACCATAACGGTGTGAGTGACATCAAAGAAATACAATATACATGAAACATAAGAATAAATTTATAATCAACACGTACCCACAGTACGTAGTAACAAATGGATAATGAAATAACGATAAATAAAGCATGAAAACATCAAGTTAAACTAAGCTAAGTGTCAAGTGTAGGAAAACAGAAAACAATCATATATAAAACCAAGTCAAGAAAACACAAATACAGTATAATGACTCTCTAATACATACTTGTCGAATTTTATGCATTCCATACTACATCGGTCCGGTGCAAGCCTTTATCGTTCTCCACTTTATAGGGTTAAATTCCTCGTTATGCAACTAATCCTACTACGGTGATAGAAACAATATCTAGAATACTCTGCGAGTAGGCCTAACAACCCTCAATGCACAAGCATCGTGTAAGCATAGCTAAAAAACTGGAGAATCACCTCCCTATCGTGTACCCCACGATTAGGCCTGCCGACCCTCGACGTTCAGATACATAGTATATCCCGTGAATATACCCGCCGATCCTCAACACGCGAATGCACCGTATGTCCCGTGAATAGGCCTGCCGACCCTCGACACGCGAACATACCAACCGTCCTCTCGGGACACAACAACACACGGTCCTGGAACGCATCTGTTGGACTAACAACAAAGCATACTCCCAAGTTCTATCACATCTCCATTAGTGCCTGTCCTTAGGTTGATTATTATTAATTTAAACACAACTTCCCCCTCTCTAGTTTGTGTACCCTACCGGACTTAATTTCAACAAAACAACCCCAAAATCCAACTGGCCAATAACCACAAAAACTCATCTGCCGGTTTACAGGAATCCAACTCAACCTCTAGAGACTCAAAACTCAAATATCAACACAAAACCTTTCATTAAAACTCTTAATTCCATCACCAAATCGTTTATATCAAGAAAACTTTTTTAAATCAAACAAATCTAAATTTATCCAAATAATTCACAATTTCCAGAAATTAAATCTAAAATTAAATCTCTTTAAACAACTGAGCTTCACATGTTTGAAGTCATGAAAAATCATAAAACATCAGTTCCTTCGAAATCCATACAAAATTTGCTTCCTAAAGTTATAGAAATGCTAATTAAATTCTATTATTAATCAAAATATAACTCTCGGTAAAATACAACAATCTGTAGTAAAAACTTCATCTAAAATAGTAGATCAATAATCCATAAGTTTGAAGAATCAATCGTTCAAGAAATTAACAGAAAACTCAACAAAATAACACAGACAGTAGCTGTCGGTCGACCGACATTTAAGTTCAAAAATTACGGTCAACTGACATGCCAAAATCCAAAATCCCAACAATTGACGGTCGACTGTCATTTTAGTTCAAAAAGTGGAGGGTCGACTGTTGGCTGATACTCAGACAGCTTTAAAAATCATGCACTTCACAATTAATACGTAGTTTGAAATCTTTAAAAGCATGAATTCATGAAATAAAAATCCTGAGATGATCAAATACAACTTGTTTAACACACTAGAGTTCATAAATCAAATCAAATTCTCATTGAATTCATAAAAGATTAATTTTTCATCAAAATTCCTTCAAATTAGGAAACTTATGAATTTATATGTATATATGTATATATATGTATCAATAAACCATCAAAATTCATTATATTTGAGTAGTGTAATGTTCAATTCAAATCTCAGTAGCAATATGAATCAAGATCCAATCAAAACCTTTCAAAACATCAAAAAAGAAAACCAATTTCAGCCGTGTACAAACAGACCCGAAATCAAAATTCTTTTCAACACTTAAAAACTTGATTTTTGATCTCAAAAACTCTTCTTGCAACTTTATTAAACACAACTACAAATAGTTATATTAGTTTGCCCATATTTACAAGCATCCTCCACAATCGTTCGTCAAGTTTTACTCATCAGAACTCTCAAACAAATCATATATATAAACTCAACAGTAAAGCACTCATCTTTATCCATCTACATCCTTATACATCATACAAACTCACTAAACCCAATCAAATCAGTAATAATATGAAAGAAAACAACATATTCATGATTCCTACTAAGTTCTTAATAATCTCAAGTCATCTATATAGAATTGTATTCATCAATTGCATAGTTTTCATGAAAAGTTCTATTTTTAATCATCCGTCCATCAATAATTTCATTATATCACCATACCATCATCTATCATGCATACTACTAGACAAATCATCATAAATAACATACATAGAACAACAAGAAATCAAACATATATCACTCACCTCAATGAAGAAATCAACCGAATTAATAAAGAATAAGAAAAAGTCATTCCTTTCGCAGAAATCCAAGATCCTTGCTTCGAAGCTCCAAGAAATTAATAATAAAAATAGTTCTTTTGTTTTGTGCAGAGGGGAGGCAGCTGTATCCGTCAATAAATAGTCGGGATCCTGATTTAATTAAGGTTTTACAAGTTTTGATGAAATCCCTCAATAATTTATTCCTTTAAATATATAGAAATTTCTTTAATAAATTAGTTAAATAAGTCAAATAAATTAAAATAAAACCAAATCCCTTTACTACTGAGTTAGCTGGCCATCAAGCATAGCCCATAAATTGAAAATTTTTGGATTTGTACTCCAAGTGATAAATTTGCACAAAAGTTACTCTCTTTGTAATATTTGCAAACATGTCATAAAATATTCGTAAAAATCCAGAAAATTCAGAATTATTATCTACTAATAAATATTAGATTTGCCAAATAAAATTTCTGACTTTTAGTTTCCAAGAAAATATTTGCACAAGGTCCAACTTAAATTTCATATTTGCAAAAATACCATATTTGTTTAAATCTTTAACAAAAAAAATGTAAATATATTTTAAATAAATTTTATCTTTAATAATGACCATGGACCGTCCAAAAAGCAGCAAAAATGAATTTCATTATTTGCTTGTGATCTAATCGATTTTTTACATAAAAGCCCTTCTCTTTTGAAGTATTTATAAAAATGGTTTCTTTATTCAGAAAAATCCCAAAATTTAGAATATACTTAATTATAAATAGGAGAATTTATTCAGAAACTTAAAAGTGGAGATTCTCACCAAAAAAAAAATATTTGCACGTGTAAAATCGACAAATTTATAAAATAGCCCAAATAATTCAAATAAATGTGAAAATTAAAATATCATAAATAAATGCGGAAAAATCAATAATTAACTATAAAATTTTAAGAATTCAAAAATATCTAACTTTGTACGTGTGTTGCACGTGCAAAATTGCAATTTCAGGAAAATAGTCAAAATAGTCTACTTTATCAATTTAATATTATTTAATAATGCAAAATAAATTATTTTATTTTACGGGGTGTTACAATACTTGTGAAAATTAATGATAGAAAATATACACTGTTGTAAATTACATATATATATATATATATATATATATATATATATATATATATATAAAATAAATTACAAAGAAAGCTATCAAGTGGCTCACAATCAATCCCCCGTAAAATCAAAGGCTTAGATCAAACCTCACAAAACATATTTTTCCTCCAAAATTTCAAACCCCAAAACCAAATTTTTCCCCCAAAACTAAAAAACTTATTACTTTATTACTATCTCTCTCTTCTCTCTTCACTTTTTCATATTTCTCTCTCTCTCCCTATCTCTCTCTCCCATTCTTTATTAGATTTTCAGAATTTTAATGTTTTTTTTGCACACGTTATATTGAAAAATAGTAAATATTTCTTTAACTCCACACTTAAAGTTCTAAGAAGTTAGATTTTATACCTCCATTTATAATTATTTTTCAACAAATACTAATGGAAACATGGATTTTTATTTACAACTAATTATTGTCATACTATTCAAACTTGAGCTACATAATTGTTGTTTTACTGTTTACAGGCTTTTCGTGTTTTGTATCGTTCTGAAGACGTGCCGTAGGCACGTGCCCACGGGCAAATCTAGTATATATATATATATATATATATATATATATATATATATCTTCCATTACAAATGCATTGTAGTGTTTTGCAAGCGTGAAGCCACTTAACCCGTCGTTGGCAACGACTGGTTAAGCTATAATGAACCCATTGTTTGAAAATAACAGGTTTATTTTTAATATGCCTTAACCCGTCATTGCAAATAACGGGTTAAGTGGTTTTCACGTTTGCAAACGCTATAGTAGCATTTGCAATGGAGGAATGCTATATATATATATATATATATATATATATATATATATATATATATATATATATATATATGATGTTGCTATTTTTGAGTTGTGGGAGCAACAATAAGTGAGTTCTTTGATTTGAAGGGAAGCAGAGATCTCACCCGTCGATCCATGTCCGATGCTAGGCTAATATGCGGTAGGAGATAAAGTAGCAGGGTGTAACTCCCCGTAAAATTGGAAATGATAATTTTGCCATCGTGTATTACGCACGTGTATTTTGTAGCGTTACTGGTAATAATTGTAACATATTTCACTACGTATTTTGATTTTCGACTATTTATGTATTTCTCGTATATTTTATCCTATTTGAGTCAAATAAAATATTAAATTTCAATCTCTGCATTTTTACGTGCTTTTTACGTATTTTTGATGCACGTATCGATTATGTGTTTCCAGCACTACGTACAATATTTTCTATATGTTTAAATTATTTATTTTAGTTATTCAAATCTATTCTTATAAACAGAAATTTATTTTTCCTTATTTTAATTACAATACTTTTTACGTGTAATGCACGTGTTTTCTACGTACGTATTGATTACGTATGAAATATGTATAAATTAATAAACATATTTTACTTATACTGTATTTTTGATTATCTTTAACATTTTTCGTTAATAACACCGAGTTTCGTATTTTTGATATTTTACGTGCAACACACGTGTTTCGTTGCACGTGTTTAGGCGTGTCCTTTTTCAAAATAAATTTCATGAAATGTGTGCTTATTTTATTCGTTTATGAAAAATATAAATTTTAAGTAAATTTTTATGCATATTACATTTGTTTTAAATTGAATAAATAATTTATTTTTGTAGTATACACAAAGCACGTGCACGTGCACACGTGCGATGTGCACACTTAATTTGGGGCCGGGCTATTTTTAAGAAGAGGGAAAACTGAAATTTGATTTTTGAGAGTAGGATGGAAAACAAGTTTTAAATTTTAGAATGTGGAGTTAGTGGTGTTCATGTGGGAGGTAGTTTTATAACTACCCTATTACTCTTTGTATAATACCCCCACCCCTTCACCATTCTTCTCACCATCCTCTTCTTTCCTCACCTCTACCGAAAATCAAACATGTATGTCCCTTCGTTGCTTCTCCATCACTCAACCATTCAAGTTATGTATATAAGTATATATACATATACTTAAATCCCCTTCACACTATCTCCCCCTATCTCCTTCCCCTCTTGCTTTTTCCTTCTTCCTGTCAAATCCGAGCCCAGATCCAACAAGCCATCCATCAAGTACTAGCCCACTGTCCTTCTCCACCTATATATATATATATATATATGTGTATATATATATATATATATATACTTATAAGACGAGATGAGTGAAGATGTTTCACTGTGTACATGCCGAAAGGAATGAGGAGGTACTGTTGGTCTTTGTTGCCGAAAGAGGGAGATGCTTGCTGTTTTGCATTTGGCCGAATGGACTTGGGATGATTTTTCTTGCACGCGGATTTGGAGGAGGCCGAAGCGGAGTTTCTAAGAGCTCTCATTCTAGGAGTGCAATTGCTAGGAATTAAATTTTCTTGGGTGGGTGTTTCTTAAATCCTTTCTAATATAGGAGTAGAATTTACATGTTAGATAATATATGTAATTTAGTTGTTAAATTGTGATTGGTATGTTAATTTGTAGGTTGCATGATCTTGAGTTAATTGTGCTATAATGTGTGGAAATATTATTGTGAACCTTATACACTAGAACTCTTGACGCATCAATCATGCATTCTGTGGATCACTTTCACATCGTAGACTAGAGGCCATCAAACTTGTGTTTTTCTCTCACTTTTATCACCTCTTCACTATGTACTAATTCTTAATTTAATGAAATCATGAACAAAATCAATCTCTTAGAGTTAGCCCTCTCACTACTACCGGTCTTATTTATTTCATTTCACAATGACCCAAACTGGTATTTTCAATGTCAATAATCATAATTCATCACTTTCACTTGCCGGTGTGAGTTTTGGCTACACCCTAATTTTCAATTTCATTTCACAAATTCATATATTTGAGTTTTCATACTCAATAACATTCTCTTTTCCAATCACATGATTTCAAATAATTCATGAGTCAATAACCATACATAGAGTTTCATTACTCATCGTGTATTTCATTAAATATTTATTTCCACATTTAAAAATCATATCACCAATTATATGGTCAAAATGAGTATTCACAACTCATTATTGTCACACTATTCTTTAATAAGAATAATTCACACCGCGTCACTTCATATATTTTCTTTCTTTGTTATTTTTCTTTTCTAGCACTTTATTTCAAGTCCTTTTGTAAAACACAACTTTTCACAAATAAACTAGTGTAGAACCATAGTTCTATCTACACTTTTATTCCCAAAATATACTTTATTTCATTTCAATAACTCCCAATTTATTTTTCATAAGTTACACATAATTTTAGAATAATAATAGTATTTTTTTCATAATTTTTAAACATAAAAAATCCACCAAAAATATTTTTTTTCCCACAAAGTTAATACTGGCCGAGACCAGGATTCGAACCAACAACCACAGAGAAGCAAGCCGCACGCTCTGGCCACTAGGCCATTCGCACCGATCGATATTTTAAGTCATTCATTACACATGATCACAAAAGGTTCATCAAGTATATAAAACAACATTTTCATCTACTAACATTTGCATATAGTTTTTGATGCTAACAATGAATTTTACTTCAAGCAATCCATAACTATAAATGATTTATACACAACTTAAGTTTGATGATGGAATCACATACAATCTATTTAGCAACATTCCAATTAACTAATAAGCCATTTTTCCAATTAAATGTACTCTTATTAATCTTTTTCATGCATTATCATTTCAATTCAATTTTATCATGCTATCTAATTAGAAACATGGAAAACAACCCACCTTATTTGGAGAGAAATCAAATTGCAACACCTCGTAAACAAAAGTCCTTGCCAAAAGAGCATTCCTCCTCCTCCTTGATGCGCGCACCCGACCTTCCAAGATGCCAACCCGAGCTCCTTGATGTCGGCCTTCCCTTTTTGATTCAAGCACAACTCCCTCACACACAAATCTCAATCTTTTATCTCACTTACTATACTACCAACAATGTATTTTCTACTATAGGTTTTGGAGAAATAAAGAGTACAAAAATAACTAGGCTAGGGGGGGGGGGGGGAGGGTATTTATACTAAAAATTGGAGTAAATGAAAGGCTAGGATCAAACTAGGAGTTAGAAATAAAAGGCTAGGATTCAAGGGGGAGTTGTAGTAACCAACCATGATCAAGCAACCACCACCCATGACTCCACTCATTTTTTTCCTTTTCCCTCCATGTCAAAACCGACCTACATATGGTGCTTTTGCACGTGTACGTGCAATGCATGTGCATGCATTAGTCTCCATTTAAAAAAAGTTGTACATTATATTTTCTATAAAAATAATCTTTAAAAGATGTTGTACATTACAAGTTGTAATTAAAATAGAAATAACTCATGGGCTTTAATTAATGGGCCAAAATAATAGTTTTACAAATAATTTAGATTTGGGCTTAAAAAGAACGGCTAATGTTCATTTGAAAAAAAAGGGCCTTATAAAAATAATTAAAGAACACATATACACACATCATCCATAATGAAAAATAATTATAAGATTTCACACTACCAAAAATTGCACGTGCACACTACGTGCAAAAAAAAATAATTTTCATAAATGAAAATCGGGGTATTACAACACTCCCTCCTTAGAATAGTTTCGTCCCCGGAACTACAATCAAGAGCTTGAAAAACAAAACACTCATAACAAGCACAAGAAAATACAAAATACAAATCAAGCAAAAAGCTCAGGATAATCTTTCAACATCCTCTCCTCAGACTCCCAAGTAGCCTCTTCAACCAAATGGTTCCTCCAGACTACCTTGACCATCGGTATCGTCTTATTCCTCAAGACTTTCTCTCGACGATCAACAATCTCGACAGGAGACTCGATGTAATTGAGATCCAAATGCAAACCTTCCGGCACTTCAGGCAAATGATGACTCGGATCTGGAATATAACCTCTCAGCATAGACACATGAAAGACATTGTGCACCTGAGACAACTCTTCCGGTAATTCAAGCCGGTAAGCAGTTTTTCCGATTCTTTTCAATATCTTATATGGGCCTATAAACCTCGGGGCTAACTTTCCGCCTTTGCCAAATCGAATCACACCTTTACTGGGCGATACTTTCAGAAAGACGAAATCACCTACCTCAAACTCAAGGTCCCTTCTCCGGTTGTCTGCATAGCTCTTCTGCCTGCTCTGAGATTCTACCAACCTTTTCATGATCAGAACAATCTTTTCAGAGGTTTGCTGCACAAGCTCAGGACCAAACAATTGACGCTCCCCAACATCAAACCAACAAATAGGTGTTCTGCACTTCCTGCCATATAGAGCTTCATACGGTGCCATCCCGATGCTAGTCTGAAAACTGTTGTTGTAGGCAAACTCTACAAAAGGTAAATGCCTTTCCCAACTGCCTCCAAAGTCTAGTAGACAACACCGAAGCATATCCTCAAGAATATGGTTGACTCTCTCGGTCTGCCCATCGGTTTGCAGATGAAAAGCAGTGCTGAAATCCGTTTTGGTACCCAAAGCTGCCTGAAGACTCCTCCAGCAATGCGAAGTATACCGTGCATCTCCATCAGACACAATAGTTGACGGAACACCATGAAGCCTGACGATCTCGCCAACATACAACTTAGCTAACTTGTCCATCGAAACAGTGAGTTTCATCGCCAAGAAGTGAGCGGACTTGGTTAGTCGATCGACTATAACCCAAATCACATCATTGCCTTTAGGACTCTTGGGCAATCCCGTAATGAAATCCATACTGATGTTATCCCACTTCCATTCCGGAATAGGTAACGGTTGTAATAGACCTCCGGGTCTCTGATTCTCGGCTTTAACTTGCTGACAAACCTCACATTTTGACACAAATTCAGCCACATCCCGCTTCAACCCTGACCACCAGAAATGCGGTTTGATGTCTTTGTACATCTTAGTATTTTCAGGATGTACCGACAAAAGAGTAGCATGTGCCTCCTAAAGAATACTCTCTTTCAGGTCCGCCTGATTTGGAACACATAGTCTATCTCCAAACCACAATACTCCATCCTTGATTTGAAATCCGAGCAACCTGCCAGCATCAACCTGCTCCTTCATTTCCAAGCTATCAGCATCAACCTCCTGACTTGCAATAATCCTACCATTCAAAGTAGGCTGAAGCCTCAACTGAGCTAAAGATGCTCCTAATCCTTGCAAGACAACTTCAATACCTGCTCGATCCAATTCCTCCATCAGATGCATCTGAGTTGTAATCAAACTGGATAAACTGCTCTTGCGACTAAGTGCATCAGCAACAACATTAGCTTTCCCTGGATGATATTTGATCTCAAGTTGCATGTCCTCAAGCACTTCCAACCATCTTCGTTGCCTCAAATTCAGATCTTTCTGCTGGTATATGTACTTCAAACTCTTATGGTCTGTGTACATGTTCAATTTCTTACCGTACACATAGAGTCTCCATTGCTTTAAAGCAAAGATAATCGCAGCCAACTCCAGATCATGAGTCGGGTAATTCTTCTTATGCGGTCGTAGTTTCCTAGACCCATAAGCGATTACTCTTCCTTCTTGCATTAAGACACAACCAAGCTCATGATGTGAAGCATCACTGTAAACATCATACTTAACACCTGCTCTAGGCAAAGCCAAAATAGGTGCAGTAGTCAGCTTCTCTTTCAACTCCTGAAAGTTTGCCTCACATTGCTCAGTCCACTTGAAGTTCACATTCTTCTTGGTCAAACTAATAAGTGGTACGGCTAACTGAGCATAACCTTGAATGAATCTCCTGTAGTATCCAGTCAATCCAAGAAAACTTTTGACTTCCATCACTGTAGTAGGCTTTGCCCAATATCTCACTGCCTCTATCTTCTGAGGGTCAGTTGCCACTCCCTCCTTAGAAAGGATGTGACCTAGGAATGCCACTTCAGATTTCCAGGAATCGCACTTGGATAGCTTGGCATACAACTCCTGCTCTTCCAGCTTCTTCAAAACTGCTGCCAGATGCTCGGTGTGCTCCTCTTCTAACTTGGAGTACATGAGGATATCGTCGATAAACACCACAACGAAAGAATCAATGAACGGCCTCGGAACTCTGTTCATCAAATCCATGAAGATTGCGGGTACATTCGTCACTCCAAATGGCATAACTAAGAATTCGTAATGCCCATGTTGAGTTCTAAATGCAGTTTTGTGCACATCTTCAGCTTTCACTCGAACTTGGTGATATCCTGATCGAAGATCTATTTTGGAGAAAACAGCTGCTCCTTGTAGACGATCGAACAAGTCATCAATTCGGAGAATAGGATACTTATTCTGAACAGTGACCTTATTCAGCTCTCGGTAATTGATACACATTCTCATCGATCCATCCTTCTTCTTTACCAAAAGCACTGGTGCTCCCCAAGGTGATGCACTAGGTTGAATAAAGCCTTTCTCCAACGGTTCCTCAATCTGCCGTTTCACCTCATCCTGTTTCACTGGAGCCATCCTATACGGTGCCTTAGAAATGGATGCACTTTCCGGTTGAACAATGATGCTGAACTCTACATCACGATGTGGGGGTAACCCAGGAAAATCATCCAAGAACACAGTCGGATAGTCCCGAACAACAAGAATCCTTTACACTTCCACAGGAATCTCTTCCTTACGGATAGCTGCCACCAGCCTAGAACATTTCTTCTTCCCTTAGAAATTGACTTGATGTCCACCTGGAGCCTTCACTGTTACCGTCTTGGTCTTACACTCGATATTTGCACTATACACCGACATCCAATCAATGCCAATGATAACATCGACTCCCAAGATAGTCAGCACGATCAGATCAATTTCGAAGATTCTATCCCCAATCACAATCTCGCAAACAACATAGTACCGATCAGTGGTTAAAGTTTTCCCAGATGGAGTAGCTACTGCTAAGATCTTACCTGGAAAAATCTTCGGTTCAACTCCCAACACTTTAGAAAATTTAGGAGACACAAAAGTATGAGAGGATCCAGTATCGAACAAAACAACAGCTTTCATTCTAATGTAAAAGGTCCATCAAATCTGAAGTGTGAAACATGAACTTTTAAGTCAATATTTCCATTTCATTGAATTCCAAACTTTATACATTCGAATTGAAAACATTTCTTGACATCAGAGTGAAAACAGTAGAAGCTACAACAGTCTAACTCCTACGGTTCCTCTTCGGTTCTCGAAGTTCTCCCCGTAGTTCATCAACTTCTTCCTTCAGCACATCGGCCATATTCTTCATCTTCTCGAGTTCCTATACACGATGACTGAGAACTGCAAAGTCGTCCTTGAGCTTTGCCAATTGAGCCTCCAATAATCCGACTCTCTCCCGCAGTGTTTCTACCTGTCTCTGAAGAGATATTACAAGACTATTTGGAACTGGTTCTTCTTCTTCGTCAGAAGAGTCATCAGATAAATCCGGAGGTTGGGTGATCTCTCGGGATTCAGGTCATTCTTCCCCGTCAGAATCTGCTTGCTCTGGGTAGTACTCTTCCTCTGAATCTGCTTGTCCAGGATAATAATCTTCCTCGATGATTTGCCAATTGTCGTCTCCAGCAGGGTCAAAGTGATCAGCCATCTTAAAAATAGGGAGGAAGAAGCATAAGTCATAGAGCAACACAAATATAAGTAACTTACATTTAAATCTCTAGACTCAAACACATACTCTAATGTCCACTTCTAGGGTGTCGTTCCTTATAAATTTGTACTAGTGTGAAGCGTGGCTCTGATACCACTCTGTAATGCCCCGAATTTCAAAAATACACTGAATTCGAGATTCCACAGGATCTTTACACTTCTTTCGTACAATTTTACAAGAAATTTAAAACTTTTCACTTTACATCAGAGTTACATAAAAACTTTACACTTTACATTTTACAGCGGTAGCAAATTTACAACATTTATATAAAAGTACATCAACATTTGAATAATCTCTAAGCATCTGTTCTTCTTTAATCTTTATCATGTCTTTTACCCTGCATGCAAAACTATGGGTACGTCAGTTTATTCAACCGACGAACATTATACATGGCCATCCTCTCTATGCCGGAAATTGTATAACTGATTTTCTATATTTAACAAACACAAACTTGTCACATATCAAACTAAAGGGAATACCCTATTGATGTCGTGTTGTGATTGTGCACTTAGTCCTTAATGCAATTATTTATATTACATGACACTAATGCACACTTGTTCGGATTCTATGTATTCCATACTACATAGGTCCGAGGGCAAGCCTCTTAATCGTTCTTCATCTTGTAGGGTTCAATCCCTCGTCAAGACTTAATCTACTACTGTAACTACGGTAAGTATCCTAGATGATCTATGAGTACAAGCTCGTGTACAGAAAACCTGTAGGGGAATCCCACGCCATGTCTTGAAGCATCAAGCATGCATTCTGTGGCAATTCAGCCTCCTTCATGGCACACGATGCTCTTGTAGTCACCAAACATCCCACAAGCGTCGCCATGATCCCGATAATTCCGGAGTATTGCCCACGCCATGTCTTGATGCATCAGTCATACATTCTGTGGATCACTCTCACATCGTAGACTCGAGGCCCTCATACTTGTATTTTTCTATCACTTTCATCACCTCTTCACTATGTACTAATTCTTAATTTAATGAAATCATGAACAAAATCAATCTCTTAAAGTTAGCCCTCTCACTACTAACGGTCTTTTTTATTTCATTTCACAATGACCCAAACTGGTATTTTCAATGTCAATAATCATAATTCATCACTTTCACTTGCCGGTGTGAGTTTTGGCTACACCCTAATTTTCAATTTCATTTCACAAATTCATATATTTGAGTTTTCATACTCAATAACATTCTCTTTTCCAATCACATGATTTCAAATAATTCATGAGTCAATAACAATACATAGAGTTTCATTACTCATCGTGTATTTCATTAAATATTTATTTCCACATTTAAAAATCATATCACCAATTATATGGTCAAAATGAGTATTCACAACTCATTATTGTCACACTATTCTTTAATAAGAATAATTCACACCGCGTCACTTCATATATTTTCTTTCTTTGTTATTTTTCTTTTCTAGCACTTTATTTCAAGTCCTTTTGTAAAACACAACTTTTCACAAATAAACTAGTGTAGAACCATAGTTCTATCTACATTTTTATTCCCAAAATATAATTTATTTCAATAACTCCCAATTTATTTTTCATAAGTTACACATAATTTTAGAATAATAATAGTATTTTTTTCATAATTTTTAAACATCAAAAATCCACCAAAAATATTTTTTTCCCACAAAGTTAATACTGGCCGAGACCAGGATTCAAACCAACAACCACAGAGAAGCAAGCCGCACGCTCTGGCCACTAGGCCAATCGCACCGATCGATATAAAAGGGGGTTAAGAGTCTTAAGTACTCTCGTTTGAAGATCTGATTAAATTTGTTAAATACACACAAAATATGGTGTTATCAAGGATCGAACCCTCGATCTGTGAGAACCCAAACCGCAAGCTGTAGCGATTAGAAGCCTCCCGACCACTTGAGTTATAGGCTCAGGTTGTCTCAAATACAACTTGCACTCTAATTAAATCAACTCTCTGTTTAATAGAACATTTCGATGTTTCAAAAGCTCTTATTTGAGTTTTGCTTTTTTCTAAATTTACTATAGATCTCCAGAATAATTATTCCCATAATAATTGATACTCCAGTAATTAAAAAATAATTTTTCCAATAATTAAACCCATATTTTTCATACAATTAGTTTAAATTGTATGCTACTACTACCGCATTTCTTTTTCGACATTTCTTATCCAATTTTAACTTCAATATTCCCTATATCAATTTCCTATTTATATTCATTTCACAAACCCACAAATTATATTTTAAGTCATTCATTACACATTATCACAAAAGGTTCATCAAGTATATAAAACAACATTTTCATCTACTAACATTTGCATATAGTTTTTGATGCTAACAATGAATTTTACTTCAAGCAATTCATAACTATAAATGATTTATACACAACTTAAGATGATGGAATCACATACAATCTATTTAGCAACATTCCAATTAACTAATAAGCCATTTTTCCAATTAAATGTACTCTTATTAATCTTTTTCATGCATTATCATTTCAATTCAATTTTATCATGCTATCCAATTAGAAACATGGAAAATAACCTACCTTATTTGGAGAGAAATCAAATTGCAACACCTCCTAAACAAAAGTCCTTGCCAAAAGAGCATTCCTCCTCCTCCTTGATGCGCGCACCCGACCTTCCAAGATGCCAACCCGAGCTCCTTGATGCCGGCCTTCCCTTTTTAATGCAAACACAACTCCCTCACACACAAATCTCAATCTTTTATCTCACTTACTATACTACCAATAATGTATTTTCTACTATAGGTTTTGGAGAAATAAAGAGTACAAAAATAACTAGGCTAGGGGGGGGGGGAGGGTATTTATACTAAAAATTGGAGTAAATGAAAGGTTAGGATCAAACTAGGAGTTAGAAATAAAAGGATAGGATTCACGGGGGAGTTGTAGTAACCAACCATGATCAAGCAACCACCACCCATGACTCCACTCATTTTTTTCCTTTTCCCTCCATGTCAAAACTGACCTACATATGGTGCTTTTGCACGTGTACGTGCAATGCACGTGCATGCATTAGTCTCCATTTAAAAAAAGGTTGTACATTATATTTTCTATAAAAATAATCTTTAAAAGATGTTCTACAATACAAGTTGTAATTAAAATAGAAATAACTCATGGGCTTTAATTAATGGGCCAAAATAATAGTTTTACAAATAATTTAGATTTGGGCTTAAAAAGAAAGGCTTATGTTCATTTGAAGAAAAAGGGCCTTATAAAAATAATTAAAGAACACATATACACACATCATCCATAATGAAAAATAATTATAAGATTTCACACTACCAAAAATTGCACGTGCACACTACGTGCAAAATATTATAATTTTCATAAATGAAAATCGGGGTATTACAAGATTCCCCTCCAGGCTGTCTGGACATGGGCTCGTAACTCATAGAACATCTAGGATACTTACCGTAGTTACTATAGTAGTTTAAATCATGACGATGTATTGAAACCTACAAGATAAAGTACGATTAAGGACTTGCCTTCGGACCTATGTAGTATGGGATGTATAGAATCCGAACAAGTGTGCATTAGTGTCATATAATATAAATAACTATATTAAGGACTAAGTGCACAGCACAGCACAACATCAATAAGATAGTCCCTTTGTAGCTTTGTTGGTGATCAAGTTTGTGTTAGCTAAAATATTTAATAATCGTTATACTGTTCGGCATAGTGAGGATGGCCGTGTATAATATTTCGTCTGTTGTAAGCAACTGACGTGCCCACAGTTTTATATGCAGGATTTAGAGTTTACAAGAAGATATAAAGATGAAATTGTCGCTGATGATTATCCAAATGTTAAAGTTGTTTCAATTGTACATTTATTATTGTTGTATTTTATTTATTCCGCTGCGTGTTGATGTAAAAGTCTCTGATGTAATTATTGTTGAAATAAAGTTTTAAATTCCTTGTAAAATTGTACGAAATGAAGTGTAAATATCCTGTGGAACTCGAATTCGTTCTTAATTCGAGGTGTTACACAGGGTGACTGCCGTTGACCTACAAAAAAGTCTAAAACAACGGGAGAATTCCTGGTGACAGACCCTCCGATGCTCAATTCAGTAAATGGCAGTCTAAAAAGTGGTATTAGCTGGTAAAATTTTCATTACCTTCTTACTGTAGACACGGTCCTGTATTTATAGGTCAAAAGGGGTTTGTTAGGAAAAGATTCCTTGTTACCAAATTATATCCCCCTAATTCCAGATCTGAGAGTCGTTTAGTCCCCAGATTTTGGGGGGATTTTATTACTGACCTTTGAAGGTCGAGTTAAAGGGACATGTTAGTGGGCTGATGAAAAGCCCATAGGCTGTTCGCTCTGTGATTCGCACTGAAATTGAATGTTGTAGATTGACCACCATGTTACCCATATCATACCCCCCCTCACTCTTGGAGGTGATTCATCGGTCATCTCCCAGGAGTAGATGGTCAAATGAAAAATGGGAAGGCTTGTAGGGTAATCGACGGTACGAATATTGGGTTTTTCCGAGCTTTATGGGCCGAGACGGTGAGGGCGTCTGAAGCAAACTCGGAGTCAGGGCGCCATTTTGAGGCCCATGTCCGAGGCACGAGCTTTTTGGTAGTGAAAACCATATAAAGCTCAGAGTCTGAGCACTATTTTGGGGTCCTTGTCTAAGGCATGAGCTTTGTTGGTAGTGAAAACCATGTAAAGCTCAGAGTCGGAGCACGGTTTTAGGGCCCTTATCTGAGGCACAAGCTTTGTTTAGAGAAAACCAAGTAAAGCTTGGAGTCAGAGAACCATTTCGAGGCCCTTATCTGAAGTGTGATCTTTGTTTGCAGTGAAAACCGCATAAAACTCAGAGTCGGAGCACCATTTTTGAGTCCCTTGCTCAAGGCATGAACTTTCTGGTGAAAACTGCGTAATGCTCAAAGTCGGAGCACCATTTTGGGGCCCTTGTCTGAGGCTTGAGCTTTGTTTATAGTGGAAACAACGTAATGCTCAGAGTCGAAGCACCATTTCGGGGCCCTAGTCCGAGGCGTGAGCTTTGTTTGCGGTGGAAACCGCATAAAGCTCGGAATCAGTGCACCATTTCGGGCCCTTGACCGAGGCATGAACTTTGTTTGCGGCGAAGACCGCATAATGTTCGGAATCGGGGCACCATTTCGGGGCCCTTGTCCAAGCCGTGGGCTTTGTTTGCGGTGAAAACTGCGTAAAGCTCGGAGTCGGAGAATCATTTCGAGGGCCTTGTCCGATGGGGCGAGTGGGAGATGTCAAGTCTTTTGTTGCTCACATGATCCCTTGCTTCCTGTCTTGGTGGAATTCGAGGAGGCATTGCGTGTCATGTTCATTCGAGAGGTCATTTCTCGTGGGATTCGAGGAGGCAGCACGTGACAAATATCATTCTGGAAGTTGCTACCTCTTCTATAAATCTATTTGCTTCATTTCATATGGCTGTTCTTTTCACATTCACCATTCATTTACAGTTCCTCTCCCAACTGTAATTCCAAACATGTTGTTTGCCCAGTCTGGTGGTTCGTCCTTATCATCATCGTCAGATAGAAGTTCGACTTTGATTCTTCGGATCGGTCGACCTCATGGGAGGAGTCCCCTCATAACAGGGCCGCGAACGACTCCCCCCCATGCGGAAGAGAACGTGGAGATTGAGTTGGTCTCGAAATCCAAAGGGGAAGGTTCCTGTCGTGGCAAATGTGCGGCTGAGACCGGTGAAGTTGCCCCCCCCCCGCAGCATTCGAGGGTGAAGGCGATCGGGAGAGAGTCACAGTTTGGTGACAGGAAGTAAAAAGGGAGTCAAGCTGGGGCGTGCCGACCGTTCCCGGGAGGCAAGGACTGTCGATTTGGGGCATTTTATCAGTTCCTCCTCCTCTCGAGTTCCGAGCTCTAAAGAGGAAACAACATCTTTCACCCGACAAGGAGCCTGTGCTTAGGGCATATGAGCGTGAGGTAAATTTTTCTCAGCTGACTATGCATTCAAAACCCATCCGTATGTACCTGGATGATTTGAAGGATGGGATCCGCTTCGGTGTTATACCTTCCTCGCCGAATAGGCCGAAGATTGATGTAGATACAGTGAAGAGCGTCATGGTGGGGAGTGACCTTGAATTACTCCTGGTGGCATATCGCTTCCCCTCCAAACTCGAGTTGATGACCAAATGGTTGTTCATGTACCTTTATATTTGGAAGATTCCAAGTTAAACTGGAAAGAGTTGGAATTTATTTTAAGTGGACGATATTTGAAAAAGAGAGAATAACGATTGAAAAGCACACAAACGACATCCAAAAATTATGAAACTTTGTGATAGGCTTGGATTCACCACACACATGCTAACACAACTTGTAGAAGTGAGTTTTGAGTCACGATTTGCAATATACGGCCAAGTATCACTTGCACCTCGATATTTTTCGATACATGTTATGATATGTTAGCATACATAGTCTAGCAAATTATTTAGATTCCAATATAAATTGGAAAGATTTTGAATTTATCTGAAGCATACGATATTTGAAAAAGAGAGTGATAAGTTTGAAAAATGCACAAACGACATCTATAAATTTTGAAAATTTGAGATTGGCTTGGACCACCCACAAGCTAACACAATATGTAAGAGTGAGTTTTGACTCACGGTTTGCAAGATACGGTTGTGTATCACTTGATTCTCGAAATTTGACAATACGGGTTAAAAAAAGCACTTCAATGCGGTATATAGCTCACCCGACACTTGAAACTTTTAAGATTATATGATAGCATACAACGTCTAGCAAATTATTTGGATTTCAAGCTTGTTACCGCTAAATCTGGTGTGGGGGCAAACATACAGTATTTGTGGATTCTTAGGGAAACTGAGTAGTCGAACCTTAACCTTCTCCGCCTGAGTTTGACCATTGATTCCCACCGTTCACCTGCAAAAAAGTGCGAGACACCGGGATTGATCCCGGCGACGCACCCTCCGGTGCTTAAGTCAGTAATCAGGGAAGATTATGAGAGAGCGTAAATTGGCAAAAGATTACCTCTTAATGGTGGTGGATGGGGGGTATTTATAGCCATATTTGGGATCAGATTAGGAATGAAATCCCTAATTCCCAGTGAAAGGATAAAGCGAATCAGGGCCATTGATTGAATACAATCAGAAACCCTAATTCTATCCTGCTGGACCGAGTTTGTTGCGGGTTAGGACCCGTACCCAGTTTAGATGGATCTGTTTGCGGGTTGTTGGGTCTCTAGAGAGAGGACCCAGTACCCACTTCAGATCCGTTTATAGGTGAAATTACCATTTTACCCTCAGGCTTTGAGATTCGCACCCGATTTGGACGGTTTCGATTTAGCCCTTATTTTTAGCCATTTCACGAGCCCCCTACTCCCAAAGGCTGAGTTTGATCAGCCTTTGAGGAGTAGTTTTACTGTTTTAATGGCTTACAGGGCGGTATCGGCATCCAAACGAGGGACGTTGAATCTTTGTGTGAGGTATTATGGTGATTTTCGAAGCTATTTGGGCGCTCGAGGTTACTGTTGAGCTCTCTTCGACTTCTGGTGATTTTTCCTAACTTTGCGAAGTGGTGATTTGTCATTCGGGGGTCTTAATTAATCTTTCTGAGCAATAATTATCTACCCAGGGTTTCAAAAATGTTTCCCCAAATTTATAATTATTTTTTAGAATTTTTAATTAATTTTCCTGAATTTTAAATCATTTTTTGCAGTGTTTAGGTAGATGATTTGGTGTTATTTACGTCGTTTCATGGCCTGGATGCTTCGGCCTCGTCGCCGACCCCCTCCGAACACTCGCTACGAAGGAGGCCGAGGTCCCTGGGGGTTCGGCACCTTCCGCCGAAGCGCACAGATACTTCGGCCAGGCAATAGGCGTGTTCGGTGGATTTTTGGCAAAGTTCGGAGTGGTTTCCTGCCCGTAAGAGGGTCGGTGCTGAGAGCGCTCGGCAGCATGTGCCGAGGTCCACTTTTCCATGTAACAGGGTCGGTGGCAAGAACGCTCGGCAGCGTGTGCCGAGGTCCACTTTTTCCTTGTAACATGGTCGGTGGCAAGAACGCTCGGCATCATAGGAAACGTAGGAAAGGTCAGGCTGAGTTGGCGACTGCTGAACTTTTGACAGATGTGACAGTTATTAATGCAATGGCTGCTGATCTTTCTGACTACTCTGATAGATGTGTCGGCCATTAATGTGATAGTACAGCTAGGCGCGGTAAATAATGTGACGGTTCAGGTCATTTTGTTGCCTTATGTAAATGGGCCGGCTCTATGGGCCCATTAACCTCGTTTCGTGTGCCAAGATCTATAAAACTTCACCCCCCCTCTCATTTCTCACTTCTCCGAATTTTACTCAGGCGGTAATTTCTACTAGTGAGAGCTCACGGTGATCGTCGATTGCTTTTCCGGTGAAAATTCCGACCGTTTCTATCAACTCAAAGGTAATTTATACTTAAGTCTTTTTTCAAGTATAAATATGTCTCTTTCTCCTATCTCCGAGCCCTTCCCTTCTACCGCCGAAGTCCCTTCTCCGAGTCGCCAAGATAAAGGCAAGAAGGTATCCGGTCGAGACAGTATAGTGGAGGGTCCGAAGCGCATGGGGCCGTTTGGTAGGTATCCAGGGCCACTGCCGGGCTTCAAAGAGTTCGAGAACTTCCGAGGGAGGAGGCCGAGCGCATTATTCACGGGAGGGGGAGAGCCTTCGAGGAAAATGAGGCAAGGGAGACCTCCGAGGCCGATGAAATGGTATCGATCCTTAGCCTGGAGGATTTGGTAGTGATCCGGAGTTGCTTCCAAATTCCGGAGGAGTACGAGCTTATGTTGCCGGGTCCCGGGGTTAGGGCAAATTCACCGATGCCAGTAAACATGTGTTTCTAGCCGGTTGATGCCTTCATCGTCGGTGCTCGGCTACCTCTCTTCCCGTTCGCAATCCAAGTGCTGAGGTGATTTGGGGTCAGTCCCATTCAACTGATGCCGAACACGTGGAGAGTTATCAATGGGTTCGTACTCCACTTCCAAGCAGCTGGGATCGAGCCGGAGTTGAGGGTACTCCGGACTGTCTACCAGCTTCATCAGCAGAACCGATCAGAGTTTCGATACTACCTATCTCCGAGGCACGAAGGTCGGCTCGTCGTCTGCCCTGACTCCATCAAGCACTGGCAGGATAAGTACCTTATAGTGCGGAGTGCAGAGGCGTGGCCCATACCTACCAGCTTCATGGAGGAGGTGTCAAGGCGAGTGCGAGAGTCGCCGGTGCTTCATCCTCAAGAAGAGGAGGCAGTGCAGACTCTTCTAGACAGGTCGATGCACGACTGGAGAGAGCTGACCGAAGACATTCTCTTCAGGGGAGGGCTCAGCCGCGTAGATCCCAGTACGCGGATCTTTCTTCGTTCATTTTTTTCTTTTTGCTTATTCCAACTTGTGTCTTTAACCGACTTCTTATTCGATGCAGAGGCAATGATTTTGACGCGGTGATGGTGCAGAGGGCCGCCCTCGGTAGTAAGGCACTGAAGAAGCACAAGAGGGTCTCCACCAAGTTGCCGCCCGCGAAGGGTCTGAGGGGTGCTAGCGTAGCCGAGGGGGTGGAGCCTCCAGCTGTGGTGACCCCCACCCCGGCCACAGGAGCAGCCTCGGCATCGACTGCGGTAGGGGACTTCTCGATCTCCGCAGCTCTCGGGATGGAGACGCCACCACTGACGGTGACGGCCAAGGAGCTCCTGACTGAGGAGCACAAGAGGATTCACATTCCGGATTGGCAAGTTCGGAAGCATGATGGGTTCCTCGGCGACTCGTTGGCGAGTATGCAGGTGGTCAAACACCAGGCGACGCCAAAGTACTGAGCCGCCATGGAGGCCGATCTGGTGGGTGATGACGCTATCAAGATCGCGCGCTCAGCGGTTTCGGTAAGTGTCGAATTTCTGCCTTTGTTGGTTACTTTTACTTTTGATTTCTCTAACTCTTTGCACTTTTTTTTTGTTTTTTTGTAGATCATCATCCACTTCGGTCATCTTTCGGAAAAGATGACAGAGTTGGAGAAGGAGATGAAGCAAGAGACCGACCGGGCTCGGGCCGAAAAGGCTCGAATGGGCACCAAGTTCGACAAGCTGACGGTCGAGCTCAAGGGGAGGTCGACGAGGCTCGAGTACCTCAAAGATCTGGTCGCGAAGCTCGAGGCCGACCTTCTGCGGCAGAAGGAGGAGTCGACAAAGCAGCTGGCCGAGGCGGTGAAGACCAAGGACGCCGCGATGAAGGGGGCCGAAGAGGCCACCATGGCGAAGGTGCAGGGCTTCCTTGCCCAAAACATGGCCAAGGCCTATCCCCAAGCCATCTCTCAGGTGTCGGAGCGATACCCTGAGGTGGACTGCTCGGGGTGGAGGCTGTTCCCGGGCCATGTCGAGGGCTTCGATCCTGAGTCGGAGGGAGAAGAAGAAGAAGGCGAGGATGAGGACGACCGCAAGGTTGAGGTCGTCGGCGAGGTGCAGATCACCGAAGTAACCCCACTGGCGATTCAGCCCCCATCAGGGGGTCCGTCCCTATCCACTCTCGACGCCCCGGAAAAGAGGTCGACCCTTGAATTCACCTCCTCTTGTTTTCTCCCCCTCTTTTTTTTGTCTTGTCCTGTATTGCCTAATTGGACTGGCTACCGCATTTTTTGTGATGAATGGAAGAAACTTTTGAACTCGGCCCCATGTCGCCTTTGAATAACTCCCCCCCCCTTTTTTATTTGCTTGAAATTCGACTAAGTGTTTAGACAAAAAACTTTTGCTTTAGTGCGTGTAGCTTTTATTCAGGGATCGGACGAGGAGTGAACCTGTGACTATTTACTGAGCCCCGTTGTTTTCTTTGATCTTTTCATCTTGCGGAGGCGACCCACTTAGCCGAACCCACTTGCTCCGGGGAGGAGTTTGGTTCCGAGGATAGCTTGGGGTCGACGAGGCTGAGTTTGGCCAGGTGCCGAGAGCGCCTTTATAAGGTCGAGTTGGGGTTGCGCACGGCTGAGAGCGAGCAGAACCATTTGCACGTGATCTTGAGCCAACGGGACATCGAGATTCGGCGACTAGAGGGTCGGCTCGCCGATATTCCCTCTGTGGATGAGGAGGATGGCTCGTCGATAGCCTTTACCAACGGGCTAAGGTTGATGTGTCTCCAGCTCTCTCTGTCGAAGATGACAGCGGAGAGTGACGATATGCTCACCGAAGTGCACCACTTGCAGATTGTGGAGGCCGAACTTTTGGCAGAGGAAGAGGAGCTGACCAAGGCAGTGGCAGGCTGATGACCGAGCGTGACGAGCTAATAGCGGAGGTCGATGCGTTGAAAAGAGCCACAGTGGATAGGGGCATCGAAGTCACTCACCTCTGCTGGATTATCGCCAGTCGCCCCAGCATTCCGAGCTTCGCCGTGCCTCCTCGCTTCGAGGTAGACGCAGGAGATGAGTCTCTAAAACAGAGGATCGCTGAGTTGGAGGTTGAAGTGGCTCGCCTAAAGCCGCACTTGGGGCCAATTAATGTCAGGAGCACTTCATGCACTCGCGAGGAGGGTGAGCGAGGCATTTCGTTTTATAAGCTCACGACACGTTCTCCTGTAGGTCAACCAAGTCCGGATGATGCCCAAAGTGGTGTGGCAATTTCATCGAGCGGTGCATCCGTCGGCGCAACTGTCAAGAGCAGTGCCAAGGACACTTCTTAATTCGCCAGTTTAGGGACGAGTACCGGGGTCAAGCGTCGCTGCCCTCGGGTGTCTTTGAAGTGAAATATCCCTGAGCCAAGGAATTGCTGAAGATTTTTTGTTTTCCAAGTTTTGTATTTCGTTTAAGTGTAACAAGTCGGCGTTGTAGTTTTTTCTTTTGGAAGTCTTGTAGCTCGGTTGTAAAGAAGATGTCGCTTTGTAATTGTCTCCCCACACTTAATCGAAATGACGTTTTTTCTTTCTTGAACTTGTGCATTTTTTAACCCTTTCTGTTGCTATGTTACTCGTGGCTATCTTTAGCGTGCCGAGGTCTGGAGCTAGACATATGCTTATTTGGGCCTCAGTGCCAAAAGGGCTCGGCAATGTGTGCTGAAGTTTAGAGCAAGGTTTTTGCTTGTTTGAGCATCGGCACCAAGAGCGCTCGACTAGGCGTGCCGAGGTCCAGGGCAAGATTTTTGCTTATTTGGGCGTCGGTGCCAGGAGCGCTCGATTAGGCGTGCCAAGGTCCATAGCAAGGTTTTTGGCTTGTTTGGGCGTCGGTGCCAAGAGCGCTCGGTAATGTGTGCCGAAGTCTAGAGCAAGACTAGGCGGGCCGAGCACTGCTTTGAACCTCTTGGCTTGTGAATCCGTGAGAGCAAGTTTCTTGCAGTGGAGAGCTGCCTATTGGAGGATTACTTCAACTTTGAACGAACTATAAGAACCAGAGGTTAGCTCCTCAGAGTCCTGGGCATGGGTCGACGATATACGAGATTCTAGAGGTGATTTCACAGTCTAGTATTTGATCAAGGACTAGGGCTATTGCGGACCTTCGACTTCGCCTTGTGAAAAAACTGAGGACTGTCTAGGCTGGGAATTCACCGAAGCCTCTAACAAGTTCCTGTTAAAAGCTGATATCTTCTCTTGAGGAAACACGAAGAATATAGAAAATTCATATCAATGACCTTTCAACTGCGAGGATCAAGAGATGCAGGGTGCCAAGACTAGCATACGAATGGTAGACCTAGCATCAGCTTCTCCCATGTTTAGTTTAGTTGTAAGGATTTCGCGCGTAGCGGCGAAACGAGAGTATATTTCAACGGTTGTGGGAGCAATTCCGAATGGCGAACCACTTCTAGCTCGCTTAAGAACGAGCTTGCGAAGCAGAGTCTAGCCAAGTGTTGGACTCCGAACTCGTTGTTTGAGTATGTTTCAACGTTGTGGGAGCAATTCCGAATGGCGAACCACTTCTAGCTTGCTTAAGGATGAGCATGCGAAGCGGAGTCAAAGCAAGTGTTGGACTCCGAACTTGTCATTTGAGTATGTTTCAACGGTTGTGGGAGCAATTCCGAATGACGAACCACTTCTAGCTCGCTTAAGGACGAGCTTGCGAAGCGGAGTCGAGCCAAGTGTTGGACTCCAAATTCGTCGTTTGAGTATGTTTCAACGGTTGTGGGAGCAATTCCGAATGGCGAACCACTTCTAGCTCGCTTAAGAGCGAGCTTGCGAAGCGGAGTCGAGCCAAGTGTTGGACTCCGAACTCGTTGTTTGAGTATGTTTCAACGGTTGTGGGAGTAATTCCGAATGGCGAACCACTTTTAGCTCTCTTAAGAGCGAGCTTGCAAAGTGGAGTCGAGCCAAGTGTTGGTCTCCGAGCTCGTCGTTAGAGTTTGTTTCAACGGTTGTGGTAGCAATTTCGAATGGCGAACCACTTCTAACTCGCTTAAGAGCGAGCTTGCGAAGCGGAGTTGAGCCAAGTATTGGACTCCGAACTCGTCGTTTGAGTATAAAGAAGGTAAAAACAGAGAGATACAAGCAATTCAGAAGTAAGATATGAAGAAAAATGTTCTTTATTGAAAACTAATACTCGGCTGCTTCTAAGTTGCGAGCCGTTATTACATTGGAAAAATAAAAAAGCAAAAGTAAAATACAAGTAAAGGGAAAGGAACGGTTCGACATCTGATGTTACTCGGAGAGGTGTTCATGCGCTCTCTTGGTACTTCAAGAGATGGTCGGCATTCCAAGTCCTGGAAATCTCTCTTCCATCAAGGTCTTCTAGACGGTATGTCCCGGGCCGAAATACTTTGGTGATACCGAAAAATAGCATATGGCTATTTTGCATCGTAATGTGTGCACAATTGAAAATTGCACACGAGTATGTATTTTCTGATAACTATTATTTTAGTTGAGAAATATCCGTTATTGTCTACTTTATTTATTATTATCTTCGAAATCAAATTATTTTTATACGGATTATTACAAAGTAGTTTTAATGTATTTTTGTGTTGTTTATAATATTAAAGTAGAGAGTTGGGTTTTATTTGGAATATATTGAGAATTGGGGGGTTTATATGTAATATTCCCTTACATTTATTATCTATCTATTATTATTATTTATACATCTCCTTTAACAAAAACCCCCCTTCCTCTCTCCCATTCCTATCTTTTTCTCCTTCCTTCTTCCTTCTTCTTTCGTTCTTTACCAAACCGATGGGAACCCCCACCCGGCCTCCCTCCCTTCCTCCTTCTCCCGTCCACGCCAGCCGATCGAAAAGAAGCCCCGACCCCCATTCCCTTCTTCCTTCTTCTTCTCCTTTCCTTCCCCTTCCATTCTGACCCAAAAGATCCCAAACGAACCTATCGATCGATTCTTTCCCCCACCTCAAATCCCCCTTTTTTCTCCATGGATTTCAAATTAAAGTGAGGGGTAGACTAATGGGGGGATTGTCTGCATCGTGGTAGCGTCGGATTTTCGAATGGATTTTGAGAAGGTAAACCCAAACTATTTTATTGTATAAAATTAAGTTAGGTTTATTTTTATTGAGTAGGAATTTAGGGTGGAGAGATTTAGAGATGTTGGAAATTGTAGATATGAGAAATTAGTAGGTTATTAGAGAGATTGTAAGTTATTAGTAAATTAGGGTTTTGGGTTTGAAAAAGGGAATTATATATGTATGAACTATTGCTCTTATAATAGTGGAGAGTATAGTTGGACTATTAGAATATTTTGGGAGCGATTTTAGTAATTATTGGGGATGAAAATACCATAGGCATTAGATTATCACGTGCATTGCACGTGTATATCCCAAGCATTCAATAAACGCTTGTGTGATATTTGGAATTACGATTATTTGCCCTTGTGATTGGTTTGAATGAATTGAGTTTTAATTGCTTTGAAATTGGTGATAGGATATATTCGTGACTTTTGATGCGGGGTGGCATGGTGGCGCTTTGGATCTTCGTGGAATATGTGAGTACTAATTTATTTATATATTTTGTGTGTTAAGAAATATGTGAGTTAATTTATTTATGTATTTTTGTGGTTGAGAAATATGTGAGTGTTAATTTACTTATGTACTGATATTTTAAAAGATGTTTGAATAACATATATGTGTATATGGGGATGAGTTATATCTATATGATGATATCAAATATGGTGAGTATGGTTTTATATACGTATTTGATATTTTAAAGAAGTTTGAATAAACTGAAGTGTTGATATGATTTATGGATGAGGCGTATGGGGAAATTAACTATTTTGAGCATATAAAACCTATATAATGGATTAGTTATGGATGTGGGGATTCTCTACTTCTAATTTAGTTGCTTGCTCTCTTTTTTTGTTTATATATGTGTAGAAAGAACCATCTTTAGGGTTACTACTTGCGTAGGTGAAGAAAAGAACCCATTTTGAGGGTTGAGTAAATTGTGGATGCTAAAAGAACCCATCTCTTGGGTATGAGTTGTTGTAGGTTGAGAAAAAACCCATTTTGAGGGTTGAGTAAATTGTGGACGCTAAAAGAACCCATCTTTTGGGTATGAGTTGTTGTAGGTTGAGAAAGAACCCATTCCTATGGCTATATTATTTGTGTATGCGAAAAAGAACCCATTTTAGTTGTTAGTAGTGGTGAGTAAAAAAAAGAACCCATCCTATGGATTTGGATTGTTGTAGAAAAAGAACCCACGCTTGTGATATAGTAAGAATCCATGCTTGAATTGTTGTAGAAAGAAACCCATGGTTAAGTTGTAGTAGAACATCATGCTTGAGTTGTGTGAAGAACCCATTCATGCTTATGTGACATTCCAGTAAAACCTACCATGCTCGAGTTGATTTTAGAAAGATACCATGCTTGAGTTGTTGTAGGTTGACTATAGTGAGAAACTCATGTTTGAGTCGATTATAGTAGGTATGCCATGATGAGTTGATTTTAGAAGGATATCATGCTTGAGTTGATTTTAGAAAGATAGCATGCTTGAGTTGTTGTAGGTTGATTATAGCGAGAAACCCATGCTTAAGTTGATTATAGTAGATTCTTCTCTTGCTTCTAATTATAGAAGATCAAGTTTACTAGTAAGCACGTTTGGCTGCTTCTAGATTTGATTACCTGTATGGTTGTTTTTGTATGTGACTTTGCTCATACGGGCTCGACTGGCCCGTATGTAGCCGTTGGTCCATACGAAGCTCATTGGGCTCGTATGCAGGTATTGTCTTAAATAAGTAGGCTATGAGTGGATCCGAGGAGATCATGTGAAGCCTAGTTTAAGACTGGGTTAATTGTGTGGAAAAATTGTCACACTCTATAGAATAGGGACACGTACGGTGCTTTCCATGTCGAGTTGGAAGCACAGTGACATTTCTCGCTTGTTTAGATAGAAGAGGGACACGTACGGTGCTTTCCATGTCGAGTTGGAAGCACAGTGGCATGTCTCGCTTGTTTAGATAGAAGAGGGACACATACGGTGCTTTTCATGTCGAGTTGGAAGCACAGTGTATGTCTCGCTTGTTTAGATAGAAGAGGGACACGTACAGTGCTTTTCATGTCGAGTTGGAAGCACAGTGTATGTCTCGCTTATTTAGATAGAAGAGAGACATGTACGGTGCTTCCCATGTCGAGTTGGAAGCACAGTGGAATGTCTCGCTTGTTTAGATAGAAGAGGGACACATACGGTACTTTTCATGTCGAGTTGGAAGCATAGTGTATGTCTCGCTTGTTTAGATAGAAGAGGGACACGTACGGTACTTTTCATGTCGAGTTGGAAGCACAATGTATGTCTCGCTTGTTTAGATAAAAGAGGGACATGTACAGTGCTTTTCATGTCGAGTTAAAAGCACAATGTATGTCTCGCTTATTTAGATAGAAGAGAGACACGTACAGTGCTTTTCATGTCGAGTTGGAAGCACAGTGTATGTCTCGGTTGTTTAGATAGAAGAGGGACACGTACATTGCTTTTCATGTCGAGTTGGAAGCACAGTGGCATGTCTCGCTTGTTTAGATAGAAGAGGGACACGTACGGTACTTTTCATGTCGAGTTGGAAGCACAGTGTATGTCTCGCTTGTTTAGATAGAAGAGGGACACGTATAGTGCGTTTTATGTCGAGTTGGAAGCACGGTGTATGTCTCGCTTATTTAGATAGAAGAAAGACACGTACAGTGCTTTTCATGTCGAGTTGGAAGCACAGTGTATGTCTCGCTTGGTTAGATAGAAGAGAGACACATACGGTGCTTTTCATGTCGAGTTGAAAGCACAGTGGCATGTCCCGCTTGTTGGTTAAGGGTTAGTGACATCGTTAGGGTAGTAACAGTTACTTAACCATTTTTATCTATAAATTACCAAAGGGTGAGAGTTGGTGTCAGGAGTGATACCCTATAATCCAACCTCTCATATTGGCTGACACTAGGTGGTGTTATCGGGATGTATTTTCCTATCAAAGGGATACGGGCGGTGTTTTTCATGACAAGTTGGGAGCACGGGTTCCGTATCTTGATTGTTAATTCCTGAATGTGCCATGATAAGAACGAGGGGGTTCCTAGGGAAATAGACCCTACGATCCTGGCAGGTTCTATGCCTTCTCATGATGAGTTGAGAACACGGATGAAGGTTGACGAGTATCTTGTAGTTCGTGTTAGCTTTTGGTGTGAGGTCCGGTACACCGGCAATAGTCACCAGTCATGTAGTATTATGACAGGAACAGGATGAGTACAAATAGTAGAATTCATAACGTGGATTCAAATCCCTATATATGGAGAAACAACTTGAGATGGGGCGTATGTAGTATGGGATGCATACTGTTCAGGAGACTTGCTTGCATTAGAATAAGAGCATCATTGTTTTGGTAATCTTGCATTAGAGTTAAGTCATAACATACACTGGCACATCAATTATATGTACACGTTTTTTTTCCATTCAAGATGAATTGCGAGTGTGATAGTTGAAGTAAATTAATAACCAAGCTATGGGCTTGTGATGCGATGTGATATTAGCCAAGTTCGGCTTGGAGTGCGGTGATTATAACCCAAGCTATCGGCTTTGGGGTGTGATATGTTATTGCCAAACTATGTTTGGGATATGGAGTATATTGTGATGAAATGCAAGTAAATGGTAATGTGCAATGAGATGTTATGTTGGACATGAATGAACGTGGCAGTATGAGAATGAATGCATATGTCTATGATGTGATACGTGATATAATGCAATAAGATCAATATCTGTATTATGAAAGTGGTTAGGAAAATGGTTACTAAAGATAAGTACGGCATGAGCGGGTATGGATATACATACAGGTGATGACTCAGAGAGTATTTGATGTGAAATCCCATTTATGATGTTTACATGTTTAGATGTCAAGTAGATTTGTTTATCTTGGTAATTGTGAGTTCGTTATGTTTTTACTTGCAAGTTTAATTTATTTACTTATTTAATAAATTATGCTCACACCAGAAATGGCTAACCCCTTAGTGTTTGGGGATTAGGGAGTCCCTGGACTACCCTAGGTCCCTACTGTTACAGGTCCTCAGCAGTGCAGAGGTGAGGTATAGGTACAGGTTTCTGTGGAGTGGAGCTCCAGTTTACAATTGTTGTTTAAGGTTTAATTGTAAATAGTAAAGGTTCATGTTTTAAATTGTATTTTTGATGTATAAGTATGTGGATGATGATGAAGAGTATAGTGTGGAGTGGCATGATATGGTTTTGACCCGTACCCATCTCGTTGTGGAGTACCGGGTATTGTGGTATGTTTTTACAAGTTATTTTCTAAAAACTTACTACGTTTTCAAAAGAATTTATGGTTTTTTAATTGATAATTGATATACTGTTATGAGTTTGGCCCCCAGAGCATATATATATATTGCCTATGTGATGATGCTCATTTTGGCCTGGGGAGCCCGTAATATTATTGCCTGTGATGTGAGCTACGGAATTTACAGCAGAATTCCGTATGCTTTTTTGTGTTTTAGGGCAGAAATTACAGGGGAGACTCTGCCCAAATTTTCTATGAAATATAACTATCTTAGTTTATGTTTAAAGTGATATAGAAATTGGAAGAATTGATTTTGGAGTAAAAAAAAAAGGGCAGGCGCTACAGGTTGATATTACAAATTGATATTTGTAATTATGGTGTAGTAACTCTGTGTCGAATAAATTTTTTTTAAATTTTCCAGCTTTTTCTGTGTATCGTGACTAATTGAAGGAAAGATCTTGGCATGTGTCACGGTTTCCCAGTTACGTGGAAATCGGGGCGTTACATATAGGGTCCTTCCCAATTTGGGGCTAGCTTGTTCTTCTGACTGGGAAATGACATAGCTAACTTTCTGAGGACCAAATCCCCATCTTTGAGGTTGGTGGGACGAACCCTCTTGTTGTAGGCCAGCTCGACTCTCCTTCGGTAGCTTTGTTGGCGAATTGAAGCTCTTTCACGGAGCTCATCAATCAAATCCAAATTCTCTTGAAGCTCTCTGGCACTCTGCTCTTCTTCATAGGCAATGAGGCGAGGAGAGGGTACACCGACTTCCAAGGGGATCACAGCTTCAGACCCATAGGTGAGATTGAATGGCGACTCTTCTGTAGGGGTCTGTTTCGTTGTGCGGTAACTCCACAGTACGTTAGGGAGCTGATCAACCCATAAGCCTTTAGCAGACTTATCCAGCTGCTTCTTAATACCGGAGAGGATTTGTTGGTTGGCATTTTCTACTTGACCATTTGATTGTGGGTGGGAGATGGAGGAGAAGCGTTGTTGGATGGCAAGGTCTTCACATAGAGCTCGGAATGTGGCCCCTGTAAATTGTGTTCCATTGTCGGTTATGAGGACCCGAGGGACACCGAACCTGCAGATGACGCTCTTCCAGAAGAACGGAAGGACTTTGTTCTCGGTGATTGTAGCCAAGGGCTCGACCTCTATACACTTCGAGAAGTAGTCGATTGCCACGACTAAAAATTTGAGTTGGCCGTGAGCTGGTGGAAATGGCCCTAGTAAATCCATCCCCTACATTACGAAAGGGGTCAGACTTGATAGTGAAGCGAGGTGAGCTTGGGTTAGGCGACGAATGTTGGAATACTTTTGACAAGAGCTGCATTGCCAAACGTGTCGCTCTGCATCTTGTAGGAGGGTAGGCCAGAAATATCCATAATTCAACACCTTCCGGGCAAGGGATCTGAACCCTGAATGTGGTCCGCCTATGCCTTCGTGAAGCTCTTGCAAGGCGTATGTGGCTTGTTCGGAGGAGAGGCACCTCAGATAAGGTCTACCGTCAACTTGTGTGAAGGAGCGTTTGTACAAGATCCCCTTAACAAGGGTGTACCGCTCCCCTCTGGTTCTGACTCGATGAGCTTCCTTAGGGTCTTCGGGGAGGAGCCCATCCCTTAGAAATTCTACCAGGGGTTTCATCCAATTATCTTGAAGTTGAACCGGCAGTGACTCCATTGAGTTGGAAGTTTCTTCTTCTATGCTCGGCCTCAGGAGCACTTCAATCAAGACGGTCTGCTCGAGACATTGGAGGGAGAAAGAGGCTAACTTGGAGAGGGCATCTGCTTGGGCATTTTCCTCCATGAGGATTCGCCGAATAAGTGCCTCTTCGAATAGAGCCATGAGATTTTGGACCTTGGCTAGATACTTAGCCATTCGGTTATCTCGCGCTTCATACTCGCCCAAGACTTAATTCACGACCAGCTGAGAGTCATTAAATATGCAGAGGCGTTGTGCCCCTGCTTTACGGGCCATTCCGAGACCGGCTATAAGGGCTTCATGCTCTGCTTCATTGTTGGAGGCCTTGAAGTTGATGCGGAGGGAGTATTGAAGAACGAAGTCATCTGGGCGTGCCAGAATGACCCCAGCTCCGCTCCCTTTGGTGCAGGAGGATCCATCTACATATACGGTCCATATAGGAGGTCCGTTTGCCGCTTGACTGACCTCGGAAATAGTGCTCTCAACTATGAATTCAGCTAAGGCCTGAGCTTTAATTGCGATCCGAGGCTGATATGATATATCATGCTGGCTCAGCTTGATCGACCACTTCATGAGACGGTCAGAGGTCTCCGGCTTGTGTAGAACTTGCTTCAGCGGTTGGTCGGTAAGAATGACCACCGAGTGAGACTAAAAATATGGGTGAAACTTCCTAGCTGCCATAACCAAGGCGTATGCCATCTTCTCTAGCCTTGGATAACAAAGCTCGGCATTCCAAAGTACCTTGCTTACGTAATAGATGGACTTCTGAGCCTTATCTTCTTCCCTCACCAAGACAATGCTGAGGGTTTGCTCGGAGGTAGCTAAGTAGAGGTAGAGTGTTTCCCTGGGGATAGGCTTGCTGAGGAGAAGGGGGTTGACTAGATAGGCTTTAAGCTGATCGAACAACTCCTGCTGTTTTTGATCCCATTCGAAGCCCTTAGCCCCCCTGAGAGCCTTAAAGAAGGGAAGACACTTCTCCCCTGACTTGGAAAGGAAGCGCCCTATAGCTGCGAGGCGCCCAGTTAGTTTCTGAACTTCTTTCACATTTTTGGGAGGAGCCATATCCAGTATGGCTTTGATCTTCTCGGGGCTGGCTTCGATCCCTCTTTGGCTGACCATGAAGCCTAGGAATTTCTCCGAAGAGACTCCGAATGCACACTTGTTCGGATTGAGCCTCATATCATGTTTTCTTAATACATCAAATGCCTCCTGCAGATCGGTGACATGGTCGGCCCCACGGATGCTCTTCACAAGCGTATCATCAACATACACCTCCATGTTACGGCCGATCTGATTTTGGAAGACTTTGTTAACAAGGCATTGATAGGTGGTGCTTGCATTCTTCAACTCGAAAGGCATCACCCTGTAGCAGTAGAGGTCTTGATCGGTAACAAAGGAGGTCTTCGGGATATCCAGGGGGAACATGCAGATTTGATTGTATCCGGAGAAAGCGTCCATGAAGCTGAAAAGCTCATGGACCGAAGTGGCGTCAATCAGGGTGTTGATGCTTGGAAGAGGGAATGGATCTTTGGGGCATGCTTTATTCAGGTCCGTAAAATCGATGCAGATTCTCCAGCTCCCGTTGGCTTTCTTTACCATCACAACATTTGAGAGCCATTCGGGATAATTGACCTCCTGTATGAACCGAGCCTTAAGGAGCTTGTCCACCTCTTTCTTTATAGCTTGTTGGCGCTCGGGAACAAATTTGCGCCTCTTCTTTTGAATCGGTTTGGACCCCGGTGCAACACTCAGGTGGTGGACGATGAGCTCTTTGGAGATTCCTGGCATGTCGGCAGCCGACCATGCAAAGAGGTCACGGTTCTTTCTAATACATTGGACAATGTCTGAGCTTAGGGCAGATGGGAGGGTCTTGCTGATAAAGAACTTGCGGTTCGGACTTGCTCAGAGTAGAGCACTTCCTCCAATTCATCCACCGGCTCGGACGTTTGTCGGACACGGTCCTGGGGGATTTCAAGAGTTTTGAGGGAGAGGACTGGAGCCCCGGTAGAGGTCACGTAGCATTTACTGGCCATTTCCTGACTGCCTCTTACTTCCCCTACTCTTGCCCGGGTGGAGAACTTCATCTTGAGGTGATAAGCGGAAGGGACAGCTTCGAGAGCAGCTAAGGGATATCGACAACCATAAAGTCCATCGGCTCCGTTCGGGTAGTAGGAGTTTTGCCAGTGGTTACGTCGAGGGTGATCACCCCTTCAATAGTCACTGGCACTCCCATGAACCCGTGGAGTGTGTAGCCGGCGGACTTAAGTCTATCCCGGGATAGCTTGAGTCCTTTGAAAGCAGCGAGAAAGAGGATGTTAATGGAGCTGCCATTGTCCACCAAGATTCTCTCCACTTTAAAATTCGCCATATGGAGGTTGATGACTAGTGCGTCACAATGGGGGGTTCGGACACCCTCAAGGTCTTCATCTGAAAAAGTGACCGATACTCCGAGGCCTTTGGTCGGGGGCATGCCAGGTACTGAGTTGACTTCCCTTATGAAAGCCTTTCGAGAGGAGTTGGAGGTGCCTCCCATGGGGCCTCCATGGATGAGATGTAGGGTTCGTTCCTCTTCGAACTCCGGAGTTCCATCGCGTCGTTCAGGACACTTGTTAGCCCCCCGAGGTGGAGGAAGGGGATCGGTCCGGTCCTTTCTCACAAATTTGGCCAGTTGTCCCCTTTGGATGAGAGCCTCAATCTCGTTCTTCAAGGCCCGACAATCATTGGTGTCGTGGTCATGGTCTCGGTGATAGCGGCACCACTTCTCTTTGTCCCTCTTCTTGTCAGGGGTGTTCATCTTCGGGGCAGGAGGTATCACCCCTTCCTTCTCAACTTCCATGAGAATAGTGGAAATGTTGGAGTTAAGAGGAGTGAATTTTTCGAATCTGGAGAGAGGGCGGCGCTGTCCGTCATTGTCCTTCTGGAGCTTCTTGGCTCCCTCTTCTTCACCAGCCTTTCTTTTGGTTCTGGAGGAAGGCCCCTCAAAGGTGGGACGATTCTCAGCTTCCTCAGCCCGGATATACCTCTCGCTCCAGAGAAGGAGATCGGAGAAGTTCTGCAGGGGCTTCTTAGCAAGGGAGGACCGAAGGCTGGAGTTAAGGACATTCGATTGGAATGCTGCTGCAGCGACCGACTGGTCGAGGGAAGCGATGGATCTGGCTTCCGCGGTGAACCTTTTTACATAGTCTCTCAGCTTCTCACCCTTCTTCTGGTTGAGGTAGAGTAGGGAAATGCTGGTCTTCTCAGTTTGGCAGCTACTCATGAAGTGGGTGACGAAGAGGGTCTCGAATTGCTCAAAGGAGAATATTGAGGATGGGGTGAGGCAAGAATAACATTCCCGAGCCGGACCCTTGAGAGTAGCGGGGAAGGTCTTACACAGCAGAGCATCGGAAGCTTGGTGGATTAGCATGAGGGTCTTAAAGCTTTCGATGTGGTCCACGGGGTCAGACTCTCCGAAATAAGTCTCGAATTGTGGAGGCTTGAAGCCTATTGGAACGGGCGCCTCCATGATGGTTCGAGAGAAAGGAGGCCGGCTCGGACGAAGGGTCCTTCCTCTAAGCTCTTCTTCTCTGTCTAGCTGACCCAAGCGCCTCCCCATTTTGTGGAGATGACGGTGGACAGTGTCATCCCTTCGATGATATTCAAAGGAGCCTCTGGACTCGTCTTCGTACGAGGGAGAGCGGGGGCTATGACGACGGTAGCTCCGAGAGTGGCGAGGACTAGGAATGTGCTGGGGTTGCTAGGAGCTAGGGGAGGAGTTAGGGATCGTCGGCGAGGACTTTGGACCGGAGGATGAGTGGGGATCCTCCGAGCATTGTTATTGTTGGGTCGGAGATTGAGGGCTTGTAAGATGGTTGCTTGGAATTTCTGGAACTCGGCACGAGTGATGGGTGTGTCATCGTTCCTCGGAGGTCGCCGGCCATCAGGAGCGTGAGGTCTTCTCCTATAGTGGCCAGGGGACTCTCTCTGCCCTCGGCGAGGGGGGGACCTTCTGTGGTCTCGGGGATAAGGAGATCGCTCATTTGGACGTTGTGGGCGGGAGGCTCCCTCTCGGGCCCGCCTTTCATCCAAACGGCGGTGAAAATTCTCTTCCTTCTGCCGATTGAGGATGGTATTGCGGAGATCATCGGAAGCTCGGGGGTTGTGGGATGCCATGGAATCAGTAGAGGGATTGTGTTTGGAGACGTGGTGATGTTGGAGAGGTTGTTTCGGAGGATTGGGACGGTAGCCCCCCGCACCGGCATTCTGGGGATCGGTTTGACCGCAAGGGGGTTGAAGATTCTGAGGAGGGAGTTGGTCCTGCTGCGGGGCTTGGTCGGGTTGAGGAGGGAGTCCCTGTGGCTGGACCGTTTCTAGGGTTCTCTTGTTGAGGAGTAGGTCCACGGTTGGACCCCATAGATCTAAGTTTCTTTGAAGGCATGGCTGGGTAGGATCTGACCAACGGGAAGAGGAAGGGCTGCTATTCGTTGGTTCCCACAGACAGCGCCAATCTGTTACCGCTAAATCTGGTGTGGGGGCAAACAGACAGTATTTGTGGATTCTTAGGGAAACTGAGTAATCGAACCTTAACCTTCTCCGCCGGAGTTTAACCGTTAATTCCCGTCGTTCACCTGCAAAAAAGTGCGAGACACCGGAATTGATCCCGGCGACGCATCCTCCGACGCTCAAGTCAGTAATCAGGGAAGATTATGAGAGAGCGTAAATTGGTAAAAGATTGATTACCTCTTAATGGTGGTGGATGGGGGATATTTATAGCTGCCTTTGGGATCAGCCTAATTCACAGTGAAAGGATAAAGCGAATCAGGGCCGTTGATTGAATACAATCAGAAACCCTAATTCTATCCTGCTGGACCGGGTTTATTGCGGGTTAGGACCCGTACCCAGTTGAGATGGATCCATTCGCGGGTTGTTAGGTCTCTGGAGAGATGATCCAGTACCCACTTCAGACCCGTTTATAGGTAAAATTACCATTTTACCCTTAGGCTTTGAGATTCTCCCCCGATTTGGACGGTTCCGATTTAGCCCTTATTTTTATCCATATCAAAGCTAAATTGGAAAAGAGTTTGAATCTATCTTAAGCGGACAATATTAGAAAAGTGAAGGAAACGATTAAAAAGTTCACAAACGATATTCAAAAATTACGAAACTTTGTGATAGGCGAGGGATCACCACAAACAAGCTAACACAACTTGCAAAAAAAAGTTTCGACGCACGGTTTGTAAGATATGGCCGTGTATCACTTGCACCTCAATATTTTTCGATACATGTTAAAAATCATTCTTCGATGCGGTAAAAAGCTCACCTGACACTTGAGATTTTTTGGATTATATGACAGCATACATATTTCAGCAAAGTATTTAGATTCCAAGCTAAGTTGGAAAGGATTTGAATTTATCATAAGTGGACAATATTTGAAAAAGAGAGTGAAACGATTGAAAATCTCACAAACGACATCGAAAAATTACGGAACTTAGTGGTAGGCTAGAATTCATCATACACAAGGTAACACAACTTGCAGAAGTGGATTTCGACTCGGTATTTGCAAGATACAGCATTGTATCACTTGCACCTCGATATTTTTTGATATGGGTTAAAATTCACGCTTCAATGTGGTATATAGCTCTCTCGACACTTGAATTTTTTTTGATTATATGATAGCATACATAGTCTTGCAAAGTATTTAGATTCCAAGCTAAATTGGAAAGTGTGAATTTATCTTAAGTGGACGATATTTAAAAATGAAAGTGAAACTATCGAAAAGCACACAAACGACATCTAAAAATTACGAAACTTTGCGATAGGCTAGGATTCACCACACATAAGTTAACACAGCTTGTAGAAGTGAGTTTCAACTCACGATTTGTAATGTACGGTTATGTATCACTTGCACATCAATATTTTCTTATACGGGTTAAAAATTTAGTTACTATCCCGACAATAACCTATGCCACTAGAAAACTTTGTCATGGCCTCCTTTGCTTGCTCTAGGAATGCACTAGGTGACAGCCTTTGCTCCTATCTCATGTTTTTCCTTCCTGTGCCAGAGTGTACGGAAAGGGTTCTACGGGGTACTAATAAGTTTAAGTCTCATGAAATAATTCTTGGTGTTGCCATCCATTAAATAACTGAAAATAGAGTGAAGTTTGAACTATATTTCATTTCATAGTTAATTTAGAAGTAAAAAGTTAAAAACTTATCTCACCAGTCTTTATGCATGGACTATACCATTTTTGAAACTAAAGTTTGATGAAAGTTCATGAGAACAATTTTTTTATAAAAAAAATTCTATCTTGGTGCAATTTTCGGTCTTACACAGTTCGATTTGAGAGTTCCTGCAGGATCAAGTCAGGCTAGGCTAATCCAGAGGGAGAATGCGAACGTGATGGAAGCAACTCCGACATTCCGAGACATACATTGTAGGTGACAGTGTTGGTTTTAATGTTTGTACGCTTGAATTTTTTTGGATTGTAAATTAAACTTGTTTGTATTATTTTAGACCGGAGAACTATGGTTGTAAGGTTTAACTTTGTATGTTGGTAATTAAATTATTGTTATTACAAATTTTGTTATTTTATGATTTTTATTGTGTACAGGTTTTGGGGATGAGGTATTGAATTATTGGAAATGAGGTATTGAAAATTAATATGAATTGTATACATGTTTTTTGTATTACTGAATTATAAACCCCTTTTTTTATATGCAAAAAATGCAAAACGAGAATTATTGTTTTTATATACATAACTATCTCGATGTTTTTAAATATCAGGGTCGATATAAATGTAAAATTTTATATAAAATAAAATAAAAAAGTTTACCTTACCCCAGAGTTTTCAAATGCCAGGTTGTCAAAATTCAAATTTACCCTACCTCGTTGTTTTCAAACACCGGGGTAGCTTTTGGGAAATCCAGCATTTCAAAAATGCCCAGACATACTCTTTAGCAATTCCGGCGAGGGTATAATCGGCGTTTCGCAAAACGCAGGGAATATCAAGCTCGACATTCAAAAATGCCGGACTTTCCCCAAAAAAATATTGGGATAAGTGTAGATAATCTGATACCACTTGTAGTGCTAATAGCGGAATACACACCACAAGAAACAGAAACACCCAAGACCCAGACGCACCAAGAACAAGTCACCACAATAATCGCAAGATGTCACAACCACACGAGCACAATAATATTCAGAGATAACCAATACTTCTTATTCCTCAAGAAATAAAAAGATTACGAAGAGATCAAAACACTCAATCTCTCTCTCACCTTTGAAGCACTCGACACTCACCTATCTTGAAGTTGTATAATGATAACGGCTCACCTTTGATTCTTTCTTCAGTTCTTAACCCTAGTCTTCACATATGTTGTTACATATATTGCCCCCAAGGAAATCCTAAAAGATATACACAAACACAGTTTATTGGACCCGAAATGCGTAGCCCAAATATAATAGACAGCGCTGCTACGGTCAATTGCACTTTTAGTCAGTCGACTGCAATTGATTCTCGCCAAGACCCGAGGGCTAGACAGTCGATTGTCACTGCGGTCGACTGCAACCCCTTTAGTTGCTGTTGGTTTCTCTTTGCTGTCTTCGTCTTCTCATCTTCTTCTCCAACTTCAACTCCATTGCCTACGTGTATTTGAGGCCAAAATTGTAACAATATCCCACTTGGACTAAATACACTACGCTTCAAAGTTATTGTATCTTTACAAGGCATTATCTCTGCCAATCTTTCAAAACTCATGAAAGACCCAAATACTCATCACTCTCATCATGAGCACCTCCGCAACTCAACCACGTGGAGTGCACCAACCACCCTTTATAGGCTCATGAAGGATCTTCCCCACCAATCGCATAGAGCACGTGTAACGCCCCTGCCTCTAGTTCAGACAATTTATACAATTTATAAGACAAATTAGATACTATGTAGTACAACTGCCTATCACAGGCTGCCTCTCAAAAGGTGGTTAGCCGAATTGGTGACTCTTGATCATGGGAATTATTATATATATTATTTTATTAATGCATATTACCGATATGGGACAAATCCACTTTACCTATCCCATTTCTCTCTCCTACCACGTGGGCCCCATGTGGAAAGACATCAACGTCAAATTGCAAACAACCCACCTGCTATTTTCATTTCAATGATGTGGGCCCCCACCAAACACTATTCTTTTTCATGTTTATTACAATATTGCCATCATGCAATAATCCCAAATCAAACAGCACATATACTTTCTTTCAACATATATATATATATATATATATATATATATATATATATATATATATATATTAAATTACGGGGTGTTACACACACCCCCCCTTCAGAAATCAGCATCCTCGCTGAGCACGGGCATGCACAATCTAGTGCAGGATCTCCTTTCTAGCCGTTGTGGAGCATCTGCTCTTCTATCCACCCGATTATTCATGTTTCCGGAACCCACCGCTCGATCAATCATAATTCCAGATTTAATTGAGCCGCCCTCCTATCCGCCCGACTAATTATAATCCCGAAATCTACCGCCCGATCAATAACAGTCCCGAATTTAATTGAGGGTTCACCACAGTCTCGAAATTCACCGCCGAACTGGGTCTATAGTCCCGGAATCCCCGCCCGACTATATAGACATGCTCCACACCCGATGTCAAAAGTCGGCTCTGATACCATTTGTAACACCCCTGTCCCTAGCTCAGAGAATTTTTACAATTTATAAGACAAATTAGATACTATGTAGTACAACTGCCAACCACAGGCTGCCTCGCAAAAGGTGGTTAACCAAATTGGTGACTCTTGACCAGGCATTATTATATATATATTATTTTATTAATGCATATTACCGATATGGGACAAAACCACTTTACCTATCCCATTTCTCTCTCCTGCCACGTGGGCCCCATGTGGAAAGACGTCAACGTCAAATTGCAAACAGCCCACCTGCTGTTTTCATTTCAATGACGTGGGCCCCCACCAAACACTTTTCTTTTTCATGTTTATTACAATATTTCCATCATGCAATAATCCCAAATCAAACAGCACATATACTTTCTTTCAACATATATATATATATATTATATTTTTTAAATTACAGGGTGTTACAGCACGAATAACGGAGAAACAACCTCTCTTGTCGGATTTCCTATTACAAGGCTCTCCAATTCGCAGAATCTCCATTAACACCGGACATGGTTCAAAACTTCTCAGTGCACCCTCTGCACTATAAGTCTCCATGGGTGACACTTCCACATAATCTGCAGCTCACCCCCCACAACCTAATTTCGATTACACTCATCGACATCATCCCGTATATCGATATAAGTGCTCTCAATTTCACAAGAGCGACTTAAAGGTTCTTCTGCCATATCACAAAGAACCCTCACCGCAGTAACATCTGCTAGGATTCCTCACATGACCAGCATCTCCCACTAAATAAATTCGCCCAACAACAGAAAGAACTCAGTTGCACCCCACACAACCTACTACTCGATCCCGGTTGAGAATCAACTACAGGAGAAACGCTACTTACGTCTCTAAGCAAATACAGTATTCTTTCACACTTCCATCTTGCTATCTCCTTTGAACCTGCAGCTATATATCACTCTCCACTACAAAATATTGTAGACAAACCATATTTGTCTAGCCTTCCCATCTAGATAAGATATTCCTTCATATTTGGAACTTGTCTCGTCTCTCGCAAGACAATAATCTGATTATCACTGGCTTTCACAAAAACAGTACTAACTCAACTTACAGGACACCTCTGACCGTTCCTCACAATCACATCTCTGAAGGAACCCTCTCTGTAGTCCTCAAACACCTCCCTCCTCGAAGTGCAATGAAAAGAAGCTTTCGAATCAGTACACCAATCTCGCGTGTCCAACTCCACCATAGTTGATAAACATAACTCACAATTTTCAATGGACACCACATTGACTTCCTTTGGTTTTTCTTGCTTTTTCTTTATATAGGCCTTACAACTGTGCATAATGTGACCTAGCTTGTGACAATACCAACAATCAGCACCATATCCCCCGTCGTTGTCATCAGACCCACTTTCAGACGAATTACTCTGATCTTTTCTTCTTCGACTGCTCTTAGATCTCCCACGTCTGTTCTCAACTGACATTGCGGGATTCCTTTGAAGATGATGATGAAAATCCTTTATTTTTTACCATTCTCACCTCCTCGTTCAGAATACTACTTACCATATCCTGTAGAATCGTCGAATCTATCAATGTGCCTGTAATAGTCTTTTCCACCTTACCATAACTATCCGGCAAAGTAGATGGAAGTAACAATGTTTTCCCCATTCTGAAATCTTAAATGGTGCAACTTCCATTTGGTTGTAAACCATATAGTAATTGTTCACTTGTTCTGCTACTGAACCCCCTTCCCTCAACTTACTTCATGTTAACCAATTTCTTCATATAAAGAATTTGATTAGATGCCGACGATTTCTCATACATATCCATGAGAATCTTCACAGCCACCTTTGTAGCTTTTGCCTTTGAGATATGAAACAACGCTTTCCTGCTCTGTCCCAACTGAATCTACCATAGCGTCTTCCTGTCCAAACATTTCAATGCCGCCAAGATTCTTACATCATTGTCTGCACCGTTCAACTTCTTATCAAGCAACGGACCATATAGATCTTTCTCACGAAGATACACTATCATCTGAATCTCACACATCGCGAAATCACTCTCAACGAAGCTCTCGACTTTTGACTTGCTATCGGCCATCACGAAACCTTTGCTCTGATACCACTTGTAGAGAATCTGATACCACTTGTAATGCTAATAAAGGAACACACACCATAGGAAACAAAAATAGCCAATACCTAGATGCATCAAGAACAAGCCACCGCAATAATCGCAAGATCTCACAACCACACAAACACAATAATGCCGAGATAACCAATACTTTTTATTCTAAAAAAATACAAAGATTACAATGAGATCAAAACTCTCAATCTATCTCTCTCACCTTTGAAGTACTTGACACTCACCTATTTTGAAGTTGTATAATGATAAAGGCTCACCTTTGATTCTTTCTTCAGTTCTTAACCCTACATTTCTCATATATATACATATATATATAGCACCCAAGGAAACCCTAAAAGATATACAAATACATCTTATTTGACTCAAAATTCGTAGCCCAAATACAATATACAACGCCGCTGCGGTCAACTGCAATTGAGTCTAGCCAGGACCCGAAGGCTGGACAGTCGACTTCACAGTTGATCGCAGTGGACAGTTGACATCAGTTGCACATCTTGCAGTCGACTACAACCCCTTCAGTTGTTGTCTTCTCTCAGTTGTCTTCGTCTCCTCTTCTTCTCTCACTTCAACTCCATTGCCTACGTGTATTTGAGGCCACAATCCTAATAATAAGTCTCTTCTTTTGTAGTGGGAGCACGGTGAGATTCCTAACTATAAAATTATTATGAGGTTGCCAAATATTCATAGAGTGTAACTCTAAATATTCAAGTTTTTGATTGTCGAAGAGAATTGAAGGTAAATTGTCAAACGAAGTGCCAAATGTTGAATACCATTTGTAAATAGGATGCCCAATCACATACTTGTATCTGCAACGATCAGATAAAAAGGGTAGGGAACAATATTGGAGAACTTTTGAATTGCCCCAATGTGCAGTGTAAGAACTTGATTGATTATATCAACATTTTTGTGATGTAATGACAAAAGGGATGTCCTCAAAACCATGATAGTGGGCTGACTAAATTTCAAAGGCCCACTCTTTCCTCTGCTATTCACAATAGTGGCAAATGTCCTCAAAACCATGATGGACAATTGTAGACATGCGAGTTGGATCACACCGGTGGCCAGCGGGAGAAATCGACCAGGTTGTACGATCCTACAATATACTAATGATATCTTGCTATTTGGAAATTGAAATATGAGGGAAATAGAAATAAGGGGGCTCTTTATTGTTTCGAGGCTTGGTCGGGATTACATGTAAATTTTCACAAGAGTGCCCTCATCCCTATTGTAATGGAGGAGGAAGATGTGTTATCTCATGCGACCATCCTTAATTGTATAGCTGAGAGGTTCCCTATCAAGTAGCTTGGTCTGCCACTCACACCAGGAAGACTAAAGAAATCAGACTGGATGTCGACATTTGACAGAATCGAAGCTAGATTAGCAGGATGGAAAGGTAAATCACTATTCCTGGGAGGAAGAGTCATCCTGGTCAACTCGGTATTATCCAATTTACTGACATATTACATGTCCTTCTTTGAATTACCAAAGTGGGTAATCCAAAGGATCGACCATATCTGAAAAAGATTCCTATGGAAGGGTGTAGATGTAGGCAGGGGAAGATACCATCTCATCAGGTGAGAGAAAACATGTATGAAGAAAGACCACGGGGGATTGGGTATTGTAAATCTGAGAGACATGAACCTCACCCTCCTCGGCAAGTGGTGGTGGAAACTTTATCACCCTAAATGTGAAGGATGGCACGACTTCACTCAATCCTATCTACTAGGAAGAGGAACTCATGACTTGGGTTTTCAGGTTGGTCCGAAGGTATCATGGTTTTGGAAAGGTGTGACCAGAGCATATGATACGTTTAATAGCTGCAGCACGTCCTTCATAAGCAATGGCTCCACTACCAAGTTCTGGTGGGACAAATGGTGTGGAGCACACTCACTTAGGAATTTTTTCCGTGCTCTATATGATCAGACATCTCAACCACACATCACGGTAGCCAAAAGCTGGAAAATAGGAGCTTGGAAACCTCCCTTCAGGACACGACTATTGTCAGACTCCCATGACACACTTGTTGGGATGGAAACATACATCACACTATCAGGGATTATGTGCACTAATGGTCCTGATCATGGAGCCTGGGAACTGGAAAAGAATGGCTCGTTCTCCATACGATCACTATACAATCCCACAAACTTCAGAGGATGTACTCCGAAATGGTCTAAAATTCTTTGGAAGACAAAGGCTCCATTAAAGGTTAGAGTTTTCCTTTGACTTGTACTAAACAATGCAATCCTGACGCAGGAAAACACAAACTTTGCATCTGAATGTGGCTTTTGCACTTCACACACGGAGATGAGAATCACATCATCCTAGATTGCCATAGGAGCAAGGCGGTGCTAGTGGAAGTCCTAAGCGCCCTTAGTATACTAGCTATCCACAATCATATGAGGATTTGTGGGTTGGTTCCCAATTCGTGTCCAAGAGAAATGATATGAGGGAAGCATGGTATATCGCCATCGCCGCAACAACATGGGTTTTACGGCTGGACGAAAGAACTTCTACTTTCGTGAGACTCGTAATAGTATTTCTGGTAATTTAACGCTTAAGATGCATTTCATTTCTTTCTGGGCCACAACTGCGGCGACGAGACCAAGGGAAAGGACTTCCAGAGTCTTTGAGGTGGACGAGTACGATGATGAGGAGATCAAGTTTGATCCTAACCTAGATTGAGGCATACGCCACGCCATGATGCTCCTCCACCCTCCAGGGTTTTGTTAGAGGGAACCCCTCTTATGTTATCTCTTATATGTACTCGCTATGATGTTTTGTTTATATGCTTAGATTACTGTCCCACCCTCCTATGTTAGGTGGATGTCTTTGTTTTATTTTCTATTTGTATCTCTTGTACATTCACCCTGTAATCCGGGTTTGTTTTATTAACCCCTTATTAATGAAAGAGGGTGACTATACTCCACTTTTTTTCAACAAAAAAACAAAGACATCATCCAATTACAAATCAAATCAAGAGACAATTAGCTACAAAGCATGAATTAAGAATAAGAAATTATAATTGAAGGTATCATTCTTCAGTTGAAATATGTAGTAGTCTACTTAAGAGTTTTTTTAAACCATTTTTTTATTGTTATGTATGGTTAGACACGTAAAAGATGCTGTAACAATATGATGCTATATGTTTTCTTGAGAAAAGGATATTATGTGTTCATTTACATATGTGAAGTAATGAACCTAAGTTTACAATAATAAAACAAAGTAAAAAGTTAACTTTTAAAAACAAATTATCCAACCATTTTGCTAAACAGAAAAATTTCATTAGAAAAAATCTTGATATATTTTGCAGTACGTTCAATACAATACAGTTTTTTTATAAATCCAGCCTATATATATAGGCTGGATTTTCATATATATATATAAAATTAATTGCAGTAGCATCAACCCCAAAAATATTGGGTATCTTACAACATTCGACACACTAGTAAACGTCCACCACATATAGCAATTTTCTTCATCGAGTATCAAGAATAGAAACAACAGAAATAGAACAGCAAGGTTTTTATACTCAATACAGAAAAAGAAGTGGGCATTCATGATGCATTGAAAGCTGAAGCAGTAAATAGTATTCCACCAGAAAGAATATCTGAAGCTGCTAGCACCAGACTACCAGAGAGCTACAAAACAATCAATCTCCAAAGCAACAACAGGTTGAAACAGCAAAACATAGAGCTGGAAGAATCTTCAGTCATCTATAACGATCAGTTCTGGAATAGAAAAGAGCTAGAACTATATGAGAAAACAAGAAGTACTAAAAGATAAATCAATTCGTGAGACCTTGCTGTATCACAGTAGCAACCACAACATCCAACTCATTTAACTTGAGTCCATCTGTTTTATTAAGAGGAAAGATGTTAGACCAATGAGGAATAAAGTAGATGAAATCTTCAATCAGCTTATTAATAGAATTGCATTTCTTCACAAAAATTTTGCTATTACGGCTCACTGCAAAAAATCCAAAAAATAGTCATTACAGCTATATCCCAAGTCATTATAATATCACTTTTAATTTTTCATTATAATATCACTTTTAATTTTTCTCTTTCTCCATGTGCTCCACCAAGAAATCATAGAGCCAGACTTACAATTCACATTCCAAACAGTTTTACAAATATACCAAAAAGGTTATATAAAAGGACAATGAAAAAAAATATGACTAGTTGTTTCATCATGTGAACTACAAGCAATGCATAATTGACCATGAGCAAGATTTCTTTTGTTTAAAATCTCAAACAGTTAACAATTTATTATGGACTACCAACCGAACTAGAATTCAAGTTTTTAATGGAACAACATTTTTCCAAATATGCTTACGAAATGGAGAGATAACTCCGCTAAAATTAAGAAAAGTATAAAAAGATTTAACAGAATAAGAACCAATATTAGACCATCTCCATCTAATATCGTCTCTTGCCTGCCACTGGTAGCCATAAAGTAACAAGCACACGAATATACTCATGTTTCTGATCAAAAGAAAATTTTCTTCTAAAAGAAATATGTTATTCTCTTTGATTATTATAAACTAGTACCTGCACGTGCGATGCACGTTCTAATTAATTTTTTTAATATAGTAAATAATAAGACGTAATCTGGCCTTGAACCTGAGACCTCCCTTTACTCACATCACATACTCTTTACAATTTACCCCTAGTAGCACAAGCTTTTATTTTATATGAGTAGCACTTTTGTAAATAATTGTCGAAAATAAATTTGAACGTTGAGATTATTATGGTAACTAACAACAGTTGAATAAATGAATGGTTAATTTAACTTTCACTTCAAAATAATTGATTGAGATTAGATGGATGAATATCTACAAATTACAGGTTCTCTACAAATGAAAACCCCAACTCTCCTATTATAATATTAGAGATATGAAGAAGAGAAGAGACAGTGGCATTAGGATTAGTAGCAATAGAATATAAAGAAGGAAATAAGACACAAAGTTTGTTATTACAAATCTAGAAATCTCTCCATATTCTGACAGTGGAACCATCTCTACAAATCTTCTGTAAACCACATTTAAAAGGTTCATAAACTTTTCAAATACCTTTCCAAAATGAAAAGGCTTTAATAGAATGTTTAGTATGTAAATCTCAAACTTTTTTTTATTACTATGGTATTTATTATTGACTAGTATAATCCAAGATAGATCATCATACTTCAGGACTTTTTAAATCCATTTGCCAAGAAGAGCAAAGTTTTGATGTCTAAGATTAAGAATACCAAGACCTCCTTCTTTTTGGGATTAACAAAGTTTACTCCACTTACAAAGATGCTTACCAATAGAAGTAGAGGCAAAACCCGACTATAAAAAATTATTTCTAATTTTATCAGTATAGTTAATAACCCACGCCGGGACGTAAAAATAAGACATCATGTAGAGTGGAATAGAAGAAAGTATAGTTAACTAAAATAAGTCTACCACCTCTAGATAATTGACGACCCGTCCACAAATTCAAACGAGTTCTACCTTAGCAATCGTAGGTAACCAATATTCTTTATGCAATTTCTCCCATCTCAAAGGAATACCCAAGTAGGTAATAGGAAAAGAAGAAGTCTTGCAATTAAAAAATTAGCAACTTCAATATGTCTACCTTTAGAACCACCAAATCAAATCACTGAAGTTTTATTAAAATTAATAGACATGCCTGAGGCTTTTTCAAAAGACAAAGTAAAAGCTTCAAATATCTTAAAGAAATGCCATTAGGTTTAGCAAAAATAATAATATCATCAGAGCATATTGAAGGTTTAAAACACCTTTAAAATCATTTGGAACACCTAAACCTTTAAAGATATTAGAATTCAGACTTTTTATAACATTTTACTAAAAACATGATGAGACAATGTGGGCATTATTGATCCTATCAAAAGAAAAGTTCAAAGATCTGAAAACATGTCAAACAAATCAACTTTTAGAAGGTCCCAAAATTTTTGGAAGAAAAAAACAGGGAAATCCATCTGGTCCTGGAGAAGAATCACTTCTCATAGAAAAATCAACAATTTTAATCGCTTCTAAAGTAAATGGAATCTCAAGGCATGAAAGATCATGAGTATTATCACCATATAAAGACTTCCGATTCAATCTGAGAGATTGGGTATGAGAGGTACTCATAAAGTTTTCATTAAAATTAAGAAATAATGAATTGAAATCAGAGATAGAAGTAAATTCAACACCTTCATCCACAATAAAGGTAATTCTGATAATTCTCTGCTTATGAGTAGCAAAATTAGGAAAATAAGAAGTGTTGCAATCACCATCTTTTAGCCACTTAATCTTAGCTCTCTGAGCCCATTTCAGATGAACTTGGTGAAGAAGAGACAAATACTCATTCTTACACTCAATTCTATTTTTTCTGTCTTCCATAGAAATAGGCCCCAACTCTTTAAGGTGATCATTATGATTAATAGAAAACAAGATAAATTGCGTCAAAGCTAGAGAATTACCAAATCTTTCTTTTTTCCAAACTTTGCAATCAGTCTTAACTGAATGTAATTTGAAAATAATACTAGCAACACCATGAGAACGAGTAACAGAATAGAGACAACAAATAATTTTGTTAACAAATATTTTATCTTCAAGCCAATATTTCTCAAATCTAAATTTAAAGGTTTTCGAAAAATTGAACCTAGTATGAAGACTGAGATGAACATGACCAGAAATGGGATTAGGAAGAGCTAGAACTAAAGAATTTTGGAAAAAAGAAATCCAATATTAGAAACTAAAAATCTGTCAAGCTTAGCCATAGAAGGATCTAGGTAGACCAAGTGTATAGTCTGCCACTAATAAGTCGATAAGTTCGAATGAGTGAATACAACCATTGAACTTTAAAGAGTCTCCAACTCCAACAGTATTGTCTTTCCTTTCATATAAAAATCTAGTGACATTAAAGTCACCACTAAAGATCCAAAAATTATTAATCGAACTAGAAAAGGGCATAAATTCATCCCAAAATCCACTTCTCAAGTTAACAGTATAAGGACCACAAACTGAAACTACAGTCAAATTGAACTCAAACCAATCAAGAGCTACTACGAGAAAATATTCCATTTTTAAGAATGGAATTAATTTTGAATAAAGAATTTTGAAGCCAAAAAGAATACCACCACAAGAATCAATAGCATCTAGACTAATCTATTCAATGATAAAAGTATCACCTAAAGCTCTTTTAATAGAAGAAGATGAAGAGGAAATTTTAGATTCTTCTATGGACATAATATCACATCCATAGGAAGAAACAAGATCCAATATAGCTTCTTTCTTGTGTGAGCTACCAACATTACGAATATTCCATGAAATGCTAATTATCAAAACCTGTATTCACCTTCGCTCTAGACATCTCTAATAATCTAATAGACTCATTATGAATATTAAAAGAAGAATCAACTAATAAACTCACAACAGAAGCTAAATTCATGATAACATTTTTAGATAAGGAATCAAAATGAACTTGATAAACAGACACAAGGGAAGTACCTTGAGATTGTTCTCCATATTTCTAACTTGAGTGGCTAAAACAGCCTTTGCTAGAACAGAAAGATAGGAGGAATTTTTTTTCCTTTAATACGAGCAGTAGCTCAGATGAGCAATGCTATATTTTCTCTTGTTGTATTTTTCTTTTAGAAGGAGATGGAGAAATTTCTGCTAATGGAGTCACCATGTGATTAGAAACACTAGAATTAGAATGACCGTCATAAGAAATAATAGCCAGGTGATGAATATTAGAAGAAATACAATTATTGCTAATAGGTGAATGAAATCCAACGACAGTCTGTAAGTCAGAAACAAAATTAGAAGTGTCAAAAGTATTTAAATTAGCAATGATAACAATAGCTTCCTGTATACAGGGCCGGCCCGGAGATCCGGGTTGCCCTAGCCAAACTCATGTTTTGTTGCCCCCTTAGTAAAAAAATTTAATACTAACAACAAAAAGTATAAGTAAAGGCAAATAAAATAAATTAACGCCGAGCCATGAAAAGCACCAAATGTACACTAAGCCATGGAAAGCAATTTATGCAAAAATATTTCCTGATTTAAAATAAAAATCAATCTTGAAACTGAAAATTTCTATAACCGTATAGATGCATTATGAACCAACATTACTTGGCATTTTAATACAAAAAAGTGGGAAATGTTAAATCACTGAACAACTATCCAAAAACTCACATCTGCTATGAAAAATCTGTATTCAAAAGCTTATGATGAAATTTTAATACAAAAAAGTGGGAAATGTTAAATCACTGAACAACTATCCAAAATCTATATTTTAGATCAACATAACTTATCAATTATCATAGTTTAGTGATGCAAGTTTTTATCTTGTGTGTACAAATTGTTCGACAATATGACCTGAGAGCAAACAAAAACACCAGGCTAAAGTTTAACACCATATCCATCAAGAATCAGAAATATTAAATTAATTAAATGAATGGTATTTGAAATCAGAACATTATCATTACTAAAACGAAAATAGAGAACAAGAACAGAGATAACCTGTTTCGACTCTCCTTTTCAACAAGATTAACTAGCAAGCCCAAAATCACAACTAGAAAATCCACTAATCCAGACCATGATCAGTTAGATGATAGTTGTTTAGATGACCACCACTTGTACTTTGGCTAGAAGATAGCGTATCCACAGATTGGTTATGTGTAAGCGAGCATAAGTCATATGATGGGAAGTGTTTCATGATCAAAGATAACATTGTGTCCAGTCCACCACACGCAGCAATCTGCTGACACCCTACAGGGTTGTCATTGGTTAAGTTCATAAGGACCTGCCAAAAGTGATTAATGATTATGCCAATACCAGATACGATGGGGAAAAAAGAAGGATACAGTTTCAACCTGTGACATTTGAATAAGATCATAAGCAGAGGCCTGCCAACCATGGAGACAGAAACAAACATACTCTCTTCAATAGGATTTAATGTAATCAATCTAAATATGTGCCGAACAGGACAATATTTAAAGGAGGATTTTTTTTTGGGGTTGATATGGCTAAAATTGGGGTTAAATCGGGACCGTCCAGATCGAGCACGAATCTTGAAGCACGGGGGTAAAAAGGTAATTTCACATACAGATGGATCCAAAACGGGTATTGGGTCTCCACCTCACGAAACCAACCGCCCGCGAATAGATCCACTCCAACTGGGCGCGGGCTCCGACCCGATACAAGCCCGGTCAACCAAGGGAGAATCAGGCCACTGATTTGATTAGATCAAATCAATAAGCTTGATTTGCTCTCACCAGGGAATCAAGGCCTACTTTCCTAAAACAGAATAGGAGGATTTTGCTCCTAACTGTTAGGCAGGAAATCAGGCCCCAAATCATTCCAAAGGCGACTATAAATACAGCCCCTCTACCACCAAGACGAGGTTAATCACTTTTTCACCACTTGAGCTCTTGCTTAATCTTTTACTGATTACTGACAAGAGCGTCGGAGGGTGCGTCGCCGGAATCAACCCCGGTGTCTCGCACTTCCCTGCAGGTTGCGGCGGGAGCAAGAAGGCCGAGTCAGCTGTTCAGGTTTTCCTCGGATCCACAAATTCTATCTGTTTACCCCCACACCAAAATCAGCGGTAACAGATTGGCGCCGTCTGTGGGAACACCGCACGAACAGTCTCAGCCCATTCTCCGTTGACATCAGCAGCCATGCCGCCGAAGAAGAACAGATCCAGAGGGTCGAACCGTGGGGGCAACCCCACCGACCCGGCGAATGAAGCTCCGGTCAATCCTACCCTTCAGTCCAACCTCCCTCCGCTGACCCAGCAGGTCCCACCTCCTCCTCCTCCTCAGCAGCAGCCCAACAACGGTCCGTCCGGTCACAACGGTCGGAAGGAGAAGCAGCCTGTCAATCCGGGCCACGTCTCGGTCCACAATGGGTCATCGGATTCGATGGCCTCTCATCACCCCGACCTCCGCATCACACTCCAAAACCGCCACAAGGACGACGACCTCCGCACCCATCTTGACGAGAGGCGGGCCCGAGAGGGAGCCTCCCGCCAGCGTCAGGGTGAGCGGTCGCCACGTCGTCGGGACGGCAGAAGGTCCCCGGAACGCAGAGGCCGAGCGACGTCCCCAGAGCGCCGAAGGAGGAGGTCCCGGTCCCCCAGGGATCGGTGCCATCCGAGGGACCGAGATATGCCCATCAGCCGAGCCGAGTTCCTCCAGTTTCAAGAAACCGTTCTGCAGGCCCTCAATCTCCAACAGAATGGCCAGAACGCTCAAAGGGTTCCGACGCCGCCCAGGGATCCCAGTCCCCGGCGCCGAACCCGGAGTCCTTCCCCGGCTCCCAGCCGACAGCAACGACAACAGAGTCCTCGGCGCTCCCAGGAGTACCGGCGCCGCAGTCCACACTCCCCTTCCTACGAAGAGGAGTCCGGAGGGTCGTACGACTACCAGCGGAGGGACGACGCCCTCATCCGCCGTATCCATGAGGTGGAGAGGCGCATCGGCCGCATGGACAGGGAGGAAGAGTCCCGAGCCGGAACATTCCGTCCCAGCCGACCCCCTTCTCTCGGTCGATCATGGAGGCCCATATACCGAGGAATTTCAAACCGCCACAGTTTGAAACATACTCCGGGGAGTCCGACCCAGTCGACCACGTCGAGAGCTTCAAGACCCTGATGCTGATCCATCAAGCTTCCGACGCAGTGCTCTGCAGGACCTTCCCGGCCACCCTCCGGGGGTCGGCTCGGGAATGGTATTCTAGGCTCGCTCCCTCGTCCATCTTCTCATTCGAACAGTTTGAGACACTGTTCATTACTCACTTCGTGAGTAGCCGACGAGCCGAGAAGACGAGTCTTTCCTTGCTGAACCTGCGGCAGGAGAAGCAAGAAAAGTTACGGGACTATGTGAAAAGATTTACCGCGGAAGTCAGGTCAATTGCTTCCTTAGACCAGTCCGTGGCTACCGTGGCGTTCCAGTCGAACGTCCTTAACGCCAACCTCCGGTCTTCCCTGGCCAAGAAGCCCTCGCATGACTTCGCCGACCTCCTCTTGAGGTGCGAGAAGTACATCCGGGCGGAGGAGGCCGAAGCCCTTCCGAGCTTCGGAGGCACCGCCGCGGGGACAAAGAGGAAGGCGACGGGAGAAGAAGGGTCCAAGAAAGCTCAGAAGGACACGGGCGGTCAGCGCCGCCCTCCCCCCAGGTTCGAGAAGTTCACTCCCCTCACCACTAATGTCTCTACTATCCTCATGGAGGTAGAGAAGGAGGGAATCATCCCTCCGGCCCCGAGGATGCACACTCAGACGAAGAGAAGGAACAAAGATAAATGGTGTCGGTACCACCGAGACCATGGGCACGACACAAATGACTGCCGAGCTCTGAGAGACGAGATCGAAGCACTCATTCGGAGGGGGCAGTTGGCCAAGTTCGTGAAAGGTAACGATCGAACAGATCGGAGCTCACCTCCCCCTCGGGGGGCTAACAAGCGCTCCGAGCGGCGCGAGGAGACACCCGAGTTCGAAGAAGAACGAGTTTTGCACCTGATCCACGGAGGCCCGATGGGGGGCTCCTCTAATTCCTCCCGAAAAGCCTTCGTCCGGGAAGTCAACTCAGTCCACAGTGCCCCTCCACCGAAGGGTCTCGGCATCCCTGTGTCTTTCTCCGATGCCGACCTTGAAGGAGTCCGAACCCCCCATTGCGATGCCCTCGTCATCGACCTCCGCATGGCCAATTTCAAGGTCCAGAGGATTTTGGTGGACAATGGGAGTTCGGTGAACATCCTATTCCTCTCGGCCTTTCAAGGCCTGCAGCTGTCCCGGGACCGTCTTAAGCCGGCCGGCTATACTCTCCACGGGTTCACGGGGGTCCCGGTAACCGTCGAAGGGGTGATAACCCTAGACGTTACTGCGGGAAGCACCCCTACTACTCGGACTGAGCCGATGGACTTCATGGTCGTCGACGTCCCGGCAGCATACAATGTCATCCTAGGCCGTCCCGGCCTAGCCGCTCTTGAGGCTGTCCCCTCGGCATACCACTTGAAGATGAAGTTCCCCACCCGTTCGGGGGTAGGGGAAGTCAGGGGAAGCCAGGAAACAGCTCGGAAGTGCTACATGACTTCCACCGGGGGACCAGTGCTCTCGCTCGAGACACTCGAGATCCCCGAGCCGAAGGCTCGCCCAACGTCCGAGCCAGCGGACGAGTTAGAAGAAGTACCCTTCTCCGACGAGGATTCGAGCCGAAAATTCCTCGTCAGCAAGTCCTTGCCAACCGTGCTGTTCTCCGACTTGGTGAGGTGCATCCGGGATAACCGCGACCTGTTTGCCTGGTCGGCCGCGGATATGCCCGGCATCTCCGAAGACTTGCTCGTCCACCGCCTAAGCGTCGAACCGGGGTGCAAACCGGTTCAGCAGAAGAGGCGAAAGTTCGCTCCCGAGCGACAGCAGGCAATCAAGGAGGAAGTGGATAAGCTGCTGAAGGCCAAGTTCATCCAGGAAGTGAATTATCCCGAGTGGCTGTCGAATGTTGTAATGGTCAAGAAGTCCAATGGCTCATGGAGGATATGCATCGACTTCACCGACCTCAACAAAGCGTGTCCGAAGGATCCCTTCCCTCTTCCGAACATCGACACACTCATCGACGCCACCTCGGGCCATGAGCTCCTCAGCTTCATGGATGCCTTCTCGGGGTATAATCAAATCCGGATGTTTCCTCCGGACATCCCGAAGACCTCCTTCGTCACCGACCAAGGCCTCTACTGCTACCGAGTAATGCCGTTCGGGTTGAAGAACGCAGGCGCCACCTACCAGCGCCTCGTCAACAAGGTCTTTCAGCATCAGATCGGCCGAAACATGGAGGTGTACGTTGATGACATGCTCGTCAAGAGCATCCGCGGAACCGACCATGTAGCCGACCTCCAGGAGGCTTTCGGTGTGTTGAGGAAGTACAACATGCGGCTAAACCCGAACAAGTGTGCGTTCGGAGTCTCCTCTGGCAAGTTCCTCGGTTTCATGGTGAGCCAGCGGGGAATTGAAGCCAACCCCGAAAAGATTAAAGCCATATTAGACATGGCCCCGCCTCGGAACGTCAAAGAGGTGCAAAAGCTCACCGGTCGGCTCGCAGCCATCGGTCGGTTCCTCTCCAAGTCAGGGGAGAAGTGCCTCCCCTTCTTCAAAGCACTCCGGGGCGCTAAAGGATTTGAATGGGGCCCGGCACAGCAAGAATCGTTCGACCAGCTGAAAGCCTATCTGGTGAACCCCCCTCTGCTCAGTAAGCCAATCCCGAGCGAGCCTCTCTTCATCTACTTGGCCGCTTCCGAGCAGACCCTGAGCACTGTCTTGGTAAGAGAAGAAGACCGGACCCAAAGGCCCATTTACTACGTGAGCAAGGTGCTTCGGGACGCCGAGCTCCGCTATCCGAGGATAGAGAAGATAGCCTACGCCCTGGTCATGGCAGCAAGAAAACTTCGGCCCTACTTCCAGTCTCACTCGGTCGTCGTCCTCACCGATCAACCCCTCAAGCAAGTCCTCCACAAGCCCGAAACCTCGGGCCGGCTGATGAAGTGGTCCATAGAGCTGAGTCAGCACGACCTCTCCTATCAGCCTCGGACGGCAATTAAGGCACAGGCTCTCGCCGACTTCATTGTAGAGTCAACCATCCCTGAGGTCGGCCACGTTCCGAATGGGCCCCCCATTTGGACAGTCTTTGTAGACGGATCCTCTTGCAGTGAAGGAAGTGGCGCCGGCATTATCCTGAACGGCCCTGACAGCTTCGTCCTGCAGTATGCGATCCGCATGAACTTCAAGGCCTCGAACAACGAGGCGGAGTATGAGGCTCTCATAGCTGGCCTCGGACTCGCACGAAGTGCTGGGGCGCAGCGCCTTCGGATTCACAGTGACTCCCAACTAGTCGTGAACCAGGTCTTGGGCGAATATGAGGCCAGGGACGAGCGAATGGCGAAGTACCTCGCCAAGGTCCGGGAGCTCATGGGCCGGTTCGAAGAAGCCATCATCCAACGGGTCCCCCGGGAGGAGAACTCACAAGCTGACGCCCTCTCCAAGTTGGCCTCGTCTTCTCTGCAAGGTCTCGAACAGACCGTACTGATTGAAGTCCTCTCTAAACCGAGCATCGAAGACGAGACACCTCGCTCGGTGGAGTCATTGTCGGTCATGCTGCAGGACAATTGGATGAAGCCACTGGTAGAATTCTTAAGGGATGGAGTTCTGCCCTCAGATCCCAAAGAAGCACGCCGAGTCAGAACCCGGGCCGAGCGATATGTCTTGATCGAGGGCATTTTATACAAGCGCTCCTTCTCTCAAATAGATGGCCGACCTTACCTAAGGTGCCTCTCCCCGGATCAGGCCGAATATGCCCTACAGGAGCTTCATGAAGGCATCGGAGGGGCACACTCCGGATTCAGGTCTTTGGCCCGGAAAGCTTTGAACTATGGGTACTTCTGGCCGACCCTTCTTCGGGATGCCGAGCGACATGTTCGGCAGTGCAGCTCCTGCCAGAGACACTCCAGCATCCGACGTCTCCCTCAGGCCAACCTCACCTCCCTATCGAGCCCTATCCCCTTCGCGATGTGGGGAATGGACTTACTAGGACCTTTCCCACCGGCTCCGGGCCGGCTCAAGTTTTTAGTCGTAGCCATCGACTACTTCTCGAAGTGGGTCGAGGCCGAGCCCCTCGCCACTATAACTGAGAACAAAGTGGTGCAGTTCTTCTGGAAGAGCATCATATGCAGATTCGGCGTCCCCCGCGTCCTCGTGACGGACAACGGGACTCAGTTCACTGGCACAGCATTCCGAGCCCTATGCGACGACCTCGTCATTCAACAGCGCTTCTCGTCCGTCTCACACCCTCAGTCGAACGAGCAGGCCGAGAACGCTAATAAGCAGATCCTCGCAGGAATCAAGAAGAGGTTGGACAAGTGCTCCAAAGGATTGTGGGTCGACCAACTCCCTAATGTGTTGTGGAACTACCGCACAAGCAAGCGGACGCCCACCGGAGAGTCCCCTTTCAGCCTTACCTATGGGGCCGAGGCCGTGATACCCCTCGAGGTCGGAATTCCTTCCCCTCGGCTCATAGCCTATGACGAAGCGCAGAATGCCAGGGATCTCAGAGGAAACTTGGACCTAATAGATGAGCTCAGGGAAAGGGCATCGATTCGGCAACAGAATTACAGAAGGAGGATCGAGCTAGCATACAACAAGAAGGTCCGACCCGCCAACCTTGAGCAAGGAGATTTGGTGTTGAGAAAGCTAGCTATATCCCTCCCCAGTCAGAGGAGCAAGCTAGCTCCGAATTGGGAAGGACCGTACCGGGTAACAAAAGTTGTTCGGCCTGGAGCGTACCGACTTGAAGACATGAATGGGAAAGAGCTTCCGAGGACCTGGAATGCCGACCACCTCCTGAAATACCAAGAGAGCGCTCCGGCGCCTCTCTAAGTAATCCGAGGTGTCGAACCATTCCTCTCCTCTAACTTGTAACCTGTCCCATGAATTGTACTATGTAAAACGGTTCGCCGTCAAATATCAATAAAGAAAAGTTCTATTATATTTGTGAATTTGCATGTTTATCTCCCCTCTTGTTTAACCAATGGTTCGGAGTCCAACACTCGGCTCGACTTTACCTTCTCGGCTCGTCTCCGGACGAACCAGGGGTAGATCGCCGTTCGGAATTGCTCCTACAGCCGTTGAACTATACCGACGGTTCGGAGTCCACCACTCGGCTCGACTTTACCTTCTCGGTTCGTCTCTGGACGAACCAGGGGTAGATCGCCGTTCGGAATTGCTCCTACAGCCGTTGAACTATACCGACGGTTCGGAGTCCAACACTCGGCTCGACTTTACCTTCTCGGTTCGTCTCCGGACGAACCAGGGGTAGATCGCCGTTCGGAATTGCTCCTACAGCCGTTGAACTATACCGACGGTTCGGAGTCCAACACTCGGCTCGACTTTACCATTTCGGTTCGTCTCCGGACGAACCAGGGGTAGATCGCCGTTCGGAATTGCTCCTACAGCCGTTGAACTATACCGACGGTTCGGAGTCCAACACTCGGCTCGACTTTACCTCCTCGGTTCGTCTCCGGACGAACCACGGGTAGATCGCCGTTCGGAATTGCTCCTACAGCCGTTGAACTATACCGATGGTTCGGAGTCCAACACTCGGCTCGACTTTACCTCCTCGGTTCGTCTCCGGACGAACCAGGGGTAGATCGCCGTTCGGAATTGCTCCTACAGCCGTTGAACTATACCGATGGTTCGGAGTCCAACACTCGGCTCGACTTTACCTCCTCGGTTCGTCCCCGGACGAACCAAGGATAGATCGCCGTTCGGAATTGCTCCTACACCCGTCGAACTCCAGCGATGGTCCCGGGGTCCAACACTTGCTCCCTAACCCATCCAAAACTACTCCGGTAGGTCAATGTCGGACCTTCGTCCGGACACAAAAGACCGAAGACTCACAAACTCGGTCGGCTTCCGAGCAAGTGGCTTCCCGAGCGTGTAAATGGGGAAAACGCACTTTCTCCTCAACTTTCGTACGTGATCTCGATCAGACGGCTCAGATCAAGCCACCAGCACAAAACGACAAGATAACGTTTTCTTGGGAACTGAGCCGCCTCGAGATTCGCACCTACGTTCGACGGCTCAGATCTCGCCACCTACTCTAAGCGACAAAATAACACTTTTTTGGGTACAGAGCCTTGCCGTACCGTGTCAGATCCACTAAATGACAAAGAGCCGCACCCCTGGAGGTCCATTCGACTAAACAGACGCGCTCGGCTCAAAGAACTCGGCACGACCGATACGATTACAAGCAAGAACAAACATACAAAGCCACGAAAGGGAATTTTATTAATTGTCGGTGCATAATACAAAACATTCCATTACAAAGTGTCGGCGAACAAAACACACAATGCCCGACCCACTACACTTGTCTCTCATACAAAAACATCCTCACTAAACTGTTCGTCCTCCTCGGCTGACGACTCCTCCTTCTCCCCCCGGAGCCTCGCCATCACGCCACGCAGATGCCCCATCTCTGAGAGCAGGTCATCCCGCTTGGAGACGATCCTCGACTGAATGTGCCGAATGCTTTTGACCCGAAGAGCGTTGCTGAACGCGGTCAGCGAGTCTTCATCCTCCCCTGCGAGGCTCAGCTCGACTATCTTGTTCTCCAAGCGTTGGATCTCGGATTCCCGGAGACTGAGGACCAACGAAAGGTGGTCCCACTCACTCTCGGCTCGGCGTAACTTCATATCGGCGCTCCTAGGGCTCAGAACCACTGTTCCAGAGGTGGCCTCGGATTCAGAGCCATCATTCGAACGCTCGGAGTCCGAGCCATGGATCGTCACAACGAGCTGAAAAGAAGAGAAAACGAATAACACAGTTTCAATACACTGCCGGAGTCTAACACTTGGGAATTTTTTAGAACTATTTGCATTTAGACATGATAGTGTTACAGACGGTCGGTCGACCCTACAGCTAAGTTGTTACAACGATCAGCAAAAATAGAAAGAACGACAGAATCAGAGCCTCTTCGGAAGGGGAATGCTTCGGTTTAGGGAAACACGAGGACGGCGAGGCCTGCCCTCCGAACCCGTCCCTAAACCAACGAAGCGCGAACCCCCTTCACTGCTAGCTCTAACGGCGACCCCGGCCGAAGCCCCGCTCGACGAGGCGGCCGCACTGCTCTGAGCGTCGGCTGGACTCCGCCTGGTCAACGGCGAGCGCATCGCAAGTTCATGAAATGTAATCCCCCTCTCGCTTTCTTCGCGAGTGCACGAAGTGCTGCGAACGTTAGCCCTGACCGGCGCCGGCTTGAGCGACGCGATCTCTTCCTCCAGTTCGATAATCCTATCCCTCAAGACGTCGTCCTTCGCCAACTTCTTCGGTCGCGGAGCCGACAACGAGCCCGAGGCATTGGCGTTATCAGTCGCAAGCCGTCGGTAATGGGTGACTTCAATCCCCCTATCTATTGTGATCCTTCTGAGCCTGTCGACTTCGGCCGATAGCCTCTTGCGCTCGGTCGACACTTTCTCCAGTTCGGAAGCCAACTTCTCCCTCTCCGCCGAACGTTCTTTTTCCGCTAGCTCCAAGTATTGAATCTCGGCCAAAAGGTCGTCATTCTTCTGCTCGGCGGCGGTAAGCTCTCTACGGAGGTTCTCAACTTCGCCTTCGGAATGGGGGGCTGAAGGGCGCTTCCGGTACTGGTACAGCTCACGACCATACCTCCGCAGAGCCGCCTTCGTATCCTCCAGCCTGCCGAGCATGAGATATCGCTTATACCGGCTCTGAGAGAGCTCATCCTTCGTTTTCACTAGCTCCTGCCGAAGGTAGTCGGCCTCCGTGATCGGACCGAATCTCACCTGAAATGCAGAGATAAATCCTAGGCCCAACACTTGGAGAAAGTTACGCCAAAACAAACACTAGGTCCGAGACTCAACAGCGGGGCAAATTTTGGCCAAACAAAACATTTTTTTTCATTCAAAAATCGAGGAGTTCTACAACAGCGGTGGCCAGTCCGCAGTTAGGCTTACAAAAACAAAAAAAAGGGGGAGAAAAGAAGACAACCGAGTCAGGGGTCGACCTTTTTGTCGTTCGGGTTCGTCGACCCCTCGGCCTTGTCCTTGCCCTCGCCTCCGCCACCTCCTTCGCTCCAGCTCTCCTCCTCCTCGGAGTCGTCCTCCTTCTCCTCCTCGGACGCGGCCTTCCACGGGTCCTCGACGGGTTATGTCTCCCCCTCGGGGCCGATCAACTCCTCGGGGACAACCTCCTCCCCTTCTACGAGGTCATAGAAGTTGTAGGTGGACGTGTCGAAGCCCGGGTTCTTGGCGACCACATGTTGCAAGGCACGGCCGTAGGCGTCCAGCATGTTCTGGGTCATGTGCATCGCGGCCTCCTCCTGCACGGCTTTCTTCACCCTCTTCACCTTCCTGAGGTGTTTGGCCTTGATCTTCTCGGCCCTCTTCCGAGCATCCTCCGCCTCCGACCGAGCCTTGGCCAACTCCTCCCTCAGGTCGGCAGCCTCCTTCACCGACGCCTCAAGCTTGGCCGCCGAATCCTTCAGCCTGGAGACCTCCTTCTCCGAGGCCTCGAGCTTGGCCGCCGCATCCTTTGACAGCTGAACAGCATCGGCCAGCTGCTTCTCCAGCCCCTCCACTTCGGCGGCCCTCTTCGTCGAAAGAAGCAACTCGGAATCGAGCCGCTTCGCGACCTTGACGCGCTCCGTCCTCTCCTTCTCCTTCTCCTGATCCTTCCTTGCCATCTCCTCGAGCAGGGAATTGAAGTGGCAGATGATCTGAAAGAGAGTGACAGAGTTACAATCCGGATCCAAATACTTAGAAAATTTTCTAAGGAAGAAATTCAGACGAAGAAGAAATCAGCCTACTTACCGACATGGAATCCCGGGCGATCTGCATCACGGCGTCCCCTGCCATCCCGGCCTTCAGGGTCGCTCGATCCTTCGGGGTCGGCAGATGCTTTATCGCCTCCATGCAGATATTCCCGTCGCCTAGGAAACCATCGGCATTCATCACCTGCCAGTCGGGGACGAAGATCTGCTTGTGATGCTCGGTTAAGATCTTCTCCGCCTCGGCAGTGAGGGGCGGAACCGGCATGGACAGCGCATCCTTCACCCCGAACACGTCGCTCGACGAGCCCGGAGCGTCCTTCCCCGGGGTCGGCACAGGTGCATCCGAGGCAGGGGGATCGGAGATATTAACCTCCCCCTGCTCGGGGACCACGACCTTCGTCGGAGAGACGAGGACCTCGATCTCCCCCTCCTTGAGGACCGCGACCTTCGGCTGCTCGGCGGTCTTCGCGACCGAAGGCTTCTTCGCTGGCCGGCTCTCCTGAGTCTCCGCCGCCGACCTCTTCTTCTTCTCCTGCTCTACCCGGCCCTTCGCCACCAGAGCCTTGTAATCAAGCTTCATTGTCTCTGCAAAAGCCGGAGGAAAAAACTTAGAAAATTTTTCATGAACTTTAAACAAGGAGTATAAATACCAGAAGCATACGAGGGTCGATCGGACTGAGACCCCCACGGAACAGATGCTCCTCCGTAATATCCTTCCAGCTTAGCACTGGCAGGGCGAGAAGCTTCCTCTGGACCTCAGCCTCCTCAGCATTCAGCGGGACGTCCTTCTTTGTACGCTTAGGCAGGCCGTCCGTCGCCCAAGCTATCGGTATCACCCACGGCGTCAGATTTCGGACAAGGAAGTATTTATCCTTCCAATGTTTGATCGAGTCCGGGTTCTCGATCAACTTAACTCCCGTCCGAGGAGAAAGGAAAAACCTCTGTTCATGACGCCTTGGCTGGCAGGGTTTGAAAAGACTCTGAAAGAGGAACATAGTCGACTTGGCGTCGACCTCTTGACATCGGAGGAGAAACGCCACGACATGCCTCCAGGTGTTCGGCATCAGTTGGGCAGGACTCAGACCGTACCAGACCAAGACTTCGACCACGAACGGGTGTAGGGGAAACCGGAGCCCGGCGATGAGGGAATCGACCGGGAAGACGCATATGTCCGGCGAGGACTTTGTGTTGGCTCGGAACCCCGGCCCAGGAAGAAGCAGCGCATACTCGAGTGGGATCCGGAAACCCTCTCGGATCGTGCGGAGATCGGCCTCGGTGAGAGTCGAGATCCTGTGGTCGACCTCGGACAGCTCCCTAGGCTCATTCTCCTCCACCAGTTTTGCCGTACCTTGAGTGACCCTCTCCAAGTCATCCTCGGCGTAATCCCGGACACCTCCCACGGTCGATACGGCGATGAGTTGCCGACCGAACGCCCCCGCTCTCTTCGGCGTTTCCACTATTGTGATCACGGCTTTACCCTTTCGGGACTCCGCCGCGACCTCCTCGGGCAATTCGGCCACTTCACCCTCTTTATCCGGACGAACAACCTCCTGCTCGCTCGGCTCCATTACTCCCTTCCCTTTATCCCCTCGGCCAACGGCTTGCTCCGAGGCGGGGGTCTCAGTCGAAATCTTAACCATGTTTTCTTAAAAAGAGAAGGGAAAGAAACTGACCTCGAAGTGACAGGTACGGTCGGAAAGTTCACCGGAGCTAAGAACGCTGCCGCGACAGCTAGCAAGGCCACCCAGGAAGGTAAAAACTGCGAAGCAAAGTAAAAGCGGAAGAAAGAGAGTAAAAGTGGAAAGTGAAGACTTGGTCTTGAGGGGGTGAAGATTGATAGTAAAATTGGAACGTCCCTTGGACTTCCAATGAAACTTCGCGACTTTTGGGCTACTCTCAAAACGTCACGAAGGCCCATCACCGCTACTCCTCTCGCCAAGTCAACCGCTCGGCCCCGAAGGATCCAAATCCGACCTACGAGCAATCCGAACAGGCCGACAGCAGGGTCCGGTCGGAATCCGAGCAAGTGCCTTCCCGAGCTGGTAAATGGGAAAAACTCACTTTCCCCTCAACTTTCGCGTCCGATCTCGATCAGACGGCTCAGATCTCGCCGAGAGCACTAGACGACAAGATAGTGTTTTCTTGGGAGCTGCGCCCGTCTCGTGATGCGCGCCATCATCCAGCGGCTCAAGATGCACCACGTTGCTCGGACGGTTGGACCCTCGGACGCCTCACCTATGCTTAGAGGAACTTGGAAAAATTTTGATTCAGTTTTGAGGCGCCGCCTTCGGCGAACACCCCCCAGGTCCCGTGCATCAGTCGGTATCCCGCCGACCACGAAACCCGGTCGGGAACAGATAGGCACTCCTCCCATCTCTAACTTCCCCGGGCTGACATCCATCAGAAGCCATCAGCCCGGAAGGAAGACAGAGATGAGAGGGGACCCATCAACACTCAGAAACCAGGAGAAACACACCGTACCGAGCTTGTTGTTTGCAGCTGGAAGGCGCGGCCCGTCAGAGGACACCGACCGCAGCGCCTTCACAGTTGCAAACAACGGGCTCGGACGGTCCAGAAGCCCGAGCTGCATCCCATGATAGAGAAGCGCGCCATCCCGAGCTAGTTGGTTGCAACTGGAAGGATCCGTTTGTCAGAGGGCTCTGACGGCGGCGCCTTCACAGTTGCAACAAACGGACTCGGATGGCCCGGAGGTCGGCATCGGACATGGATCATCCTTCTCCCACCAAGACCTCCGCCTGCTTCGGCACTCACTTCGGAGCAACCAAAGAAGGCAGAAGATCTTGGTGAGAGAACGACCACCCGTCCTTCCGAGAAGGCCCCATCCCTCGGATCCGGACTACGGTCGTCACCACTCTTGCCTTATTCTCCCCCGCTCCTGACATCCACTTAGGGACCGTCCGGAACGGGAGAAGATAAAGGTAAGAGAGCGACCACCCGTCCTTCGGAGATAACTCATCCCCCGGCTTCGGACTACGGTCGTCACCACTACTACCTCGTTCCCCCTCGCTCCTGACATCCACTTGCGGGCCGTCAGGAACAAAGGGAAAACCAGGCAGAAGAGCGACCACCTCTCCGAACCTCAAGAGAGAAGCTACCCAAGGCAGATGCCCCCGAGGTCTGGAACTCAATTTGGCTATGACGAAAATGACAAAGGGAGTGGAGTACTTATAGCCTGCCTCCTAGAACCAGCCATTATGACCCTCGGAAATCGAAGCGCCACATCTTAATTGAGGGAGTTACTGATCCTCGGAAGCTGAAACGCCACGCATTAATTACGTCGGGAAGGCAAAATGCCACACAAGTCACGAAGCGCCATTAACACCATGGGGAACGGAGCCATCTCAGATTGCCAGAAACCACAGGCCCTCGGTCGATTGCCGAGCAAGGGCCTTCCCGAGCTGGTAAATGGGGAAAACTCACTTTCCCCTCAACTTTCGCGCCTGATCCCAATCAGACGGCCCAGATCTCGCCGAGAGCACTAAAAGACAAGATAGTGTTTTCTTGGGAACTGCGCCCGTCTCGAGATGCGCGCCCACATCCAACAGCTCAGATAACGCCACGTCCCCCGGCCTGCCGAACACCAATGCCTTCGGTCGGCATCCGAGCAAGTGCCTTCCCGAGCTGGTAAATGGAGAAAAAATGACACCGAGCTACGTGGACCACTGGATCTCTCAAAAATTCGCGCTCCCAATGATGAAGAGCCCAGATTGTGCCACGTGCGCTAAAAGACAAGATAGTGTTTTTTTTTGGGAACTGCGCCCGTCTCGAGAGGCGTGCCACCATCCGACGGCTCAGATTGCGCCACGTCGCTCGGAATGCCGAACACCAATGCCTTCGGTCGGCAGCCGAGCAAGTGCCTTTCCGAGCTCGTAAACGGAGAAAAACGCTGCCGAGCGGTAACGACCACCAGATCTTCCCGAAGTTCGCGCCTGTCCACGATCGATGGCTCAGATCGAGCCACGCCATTACTCGGTATTTAAATCGTTTTTTATTTATTTTAATCGTTTTATTTGTTTAAAATTGCGAGAAAATTGCTAAAAATTTGGGAAAATTAGCTAAAAATTCTGGGAGATAATTGAAAATTCAGGGACACACTTTCGAACCCCGGAGCGAACAATTATTACCCAGAATGCACCGCTAAAGCCCCCGAACGATTAGCAAACACATCGTAGAGTTAAACAAGTACTTCGAAAAAAGTAGATAAAAGACTATCAGATACCCGACTCAGCTCAAGAGCAGGCTCACCGCATCAAAAATTACCTCGTCACCCCCTTTCTAGATTCGAAATCCCACATCTGGACTCCGATACAACTCCACCAGCCATTGAAACTGCTGAACTACTCCTCAAAGCCTGATCACGCTCAGCCTTTAGGAGTGGGGGGCTCGTGATATGGCTAAAATTGGGGTTAAATCGGGACCGTCCAGATCGAGCACGAATCTTGAAGCACGGGGGTAAAAAGGTAATTTCACATACAGATGGATCCAAAACGGGTATTGGGTCTCCACCTCACGAAACCAACCGCCCGCGAATAGATCCACTCCAACTGGGCGCGGGCTCCGACCCGATACAAGCCCGGTCAACCAAGGGAGAATCAGGCCACTGATTTGATTAGATCAAATCAATAAGCTTGATTTGCTCTCACCAGGGAATCAAGGCCTACTTTCCTAAAACAGAATAGGAGGATTTTGCTCCTAACTGTTAGGCAGGAAATCAGGCCCCAAATCATTCCAAAGGCGACTATAAATACAGCCCCTCTACCACCAAGACGAGGTTAATCACTTTTTCACCACTTGAGCTCTTGCTTAATCTTTTACTGATTACTGACAAGAGCATCGGAGGGTGCGTCGCCGGAATCAACCCCGGTGTCTCGCACTTCCCTGCAGGTTGCGGCGGGAGCAAGAAGGCCGAGTCAGCTGTTCAGGTTTTCCTCGGATCCACAAATTCTATCTGTTTACCCCCACACCAAAATCAGCGGTAACAGGGGTCAAAAGTAGGGTATCTATTACCCATAGTCCCATAACATATACACCATCTAATCAGAACTCATAGAGGATATGCATCAAAAAGTATACTCTAAGAAGATGTGAATAAAACATTTAAAACAGAACTCACTACATTCATCTATGATGTAAGGACCTATCTTTATGTTGCAATGATATATGTTTGATAAAACCATGATTACATTGTTTTTTTTTTCTAGAACTACACCATAAAGTCAAACAAAATATGATTACATTTACAAAATCAAAATTACATTCAGATTACAATTTGGTTCAAAGAAATATGCTTCTCCTTGCATTTCTTGAAGCAAATTCTTCAATTAAGTCATCATACTTAAGCTTCTCTAAAAATTCATTCTCGATTGAGATCATAGCCAATCCACTCAATCTTTCTTGTGACATGGTAGTCCGAAGGTAAGTTTTTATCAACTTTAACTTAGAAAAACTCCTCTCCGCCGATGCAACCGTAACCGGTATAGTCAACAAAATTCGATAAGCAAACCATGCACTTTGGAAACCACCTTCATCCCAATAAGATCTTATAAAGTTAAGGATGTCAATTGATTTGTTTATCTCCTTTGGCAATATTTTTTTCAACTCTCTAAGATCTTGAAATAACTCTTTCCCATAAATATCACATTGTTGATCATGTTCCAAGAAGCTTTGTAGTTTAGTGCAATGCTCCCTCAATTTCTCTTCTCTAACATTAACGAACTTCGCATTAAATAAAAAACTAAGATTTCTTCATAGAGCTCAAATTGTTTAAACCGGTCATTTAAAGATGTAAGAGCTTGATCTATGATGTGGATAAAGTATGTAACTCTAAAATTATCCTCCGGTGATTGGCTTCCTTCGGCATTCTCCTCTATATCTTCATCAAAGTGCTTCTTTCTACGAACAATTCTTTTCATTGGAAATACCGGATCAATTCCAACATCATTAGCAAGTTCCTTCGCTTCTTTCATCATGTCTTCAAAACCATCTTCTCTAAACTTTTCAAAGAAAATAATGAGTTCCTTTTGAATAGTAATTGCATCGTCTAAATTCATCTCTTCTTGTTGAAGTATTTTGCTAACACGATTAACTTTGTCCAAGATTTTGTACCACACACATAAACTAATCAAGAACTCAAAATCCTCTAAAGCATTTTTGCACAAACCTTTAGCTTCCGCCATCACAACATCCTCTTTAGAACTATTGACAATTTGAATTAAGGCATCTCTCAATTCCGGTGCTTGATTTCTTATTGCTCTAACACTTTCAATGTGACTTTCCCAACGAGTTACGGATAATGCTTTTGGTGTTAAACCCGTCACATATGTTCTAAGAATATCCCACCGTTGTGTTGACCCTGAAAATAAAGTATAAATCTTTTGCACATATGCAAAAAAATTCCTAGATTTCACACAAGACTTTGCCATATCACATAATGCAAGGTTTAAGCTATGACATCCACATGGCACATAAATAGCTCTAGGATTTATGTCAAGAAGTCTCTTTTGTACTCCTTGATGTTTACTTTTCATGTTTGACCCATTGTCATAACCTTGACCTCTAATATCATCAATGTCGAGTTTAAGTTCAACCAAAGTATCCTCAAGCCGTTTGAAAAGACCAAGTCCCGATGTATCATCAATCTTTAAGAAGCCAAGAAAAAACTCTTCCACCTTAACTCCACTTGCATCCTCAACATCCACGCATCTTATGATAATTGACAATTGTTCTTCATGACTTAAATCCGGAGTACAATCAAGAATAACCGAGTAGTACTTTGACCTTAAAATTTTTTTGAGAATTTTCTCTTTGACCTCATTAGCTAATAAGCTTATCAACTCATTTTGAATCTTATGACTCAAATAGTGATGTTGCACTTCTTTATCTACCACACGCCGAAGATGGTCTTGCATAACTGAATCAAATTCAGCAAGGAGCTCAATAAGTTGACAAAAAAGTCCATTGTTTTTCTCATAAATCTTCTCATTTGTTCCACGAAATGGCAAATTATTTCGAGAAAGGGTCTTCACAACCGCAATAATGCGAGCGAGTACATTCTTCCAACGAATTTTTTCCTTGCCGATTTGTGCTTCCATTTTTTTATCAATTGTTTCCTTTAGGTTTAGTCTCCTTTGCAAGTCAACCCACTTCACAATATTTTCCGAATGCTCCCTATTGCTTTCATGGTCTCTAAGCTTTGTAGGAAGGTTATGCCAATCATCTATCCCATTTTCGGCCAAGTTACTTGACATTGGTTTATGCTTGAACAACTTACAACAAAAACAGAACACCTTATTTAACTCATTTGAATAGACAAGTCACTTCCTTTCATTTTTCTCTCCATTTGGAAAATTACGTGTGTAAAGCTTGGATGAAAAACACCTACCACTCTTTTCATCTCTTGGAAACTCATCATTCTCCTTTAAAATCTTAATAGGGCCTCGATGAACCAACATTACTCGCTTGGAATCATTGATACTTCCCCACAATCCCGGATCGTAATTCACATCAACATCTTTCGTGAAGTCTAGGATGGTTTCATTATGCTCCTCCATAGATTCTTCATTTACTACATGAATACCCTCATTCATAGTCTCCTCATGATCTTCATCACTAGCTTGTCCTTGAGCTTCTTCATCTACATCAATATCTTCATGTTCATCAAGAAATCCATCTCTGTCTTCAACACCAGTGCCAATAGCTTCTCCAACTTGACTCGAATGTAGAGATTTTTGAGATTTTGCATCAAATAATTTAGAAATTGAGCCCACTAGTGATTGTGCAATTATATCTTTGCGTTGCTTAACCCTCCTATTATGAGATCCGGAATTTTGTTTTCGAAACCTCACTCGGTTCTTGTCATTTTCAGCCTTTGTCATAGTACCTATATAATATCGCGATAAGAATTAAACCTCACTCGGTTCTTGTCATTTTATACACACACACATAAAGATGAAGCTCGAAGAGCTTTATTCATATGTAAAATTAAAAGTAGCAGACAATGTAATCTTCAGTGTTCTCACAAACAACTAATAATTTTAACAATAAGATTATATTTCCCTGTGAACCTTATCTGGAGGGATTTATTACAGACATCTCCAGTGTTTGTTTGTGCACATGAAATGTGGAGAAGTAAAATTTTCCCTTTTTTTTACATGTAAAGGTGCAATGATTTGGAAGTAATTTAGGGGTGTTGCCATTCAATTTCATGTATGTCTACACATCACATGCTAATTATCTGAGCTCTGGTCACATCTTTAAATTATATCAAATCAATAAGTAGAAATTTTAAGTTCACAGCATTTGGAGTTCAACCTACAAGAAGTCCAAACAACTATGAGGCTATCTGGCTATGAAGATATTTAGCTACAGTTAAGAGCATCAAAACAAAACTGCACCTGTGTACGCATAGAAACACAATGTCTTGTTGTTATATGACAGCATTGCAAAATCATGTTGTATGCCTTGAAATGTAGAAATTAAAAGAAGAATTCACGTACAGAGAGAAAGTTTATCTGACTCAAATCATTTTAAACTTCTTAATTAGCTGACGTGCAACCCCGTTCAATTATTTCCATCCATCCTATCTATATGCCTTCTCTATCTATAAACTCTCTGATCACTAACTCTAAAGCTCCATCCAAACTCATCCTAACAATGGAATTGTCAATTATCTGATTATTTCCAACTCATCGCCGGAGAGGAAGGACAAAAAATTGAAAGAAGACGACGAAGAGAAGAGTAGATTAGTAGATATAATACCTTTTGATAGAGACCGGAGAGCCGGAGAGGAAGGACGGAGATTAGGGACTTAGGGTAGGGTTTCAATTAGGGGCAGGGCCAGGATTAGGTTTAGGGTTTTGATGGAAAGGATGCCGTCGTACGTCGGCCCGTCGCCCGTCGGAGCCGCGGTGGAGAAGGAGTACGATCGGAGGAGCGGAGGAGCGGTGGAGAGCGTGGAGGATTTCGTCGGGTTTCAAATTGGGGATGGGAGAAATATAACGAAAAGAAGAGAAATGAGATTATGAGAATCGAAACTGGAAGAGGAGAAAGAGAGATGCATTTTTTTACATATAGACCCTTTATAAATTTAATTTTACAACATACATGTATATATTGAATTTTTTTAAAAATTTTGTTGCCCCATTGGAAGGGGGTTGCCCAAGCCCATTGGCTTGTTGGGCTTACCCTAGGGCCGGCCCTGCCTGTATAATGTGTTTAAAAATATCAGTCACACAATGCATGTGAGTAAAAGAGTATGTAACCAGGATAAGTAAATGAATAACTATAATTATCACCAGAGATGATGAAAGAACAAAGAGAATCAACTGAAAAGGAGAAATTATATAACTTAGCATGAACAGTAGAATGAGCAATTTATCCTTCTTAAACAGTCAAAAAATCATCATCTTGAATCCATTATGCACTTTTAAATTTGTTTGCACTCATAGTGAGAGAATTCTTATCAGAATTATCAACAGAGATAGAAGAAGAAGCTCGAACCATGCTTTTTATATGCATTCCATGCATTTGAAAAATCAGGATTAATATTCCATTATGGCCATTCTTTATTAGCAGAGTCTTTGTCAAAATCAAGTGTTGAACCAGTTACTGGAATAACATAAACCCATTTAGAAGCACTTTGGGGAGCAATAAGAGAAGAGATATCAGCTGCAAGAGGCTCCTCTGATTGTAGGTTAAGATCATAATTGGCTTTTAAATTGATGTCAGTGACAATATCCTTCACTTTTTTAGCCACACGAGGACTAGGTTGAACCACATCATCAGAAGGTGTAATAGTAGGGGATTTCCATACTAGATTAGGAGGTTTAGAAGTCTCGGTAGTTTTGGTACGAACACCATGATCTACTCTTCGATAAGAAAAATTTATTTGTACAGTCTCTATAACCCTCTCTATAGTCACTTCTGAAAATAGTACTGCCTCTCTTGTTGTAGTTACAGACTCCCGGACAACTTGTTATAGCTACCACCACGAGCAATACTGGAACTACCTTTATGAAATTATGAAATTTAGGTAATGGTTGACAGGAACCCACTGAATCAGTCAAAGAAATAGAGAAAGTACCAGCAAAAGGCCCTAAAGTAGGATAAAATACTGTTATCGAGAACAAGAAATCTCCAAGTCTCTGATCAAAAGCAGAAATCTTATCAGTATTCTTGTTACACATGCAATCAGCTTCAACTTAAAAGCAACCGGAAGCAAGCAAGATAGTAGAAGTACTAATAAGTTCCCCAATATACTTAGGCCATCTCCAACCCAGCGCTACTTTGGCACTGAAGTGGCGTTTGGCGTTGGATTTGGCCTCCAACCCAGCGTCACTTTCAGCGCCATTTTGGCGAGGATGGAGATGGGGTAAACAGTGGCGCGCCATATATGGCGCGCTACTGTTCACCCAGCGGCAAAATTTTTTTATTTTTTTATTTTTTAAACCCCCTAAAAGTTTTCTAATTTTTAATTAAACCCTAATTCAATATTTTTTTAACAAAGTTTATTACATTCTACTCCCAGAAATAAAAATTTAATTTTTTTGTGTTCTATTGAAGGTTATTAATTAAATATTTAGTATATTTAATATTTAGAAAATAATTCGAAATGTCAAGTACAATATATATAAACTTCGTACATTTTAGGACGCCTTAATTAAAATTTCATAAACATTCAAATAAAAACCAATGCAAACTACATAATGCAAAATACAAAAATCAAACTAAACTCGTGCAATAAAAAAAAACAATGCAAAATACATAACACAATAAAATAATAACACACATAAGACTAATAATTTAGAAAGGCGGTAAATCGGTTCCCGATCCTCCAATATCATTGAAACACTGTCCAAAAGCATCGGAAGATGGCCCTTGATGTTTTTGTTGTTTTTGAGCTCTTTTATGAAGAATTCTTGCTTGTTCAACTCGGAATAGCTCACGCACGTTTGGATCAGCAATGAAATTCAAGTCTTTTAATAAAACTTTATTTTCCTCTCTCATTACTTTAAAGGCCAAATTTTGCCGCTGAATTTCTAGAAGTTCCTTCCTCTCGGATCTGGTCTTTTCTAACATCTCCAGCAGTTGTCGATTACTTTCTTTAACATCGTTAATATCTTCATCATTTTTTCTTTTTCCTTTGGCTTTTTTTACGCCAATGGGTCGTTGCGATGAAGTACTATCAAAATTTTCTTCATCTAAATTTGGAGAAAATGAAGGCAGCCCAGGGGAAGATGACATGGGAGACTCTGGAGTGAGATTATCTGACTGTGGCGAGTCATATTTTAAATTTCGAGTAATTTTTTTTGCAGTGGGTACATTATCTTTAAATTTCTCAAAATCTTTAACTATAATCCAAACATGATCAAATTTGAATCCTTTTTTGAACTTTGGATCTTGCATGAATAATTCCTTCACTCGACTAAACTGTAAATTATTGTGAACATAAGGTTAAGTAATCGGAAAGAAATAAATAACTTTTGAATGTAAAAGTTAAATGAATACTCATAATATCCGCATCTGAGGCACCACTTGGATTCAAATTCTCTACTTGTTTCAGACAACCATTTAATTTTTTTACTTCAGTCATTATAGTCTGAATTCGACATTGCACGGATCTTCTTGAACAAGACTCCTAACTCTGGTTTCTTGATGAATTGTAACTTTTCTCCACACAAGACCAAAAATGATCTGCTGACTGGAACCTACCCGTAATAGGGTCTTGAGAAATTTCTAAATAAACTTGACAAAGGTGCACATCTTCGCTAACAATGTATAAAGAAACTCGGACATACATTTTCTTCTGAACAAGTAGAATGAGAAAGAAGATGAGTGGAATGAGAAAGAAGATAATAATATCTCTATTTACAGATGTTAGATTGTAGCCATTTAGATTATAGCCGTTGTAATATATTCGTTAGAATATAGCTGTTGGAATATATTCGTTTGGAGTATAGCCATTTGGATTATAGCCATTGGAATATATTCGTTGGAATATAGTTGTTGGAATATATTTGTTTGGAGTATAGCCATTTGGATTATAGCCATTGAAATATATTCGTTGTAATATAGCTGTTGGAATATATTCGTTTGGAGTATAGCCATTTAGATTATAGCCGTTGGAATATAGCTGTTTGAATGTGTTCGTTTGTAGTATACCCAGTGTAATTTAAAAGTTGGAATATAGCCGTTGGAGTGTAACCGTTGGAGTCACTTCATTGATTTACTATAAATAACGTACTACAGCCTCATATCAATAACGTACTACAGCCTCATTTCAAATTTTATTCTTCTATCTTCCATTTCCTCAAAATAAATATTCAACAAACTTGTTCATTTTATTCAATTTGAAAACAAACTTCAATATTGGAGGTCCATCTAATTCAGCAAGTTCCACTTCATCTTCGGATGCCGACAATGATGCGACAACGATGAACGTTATGGAAAGTTTGTTCGCCTCCGAAGATGCAATATATTAGGGGATCGCTAACAACAACATGGTTCTTGCGCGCTACTTCAACTAACAAAGCCATTATGGTGGCTCGATTTCGGGTCATGTAGTGATCAATTGCGATAGGAAAATCACGGATCATAATTTGTTCAACGACTATTTCTCCGAGAACCCACGCTATAGTGAAGTCATGTTTCGCAGACGGTATAAAATGTCTCGGAGTTTGTTCCTTTGTATTGTTGATGCGGTCAAAGGTCATGACAATTACTTCCACCAAAGAAATGATGGACTTGGTAGAGCTGGATTATCAAGTTTACAGAAAGTAACAACCGCATTCCGGATGTTGGCGTATGGTCCACCGGCAGATGCGACGGACGAGTACATTAAAATAGGCGAGTCAACGGCGATTGAAAGTATGAAGAAATTTTGTCGTGCTATTGTGGAAATATATGCAGAGCGATATCCAAGAACACCAACCGCTAATGATGTCATAAGGCTACTCCATGTTGGTCAACAACGTGGTTTTCCGGGAATGTTGGGCAGTCTTGATTGTATGCATTGGAAGTGGAAAAGTTGTCCAACAGCATGAGCTGGACGATATGCAGGTCGTAGTGGGCATCCAACTATTATTTTTGAAGCTGTACCAGATTATGATCTTTGGATATGGCACGCATATTTTGGCATGCCGGGCACCAACAATGATATCAATGTGTTGGAGTCATCTCATCTTTTTTCTAATCTAGCTGAAGGTATTTCTCCTCCTGCTCATTATATTATTCAAGGAAAAGAGTATAACATGGGCTACTATTTAGCTGATGGTATATACCCAAAATGGTCCACTATTGTACAAAGTATACATTAGCCACTTGGTCGGAAGAAAAAATATTTTGCTATGAAACAGGAAGCATGTAGAAAAGACGTAGAACGAGCATTCGGAGTTCTACAATCACAATTCGCAATTGTTGCAGGACCGACACGTTATTGGAACAATAATGTGTTACATGATATAATGACTGTGTGCATTGTTATGCACAACATGATTATCGAGGATGAACGTGATCTTCATGCACCAATTCAAGATGTGAGGGAGGCTGCAGTTCCAGAAGTTGAAATGATTGTAGATGAAAATGCAAGATTTCAACAATTTATTGCTCGCCATAGACAAATCAAGGATAAAGATGCTCACATCGCACTTCGTAATGCATTAATTGATCATTTGTGGGAGGAGTACACCAACTCAGATGGTTAATTAAACCACATATATATATTTTTAGTATTCCTATTAATGTTATTGAATGTAATATTTTGGTAGTCATTTGTTTTAATTAATGCAGTTTTATTTTCTAAGTATTATATTATTTGTAGAATGGTCATTTTATAATAAAATATTATTTATTAATGTTAAATATTGAGGCATATTATTGGATCAATACATTAAATTTTTTTTGTTTGTGGCTAATTGGTTAAATAGATAAATAGTGGGGAGTTAGAAAAGAATTAATTTAAAAAGTAGATAAAAAAGAATATGCTGAGAATATTCCTTTTTGGAGTTAGAAATGGAGTTATGGATTGAAGATGAAGTTACTGTTTAATGTGACAGTTACTCCATTTTGAAGTAAAAGCTGCTCCAAAATGGAGTTCAGGGTTGGAGATGGCCTTAGTTATGGAGGCCACAAAAAGTCTTTGGTTATCACAGACAGGTGGGAGACCCATAATGGTTACTTTGATATTTTCAAAATTAGCAATCAATATTTCAGTACCAAAAAAAGGTCATTTGTAATTCACAATCTTAACTGACCATATTTGAAAAGAATTTTTAGAAACCAAGTCAAGAAGAACCTTAGCCGAAGGACATTTAATATCAATATCACCATTTGAACAAGAATTAATCCCCAAGACCAATCATTGATATCACAAGTATGACTCGGAAAATTGTCAAGAGTTAAACTACTAATCGAACCTCCAATCATAGAAACAATATTAAAGTTTTCACTTTTTTGTTTTAGCTCAAGGGTGAAATCACAGCAGACCAATTTCATGGATACTTTCTCAGAATTAAGAATAGTAGTACTGATCGAAGCAGATGAAAAAGGCAGTAAAGCGGGAGAAGCAAAATTAACATGAGGGGCTTCGATTTTGACTTCAGATGTGGAGTTCCATCTCATCAAGTTGAAATTTGGGAGAAGTAAAATCAAGAGCGTTAATCACCTGTTCTGAAATAGGAATCCTTATTTGAAACCCTAGAAGATGTTGTAAAGAAAAACAGTGATTCCGAGAGTGGCCGGTCTTCTCACAAAATAAGCACTTCATTTTGTTAATACAAGTTTGTTTGAAGTGACCTTGTTGAAGACATCGGAAACAGGGCCGGCCCTCAGGCCCACGGAATTTTTGCAATTTTAAGAGCCCCAAATTTATAATTCCTTTGTAAATATAGGCACGTATTTTGCCTGTAATTATTTGGGTTTAGACTTGAAAACTTGAATAGAATTTGAAACATTAAATTTGGGCGATTTAAAAGAAATTAATATATTTTGCATATTTTGCTTTCAACAATGTGCAAATTTTTTGTATACACATTTTTTAATTTTTTTTTTGTATGGGGGCCCCATTTCAAGAGTTCCCCTCGGGCCCCTAGGAACTCAAGGCCGGCCCTGATCGGAAGCAATACAGAGCAGGACCAGATCTAATTTTGATTTAAAGAACAAGATATTTTTTGGAAGAGGAAATTGAAGAAGATGAAGGATTTTTGGAAGTGAGAAGGAAGGAGAAATAAAAGAGGAGGTCGGTTGTCGGTTCAGTTCACGAGGCAAAGAAACCCTAAGAGCATCCACTATCGTCGCTCCTAAAATATAAGAATTTGGAAATCCTAAATAGCAATAGAAAAGTTGCGCTGCTATCGTTTGTAGCTAAATATGGCGGAAAATAAAATAAAATAATAAGACGGAAGAACATTGCCCGTCTCAGAACAATTTAGCTTTTTTTAATATTATAATTATGTGGGATGGAAGATCATTTTCCATTTGGGTTGAGAATTTTTTTTTATTAATAAAATTGGAGACGGAAGATGATTTACCGTCTATTAGAAGAATTTTATTTTAAAAAATTAATTTGAGTCGAGACGGAAGATGTTTTACTGTCTTCGGATTTTTTTTTTTAAAGACCCAGACAGAAGATGATCCTCCGTCGGAGCCTTTAATTTTTAAAATTTTTTTTTTTTTGCCTCAGACGGAAGAAGATCTTCCGTCCGGGCCAAAAAAAATTTTAATTTTTTAAAAAGCTCAAACGGAAGAAATTCTTCCGTCCGAGGGAATATATTTTTTTCTTCTGAAAGTTGAACTTCTTCTAGTAAATGACAAATTTGCCCCCACCCCCTCTTTCTGCATGCTTTCTATGCTACCTATTTAAGTGAATGAAGCTCCTCTTCTCGCATCCAAATTTCTAAGATTCTCATTTTTTCATATCTTCACTCTAATCCACTAGTCGAGAGTCATCACACTACTCTTCCCTTCAAAAAAAGATGTCGATCCAAAGATATATTGGCAGGGTAAAATCTAATATTCGAGGTGGGTCGGATCATGGCAACACAAGTGTGGATGTCAAACCTGTAACGCCCCGATTTTCGGTAACTGAGAAACCGTGACATGAGCCAAAATCTTTTCTTCAATTAGCCACAATACACAGAAAAACAGGAAAATTTAAAACTTTTATTTCAACACAAATGTATTATAAATCTGAATGTCACAAAATTGCAATACATTACAACAGTTTACAATAATACATTTACAATCCCAAGTGTTACAACTTTCAACATATTACATCAGAGTACAAATGAATAAAGAACAACACTTGGTATTTTGCTCGGATGCTTTCCAACAAATAAATAGATTATAAAACTGTTACAATGGAATGATAGTAACAACATATAATGCAGCAGAAATGGAAACGACTCTTGCTTATCTCGCCTTAAGTCTTCCTAAATCCTGTACCTGTACTTCTGCTGTAACGCCCCGAATTCCAAATACAACTGAATTCGAGAGTTGTACAGGATCTTTTCGTCTCATTCGGTACAATTTTGCAAGCAATTGAAACTTTTCACTATACATTAGAGTTACAAGAGATTTTACACTTTATATTTTACAGCGGGAGCATATAAATCAATAATTTACAAATAATGACAGCGGAAGCAATTACAACATTATACAAAAGATGCAACAATAAATAATAATCTTTGAGCATCAGTTCACCTTTAACCTTTACCAAGCCAATTATCCTGCAAATAAAACTGTGGGTACGTCAGTTTATTCAACCGACGATAATTATACATGGCCATCCTCTCTATGCTAGGAACAGTATAACGATTCTTATTTCTTAACAAATCACAAACTTGTTCACATATCAAATTAAAGAAAAAATCTTAATGATGTCGTGTTGTGATTGTGCACTTAGTCCTTAATACAGTCATTTATATTATATGACACTAATGCACACTTGTTCGGATTCTATGCATCCCATACAACATAGGTCTGAGGGCAAGCCTCTTATTCGTTCTTCATCTTTGCAGGGTTCAATCTCTCGTCATGTCTTACTCTACTACTGTAACTACAGTAAGTATCCTAGATGATCTAAGAGTACAAGCTCGTGTGTAGAAAACCTGGAGGGGAATCCCACGCCATGTCTTGACTCATCAAGCATGCTTTCTGTGGCAATTCAGCCTCCTTCATGGCACACGATCCTCTTGAAGTCACCAAACATCCCACAAGCGTGGCTAAAGTCCGATCATTACTGAGTAGTGCCCACGCCATGTCTTGACTCATTAAGCATGCATTCTGTGGCTCACACCCGCACCGTAAACTCTAGCTCTCATACTTGTATTTTTCTCTCACTTTCATCACATCTCCACTATGTACTAATCCTTAGTTTATTAGAACCATGAACAAAATCAAAGCTCTAGAGTTAGCCTCTCCACTAAACCAGACTTATTCATTCATTCAAACAAGACCAACCTTGATCCTTCATTTCAAATTTCATTTTATTTCTTTCCAAATGCCGGGGGAGACTTAGCTACTCTTTTGTTTCAATTCCAATTCACAATTTCCAAAATTGAGCGTTTCCAGCTCATAAGTTCATTTTTCATAATCACAATAGACTTTCTTTTTCATGTTCATAGTTTCCATAATCATGTAAACTTTCATGAATTCAAATAAATGATTCACTTCATTTCAGGTATAAAATTCATGCAAAGACAAACAGAGTTTACTTAAACTGTCACATCCAATAATCATTCACCATAAGATTTGCAATCTTTATCATAAAACAAAATCATAGAATTCCTGATATGTCAAAAAGTAATCTGGACAGTCGACTTAGAGCTTATCCAGTCGACTTGTTCAGCCAAACAAAGTCCTTCCATAAACTGCTCGGAAGAGTCAACTGCTGCACATGGCCAGTTGGCTGTTCCGCAGCGTTCAATATTCAAATATCATTTACAGGGCAGTCGACTGTCATTCAACCCAGTCGGCTGTTCTGCCGAGTTCAATTATATAACTTTTCAGGTTCAGTACAGTCGACTGTTATACACATTCGGTCGACTGAACAGGTTAAATTTTTAAATTAAGGAATCATTCCTTCGTTCTATTCACACATCTTTTTTTGTCACACTACAATAGGCTCATGCCAATATAAACATGTAATTCTTATCTGTTTATTAACATCACAACATAGTTTTCGATTAAATGTAAATTTTACATAACTAGTGTTTTCTTTTCTCAAAAGAAATGCTAAACATACATTTTTCTTTTACTCATCATTTACTTACGGAGATGAATATTGATCCCAAGTTAGCACGCTAGAACATCAAGTTAACAATTCACATTAAAATACATCGTTCCATGGAAATCCGAACTGTACATATTTTATTTCAATATACCAGTCGACTGCTCACACGACCGGTTGACTGTACAGGTCATTTCTAATTCTCTAATTATCATAGTCCTTTTTCATTCGTTCGTATTTTCTACACTATATACAGCATGGAAGATATCAATTTAGCAATCATTCTATTACTTCAGCTTGCACATAGATACACAATTCAATCTTCAATCTTAACATGAATCCTAATTTAGAAGTCATGAGAAACACCCACCTTATTGACGAAATAAATAAAATCCCGTAAATCCTTCTAGTGTGATGATATGACTTCTCCTCCTTGCTCTTTGCCACCGAGAATCCTTCTGCAGATGATGACCGGCCTCCAAGAACACACACTCACAACTCTCTTAAAAATATATCTTTCTCTTTTCAAATAGATTTTAGTGTAAATTACAATTAATTGGAGGGATATTTATACACAAACTTTGGGCGAAATGGAGGGTTAGGATCTAGTAGATGGTTATGAGATGGAGGGCTAAGATTAGAATAGGAGTTGTAGTAACTACCGACAACTAAGTAACCACCCAAGCATGATCTCCATTCTCTTCCAAAACCGACCAAAGAAAAGTAGTGTGCAATGCCCACCATGTTGCATGCACGTGCTACTCTAGTCTCCATATGAAACTTGTACATATGCATTTTTATATATAAAAAAAATAATCTTTTGAAAGATGTTTACCTTACAAGTTGTTATTAAAAGAATGAGCTTAAATTGATGGGCCAAACTAATAGTTTTTACAAAAATAAATAAAGTAGATTTTGGGCTTAAGTTTATTTGAACAAAGGCCTTTATAAAAATAATCTAACAAACATATATACATATGCATATACTCATCATTCATTATAAAATTTCATATTGTGAAAAATGGCACGTGCACATTACGTGCAAAATAAATAATTTTTCATAAATAAAAAATTGGGGCATTACATCTGCAATCCATTACCTATTGAAATGGGGGCGTCAGTATTCACTGACGTTTTAAGGCTGATAACTAGCAACAATTCTCCACTTAAGCAAACAAATTAATGGAAAGAGAAATGTGTATATATAATTGATGTGTATGCTATGCTTTAGACTTTAATATAAGATTGACTAACGCCAAGATGTTCTTATTCTAATGCAAGCAAGTCTCCAAAACAGTGTGCATCCCATACTACATATGCCCCATCTCAAGCCGTTTCTCCATATATAGGGATTTGAACCCTCGTTAAGAATTCTACATTGTATACAATCCTGTTCCTGAGAATACCCCGTGACTGATGAGGTTGCCCTGAATGGTCTAATCCCGTCAGGCGCACCCGACCTCACTCAAAAACCAGACGAACACAGGGTCTTCCGAGCGCAGGATAGCACGAAGCCTACCCTGTGTCACCCATAACTCATAGACCGTGGTCTATGGCCCGTTCGCTCTCCCTAGCATAGAACGTGACGGAATTTCCGAGGTCCATCCCCTAGTTCCGACAGACTATTCTTATCATGGTATTTCAGGAATTAACAAACGAGATATGCAACTCGTGCTCTCAACTCGTGAGATAGCACCGTACGTATCCCTTTGACGGGAAGGTACAACCCAATAACACCACCTAGTGTCGGCCTATAGGACAGGTCGGATCATAAGGAATCACCCTTAACACCAACTCTTTCCCTTCGGCAAAAATAATAATAAGTAAAGTTTAAGTAGTAATAGCCATAAGTTACTACCCTAACGATGTCACTAAGCCCAAACAATCTCACAGGATTTTCAATAACTTCCTTATGATTATCCCGATCCAACTCATGGCCTATCGATCCAAGACACCGATGACGAAAATCTCTCTCACTCATCATTACCCCTAATTCGGATCTCATCAATATTCTCAGCCCATAATCAATCCACATTAGTTAAGATCCGTCGGTGCTCGAGGTGTGATTTATCCACAGTTTCTAAGGTGGTAAGATACGATTCTTGATGGTCGATGGCCCCTACGGCAATTATGAGACCCCATCACTACCCCTAACTCGGATCTCGTCAACAGTCTCGGCCCGCGATCAACCCATATCAGTTAAGGTCCGTCGGTGCTCGAGGTGTGATTTATCCACAGTTTCCAAGGTGGTAAGATGCGAGTCTTGATGTTCGATGACCCCTGGGCTAGCTTTTATCTAGCTAACAATACTAGTGACTTTTCCAACAATTATTTACCATATATTGAAGATGAAGCATGTGCACATCATATGGTCCAATTTCAATTAGAAACGCATACAACTAGAACTCATGGGTTCTTTTCCCAAATTGAACTAGGACAATATGCAACTAGGTTCATAGGTTCTTTCTCAAAGTTGAGCTAGAATCACCTAGAACCTAATTGCATGAGTTCCTTGCCAATTCGAGTTAGAACTACCATGGAGCTAGTTTCATGGGTTTTCTTCTTAAAAATCAAATTAGAACAACTATGGAACATGGGTTCATTTCAATTGGGTTATCATGCAAGCTCAACTCATGGATTCCTTTTAGAATTTAACCGAAACCACTATAATCATATAACTCAAACATGCATGGATTCCTTTGAATCTAAAACAACTACACATCTCAACATGGGTTCTTTACTAGAGCCACTACAATAACACAAGCATGATGGGTTTCTTACTACAACAATCTACAACAACTCAAGCAGGGTATCTTTCTATAATCAACCTACAACAACTCAAGCATGGTATACAACTTAACCATGGATTTCTTACTACAACAACTTAAGCATGTTATCTTTTACTACATCTCAAGCATGATGGGTTTCTTTCTATAACAACTTACAATAACTCAAGCATGGTATACTTACTATAATCAACTCAAGCATGAGTTTCTCACTATAATCAACTCAAACATGGGTTTCTCGCTATAATCAACCTACAACAACTCAAGCATGGTATCTTTCTATAATCAACCTACAACAACTCAAGCATGGTATACTTACTAAAATCAACTCAAGCATGGTATACTTACTATAATCTACTTAAGCATGAGTTTCTCACTATAATCAACCTACAACAACTTAAGCATGATATATCTACTATAATCAACTCAAACATGAGTTTCTTACTATAATCAACCTACAACAACTCAAGCATGGTATATCTACTATAATCAACTCAAACATGAGTTTCTCGCTATAATCAACCTACAACAACTCAAGCATGGTATCTTTCTATAATCAACCTACAACAACTCAAGCATGGTATACTTACTAAAATCAACTAAAGCATGGTATACTTACTATAATCTATTTAAGCATGGGTTTCTCACTATAATCAACCTACAACAACTTAATCATGGTATCTTTTACTACATCTCAAACATGATGGGTTTCTTTCTACAATAACTTAAGCATGAATGGGTTCATGGGTTCCACAAGCATGATTCATAAGCATGAATGAGTTTCCTTGCTACACAATTTAAGCATGGTATCTTTTACTACATCTCAAGCATGATGGGTTTCTTTCTACAACAACTTACGCATGGATGGGTTCATGGGTTCTACAAGCATGGATGGATTCACAAGCATGAATATGTTCTCTTTTTGACATAGAACATAAACATGGTAGGTTCATGGGTTCACAAGCATGGATGGGTTCACAAGCATGAATAGGTTCTCTTTTTGACATAGAATATAAACATGGTAGGTTCATGGGTTCACATAAGCATGGATGAGTTCTTTGCTACAACTCAAGCATGTGTTCACTAGCAACCTAGAATAGTTTAGGACATGGTACTACGACATTCATCTTAAGCATGGTAGTAAACTTATAAAGCTACTAAGGACTTTATCTAGCTATTACAAAAACTACTTCTTTTGTAAATTACAAGTCCTACTTAACTATTATAAGAATCTATCTTTATTGAATTTTCAAGTCCTATATAATACAAAGACTACATTTATTAGTCTACAAATTAGTACAAACTACAATCCACTTTTTCTTCAATTCTACTAGTTCCTACATATAATAAGAGCAACCTTTTATGAACAAGGGTTAGTAAAGAATGATTTCTTAACAAAGTAGAGAGCAACATATAACAAAAACTTATCCTTTAAAAAGCTAGATGAGTTCTACAACCCTAGAATGGGTAAGTAAACATTCTTACTACACTAATCTTTATATGCACCTAGCTATAGTCCAAGTGGTCATTTGTGCTAACAAAATAACCATAATAACAACAATAAACATACATGCTTAAAGAATTCAACCTTTTTGTGTTTTAATTAAGTTCCACCACCTATCCTTTTCATGGGATCCTATTGATCCCTACAACCACCTTATGCTTAATACTTAGTCCAAGTCATTTTTTAGAACACACATACAACAAAAGTAGACAAGAATCCACACAATAAAAAGAGATAACTTCATCTTGATTTCCCACCGTTCTTATGCACAGAACTTAGTCTAATTAATCCAAAATAATCATCACAACAATACTAACCATACAAGGTCCCAAAAATTAACCTTTATGTGACTTGTTGAGTCCCTTCAATCCATCTTTTTCATGGAATCATTTTGATCCCTACAAACATGCTTATGCTTAGGAAATTAGTCCAAGTTATTTAGGAACACAAATACACAACAAAACATCATAAAGATGGGTTCTTTTTAACCTACAACCACTTATATGCTTAGAAAAATAGTCCAAGTTATTTAGAACATACACCTACAACATCCACCATAAAAAAGATGGGTTCTTTTTATCCTACAACAACCAACCATCAAAGATGGGTTCTTTCTCACATACAACCATTATTAACCCTAGAAGATGGATTCTTTTCTATATAAACAAAATAAATAAGAACATACAACCTAAAAATTTAGAAGTAGAGAATCCCCACCTTAGATCTCTTTGTAGGAAGAACTAGCTAGCAAACCTTCTCCTTCCTCCTAGCTTTCTACTACAACTTGAAGAACACTCATAAAAACCCCAAATGAAGAACACTTAGGGTTTCTTCTCTTTCTTTTCTTCTCTCTTTTTTTTCTTGTAAAATGAGGAAAAAGGTGAAAGGGAGGGGTATTTATAGGTCAAAATGAGGGTGGAAAGTGCAAAATACCCAACACAAATGCACAAAACCCCTTGGGGATCATTTGGGCCGGCCTTAGAAGGATGAGGTGGAGGGGGTGAGGTGGAGGGGTAAGGTGGAGAAGAGTCTTCTAGTAGAAGATACAATTTAAATCCTTATGTATCCCTAATTAATTTTAACCCTAGGTTTAGGCCTCCAAACAAATCTTAGCCCTCCAAATTTGATTAATCATGAAAAAAATAAGATATTTTTGTCCAAAACACATACTACATGGTTTGTACAAACATACGAAATCGGTACAATACGCATACGTATGTATATATCCATATACCGATAATTTCCATTTGTAAAACCGCACAATCCGTACAAAAATAATTTAATTACGAAAATAATAATAAAATAAATTTTATTATCATCCCGGAAGATTCCAGTACCAATTTGATACAATACAGATGTATACAGACTGGTATATAGAGACAGATAATATTTGTCAACAAAACCGGGTGATATCCACCAAAAATATTTCATTTTGGGAAATAATAATAAAATAATAATTTTCAGTGTCTGCCTGGGATTTTCTAGACATTTTTCTCAAAAATGCATTTTTTCAGGATTTTGTACAAGTGCACAAAACTGATACAATACTTGTATATACTTACCAATATATAGGTCAAGGTCACTTTTATGAGTGAAACCAAGAAATTCCCATTTAAAAATATTTTAATTTAAAAATAATAATTTATACAATATAATATCCGTCCGGGATATTACAGAACCGATCTTAGAATCTTATGATTTTGCTGATCCAAGTTTGTGGAAGACGGTGGTTGATGAACACTAACATGTGCATCTGTTTATTACCGAGCACCCTGTAGGTGGATTTTGTACTTTTAGGGTAAATTGGAATGGTCCAATCAAAACATACAAGCGATGTTCCCGTATTCCACTAGTGAAGCAATTAATCGACCATACGGGTTGGTAGGGTTTTTTCACGATTAATACAGAGAAATCTTTCATGAAGTTTGTTGAGGCATTGGTTGAGAGATGGTGGGATAGTACACACTTTCACCTATCGTACGGTGAGTTGGGATTCACCCCCTTAGATTGGATAATGCTAACATGGTTATCTATAGGAACCGGTGAAGTACCTCCGTGTAATGATGATGCTTACCTCTTCAAAGTTGTACAAGCTCGCATTTTCCCTGAGATTACTGAAGCTGATTGGAAATCTCAAGGAATACGCTATTCTTTCTTGAAGAAGTATTTTGAAATCAGGGTAATCGAGGCAGCTCAGGAGGATAATAATCTAGCATTGAAGATTGAAAGAGCATTCTTCATGTTCTTCATTTGTGAGTTTCTTTTCTTCAACGCTGCTTGCGTTATAAGATCTGGTTGGCTTGCAGCACTAGAAGATCTTTAAAAATTGGGTACATATGATTGGGGTTGTCAAGCAATGGCCCTGCTATATATGTCTCCAGATTCTTGTAGTAGAGTTAAAGTGCAGTCTTTCAATAGGGCATGGCAAATACTAGAGGTAACTTATAATGTTTCAAACGATATTTATTAAACTAATAGATACATGACTAGTTGTATTTACTTAGAAACTAATAGAATTCTTTGATCTGTAGAATTGGGCTTATGAATACACACATATATGTGCTCCAGTAACTGTAAGGACGGAACATCTCGCAGATAAATGGTCCAGAATTACACGTTGGAACAAAGATGAATTGGAGATAAATATAACTGACCCCTGTTTTTCGTTTTCTGTATCTTTAGTGTATTTTCTTTTTCTGTGTATTATCTGGGTTTAGGTTCTTTATAAAATTTTTCGTTTTCATAAATTCTTTTTATTTCAAAAATATTTTGTATCTCCTGTTAAAATTTGTTCTTTTCATTAATTGTATTTATTGTTATTTTCAAATGAATCTTATATTATAATACAAATCCTATTATTGTTGTTATTATTATCATTATCATCATTATTATTATTATTATTATTATTATTATTATTATTATTATTATTATTATTATTTTGAAGTACAAACCAAGTGCATTATTTGTATGTGACTATCCTAATTGTTTGTGAAAAGTTAAATATTAATGTAATTGTATTTTTCAAATTAATTTTATTAAACCCTGTAAAATATTGTTTTGCAACCTATGAGAAATTAGGAAATTTGTATTTTATAAATCTTATTTATTTTTCCTATTGGATTTTAAACCCTATAGATTTTAAACCCAATAACCCATTACCAACATTTCTAATCCTATATAAAACCCAATACCCCAATAACCCATTAAACCCCTATACCCGTTTACCACCCTACCCCGTTAGCATCTTTAACCCTAATATACACCAACCTATATATTATACTTGTTCATCTTCCCCCTCTAAAAAACCCCTAGCCGCCGATCTCCTTCCCATCCCCTTCAACCCTACCTCCTGCTTCCCCGTCCTCCAAACCCAACCCCAGCCTCCACCTTCCCTTCCGCTCTCTCTCTCTCCCTCCATCCCCTATGTGCACTCCCTGTCGTATTCTCCTCCTTACTTCCGTTCCCCGTCCAGTCGCCAACCCCCCCATGTGCTTTCCCACAATGCAGCCAGTCGCACCTCGGTGCTGCCCTACTCCGGTGCTCCCCCTCCCTGTCTGTCGCATCCCGACGGGCCAGCAGCCGCGCTGAGCGACAGCAACGACACAGTGCTGCCGCCCTACCCTCCTCCTGCAGCGACACCAGCTACCATCGATAGCCAGCGACCCCCGCCGCTTCACCTTCGTCCCCGTGTCGCGTCGCCCTGCCCTGTGCAGCTCTCTCTTCGATGCAGGCAGATCGCAACAACAGGAGCTGCTTCCCCCACCTGCCTTGCCATCGCTACCCCACCCGGTCGAGCCTAGGCACCGCTCTGTAGTCCAGCACCACCCTGACTCCTCGCGACGCAACTGTCGACCAGCCGCATCCCTGTGCGCCTCCTCCTAAGCACCGCACGCCAGCCGCGCATCAACATCAGCAACATCAGCTTCGTGTGCCGTCGTCTGTCCCCATCGGCTACCCCTGTGCGTCGCCTCCCGCCATCGATCGTCGGTAGCCTGTCCCTGCCGTTGTCCGAGCCAAAGACCTTGTGTTGCTATTTGATCAACTTGTTCTTGATCATGTTGATTCTTGGCCGTCGATCGCCGTGATCATCCTGATCATCACGGTCATCTTATCCACCATCATCTAATCTTGATCTGGACCATCCGATCATCAATCAATCTTGATCATCATCATCTTCATCATCAGCTCTTGGATCTAGCCGTCCGATTGTGTTTGTGATCTCGATCATCTTCATCTTGTTCGCAATCGGTTGTTTGTCTTGTTCGTGATCATCTTTTTCGTGATCGTTGGTATCGTGTTCGTGCTCGGGAATTCGTTCCTGTTATTCTTGCTCTTGCCTCGTTCCGTCATCTTCTCTAGGCAAGTAACTTGTATTCTTTTCTTTGTGTAATACAAGTACTAAATACCGCCTGTAGTGTAGTTGTGTTCTAGAGATAATTCTTGTGCAAAACTCCTATTATATGTTGTCTCTATTGTGTTGACCCTCCCGTAGTTGCTTCATTACACACATGACATAAAATAACTTAGGGATGACCACTTCTTGTTGTATACATGTATGTTGTTCGTTTGATATCGTGTGCTCGGTTATGTTATTCGTAGTATAACTTGTTGTAGATGTGTTTAATACCCTAAACCATGTTGGTTGGATATCTAGTACATCATATTTCACGTTTGATTATGTTTTGGATGAGTTTCATATGATCAGTGATGGGTCAAGTTCGTGGATTTTGTGCATGAAGGATATTTAATCGGTGATGGGTCAAGTTCGTGGATTTAATCAGTGAATTGTTATGTTGTTTTCTTGTTTATGAATACAAACTTCTAATTTCTGGCTGAACATGTTTTCTGGATATAAATCTGTTTTGAGACTTGTTTTTGTGAAATACCATACGACTTATATATATTTGCTAGATTCGGCCTGAAGTCTATTTTCCAGATTCTTTGACGGATCCATGTTTGCATGTTTGTAGCAATGGGAATTTCAGATTTGGTGCAGTACTATCTTGCTGTCCTGAACTAGAATTTTCATTGTGCTATCCTTTTATGTATTGTCTTTCATCTGTACCTATTTATCTGTTAACTGAACCTGTTACTTGTTTATACCATGTTATTCTTGCTCTATTTTGTGACACATACCTGCCTATTTGATAATAATAATAAAATAACCAAGTCGGGGTTAAGGAAAAGATCTAGTAGTGGATAATATAGAAATGTGTACTTGGAAGGGGGCCTATATTTCCCACAGGATTATCTGCTACGTGTTCATGACTACATGATACACGACTCTGTCTGTCTGATACCCTGACTGCATACTTCCCTATAGGAAGGTGTACTCAGAAGAGAACCCGTAGGTTCTATCTGTCTGTCTGGATCTGCATCTGATATCTATCTATCTGATACCTGAGTACACAACCCTATACAGTCCCCTACGAAATCTAATTGAAACTGTTCGAATGTAGAAACCATGTGGTAAAAACCTGGGATGCATGAAGTGCTACCTAGATAGTAATCATACAAGACCTGTAATAACATGACATCTATTACCTATTTACCTCTATCTGTTATCTGACATCTACTATCTGTTTGACTGTCACATGCTACAGGACATCTGTTACCTGTTTACCTGTCTGCATAACACTGGAGATCTGTTATCTGTATATCTGTCTACATACAATCTGACACTTGACATCTGTTACACACCACCTGTATCTGTTAGCATACCATATTACTTGATTATGTTTTCTGATTCATGTTAGACATTCTGTTTTGCTCTGTCATATCTATTCCATGCTATGTTTGTTTCTGCTGTTATTTTATATTTTTTTACCCTTTCCTGTACTTGTGCCTGCACTACACGCGGTCCGTAACTTGCATTGACGGGAGATTGTTTTCGTTTTCCTCTTCCTGCAATTTATTAAATTGCAGATTTTGGAGATCAGCTTTCAGATGGAGTAGGTGATATGAGATTCTAGATGCTAGAGTTTTGCTATCATTATTGTATGCTATTATCATTATCTTCTGTTGCTTAGTCTGAATAGTGTATCTGTTACGGATGATTTTGTATTTGGGCAATGTGACACATAATTTTTGACTTATTCAGATCTGGTTTATTTGATATTATTAAATTTTGTTTCAAGTAAATTTTATTGGTATATTGATTCATATATGCATGCGTGGTTGACTTCTCTTGCTTCCTACTCTGATTTTCCTGTGAAATGTTGTAAAGATCCTGACAGCTTATGGAAGATGAAAATCATTCACTGGGCTTAGTCACGTATCCGTATTCCTTATTCCTTTTTGGGAAGCAGGGCGTGACATTATGTAACGCCCCGAATCCCAAATACAACTGAATTCGAGAGTTCTACAGGATCTTTCCACTTCATTTAGTACAACTTTACAAGTAAATTTGAACTTTTCACTTTACATCAGAGTTACAAGTAAAACATTACAATGTACACTGCACAGCGGAAGTAAAAATTACAACATTTAAATAAATGTACAACAACATTGAATAATCTTTAAGCATCCGTTACTCTTTAATCTTTATCATGTCACTTACCTGCATATAAGACTGTGGGTACGTCAGTTTACTCAACCGACGAACATTATACACGGCCATCCTCTCTATGCTGGAAATAATATAACTTATTTTCTATATTTAACAAACACAAACTTGTCACATATCAAACTAAAGGGACTACCCTATTGATGTCGTGTTGTGATTGTGCACTTAGTCCTTAATGCAGTTATTTATATTATATGACACTAATGCGCACTTGTTCGGATTCTATGCTTCCCATACTACATAGGTCCGAGGGCAAGCCTCTTAATCGTTCTTCATCTTTGTAGGGTTCAATCCCTCGCCATGACTTAATCTACTACTGTAACTTCAGTGAGTATCTTAGATGATCTATGAGTACAAGCACGTGTACAGAAAACCTGGAGGGGAACCCCACGCCATATCTTGACTCGTCAAGCATGCATTCTGTGGCAATTCAGCCTCCTTCATGGCACACGATTCTCTTGCAGTCACCAAACATCCCACAAGCGTTGCTAGAGTCCGATCATTACTAAGTTGTGCACACGCCATATCTTGACTCATCAAGCATGCATTCTGTGGCTCACACACCCGCACCGTAAACTCTAACTCTCATACTCGTGTTTTTCTCTCACTTTCATCACGTCTTCACTATGCACTAATCCTTAGTTTTTATTAGAATCATGAACAAAATCAAAGCTCTAGAGTTAGCCTCTCCACTAAACCGGACTTATTCATTTATTCAAACATGACCAACCTTGGTCTTTCATTTCAAATTTCATTACATTTCTTTCCAAATGCCGGGGGAGACTTAGCTACTCTTTTGTTTCAATTCCAATTCACAATTTCCAATTTGTGCATTTCCAACTCATAAATTCATTTTCATAATCATAACAGATTTCTTTTTCAATAGCATGATCTCTAAATTGTTCAATAGTCCATAATCATACATGGAATTTTATACTTCATCAAATATCAATTTCACATTGAAATCACATCACTAAATGGATATTCACATTTCATATTTTTCACCCTATTCTCCAATGAGAATAATTCACATTCATCACACAATATAATTTCTTTCTTTGCTATATTAATTTTCTAATCCTTCATTTCAAGTTCTTTTTGAAAGATATAATTTTCACCAATATATAGATGTAGAATCATAGTTCTATTTACACATTTATTCTCAAATCATAGTTTATTCTATGTAAATAATTCCCAAATTATTTTTCATAAGTTCCATATATTTTTAGAAGAATAATCATATTTTTTCCCATAATTTTTCAATCATCCAAACACTCAAAAAAAAAGTTTTTCCAAACTGCCGAAACCAAGATTCGAACCTAGGACCACAGGGAAAACCGCCCAAGGCACAGGCCACTAGGCCGGATGCTACATGCGTTATAAGGAGGGCTGAGAGCGTTATATGCTCTCGGCTGCTGTTTTTATAAATTTTGAAAAAAAGAAACAAAAGTATGGTGCCACAGGGATTCGAACCAGCGACCTGGGGCTCCGAACACACACTGTAGCAAACAGAGCCGTCCCAACCACTTGAGCTATGCGCTCGGGTTGTCAATGGTACAACTCTAAGTTTACTTAAATCAATCCTTTCTGTTATCAAAACGTTTCGATGTTCAACTAGTCCTCATTTCACTTGGCCTTTATAAAAAATACTGTAAAATTCCAGATTGATTCTTCCTCACATAATTTACACACCAGTATGAAAAAATTAATTTTTTTAACAATAAAAACATATTTTTCATAAAATTAATTCGGTTTCTACATTATAACTACCACATTTCTTCTTTTCGACATTTCTTAACAATTAACATCTCAAATCTCTTTACTAGCAATTCTTCAAATAAATTTCTGTTTTTAATCGTTTACCAAACATACAAATCTATATTTTAATTCATTTCAATAAAACACAAAGATTCATTTAACACATAAAGTAGCATTGCTAATCTACTAACTTTTGTGTACATAATTTGTGATGTAGATAATGAAACTTTTCCAATAATTTATGGCTATAATCGATTCACACACAATTTTACCTTTACTAATAAAACCACATACAATTGCACATCCATATATCAATCAATCAGTAAGTCATTTTCCAATTAAATGTGTACACTTATTAATCTTTTTCATGCTTCATTTATTCAATTTAATCTAGCATGCATTCTTAATTAGAAACATGGAAAATTTACCCACCTTATTGAAGAAAAATACAATTAGCAACCTCCTAAACGAATGTCCTTGCAACGAGAGCGATTCCCCTCCTCGTCGACGCGCACAAGCCTACCCGAGCACTCCACAAAGCCAAACCGAAAGCACCTTTCCTTGATAGCCGGCCTCTCCCCTTCTTGATGCAAGCAAAAATCCCACACAATCTCTCAATCTTTTACTCTCTTACTAACTACTAGATACTTGTATTTTAACTATAGGTTTGGAAGAATTAATTTGCACAAGAATACTAGCCAAAGGGGGGAGGGGGGTATTTATACTAAAAAAATAGGAGAATGGATGGTTAGGATTGAAGTAGGAGTTAGGAACAAGTGGCTTAGATTTAAGGAGGAGTTACACTATCTACACATGATCAAGTAACCATCTCCACCATGATCCCACTCAAATTTTCCCATTCCCTCCAAAAACCACAACCGGCCATGCTTTGTGTGCACTTGCACGTGTACGTGCAATGCACGTGCATGCAATTGCCTCCAAAAATTTGTACATTAAATTTTGTATAAAAATAATCTTTAAATTGTATTCTACATTAAAAGTTGTATTTAAAATTAAATTAACTCATGGGCTTTAGTTTATGGGCCAAAATAATAATTTTAAAATAAAATAAATGAATTAAATTTTGGGCTTTAAGAAAAAGGCTTTTTGTCTAATTGAAAGAAGGCTTTGTATAAAAATAATTAAAAGCACATATTTAAATATCTATACTCATCTCAATGAATTTAATTATCAAAATATTGCACGTACACACTACGTGAAAAATAAATAATTTTTCATTAAGTGAAAAATCGGGGCATTACAACACTCCCTCCTTAGAATAGTTCCGTCCCCGGAACTACAGTCAAGGGCGAGAAAACAAACACAAACACAACAAGCACAAGGAAAATACAAAAAAAATACAAAATAGAAAATACAAATCAAGCAAAAAGCTCAGGATAGTCCTTCAACATCCTCTCTTCAGACTCCCAAGTAGCCTCTTCAACCAAATGGTTCCTCCAGACTACCTTGACCATCGGTATCGTCTTATTCCTCAAGACTTTCTCTCAACAATCAACAATCTCGACAGGAGACTCGATGTAATTCAGATCCAACTGCAAACCTTCCGGCACTTCAGGCAAATGATGACTCGGATCTGGAATGTAACCTTTCAGCATAGACACATGAAAGACATTGTGCACCTGAGATAACTCTTGGTAATTCATGCCGGTAAGCAGTTTTTCCGATCCTTTTCAATATCCTGTACGGGCGTATAAACCTCGGGGCTAACTTCCCGCCTTTGCCAAAATGAACCACACTTTTACTGGGTGATACTTTCAGAAAGACGAAGTCACTGACCTCAAATTCAAGGTCCCTTCTCCGGTTGTCTGCATAGCTTTTCTGCCTGCTCTGAGCCTCTACCAACCTTTTCCTGATCAGATCAATCTTCTCAGAGGTTTGCTTTACAAGCTCAGGACCAAATAACTGACGCTCCCCAACTTCAAACCAACAAACAGGTGTTCTGCACTTCCTGCCATACAGAGCTTCGTACGGCGCCATCCCAATGCTAGCCTGAAAACTGTTGTTGTAGGCAAACTCAACCAAAGGTAAATGCCTTTCCCAACTGCCTCCAAAGTCTAGTATACAACACCGAAGCATATCCTCAAGAATATGGTTGACTCTCTCGGTCTGCCCATCGGTTTGCGGATGAAAAGCAGTGCTGAAATCCGTCTTGGTACCCAAAGCAGTCTGAAGACTCCTCTAGAAATGCAAAGTAAATCGTGCATCTCGATCAGACACAATAGTTGACGGAACACCATGAAGTCGGACGATCTCGCCAACATACAACTCAGCTAACTTGTCCATCGAAGCCGTGAGTTTCATCGCCAGAAAGTGAGTGGACTTGGTTAGTCGATCGATTATAACCCAAATCACGTCATTGCCTTTATGACTCTTAGGCAATCCCGTAATGAAATCCATACTGATGTTATCCCACTTCCATTTCAGAATAGGTAACGGTTGTAATAGACCTCCGGGTCTCTGATTTTCGGCTTTGACTTGCTGACAAACCTCATACTTTGCCACAAATTAAGCCACATCCCGCTTCAAACCTGACCACCAGAAATGCTGTTTGATGTCTCTGTACATCTTAGTACTCCCAGGATGTACCGACAAAAGAGTAGCATGCGCCTCCTGAAGAATACTCTCTTTCAGGTCCGCCTGATTTGGAACGCACAACCTCTCTCCAAACCACAACACTCCATCCTTGATATGAAATCCGGGCAACCTGCCAGCACCAACCAGCTCCTTCATCTCCAAAATATCAGCATCAACCTCCTGACTTGTAATGATCATTGCATTCAAAGTAGGCTGGAGCCTCAACTGAGCTAAAGATGCTCCCAATCCTTGCAAGACAACTTCAATACCGGCTCGATCCAATTCCTCAATCAGATGCTTCTGAGTTGTAATCAAACTGGATAAACTGCTCTTGCGACTAAGTGCATCAGCAACAACATTAGCTTTTCCAGGATGATATTTGATCTCAGGTTGCATGTCCTCAAGCACTTCCAACCATCTTCGCTGCCTCAAATTCAGATCCCTCTACTGATATATGTACTTCAAACTCTTGTGGTCCGTGTACATGTTCAATTTCTCACTGTACACGTAGTGCCTCCATTGCTTCAGGGCAAAGATAATCGCAGCCAACTCCAGATCATGAGTCGGATAGTTCTTCTCATGCGGTCGTAGTTGCCTAGACCCATAAGCGATTACTCTTTCCTCTTGCATTAAGACACAACCAAGCCCACGATGTGAAGCATCGCTGTAAACATCATACTCAACACCTGCTCTAGGCAGAGCCAAAATAGGTGCAGTAGTCAGCTTCTCTTTCAACTCCTGAAAGCTTGCCTCACATTGCTCAGTCCACTTGAAGTTCACATTCTTCTTGGTTAGACCAGTAAGCGGTATGGCTATCTGAGCATAACCTCGAATGAATCTCCTGTAGTATCCAGTCATTCCAAGAAAACTTCTGACTTCCTTCACAGTAGTAGGCCTAGCCCAATCTCTCACTGCCTCTATCTTCTGAGGATCAGTTGCCACTCCTTCCTTAGAAAGGATGTGACCTAGGAATGCCACTTCAGATTTCCAGAAATCACACTTGGATAGCTTGGCATACAACTCCTGCTCTTCCAGCTTATTCAAAACTGCTGCCAGATGCTCAGTGTGCTCCTCTTCTGACTTGGAGTACACGAGAATATTGTCGATAAACACCTCGACGAAAGAATCAATGAACGGCCTCAGAACTCTGTTCATCAAATCCAAGAAGATTGCAGGTGCATTCGTCACTCCAAATGGCATAACTAAGAATTCGTAATGCCCATGTCGAGTTTTAAATGCAGTTTTGTGCACATCTTCAGCTTTCACTCGAACTTGGTGATATCCAGATCGAAGATCTATTTTGGAGAAAACAGCTGCTCCTTGTAGACGATCGAACAAGTCATCAATTCGGGAAATAGGATACTTATTCTGAACAGTGACCTTATTCAGCTTCCGGTAATCGATACACATTCTCATCGATCCATCCTTCTTCTTTACCAAAAGCACTGGTGCTCCCCAATGTGACGCACTAGGTTGAATAAAGCCTTTCTCCAACAGTTCCTCAATCTGCCGCTTCACCTCATCCTGTTCCACTGGAGCCATCCTATACGGTGCCTTAGAAATGGGTGCACTCCCTGGTTGAACAGTGATGCTGAACTCTACATCACGATGCACGGGTAACCCAGGAAAATCATCCAAGAACATAGTCGGATAGTTCCGAACCACAAGAACCCTTGCACTTCCACAGGAGTCTCTTCCTTGCGGATAGCTGCCACCAGCCTAGAACACTTCTTCTTCCCTTGGAAAGTGACTTCAGGTCCACCTGGAGCCTTCACTGTTACCGTCTTGGTCTTACACTCGATGCTTGCACTGTACACCGACATCCAATGAATGCCAATGATAACATCGACTCCCAAGATAGTCAGCTCGATCAGATCAATCCCAAAGATTCTATTTCCAATCACAATCTCACAATCCGCATAATACCGATCAGTGGTTAAAGTTTCCCTTGATGGAGTAGCTACTGCTAAGATCTTGCCTGGAAAAATCTTCGTTTCAACTCCCAACACTTTAGCAAATTTAGGAGATACAAAAGTATGAGAGGATCCAGTATCGAACAACACAACACCTTTCATTCCATTAAGATAAAGTTCTTCTGTTACATAATACACACTCATTACGTAACAGTTCAATAAACAGTGGGAAAAAGAAATGACATAAACCTCTAAACATCTGCCCTCGTACCAGTGATGACATGATTTACTTCATCAGCATCTGCTTCCGTCAAGGCAAATACTCGCCCTGGTTGGTACGGTCTCTTCCCAGTCTGCTGCGTTGGTACATTGCGACTACCATTCCGTGGTTTGAGACATTGAGATTGGTAATGTCCTGTTTCACCACAGTTGAAGCAAGTTACCGCAGGAGGTCTCACCACATTGTTCCCAGGTCCTCCAGCCACACTAATAGCGTTCGCCCCTGTCGGTTTGAACCTTTGTGCAGATAGTTGTCCCTTGAAACTCCCAGAATGTGCGGGCCTCTTTTCAGACTGCCAGTTGTTCCTCCGATTCTGAACAACATGAAACTGCTCCATGTCGGCTTTCGTCACTGCTGCTCTCTTGACCAACTTGTCGAATCTTCTGATACCAAGAGGTATCATCCGGGACCTCAAGCTCGGCCTCAATCCATGCTCGAACTTATGAGCCTTCTTAGCTTCATCCATCACTAATTCAGGAGCATTACCTAGAGAGTTGAGTAAATTTGGTCTCGTACTCCCTAATTGACATGCCACCTTGCTGTAGTGATAGAAACTCCATAGCCTTCTTCTCTTGAACATCGAAGGGGAAATAGTGACTGCAGAATTCTTCCAGAAATTCCTCCCAGCCAAGCACTATGCCTTCCGTTGTCCTCTTCATCGACTGCCACCACACAGCCGCATCCTTCTCAAGTTGCAGAGTCGCCAACTTCACCTTACTGCCTTCAGGGGTCTCCAGCACCTCAAAAATCGTCTCTACCTGACGAATCCAGTTGTCAGCCGCATCATGGTCTAACTTCTCCTTGAATACAGGTGGTTTCATTTGTTTGAACGATTCCACTAGTTTAATCACTTCGGGCACCGGATTCGCAGGTCCCCTTCCTTGGTTCTGATTCATAGCCACGGCGTTGAGCGTCTGATAGACCCTTGCAAGTTCTGTTTCCAGATCCAGACCTTCACCATTTCTAGTTCTTCTTCTAGACATATTCTGATGCAAAAGATTCATTAAATTCGAAGTATAAGACATGAATTTTAAATCAACTTGCATTTCATTGAATTCCAAACTTTATATATTCGAATTGAAAAATATTTCTTGACATCAGAATGGAAATAGTAGAAGCTACAACAGTCTAACTCCTACGGTTCCTCTTCACTTCTCAATGTTCTCCCCGTAGTTCATCAACTTCATCCTTCAGCACATCGGTCAGATTCTTCCTCTTCTCGAGTTCCCATACCCGATGACTGAGAACAGAAAAGTCGTCCTTACGCTTTGCCAATTGAGCCTCCAATAATCCGACTCTCTCTCGCAGTGTTTCTACCTGTCTCTGAAGAGATATCACAAGACCATTTGGAACTAGTTCTTCTTCTTCGTCAGAAGAGTCATCAGATGAATCTGGAGGTGGGGTGATCTCTCGGTATTCAGGCCATTCTTCTCCGTCAGAATCTTCTTGCCCTGGGTAGTACTCTTCCTCGGAATATGCTTGTCCAGGATGGTACTCTTCCTCGATGATATGCCAGTCGTCGTCTCCAGCAGGGTCGAAGTGATCAACCATCTTAGAAATAGAGAGGAAGAGGCATAAGTCATAGAGCAACACAAATGTAAGTCACTTACATTTAAATCTCTAGACTCAAATACACACTCTAATGTCCACTTCCTGGGTGTCGTTCCTTATAAATTTGTACAAGGGTGCAGCGTGGCTCTGATACCACTCTGTAACGCCCCGAATCCCAAATACAACTGAATTCGAGAGTTCTACAGGATCTTTCCACTTTATTTAGTACAATTTTATAAGGAAATTTGAACTTTTTACTTTACATCAGAGTTACAAGTAAAACATTACAATTTACACTGCACAGCGGATGTAAAAATTACAATATTTAAATAAATGTACAACAACATTGAATAAGCTTTAAGAATCCGTTCCTCTTTAATCTTTATCATGTCACTTACCTGCATATAAGACTGTGGGTACGTCAGTTTATTCAACCGACGAACATTATACACGGCCATCCTCTCTATGCCGGAAATAGTATAACTTATTTTCCATATTTAACAAACACAAACTTGTCACATATCAAACTAAAGGGGCTACCCTATTGATGTCGTGTTGTGATTGTGCACTTAGTCCTTAATGCAGTTATTTATATTATATGACACTAATGCGCACTTGTTCGGATTCTATGCATCCCATACTACATAGGTCCGAGGGCAAGCCTCTTAATCGTTCTTCATCTTTGTAGGGTTCAATCCCTCGCCATGTCTTAATCTACTACTGTAACTACGGTGAGTATTTTAAATGATCTATGAGTACAAGCACATGTACAGAAAACCTGGAGGGGAACCCCACGCCATGTCTTGACTCGTCAAGCATGCATTCTGTGGCAATTCAGCCTCCTTCATGGCACACGATCCTCTTGCAGTCACCAAACATCCCAAAAGCGTTGCTAGAGTCCGATCATTACTGAGTTGTGCCCACGCCTCTTGACTCATCAAGCATGCATTCTGTGGCTCACACACCCGCACCGTAAACTCTAACTCTCATACTCGTGTTTTTCTCTCACTTTTATCACGTCTTCACTATGCACTAATCCTTAGTTTTTATTAGAATCATGAACAAAATCAAAGCTCTAGAGTTAGCCTCTCCACTAAACCGGACTTATTCATTTATTCAAACATGACCAACCTTGGTCTTTCATTTCAAATTTCATTACATTTCTTTCCAAATGCCGGCGGAGACTTAGCTACTCTTTTGTTTCAATTCCAATTCACAATTTCCAATTTGCGCATTTCCAACTCATAAATTCATTTTCATAATCATAACAGATTTCTTTTTCAATAGCATGATCTCTAAATTGTTCAATAGTCCATAATCAAACATGGAATTTTATACTTCATCAAATATCAATTTCACATTGAAATCACATCACTAAATGAATATTCACATTTCATATTTTTCACCCTATTCTCCAATGAGAATAATTCACATCCATCACACAATATAATTTCTTTCTTTGCTATATTAATTTTCTAATCCTTCATTTCAAGTTCTTTTTGCAAGATATAATTTTCACCAATATATAGATGTAGAACCATAGTTCTATTTACACATTTATTCTCAAATCATATTTTATTCTATGTAAATAATTTTCAAATTATTTTTCATAAGTCCTATATATTTTTAGAAGAATAATCATATTTTTTCCATAATTTTTCAATCATCCAAACACTCAAAAAAAATATTTTTTCCAAACTGCCAAAACCAAGATTCGAACCCAGGATCACAGGGAAAACTGCCCAAGGCACAGGCCACTAGGCCGGATGCTACATGCGTTATAAGGAGGGCTGAGAGCGTTATATGCTCTCGGCTGATGTTTTTATAATTTTTGAAAAAAAGAAACAAAAGTATGGTGCCACAGGGATTCGAACCAGCGACCTGGGGCTCCGAACACCCACTGTTGCAAACAGAGCCGTACCAACCACTTGAGCTATGCGCTCGGGTTGTCAATGGTACAACTCTAAGTTTACTTAAATCAATCCTTTCTGTTATCAAAACGTTTCGATGTTCAACTAGTCCTCATTTCATTTTGCCTTTATAAAAAATACTGTAAAATTCCAGATTGATTCTTCCTCATATAATTTACACACCAGTATGAAAAAATTAATTTTTTTAACAATAAAAACATATTTTTCATAAAATTAATTCGGTTTCTACATTATAACTACCACATTTCTTCTTTTCGACATTTCTTAACAAATAACATCTCAAATCTCTTCACTAGCAATTCTTCATATAAATTTCTGTTTTTAATCGTTTACCAAACATACAAATCTATATTTTAATTCATTTCAATAAAACACAAAGATTCATTTAACACATAAAGTAGCATTGCTAATCTACTAACTTTTGTGTACATAATTTGTGATGTAGATAATGAAACTTCTCCAATAATTTATGGCTATAATCGATTCACACACAATTTTAACTTTACTAATAGAACCACATACAATTGCACATCCATATATCAATCAATCAATAAGTCATTTTCCAATTAAATGTGTACACTTATTAATCTTTTTCATGCTTCATTCATTCAATTTAATCTAGCATGCATTCTTAATTAGAAACATGGAAAATTTACTCACCTTATTGAAGAAAAGTACAATTAGCAACCTCCTAAACGAATTTCCTTGCAACGAGAGCGATTCCCCTCCTCGTCGACGCGCACAAGCCTACCCGAGCACTCCACAAAGCCAAACCGAGAGCACCTTCCCTTGATAGCCGGCCTCTCCCCTTCTTGATGCAAGCAAAAATCCCACACAATCTCTCAATCTTTTACTCTCTTACTAACTACTAGATACTTGTATTTTAACTATAGGTTTGGAAGAATTAATTTGCACAAGAATACTAGCCAAAGGGGGGGGGGGGTATTTATACTAAAAAAATAGGAGAATGGATGGCTAGGATTGAAGTTGGAGTTAGGAACAAGTGGCTTAGATTTAAGGAGGAGTTACACTAACTAGCCATGATCAAGTAACCATCTCCACCATGATCCCACTCAAATTTTCCCATTCCCTCCAAAAGCCACAACCGGCCATGCTTTGTGTGCACTTGCACGTGTACGTGCAATGCACGTGCATGCAATTGCCTCCAAAAATTTGTACATTAAATTTTGTATAAAAATAATCTTTAAATTTTATTCTACATTACAAGTTGTATTTAAAATTAAATTATCTCATGGGCTTTAGTTTATGGGCCAAAATAATAATTTTAAAATAAAATAAATGAATTAAATTTTGGGCTTTAAGAAAAAAGCTTTTTATCTAATTGAAAGAAGGCTTTGTATAAAAATAATTAAAGCACATATTTAAATATCTATACTCATCTCAATGAATTTAATTATCAAAATATTGCACGTGCACACTACGTGCAAAATAAATAATTTTTCATTAAATGAAAAATCGGGGCATTACACATTAGGTATAATATTTCTATCGCAAGACATCAGTTGGTGATGCGTTCGTCTACATCTATCACCTGGTAGCCATATTCGGGATTATCCCACGAGTACAAGGGTGATAATGGGTTTGCGAACATTTTGGCTCGTCACCGAGTTATCCTTCAGTATTGCTCGCATGAATTATTTTTCATATTTTTTACTATGTTCGTGAAAAATATTTCTTTACGCTTAGCGTAAAATAACTTTTATGTTTTATTATAAACATGTTTACATTATAGGGTGTATGGTATCTTGGTGATCGTTGTTATTGCCAAATATCGGGGATTATTTCTATCCCATTTGACCCAACGCCTTTTGTGCCTCGTATATCACTGCAAAATTTCTGTCCCCAAATTGACGCATCAGTATTGGTCTGGCCTGTACCACAAAACATATACGATCAATATTGGGTTAAGGTATTAATAGGTGCTATAATGCCAACTCTTTCTCATGGTACAAATATCGATTTTATAGGTCCAGCTACCATCAGTGATCCTACCACTCAATTGCCATTTCCATCTCCCCCATTTTGGACCCAACAGAGTACACTGCCCAACCTCCGATAACGAATCTTCCAGAACGCCTAGAATGCATAGTTGAGGTTCTACTTTATTCAGGTGGTACAGTTACGAGGAATATTATAGAGGGACCTATCAATTTTGTACCTCACGGTGAAATGTCACATGTGAGCATTTAATTATTATTTTGTGCGTATTTATTTCAAATTAATTTACTACATAAATATAACACTATGATTTACAGGAGGAGTTATACCAACGTTATCCGGAGTTGACGTTTAACGATGCTCAATTAAGGCAATTCATTATGAAAGGCACAGTTTTGAAAGATTCAATTCCTCCGGTTTTTTCTGGCAGAAGAAGTATTTCTAGGGATCGACCTTCATCTTAATGTTTGAATTCGACACCTGAAATTGTTCCGTGCACACAGTTTGATAACGAGGAGTAGATTTTATCTTTTATTGGTTTATGGAGACTTGTATGCATTGTTCTCTTTTATACCAAGAATTGTATATGAGTAGTATATTCCAAGAATTGTGATCACTTTGCTTGTCAGTATTGTTTTTTTATATGATTAAATCAGTTGATTGTTTTATCTGATTATTAGTCTTATTTAATGTATAATGACAAATTTAAAATCAATTAACTTTAATTTTGTATCCCGACATGAATGTATATCTGATTATTAGTCTTATTTCCAGTGTCACCTTTATTTTTGTTTCCCGAGATGAACCCCACGTCCTTTATGTGATATTTTGATTTTGTTTTATTTGATTTTGTTTAATTATTATGTAAAATTTTCATGCTAAACATAAAGCTAAATGCTAGTGATGTGATAGATGATTTAATAATTTCTTTAACTTATTAACCTAACGATAAATGGCTAAGTTTGTGTTATAAGGTGGTGGGATATTGTCCCCCAACCGAAAGCTCTTCTTTCATCCATCTTTGTTTTATTAACCTATGACATTGTAGACTAGACCCTAGAGATGTGATTGATGAGAAAATTCATTACTTTTGTTTTCTTCTTTAGACTAAACTACAAAACCTAAGTTCTACCGCCTTAATGTGATTGATGGCTAGTATCAGGCTATATAGGTAGTCAGACGATTTTTCTCGCTTCATTCTACCGCCTTAACTCATTTATGAAAACATTAACAAAAAATTGTATATAAACCCAAGTTAGCATCAGAATCCAAACATTATCCCTACTGTGAAAAAAAACTACCTAAACTTTGCCGATGGCACATCTGACATCGTCTTCATCATCTACCTCTTTTGAAGAAGAATCAGAGGAAGAATAAATGATTGCGAGACGTGTTAACAATAACATGCTAATAATGTCCTTCGTGGCTGCTCAACAAACCCAACGAGTTATTCGCCGAATATATATTTGTCGTGAGAGACAAGAAGGGGATAGACGACTTTGTAAAGAGTATTTTGCAGATAATCCCATTTATGGCAACAACTTATTCCAGCGTCGATTCCGTATGCGTCGATCTTTATTCAATCGGATTTTGGAATCTACTGTAAGTTACGGTCAATTCCTTTTGCAACGACAAGATGCAACAAGAAATTTCGGTTTATCCCCACATCAATAGATAACTGCGGCGATAAGATGCTTGACGTATGGTTCATCAGCCGATGCGGTTGATGAGTACATACGAATAGGAGAAACTACTGTTTTGAAAACAGTACGTAGGTTTTGTGTCGCCATTGTCAACATATTTGGGCCTCAATATTTGCGTACTCCAAATGCTGATGATATTTAGAGACTTCTTGAAGAAAATAAATCTCGCAATTTTCCAGTAATGTTAGGTAGTGTTGATTGCATGCATTGAGCTTGGAAAAATTGTCCTGCTGCATGGCACGGCCAGTATACAGGTCACGTCCGGGAGCTAACCATTATTTTCGAAACAGTGGCATCTTATGAACTTTGGTTCTGGTATTCTTTTTTCAAAATTTCAGGATGCAATAATGATCGGAACGTACTCAATCGGTCCACATTATTCAATGATCTTCTTGATGGTTCTGCACGTCCAACAAATTTCACTATCACAATCACAAGTACGACATGGGATACTATTTAGCCGATGGTATATACCTCCCGTTGGCAACTATAGTCAAGACATACTCGGCACCGAATACACAAAAGAAAATAAAATTTTCCCAAATGCAAGAGGTTGCAAGAAAGGATGTTGAACACGCATTCGGGTCTTACAGGCAAGATTTGCGATAGCAAGATGTCCGACACGATTCTGGGATGTTGATAGTCTACCTTACATAATGAAGACATGTATTATTTTACACAATATGATAGTCGAGGATGAACAAGAGGATGGACTTCAAGATTATGCCTATGACCAATGTGCAGACTCTAGATTCAGCGTACCTAAGGGAACTGTAGCTTCAACATGTGCAATAAGGTTAGCACGCAATGTCGAACTATATGACAGACAAAAACATCACGCACTGCGAAAAGATTTGGTCGAGCACGTTTGGAACGAATATGGAAATGACGAATATGAGAAATTATATGTATCCTTTTATTTTAACATTAGAGTAGCAAAGTAAGAAAAATATGTATTCGAATGCTCAATTTAGAATCAACTTTAATGTTCGGTTTAGAATCAGTCTTAATGTATGGAATTAATCTAGTAATTTGCAACGTTGATACTCTTTAATATTTTAAGCTGAAATAGAAACATATTCATATATATTAGAACACAATGCAAATACAGAATTGATAATAAGCAAGATACAACAGATATTGCAAAACATATAAAAACAACATTCATATAAAATAACACTACATGTAACCCCCCTTCGCATTATTTCATGCTGTCTACGCATGAAATAATTGCACTGATGCTCGGTGATATGGCTGAAAATGGGATTAAATCGGGACCGTTCAAATTAAGGACGAATCTTACAGTTTACAGGGGCAAAATGGTAATTTCACCTACAAGCGGGTCCGAAATGGGAATTGGGTCTCTCCTCCAGGGCCCAATAACCCATGAACGGATCCATTCAACTGGGTACGGGTCCCGACCTGTTAAGGACCAGTACAGAAGGATATGAAGAACTCCTGGCTCGTCCTTATCTCTAGGAGGTAGTTCTAACCGCTTCTATCCATCTACACCAGGGAGTAGAGATTTGTTCTTATCTCGAAGCAGATCCCCACGAGGACTACAAATATCCCCTACCTCCTACCATCACAAGGTGATCACTCTTTGCCAACCTTAAGCTCTTTCATATTCTTTTCTGAGTACTGACAAGAGTGTCGGAGGATTCATCGCTGGGATCAACCCGGTGTTTCGAACTTGGTGCAGGTCAGCGGGAGCAGTGAGAAGCCATCCAAACAATAGTGGGAGTGGTTAGGTTTGATCAATTCGATTCCTTACGAACTCACAAATTTATCTGATTGCCCCCACATCGAAATCAGCAACAACAGATTGTCACCGTCTGTGGGAATCTCGAATAGCAATCTGACCGTACTTCATCAGCAAAAGCAGCTTGTAGCCATGCCTCTGAACAAAGGGAAGTCCGCGGTCACCAACCGCAGAACAACTTCCATCCCTCCTCCTCCTCTAGAGGGTCTCCCTCCGCCCGTCCAGCCGACCCAGCAGCTCGAACAGCCGATCCCTCAACTTGTTCAGCAACCTCAAGGGGCTCAGGTGGCTGTGGGAGAATCCTCTCGCCGTAGTCGCCAGAAGTAACCCCTTCATCATGTCCACGTCTCCATACACAACGCTTCCACCGACTCCATGGCCTCCCATAGCCCTCCAACACCTAGAGATCTACGAGATGTTCTCAATAATCGGCAAAACAAGCCTGATCTTCGAATCCGTTTGGATGATAGGCGAACCCGGAACTAGAAACTTCGCTAAGAGCATCAGAGGGACCATTCACCTCGTAGGACAGATCGTAGAGGCTCCAACTCCCCCATGAGGTGGAGAGAGTTGCCTCAGTACCGTCAGAGGAGAAGCTGCTCTCTGGTCGACCATCCTGCCCCTCGAGCCCATCAGAAGCAGGAGGCACCCATCACGAGGGCAGAGTTTCACTAGTTCCAGGTGACAGTCGTACGGGCACTCAACGTTGCCTCCAACAATGACCAACGGGCTCCCAGTCCTCGACCATCTCAGAGCCATCGCCGTCGCTTTCTCAGTCCCCAGCCAGCTCCGAGCCATCGCCGTTGCTTTCCCAGTCCCCGGTCGGCTCCGAGCCATTGCCGTCGCTTTCCCAGTCCTTGGCTAGCTCTGAGCCATCGCCATCAGACCCCCAGTCCATGACCTACTCAATGTTATCGCCGCCGCAACCCCAGCCCTCTTCGACATGAAGACAAGTCTCGGGGCTCAGCGAGGCATGACCGAAGGGAGGACTCGGTCTACCGCCGTCTCCACGAGATGGAGAGGTGCCTCGACCAACTTGATAGAGATGAGGAACAACGGGCAAGGAACCTCCGCTCGAGCAGACCCCCATTCTTCTGTAATATCTTAGAGGCCCCCTTCCCAGAGAACTTCACGCTTTCGCACTTTGAGTCTTACACCGGGGAGTCGGACCCCGCTGATCACATTGAGAGTTTCAAAACCCTCATGATGATCCACCATGCCTCTGACACCCTTCTATGCAAAACCTTCCCAGCTACGCTCAAGGGGCCTGCTCGGGAGTGTTATTCCAGACTTGCTCCAGCCTCCATTTTCTCTTTTGACCAGTTCGAAGGTCTCTTCCTCACCCACTTTGTGAGCAGCCGCCGCTCCGAGAAGACAAGCACCTCATTGCTCTTCCTGAGTCAAAGGAAGGGCAAGCGACTGAGGGACTACGTCAAGTGGTTCACTGCGGAGGCCAGATCTATCGCCTCCCTGGATCAGTCCGTAGCCTTGACTGCTTTCCAGTCCAATGTCATCAACCCCGACCTCAGGGTGTCCCTGACCAAGAAGCCTCATCGGGACTTCTTAGAGCTCCTTCTCAGGAGCGAGAAGTACATCCGAGATAAAGAAGCTCTCAACTGCCCCACTCTTGAAAGATCGTCTTCGGGGAACAAACAGAAGACTGTTGAAGAAGAAGGAGCTAAGAAGCTCCAAAAAGACAACGAGGGTCAGCGTCGCCCTCCCCCTACATCAAAAAGTTCACTCTACTCATTGTGAGTGTTAAGGCCATCTTGATGGAAGTGGGAAAGGAAGGTCTTCTACCACCACCACCGAGGATGAACACATCTGGGAAGAAGAGAAACAAGGATAAGTTGTGCCGCTTCCACCGGGACCACGACCACGACACAGACGACTATCGGCCCCTGAAGGACGAAATCGATGTCCTCATTCAGAGAGGGCAGCTTGCTAGGTTTGTGAGGAAGGATAGGGCCGATCCACCTCCGCCCCTAGGGGGCTAACAGGCGAACCGAATAACGTGCAGAGACCCCGGACGTCGAAATCGAGGCCGTCATGCACCTCATACACGGAGGCCCAATGGGGGAGATTCCAACTCCTCCCGAAAAGCCTTCTTTCGAGAAGTGAACGCCATATAGGGCCATCCTCCCCCAAGGGTCTTGAGGTCCCTGTTACGTTTTCTGATAAGGACCTAGAAGGCATCCTTATGCCCCATTGTGATGCTCTTGTTATAAACCTCCGGATGGCCAATTTTGACGTATGCCGAATCCTAGTGGACAATGGTAGTTCAGTCAATATTATTTTCTTGGAGGCATTCCAGGGCCTTCAGCTGTCAAGAGATCGGCTTAAGCCGGCTGGTTACACTCTTCACGAATTCACTGGGGTGCCGGAGACGATCGTGGGAGTAATAACCCTTGACATGACCGTCAGAAAAACCCCGGTCACCAGGATCGAGCCAATGGACTTCATGGTGGTAGACGTCAAGGCTGCCTACAATGTTATCTTGGGTCGACCCGGTTTGGCCGCTCTCCAGGCCTTACCATCGACCTATCACATGAAACTGAAGTTCCCCACCTCGGCAGGAGTGGGAGAAGTTAGAGGGAGCCAGGAGGCAGCTCGTAAATGTTACATGACCTTAATGGGAGGGCCGGTCCTCTCCCTTGAAGCCCTCGAACTCCTACAAGGAAGTAGCCAGACTATCTCAGAGTCGGTGGATGAGCTGGAAGAAGTTTCCTTCTCAGAAGGTCATGCTACCAAGACGTTTCAGATTAGCAAGGCCCTTTCCCCCTCCATCAAAGAAGACATCTCCTAATGTATAAGGGAGAACCGCGATCTTTTTGCCTGGACTGTGGCTGATATGCCTGGGATCTCAGAAGAGCTCCTGATGCACCACCTCAATGTTGCCCCGGGAGTCAAACCAGTCCAGCAGAAGTGACACAAATTCACTCCCGAGTGCCAGTAAGCGATCAAAGAAGAGGTCAAGAAGCTCCTAAACGCTCGGTTCATCCAGGAGGTGAATTACCCCAAATGGCTATCCAATGTGGTGATGGTTAAAAAGGCCAACGAGAGCTGGAGAATATGCATCGACTTCACCGATCACAACAAAGCATGTCCGAGGGACCCATTCCCCCTTCCGAGCATCGATGCTCTGATCAATGCGACCTCTGGCCACGAGCTCCTCAGCTTCATGGATGCCTTCTCGGGGTATAACTAGATCCGGATGTTCCCTCCTAACATTCCGAAGACCTCGTTCGTGACAGACCAAGGCCTGCACTACTACCGGGTAATGCCTTTCGGATTGAAGAATGCCGGAGCTACGTACCAATGTCTGGTTAACAAGGTCTTCCGATACTAGATAGGCCGCAACATGGAAGTCTATGTGGATGACATGTTGGTCAAAAGCGTCAGCAGGCAGGAGCATGTCCGTGACCTCCAGGAAGCCTTCGGGATGTTGAAAAGGCACAACATGAGATTGAATCCAAGCAAGTGCGCCTTCGGCGTCTTGTTCGGTAAATTCCTTGGATTCATGGTGAGTCAGAGGGGCATCGAAGCCAATCCTGAGAAGATCAAAGCCATACTCAGTATAGTCCCCTCTCCAATGTTAAAGAAGTGCAGAGGCTCACGGGACGCCTCGCTGTTATAGGGCGTTTCTTCTCCAAGTAAGGAGAGAAATGTCTCTCATTCTTGAAAGCTCTGAGAGGAGAAAAAAGCTTTGAGTGGGGGCAACAACAGCAAGAGTCCTTCGATCAACTGAAGGCTTACCTAGTAAACCTCCGACTCTCGAGCAAGCCCAAGCCGGGCGAAACCCTCTACGTATACCTAGCAACTTTGGAGAAGACTCTTAGTGCCGTCTTGGTAAGAGAGGAGGATAAGATGCAACGCCCCATTTACTACGTGAGTAAGGTCCTTAGGGATGCAGAGCTTCCCTACCCGAAGGTAGAAAAGATGGCATACGCGTTGATCATGGCATCGAGGAAACTTTGCCCCTATTTTCAGTCCCACTCGGTGGTCGTCTTTGCCGACCAGCCACTGAAGCAAATTCTCCATAAGCCCGAGACATCGGGACGTTTAATGAAATGGTCCATAGAGTTGAGCCAGCATGACATCGGCTACCAGCCCCGAACCGCTATCAAGGCACAATCCCTAGCAAAGTTCATTGTGGAGAGCACCATTCCCGACCCCTTGGAATCAGTTGAAGAACCCCAGTCCTGGACCGTGTATGTTGACGGATCCTCGTGCGTCGACAGAAGTGGGGCAGGGGTCATCTTCACCAGCCTAGACGATTTCGTTCTGTAATACTCCCTCCGTGCATCGAACAACAAGGCTGAATACGAGGCCCTTATAGTGGGGCTCTGCATGGCTCGTATGGCAGGGGCCAAACGTGTCAAGGTCTTTAGTGATTCACAGCTGGTCGTGAACCAAGTGTCTGGGAAGTACGAAATAAGAGACAAGCGCATGGCCAAGTATTTGGCGAAGGTTGAGGGGCTACTAGCCTTATTTGAAGATTCTCAACTCTAGTGAGTCCCCCGATAGGAAAACGCACAGGCGGATGCCCTCTCCAAGCTCGCCTCCTCCTCTCTACACGGTTTGGAACGGATCGTCTTGATAGAGATCCTCCTCAAAACCAGCATCGAGGAAGATAGCTCGGAACCAATGGAGGCCTTGCCCCTAACACTAGGGGAGAACTGGATGAAACCCTTACTCGAATACCTTAGAAACGGAGTACTTCCAGTTGACCCCAGATAGGCAAGAAGAGTCAAGACCCGAGCGGAGCGGTACACACTCTTTGAAGGAGTCATGTACAAACGTTCCCATACTCAGATAGACGGCAGGCCCTACCTCAAATGTCTCTCCCCTGAAGAAGCTCACTATGCCCTGAAAGAGGCTTATTACGGAATGTGCGGCGAGCATTTGGGAGCAAGATCCCTAGCCCGTAAAATTTTAAATTACAGCTACTTCTGGCCCACACTTCTTACTAACTCCGAACAATACGTCCGCCAATGCGACTCCTGCCAAATATTTTCTCCTATCCGTCGCCTATAACAAGCCTAGCTTTCCTCCTTAGCCAATTCGATCCCTTTCGCAATGTGGGGGATGGACTTGCTCGGACTGTTTCCCCAAGCGCCTGGCTAACTGAAGTTCCTCATCGTGGCAATAGATTACCTTTCCAAGTGGATTGATGCCGAGCCATTTGCAACAATTATGGCGAATAAATTCTAGAAGTTCTTTTGGAAGAACATTATTTGTCGGTTCGGCGTGCCTCGTATCCTCATGACCGACAACGAAACCCAGTTCGCAGGGGCAACTTTTCGCAACTTCTGCACCGACCTTAGCATCCAATAGCGGTTATCCTCAATATCCCACCCTCAATCCAACGGCCAAGCGGAGAATGCTAATCGACAAATACTCTCCGGCCTAAAGAAGAGGCTCGATAAATTCACCAAGAGATTATGGTCAAACAGCTTCCCAACGTGCTATGGAGCTATCGAACCACGAAGAGAACCCCGATAGGAGAGTTCTCTTTCAATCTCACATATGGCTCCGAAGCCATCATCCCCCTAGAAGTGGGCCTACCTTTACCCCAATTGATCGCCTACAATGAAGAGCAGAATGCGAACCAACTTCGCAACATTTTGGACCTCATCGATGAGATATGTGAAAGGGCTTCCATTGGACAAGAGACTTACCGGCATAGGATAATATAGTCTTACAACAAGAAGATCCGCCCCGCTAATCTTAAAGAGGGAGATCTAGTGCTCCGGAAGCTGTCAATCTCTTTCCAAGCAAGAAGGGCAAGCTAGCGCCCAATTGGGAAGGTCCATATAGGATCTCCAGAGTTATTCGCCCGGGTGCCTACCAACTTGAAGACCCAAGAGGCAGAAGAATACCGAGGACTTGGAACGCTGACCACTTGATGATGTACTAAGAGGGTGTTTTAACACCGCTCCAAGCAACTTCAAGCAACTCCTGAGTCGAGTAGTTTCTATTTGAAGTTTTTATTTACCTTGTTATTTTTCTTTTCAAAATGTATGAGTGGCTTGCATCTCAGAAGTAGCCACTTAAGTCATCTTTAATAATGGCGAGTTACTTCCTAGGAATTCTTTGTCTAAAATAATTAGTTGGTTTGCTTTGGGGTGCACGAAACTCTCTAAACGATGCTTCGGAGTCCAACACTTGGTTCGATTCTGCTTTAACTACTCGCTTATAAGTGAGTACGAAGAGTTTCACCATTTGGAATGCTCCCACAACTGTTAATGCTCTCTAAACGACGGTTCGAAGTCCAACACTTGGTTTGATTCTACTTTAAATACTCGCTCATAAGCGAGTACGAAGTGGTTCGCCAATCGAAATTGCTCCCACAGCTGTTGATATTCTAGAAACGACAAAGTTCGGAGTCCAACACTTAGTTCGACGCAACTTTTGCTACTTACGGGCGAGCGAGTATAAAGTAGCTCACCATTCGGAATTGTGCCCACAACTATTGATACTTACAAAATCTAGAAAAACACACATGTTCGAGAAACGAGCATACCATTTCATTAAAATTTAAGGTACAAGTCTAAATTATAAGACCAACGACTCATCTTTACATCGAGATGCGAAACTCATATGAGACAAAGACTACAAAATTATAAGGTTACAAGGGGTCACCCTAACCCCTCCTAGGGAGTGGGATGCTTCTATTTAGCGACACACGAGGGCGACGAGAGGTGTGTTGCAGACGCCCCGTCTCCGTAGGCGTCCCTAGGCCAACAAATCGGGTCGCATCATCGGTACCCAATCTAACAGTGGCCCTAACGGATGCTCCACTCGATGAACCGGTGACGCCACTCTGCGCATCTCCGGGACATCGCGGCATAGGGGCGAGCGAAGTGCGAGCTCATGGAATGCCCTCCCCTAAGCATACTCACCCCGAGGGTAGGAGGTGCTCCTAATGTTGCTTCTTTCAGACAACCGTCGCAAACGAGCGTTCTCCACCTCCAGCTCTACAACTCGCTCTTTGAGCGCATCGTCGGTGACTCTTATCTTCAATCGAGGTAGTCGAGCTGAACTAGCTCCGAGCGAGACATCAGAAATTGTTCTCCGAAGATGAGCCGCCTGAATGCTTTTCTCAAGAACTATGTTCTTAAGTTCTTTCCTTGCAGACTTCGCTTCGAGCAGGGAGTGGCGAAGGAATTTAAGCCTCAAACCTTGGCTGACAGGCATCGACGGACACACCTCCTCACCTTTGGGTGTCGCTTCATCGATTCTTTCTTATAAACACTTCATTTCTCTATCACGGCGGGCTAAGATCAGCTTCACGTGGTTTAACTCCAATTCAGCTTTATAAAGCCTCTCCCAATTTCGAGCAAATCCTAACTTATAGATGCATAGCTCGGAGCAGAGACAGGACACCTCGCTATCCTAGAGAGAAGAACAAAAGAGATATAAATCTCTTAGAACCAGACTATACCTAACGCTACAAGATAGTTTTACGCTAAGTAAAGGACACAAATGTTGAAACATCAAAGTGACTTTCTTTACTTAGTAGAGATACAAGAGCGGTGGCCAGTTCGCTATTAGGCATTGCTACAGTCAAAACCAAAATAAAAGAAGAAAAGGGGAGAAGCCTACAACTAAAAATAGAAGAAAAGCAACTAAGGGGATCAAGTATCCACCTTGAGGGCTGCTAATTCGCAGCCGCTCCCCTCGGCTACCTCTGGTACAGTTACTAGGGCCATTTGGGGGCCCGCCTCAATGTGTTCCTCCTCGTCGCCCCCTCCTCATCTGCCTCTTCTCCCTCCTTGACCTCCACCTCTACCCTTGCTTCGTTAGGGAATAGATAATACCCTGTGCGATCGAACCCTGGAATATGTTCGCCAACATCTTTCAGGGCTTTAGCGTAAGCTTTGCGCATGTTGTCCTCCATGTACCCGATCGCCTTCTTCTTTGCTGCAGCAACGGCGTCTCGGATAGCCGCATCCCATTCGAGAACTGCCTTCTCCCTCTCGGCCGCCCTCTCCAGGGCGATCTCCGCCTTCTCCAGTTCAGCGCTCTCCTTTGCCTTCGCTAACGCCGCCTCTAACAGGGTAATCTTGGCAGCTTGAGTTCCGACCAACATAGCAGCTGCTTCAGACTCCTTCGACCACGACCATTCTATCTTCTCCCGGTCTAGCACCGCTTTCAGCTCTTTCTCTTGCTCCGTCACCTGCCTCAACAAGTGGCTGAAGTGAAAAATCACCTGCCAAAAAAAAATACATAGGAATAAGAACAAGAACGAAAGTCGCCAACTAGTGGGAGTTTTCTAAGAAGACCTATGCCGAAGCAAAAAAAATGAAAATTCACTTAAGGTCATCTGCGCCTCCGCGATCTCCAAAGCCAAGCCGCCCACAGTCCCACGCTCCATAGCGGCTTTATCTTTGGGGGTGGCCAAATGACAAACAACGTCCATATAGCTCGTTGAATCCCCTAAGAAGCCATCATGCCTCCGAATTTGCCACTCGGGGATGAAAATTCTCTTTTGCTCGTCGGTCAAGATTGACTCGGCCGCCGCTGTGAGAGGAGGAGCCTCGAGTGCAAGCATCGCAGAGAGGGGGAGACCGCTAGCCGAGGGAGCCGTAGGCACTGCATGCGCAGACTCTAAGTCCACAATGGGTGTAGCTCCACTCTCGCTCCTGGTGGCCTTAGACGGCAGTGGTCGAACAACCGTCTATTTCCTCTTCTTCTCATCGACCCGCTTGCCACTCAGCGACGAACACTTGCTTATAATGGCGTCAAAGTCCATGCTCGGATCTCGTGCAAACATTTTTTTTTAATGTTAAAAATCTTAACTCTTATAAGGTATGAGATAGAGATAAATGCAAGTAAATGCGTACTAGGGTTCATCAAGCTTAGACCCCCCCTAAAAAAAAGACTCTCCTCTGAGATCTCTCTCCAACTCATCGTGAGCCGATCCAAGAGAATCCCCACCATCCTATCTTCCTCCGGGCTAAGAGATGGTTCTGCCTTCGCCCTCCTCGGCACATCGTCCCTCCAAACGGTCGGGATATCCCAAAGTCCCTCCAAAAGTATTTGTACCTCCAAGATTTCACGGAGTCGGGGTTGTCGACTAGTGTGACGCCCTTACGAGCGTTGAGATAGAACCAGTACTCCATCCTTATCTTCTAATGAATCTTGTACAACCTACGGAGCACGTTGAGGCGAGGCTCGATTCTAGCAGCCTGACAGTGAAGTATGAACAACGTTATGTGTCTCCATATATTCAACATTAATTGGATCGGGCCCACGCCATACCACCACAACACTGTAATACCTTAAATTTTTATTTTAATAAAAATGTTGATTTTCACGTGTTGTGCACGTGCAAATTTCATGTGTATATTTATTTATTTATTTTTATATATAAAATTTCATTTTTATAGTATGAACAATTATTTTTCAATTCCTTTATTTTTCTAAAATCCTATTTTGTAAAGCCTAAAACACTATTTTCTTAGTTTGAGCCCACTTTAATAATTTATTATTTTATTATTTTGGCCCACAACTCTAAGCCCACTATTTGTGAAGCCCACAAATTTAATTAACCATTTAAATGGTCACACTTGTCTTGTAGACACGAAATGTGAATAACTGATTAATTAAAAATTGTACAAACTTCAAATAGGGGGTACTAGGGGCAATGCACACCATTTGGAGGCCGGGTATGCATGGGAGTCATGGAGAGTGGGTATGTGTGTGCATGGGTAGTTTATTTGAGTGTGGGTGGTTGCTACAACTTCCCCTCCTATCCTAGCCATCTATCCTTTAACTATTTAATGAATCCTAGCCCTCCAATCCATCCTAGAATTAGTATAAATACCCCCTACCCATTTGTATTCTACACTAAGAAACTATTGAAAGAAAGAAAACTATATAGGAGAAATATATTAGAGTGAGTGTGAGTTGTGTGTGTGTTCCCACATTGGTGGCCGGCCCATTCTTTCCCCCAAGGAGCTCTCGGTTTGGCAAGGAAGCAAGGAGAAGGAGCTTTTGCATCGCAATCTAGGAGGAGAAGGCACTCTCTCGCATTCTAGGGGACTCTAGGAGATTCTAATTGGCTTTTTGTTCAAAGAGGTGGGTGTTTTTCACGACTTCTAAAGTAGAAATCATTTTAGGAATGAATTGAATTGTTATTATAAAGCAACAAGTGGAAATGAAATGCATGTTTGCCTAATTAGAGGAGAATTGATAAACTATTAGATGTGTGTTAATTTGGTTGCTAGATTTGTTAATTATGAGTAAAAGTGAATGTTCTCATTGCTTCTAATGACAGTATGCATGCTAAGTATGTTTTACATGCAATTGTGTGAATTAACTAGTAAAAGATTAGAACCATGTTTGTTAATGAAAGTATTAAAGCAGAAATAGCATATTAGAGATGAATTGATGGAATGAACTACTAAGAAATAATTGTAAATTGTTGTAGTAGAATTCTCAATTTTGTATACCATATGAATGTTAGATTATATGAAAGAGAATGTATTTTGCAAACAAATGATTGAATGCATCATGTGTAAATTAGTAGATAAAAATATAAGTTTTATTCATTAAGAAAGATGATTTTGGGTTCTAAAAACATCATAGTTATAGGAGAACATTGATGTAGTGAATTTTTGTGTGGGGTTCGATACTGTGTCTTGGTTTTTATTTTTGTTAAAATCCAAACAGCCGAGAGTCAATACTTAGGGAATATAACCCTTAGTTATATCGTTCGGTAGCTTTGGCGTGTTGGTCTTATGGCTGTCTATTTTACCGCTGGTTGTGGGTTCGAATCCGGTTGGGGGATTTGAGTTTAAAAAATTGTTTTTTTGTGGATTATTTTTGATTATTTGAGTTTTAAAAATAAATAAAAATTGGGAAAATTATGGATTAATTACTGAAGAATTATTAAGACTTTATAAGGAAATTTATATAGCTTTTGATAAAGTGTGAATAAGAAATTGGGGTTTTTGCAAGAAAGGACTTCTTTTTGAAATTAAACTGTCTTTTTAAATGAAGGAAAAATAAATGAGAAATTTTTGAGTTATAAAGATGAAAAATTAATAATGAGGAATTTTGAAAGTGTGATTGGAGTAATTAGTTGGACTTCTAATTTGTACTTGTAGTAAGATTTTGAAATGAGAATGATGGAATTGTGGAATACATGATTTATTGATTACTACTAGTTGAAATTTATTCTTACACATAAATTGCACGTGAAATAGAATTATTCATTGTGATGAGTTATAAAAGATGTGAATACATGAATACTATGCTTATGAAATGTGAATTTTGATTAATCATGAAAAGACCTTATGAGCATGAAAAGCTCGATGTTGAAATTATGAGTTGAAATTGAGAATTAGGGTATAGCCAAGCCTTATATCGGCAATAAGAGAAATGTGAAAATGATTATTGAAATGTGAAGATCAAGGTTCGGGTCATGTGAATTAAATGAATAAGACCGGTATAGTGGGAGTGCTACACTCTAAGGGTTTGATTTTATTCTTGATTCAATTAAACTAAGGATTAGATACATAATGAAGATGTGATGAAAGTAAGAGAAAAATATTGAGTGTGAGGCCCCTTAGATTGGCAGCGTGAGAGTATTCACAGGATGTCCCATGATGCGTCATGATAGGGCGTGGATACTGCTTCAGAGTACCGTCCCGGTGGCGACACTCGTGGGGTGTTTGATGACTGCGGGTGGTGTCATGTCTATGGTAGGAGCTGAATTACCACAGGATGCCTGCATGATGAGTCATGTGACAGTGCAGTGGGATTCCCTTTAGGGCACCTAGACATGAGTTCGTAGGTCAGAAAATATCTAAGATACTTACCGTAGTTACAGTAGTAGATTAAGTCATGACGAGGGATTGAACCCTACAAGATGAAGAACGGTTAAGGGCTTGCCCTCGGACCTATGTAGTTTTGGCTACATAGACTCTGAACAAGTGCGCATTAGTGTCATATAATACAAATAATTGCGTTAAGGACTAAGTGCACAATCACAACACGATATCAAAAGGATAGTCCCTTTAGCTTTGTTTGTGACAAATTTGTGCTTTGCTAAGTATTGATAATCGTTACTGTTTCCGGCATAGAAAGGATAGCCGTGTATAATATTTCGTCAATTGAATGAACTGACGTACCCACAGTTTTATATGCAGGGTAAAGATGCTTGACACATTTAAAGTACACATGCTGCGCAAGATTGTTTTAAATGCTGTTTTATGTAAATTATTGTAAAATTGCTTCCGCTGTGATAATGTACAAGTGTAATATAACTCTAATATAAGAAATGTTTTTATTTTCTTGTAAAATTGTATGAATGAAGTGTAAAGATCCTATGGAACTTTGGGTTCAGTTGTATTTTGTAATTCGGGGTGTTACAGAGTGGTATCAGAGCACGCTTCTAAGTAGTAAAAATTTATATGGAACGACACCTTAGAAGTGGACATTAGAGTGTGTGTTGAGTCTAGAGATTTAAATGTAAGTCGTTTACATTTGTGTTGCTCTATGATTTATGCTTCTTGTTCTCTATCTTTAAGATGGCGGACTACTTCGACCCAGGTGGAGATGGCAATTGGCACATTATTGAGGAAGATTAGTACCCCGGGCAAGCGGATTCAGACAAGGAAGATCCCAAAGAAGTGGAAGAGGAATGACCTGAGTCCCGAGAGATCACTCCACCTCCGGATTCATCTGATGATTCTTTTGACAAAGAGGAACCAGTTCCAGGTAATCTCATTGCGTCTCTTCAGAGGTAGGTAGAGACTCTACGGGAGAGAGTCGGACTGCTAGAGGCTCAATTGGCAAAGCGCAAGGATGATTTTGTAGTTCTCAGTCATCGTGTTTGGGAACTCGAGAAAAGGAAAAGCTTGACCAATGTACTGAAGGAGGAAGTGGAGGAACTACGGGGAGAGCTTCGTGAAGCCAAGAGAAACCGTAGGAGTTAGACCGTTGTATCATCTACTGCTTTCATTTTGATGTCAGAAATGTTTTAAATTTGAATGTATAAAGTTTGAAATTCAATGAAATGGAAATGTTGACTTAAAATTTCATGTTTTATACTTCGAATTTAATGGATCTTTTGCATCAGAATATGGCTGGAAGACGAGCTCGAAATGGTGAAGGTCTGGACTTGAAAATGGAGCTAGCGATGGTCTATCAGACACTCAATGCCGTTGCCATGAATCAGAATCAGGAAAGGGTGCCTACAAATCCAGTACCCAAAGCAATCAAACTCGTGGAATCATTTAAACGGATGAAATCACCGGTGTTTGAGGGGAAGTCAGACCCTGACACGGCTGACAATTGGATCCGATAGGTAGAGACTATCTTCGAAGTCTTGGAGACTCTAGAGGGTAAGGTGAAGTTGGCGACTCTGCAATTCGAGAAGGATGCGGCTGTGTGGTGGCAGTTGATGAAGAGGACGATGGGAGACTTGGTTCTTGGCTGGGAGGAATTCTTGGAGTAATTTGGCAGTCATTATTTTCCCTCAGACGTCCAGGAAAAGAAGGCCATGGAGTTTCTGTCGCTCTAGCAGGGCGGCATGTCGGTTAGGGAGTATGAGACGAGGTTCACTCAGCTCTCAAGGTATGCACCCGAATTGGTGATGGATGAGGCAAAGAAGGCTCGTAAGTTCGAGCATGGTTTGAGACTAAGTTTGAGATCCAGGATGATACCCCTCGGTATCAGGAGGTTTGACAAGCTGGTCAAATGAGCGGCAACCATGGAGGCGGACATGGAGCAGTTCCATGCTGTTCAAAATCGGAGGAACAACTGGAATGCGGGGAATAGGACCGCAGTTGCTGGCAATGTCTGGGGACAGCCACTGGCTCAAAGGTTCAAGCCTACGGGTGCGAATGCTGTTCAAGTGGCAGAAAGACCCGGGAATACTTGGGCGAGACCTCTAGTGACTTGTTTCAACTGTGGAGAGACAGGCCACTACAAGTCTCATTGCCCCAAACTGCAGGATGTCGTCCGTAATGGGCAAACTCAGTAGACCGGGAAGAAGCCGTACCAGTAAGGGCGAGTATTTGCCTTGACTGAAGCTAACGCTGATGAGGTGGATCACGTCATCACTGGTACGAGGGAGGATATTTAGTTGTGTTTTCTGTTGTCTCCTTTCTGTTAATTAGTGAACTGTTATATGACGAGTGTGTGTTATGTAACAGGAGAACTTAATTTGAATGGAAAGAAAGCTGTTGTTTTGTTCGATATTGGGTCCTCTCATACTTTTGTATCACCTAAATTTGCTAAAGTTATGGGAGTCGAACCAAAGATATTTTCAGGCAAGGTTTTAGCAGTAGTTACTCCATCAGGGGAGACTCTAATCACTGATCGGTACTATGCTGACTGCAAGATCATGATTGGAGATCAAATTTTCGGGATCGATCTGATCGAGCTGAATGTTTTGGGAGTCGATGTTATCATTGGCATTGATTGGATGTCGGTGTACAGTGCGAACAACAAGTCCAAGACCAAGACAGTAACAGTGAAGGCTCCAGGTGGACCTGAAGTCACTTTCCAATGGAAGAAGAGATGTTTAGATAATGTTGCTGCTATCAGCTAGAAAAGAGGGATTCCTGTGGAGGTGCAGCAGATTCCTATGGTTCGGGATTATCCGACCATGTTCTTGGAAGATTTGCCCGGGTTACCCCCGCATCGTGATGTGGAGTTCAGCATCACTATTCAGCCAGGGAGTGCACCTATTTCCAAGGCACCGTATAGGATGGCGCCTGTGGAGCAGGATGAGATCAAATGGCAGATTGAGGAATTGTTGGAGAAGGGCTTTATTTAACCGAGTGCATCACCTTGGGGAGCGCCGGTGCTTTTGGTAAAGAAGAAGGATGGTTCGATGAGGATGTGCATCGATTACCGGGAGCTGAATAAGGTCATTGTTCAGAATAAGTATCCTATTCCACGAATTGATGACTTTTTTGATTGTCTACAAGGAGCAGCTATTTTCTCCAAAATAGATCTTCGATCAGGATATCATCAAGTTCGAGTGAAAGCTGAAGACGTGCATAAGACTGCGTTCAGAACTCGACACAGGCATTACGAATTCTTAGTTATGCCGTTTGGAGTGACGAATGCGCCTGCAATCTTCATGGACATGATGAACAAAGTTCTGAGGCCGTTCATTGATTCTTTTATCGTGGTGTTTATCGACGATATTCTCGTGTACTCCAAGTCGGAGGAGGAGCACACGAAGCATCTAGCAGTAGTTTTGAGGAAGCTCCAGGACCAGGAGTTGTATGCCAAGTTGTCCAAGTGTGATTTCTGAAAATCTGAAGTGGCATTCCTAGGTCATCCTTTCTAAGGAGGGAGTGGCAACTGATCCTCCAAAGATAGAGGCAGTGAAAGATTGGGCAAGGCCTACTACAGTGAAGGAAATCAGAAGTTTCCTTGGGCTAACTGGATATTACAGGAGATTCATCCAGGGCTATGCTCAAATAGCCGTGCCGCTCACTGGTCTGACCAAGAAGAATGTGAACTTCAAGTGGACTGAGCAGTGCGAAGCAAGCTTTCAGGAGTTGAAAGAGAGGCTGACTACTGCATCCATTTTGGCTTTGCCTAGAGCAGGTGTTGAGTATGATGTCTACAGCGATGCTTCATATCGTGGGCTTGGCTGTGTCTTAATACAAGAAGGAAAAGTAATCGCTTATGGGTCTAGGCAACTAAGACCGCATGAGAAGAATTATCCGACTCATGATCCGGAGTTGGCTGCGATTATCTTTGCCTTAAAGCAATGAAGGCATTATGTGTATGGCGAGAAGCTGAACATGTACACAGACCATAAAAGCTTGAAGTATATCTATTAGTAGAAGGATCTGAACCTGAGGCAAAGGAGATGGCTGGAGGTACTTGAGGACATTCGTCTGGAGATTAAGTATCATCCTAGGAAGGCTAATATTGTTGCTGATGCTATTAGCTGCAAGAGCAGTCTGGCGAGTTTGATTACAACTCAGAGGCAGTTGGCAGAGGAGTTGGATCGGGCTGGAATTGAGGTTGTTCTACAAGGCTTGGGATCATCTTTAGCTCAGTTGAGGCTTCAACCGACGCTGAATGGAAGGATTATTGCAAGTAAGAAGGAAGATGCAGAGATTCAGAAGATGAAGGAGCAGGTTGGTGCTGGCAAGTTGTCCGGATTTCAAATCAGGGATGAAGTGCTGTGGTTTGGAGAGAGGCTGTGTGTTCTGGATCAGTCGGACTTGAAAGAAAGTATTCTTTAGAAGGCACATGCTACTCTTTTGTCAGTACATCCTGGGAGTACCAAAATGTATAAGGACATTATGTAACGACCCGAAAAATAGCATATAGCTATTTTGCATCGAAACATGTGCGCGATTGAGAATTTCGCGCAATTATGTATTTCTGATAACAATTACTTTTAATTGAGAAATATAAGATATATTGTCTACCTTATTTTATTATTATTTTCGAATTAAATTATTTTTATACGGATTATTACAAAGTGGTTTTAATGTATTTTGTATTGTTGGAATTATTAAAGTAGAGAGTGGGCCTTATTTGAAATGTATTGAGGCTAGGGGGCTTATACGGAACATTCCCTTAGATATTTATCCATCTATTATTATTTAATTACATTTTTTACAAAACGACCCCCCCCCACATTTTCTTTCTTCTCCTTCTTCTTCCTTCCTTTTCTTCTCCCCATCTGGTTCCACCCCGACCCAGAACCCACCTCCCCCGGTCCCCCACTCCATCTCCTTCCCCTACTTCTTCCTCTCCCCGTTCACTCCCAACCAAAAGAGAACCCAACCCTCCTTCCTTCCTTCTTCTTCTCCTTCTCGTTCGATGCCGACCCAAGGAAGCCCCGACCTCCCTCCCTTCCTCCTCCCCGTTCACGCCAACCAATCGAAAAGGAAACCCACACCTCCTCCATCGTCTTCCTTCTTCTTCTCCTTCCTTTCCCTCTTCCTTCTTCTCCTTCCTTCCGTTTCCCGTCCGATCGAAGAGAACCCACCCCGACCTCCTCCTCCCATCTCATTCTTTCCGTTCACACCCAGCCGACGAGAAACCCCGACCCCCACCTCCATCTTCTTCCTTCTTTCCTTTCCGCGCTGTTCTTCCTGACCCCCATGGAACCCATCGATCGAACGATTACCCACTCAAATCCCCTCTGATCCTTCGTCAAATCCAAATTTAAGTGAGGAGTAGACTAATGGAGGGATTCTCTACATCGTAGTAGCGTCGGATTTTCGATTGGATTTGGGAAGGTAAAACCCTAACTATTTTATTGTATAAAATTTAGTTGGGTTAATTTTTATTGAGTAGGAATATTAGGGTAGCGAGATTTAGAAATGTTGGAAATTGTAGATGTGAGAAATTAGCGGATTTTTAGAGAGATTTCAAGTTGTTAGTAAAATAGGGTTTTGGGTTTGTAAAAGAGAATTATATGGATATGAATTAATTCGCGTATAGTAATAGAAATTGTAGTTGGACTATTAGATTATTTGGGGGTGATTTTAGTAATTAATTGGAAATGAAAATACCGTAAGCATTAGATTATCACGTGCATCGCACGTGTATATCCCAAGCGTTCAGTAAATACTTGTGTGATATTTGGGGATAGTGTTATTAGCTTTTATGATTGGTTTGAATTATTTGAGTTTAATTGCTTTGAAATTTGGTGATAGGATATATTCACGACTTCGGATGCGGGGTGGCATGGTGACGCTTCGAATCTTCGCGATATGTGGTGAGTTAGTTATTTATATATTTTTGTGGTTTGAAGAATATGTGAGTTATATTATTTATATATTTTCGTGGTTTAAAGATATATGTGAGTTAACTTATTTATATATTTTTGTGGTTTGAAGAATATGTTAGTGTTAATTTATTTATGTATTTTGTGGTTTAAAGAAATAAGTAAGTATCGATTTATTTACGTATTTTGTGGGTTTAAGAAATATGTGAGTACTAATTTATTTATATGTATTTTGTGGCTGAGAAATATGTGAGTATGATGTATCTACTTATATTTTATGTTGTGGCCAAATTTTATGGCTTTTTGATATACTTCGTAGAAGTTATGTTAAAGATTGATTTTGAGGAAAAATACGGATTTTTATGGGCCCGAAAATAGGTTTTTGTGATATTTGGTGAAGTTAACTATTTTGAGTATATAAAACCGATATAAGGGATTAGTTATGTATGTGGGGATTCTTTACTTCTAAATTAGTTGTTTGCTCTCCTTATTTGTTTATGTATATGTAGAAAGAACCATCTTTAGGGTTACTACTTGTGTAGGTGAAGAAAGGAACCCATCTTTTAGGTGTGCGTTGTTGTAGGTTGAGAAAGAACCCATTTTGAGAGTTGAGTAAATTGTGGATGCTAAAGGAACCCAACTTGATGTTATATTAGTTGTAGTATGATAAAGAAACAATCTTTTGACGTTGTCAGTTATAGGATATTAAAAGATCACACCTTTATGTTGATTACTTGTTGTAGGTTAAGAAATAACCTATTCCTATGGCTATATTATTTGTGAATGCGAAAAAGAACCCAATTTAGTTGTTAGTGGTGGTGAGTAGAAAGAAACCATCCTATGGATTTGGATTGTTGTAAAGAAAGAACCTACACTTGTGATATATTAAGAATCCATGCTTGAGTTGTGTGAAGAACCCATTCATGCCTATGTGATAGTCCAGTAAAACCTACCATGCTCGAGTTGATTTTAGAAAGATACCATGCTTGAGTTGTTGTAGGCTGATTATAGTGAGAAACTCACGTTTGAGTTGATTATAGTAGGTATGCCATGATGAGTTGATTTTAGAAGGATACCATGCTTAAGTTAATTATAGTAGATTCTTCTGTTACTTCTAATTATAGAAGATCAAGTTTGCTAGTAAGCACAGTTGGTTGCTTCTAGGTTTGATTACCTGTCTGGTTGTTTGTATGTGGTTTTGCGCATACGTGGCTCGACTGGCCCGTATGTAGCTATCGGTCTCATATGCAGCTTATTTGGCTCGTATGTGTGTTGTTGTCTCATACGCGGCTCGACTGGCCCGTATGTAGATGTTGGTCTCATACGGAGCTTATTTGGCTTGTATGCATGTTGTTGTCTCATACGCGGCTCGACTGGCCCGTATGTAGCTGTTGGTCCCATACGTAGCTGTTTAGCTCGTATGTGTTTTTGGTTACTCGTATGTAGCTTCTTAGCTAATACGCAGTTTGTTGTGCTCATCTAGGATGATATCATTGCCCTAGGGCTATCGACCATCAAGACGTGTGTTTAGCTTACTCCTAAGGGACTGTGGACGAGTCACTTCGCGGGTGCCGTCAGATCTTAACCGTTGGTTGATTGCGGACCGGAGCGTGAAAAAATCCATGTTCAGGGTAATAGCATGCGAATGCGTTTCTATTGTCGGGGTCTTGGATCGATAGGACATGAACCGGATCCTGAGGGATTCTGGAAAAGCCTAGGTTGAGCAGCCTAGTAGAGTTATCTTGCGAGGTCTAATTTAAGGCCTAGCATATTGTGTTTTTAATATTATCATCCCTAGGATTGTTCGAGTCAGGGATATCATTAAGGTAGTGACTTATAAAGATCATTTTTATTTAGACCCTTTGCCGAAAAGAGAGGAGTCAGTTGTAGGGGGCGCCTTACGACCAACATGTCCCTCGAGGCAGGCCTTAGGTGGTGATATTGGGTTGTACCTTCCCGTCAAAGGGATACGTACAGTGGCGTCTCACGAGTTGGGAGCACGGGTTGCGTATCTCGCGCTGTTAATTCCTGAAGTGCCATGATAAGGCGGGCGGAGCTAGGGGGATGGACCCCGGAACTTCGTCGGGTCCTTGGCCAGGGAGAGCGAACAGGCCATAGATCACAGTCTATGAGTTAGGGGTGACACAGGATAGGCTTTATGCTATACTGCACTCGGGAGACCCTGTGTTCGTCTGGTTTTTTGAGTGAGGTCCGGTGTACCGGGTAGTAGTGGCAAACATAGACACCATGAGCGTACTGCATTGGTGGGACTTGACCACGTTTACAACCTCATCAGTCATGTAGTATCTGTCAGGAACAAGTTGTGTACAATTAGAAATTCATAACGTGGGTTCAAATCCCTATATATGGAGAAACGGCTTGAGATGGGCGCATGTAGTATGGGCGGCATGTTGCTTCGGAGACTTGCTGGCGTTAGAATAAGAGCATCATCACATTAGTAATCTTGCATTAGAATAAGAGCATCGTTGTATTGGTAATTTTGCATTAGAGTTTAAGTCATAAGGTACACAGGCACAAATTATATGTACACGTGTCTTTTCCATTCGAGATGAATTGCGAATGTGATAGTGAAGTAACTTAATAACCAAGCTATGGGCTTGGGATGTGACGTGATATTACCCAAGTTGGGCTTGGGATGTGCGGTGATTATTACCCAAGCTATCGGCTTGGCGTGTGATATGTTATTGCCAAAACTATGTTGGGATATGGGGTGTATTGTGATAAAATGCAAGTAAATGGTAAGGTAAAATGAGATGTTAGGTTGGACATGAATGAATGTGGTAGTATGAGGATGAAGGCATATGTTTATGATGTGATGCGTGATATAAGGAAATAAAATCAATATTGTATTATGAGTGGTTATTCAAATGGTTACTAAATATAAGTATATTATGAGCGGGTATAGACATACATACAGGTGATGAGTCAGAGAGTATTTGATGTAAAATCTCATTTATGATGTTTACATATTCAGATGTCAAGTAAGATTTGTTTATCTTGGAAATTGTGAGTTCGTTATGTTTTTACTTGTAAGTTTAATTTATTTACTTATTTAATAAATTATACTCACACCAGAAATGGCTAACCCCTTAGTGTTTGAGGGTTAGGGAGTCCCTGGGCTACCCTAGGTCCCTACTGTTACAGGTCCTCAGCAGTGCAGAGGTGAGGTGTAGGTACAGGTTCCGTAGAGTGGAGCTCCAGTTATAATTCGTTGTTATGTTTTAATTGTAAATAGTAAAGATTTATGCTTTAAATTGTATTTTTGATGTATAAGTATGAGGATGATGATGAAGAGTATAGTATGAGGCAGCAGGATATGGTTTGGACCCGTACCCATTTCGTTGTGGAGTGCTGGGCGTCGTGATAGGTTTTTACAGGTTATTTTCTAAAAACTTGCTACGTTTTCAAAAGGATTTATGCTTTTTAATTGATAATTGTTAAACCGTTATGAGTTTGGCCCCCAGAGAATATATAAATATTGCCTGTGTGATGATGCTCATTTTGGCCTGGGGAGCCCGTATTATTATTGCCTGTGATGTAAGCTACGGAATTTAGTGCAAAATTCCGTAAGCTTTTCTGTGTTTTAGGCAAAAATTACAAGGGAGACTCTGCCCAAATTTTCTTTGAAACATAACTATTTTAGTTTATGTTTAAAGTGATATAGAAATTGGAAGAATTGATTTTGGAGTCAAAAAAGAAAAGAAAAGGGGCAGGCAGTACAGTTTGGTATTACAAACTGATATTTGTAATTACTGCGTAGTAACTTTGTGTTGAAGAAAAGTTTTTAAATTTTTCAGTTTTTCTGTGTCTCGAGACTAATTGAAGGAAAGATCTTGGCATGTTTCACGGTTTTCCAGTTGCGGGGAAATCGGGGATGTTACACATTAAACAACATTTCTGGTGGTCAGGTTTGAAGCGGGATGTGGCTGAATTTGTGTCGGGGTGTGAGATTTGTCAACAAGTCAAAGTAAAGAATCAGAAACCCGGAGGTCTATTGCAACCGTTACATATTCCGGAATGGAAGTGGGATAACATCAGTATGGATTTCATCACGGGTTTGCCTAAGAGTCCTAAAGGTAATGATGCGATTTGGGTCATAGTCGATCGACTAACCAAGTCCGCTCACTTCTTGGTGATGAAACTCACTGCTTCGATGGACAAGTTGGCTGAGATGTGTGTTGGTGAGATCGTCAGGCTTCATAGTGTTCTGCTAACCATTGTGTCTGATCGAGATGCGCGGTTTACTTCGCATTTCTGGAGGAGTCTTCAGACAGCTTTGGGTACCAAGACAGATTTCAGCACTGCTTTTCATCTCCAAACCTATGGGCAAACCGAGAGAGTCAATCGTATTATTGAGGACATGTTTCGGTGTTGTGTACTAGACTTTGGAGGCAGTTGGGAAAGACATTTACCTTTGGTGGAGTTTGCCTACAACAACAGTTTTCAGACTAGCATTGTGATGGACCGTACGAAGCTTTGTATGGCAGGAAGTGCAGGACGCCTATTTGTTGGTTCGAAGTTGGGGAGCGTCAGATGTTTGGGCCTGAGATTGTGCAGCAGACCTCTGAAAAGATTGATCTGATCAGGAAGAGGTTGTTGGAAGCTCAGTGTAGGCAGGAGAGCTATGCAGACAACCGGAGGAGAGACCTTGAGTTTGAGGTTGGTGACTTTGTCTTTCTGAAGGTATCGCCCAGCAAAGGCGTGATCCGATTCGGCAAGGGTAGAAAGTTAGCCCCGAGGTTCATAGGCCCGTATAAGATATTGAAAAGGATCGGAAAACTGCTTACCGGCTTGAGTTACCGGAAGAGTTGTCTCAGGTGCATAATGTCTTCCATGTGTCTATACTGAGAGGTTACATTCCAGATCCAAGTCATCTATTGCCCGAAGTGCCAGAGGGTTTGCAGTTAGATCTGAGTTACATTGAGCTTCCAGTTGAGATTGTTGATCGTCGGTCAAAAGTCTTGAGGAATAAGACGATACCGATGATCAAGGTAGTCTAGAGAAACCAGTTGGTGAAGAGGCTACTTGGGAATCTGAGGAGAGGATGATGAAGGATCATCATGAGCTCTTTGTTTGACTATATTTTTCTTATTGTGTTTTGTTTTCTCACTCTTTAAATTGTAGTTCCGGGGACGGAACTATTCTAAGGAGGGAGTGTTGTAATACCCTAAATTTTCATTTTAATAAAAAAGGTTAATTTTCACGTGTTGTGCACGTGCAAATTTCATGTGTATATTTATTTATTTTTATGTATAAAGTTTCATTTTTATAGTATGAACAATTATTTTTTCTTTCCTTTATTTTTCTAAAAGCCTATTTTGTAAAGCCTAAAACACTATTTTCTTAGTTTGAGCCCACTTTAATAATTTATTATTTTATTATTTTGGCCCACAACTCTAAGAGTAGAACCCCATATTTTCAAATATTATTTTAATTATTTGAAAATGAATTTAAATGATTTTTGAAGATTTAATCGATATTTTCTAAAAGGATTTATCTTTTGAACACGTGCAAAACACGTGCAAATGACCTTTTAGAAGTTTGAAAAATTAAGTTTACTTTACGAAAATTCATTATTTAATATTTGGGAATTATTTAGTATATTTCCAGATTTTTCTGAAATTAATTTGATGTATTTGCAATTTTTGAGAAAAGAAGGACTTTTATGCAAAATTGGCATTTTGAGGGTTAAAATGCAAAACATACTTTCTGGGCGTTTTGAACAGTATGGATGAAGATTTAGAAGTATATTTTCTATTAAATCCAAATTTAAATGAGTTTTGATGGGATTTCTAAAGAATGATCGATACATACAAATTGTATTTTTGGAAAGGATTATTTTGCAAAGTGTGGGTAAAACCCTAATATACAATCCGACATATTTAAGATAAATTCTTTTCAGCCGTCATTGAGTATATACACAGAATTTGGGGATATCTATTTTGGTGAAGGAAGGATTTTGGATCTAGCAAGGAGGAAAACTTTTCGTGGATTCTTTTCTAAAATCAAGGTGAGTGACGTAAGATTATTTGTTTTGCTTGTTTGATTTTTGTGAGTGCATGTTGATTTGAATTATGTGAATGACATCGTTTGTTGTGTCGTATGTGAATGATATGGACCTTAGGTTGTAGTATGTATGTGAACCATTGTTATTTTTGAATCATATTTGTGAAACTTATGGATATCGAATAGATCTTGAGTTATGAGATTATATGTTGGAAACATGTTAAGAATTGATCATGGTTGGGATCGGTTGGTGAACATCTGGATCTGGAGTATACAAATCAGATTTTGATCTTAGTTGTGAAAGAAAATTAGTTTTGAGAAACCCTAATTGGAAGATTAGTGATTATGGATCTTGAGAATTTAATTTCGACATTTGGATGATTGGGTGATGTATCCTTAATGGAGTTTATTTGAGGTTGATTATCTTGCCTGAGAACAACTATCTTTCGTGAGCAATGAATCTTTAGAAGCTCCAATGTGGATTTTGTATTTGGACCTAAAATATAAGAGAACTGTAGGCCGATAGTCGACTGGCCTACCATGCAGTCGACTGGTACGACTCTATTGATGCACATTCAGTCTTTGGAGAACTGTTCTGGACAGTCGACTTGACTCTTAACAGTCGACTGATCCACTGAGACTTATTTTTGTAAAATGTGTTCTGGACAGTCGACTTAGACTGCTGTCAGCCGACTGGTCCACTGAGATGTATTTTGTTCAGTCCTTTCGGGACAGTCGACTGATGATTTTTAAGACGACTGTTATGACTTAGTTTATCTTCATGAAATTTTGGATATTTGATCTCTGGACAGTCGACTGGTTTAGTGTACAGTCGACTGGTACTGATGAATATTTGTAATCTTTAGTGTTATTTCGAATGATTGGTTTTCAGATAATTCAGTCTATATTTGATCTTTGGTTCAGTATTTGATTTTAAGATTATGAATATGATTTTAAGATATTCAGTTGAGCCACTCTTGTTAGTGGAATTTGTTTAGACTTTTGAGTTTGAGTCTCTAGAGGTAGGTGACCCTAGTATACCGGTGTTGAGATATTTGTTGAGTTATTTGTTGAGGCCCGTTGAGGCATATTCAGTTATTCAGTTTTGAGTTATCCCGGTAGGGTACACCGACTCTAGGAGATTTTGTTGAGTATTTCAGTAACCCAAAAACAATAAGGACAGGCATTAGTAGTGTCATGATGAATGAGAACATGAGTTATGCACCTCAGTATGACTTTAGATGCGAGACTTAATCTCCTGAATTATCCAAGTGATATACTTGAGGTGTGAGACTTATCTCCGGAATTATCCAGGTTGACTACCTGAGATGTGAGATATATCTCCGGAATTATCTAGGTAATTACTTGAGATGTGGGATTGATCTCCGGAATGATCAAGGTCGAGGCGACGCTTGTGGGGTATTCATGTGATGATGTGTTTATGTCTAGATGTGAGATGATCTCCGAAATTATCCAAGTGGTTACTTGAGATGTGGGATCAATCACGGAATTATCGGGCATGGGCTAATCCTCATAGTCTATCTTTATCTCTTAGTAATCATCGTAGTCTGCATATAGCATTTGTGTTTCCTTGACTCATTTTCATGCATTTGGTTTTGCCGATTTCCACATTTAACATTTGGTTTTCGTATCACCTGTTTTCACTTCTTGTTACTTCTTATTTTGGTATATTTGGTTTACTACCTTTTGTTGAGAATATCATGATTTATGTTCATTTATGTTGCTTGTTTGATTTTATGTCACTCACACCATTTATGGCTAACCCCGTTAGTTTTGGGGTTAGGGATTCTCTCTAGCCTCACATGTTGCAGGTTATTGCTTAGAGTTGGAGATGGAATGCTTAAGTTGGTTTTGAGACACATTTGACTCACAACAGATTTGTGTAAATTTGTATTAGCTATGTTGAGACAATGGGTATTGTAGATGAAGAAATTATGGGTTGAGTTTGTTTGAATTCCGCTGTGATTTATTATAATTGTTGTAATAAAAGCTGAAAACTTAGTGGTGTTGTTTGTGTTATTATTACAATTGAAGTGGACTGCTGGGAATGTGCCACGTATTTTCTAAGCTCTTATATTAGAAATTCGGGGCGCTACACTAAGCCCACTATTTGTGAAGCCCACAAATTTAATTAATCATTAAAATGGTCACACTTGTCTTGTAGACACGAAATGTGAACAATTGATTAATTAAAAATTGTACAAACTTCAAATAGGGGGTACTAGGGGGCATGTGCATGCACGTAGTGTGCAGTGCACACCATTTTGAGGCCGAGTATGCATGGGAGTCATGGAGAGTGGATCTGTGTGTGCATGGGTAGTTTATTTGAGTGTGGGTGGTTGCTACAACTTCCCCTCCTATCTTAGCCATCCATCCTTTAACTATCTAATGAATCCTAGCCCTCCAATCCATCCTAGAATTAGTATAAATACCCCCTACCCATTTGTATTCTACACTAAGAAACTATTGAAAGAAAGAAAACTATATAGGAGAAATATATTAGAGTGAGTGTGAGTTGTGTGTGTGTTCCCACATTGGTGGCCGGCCCATTCTTTTCCCCAAGGAGCTCTCGGTTTGGCAAGGATGCACCGAGAAGGAGCTTTTGCATCGCAATTTAGGAGGAGAAGGCACTCTCTCGCATTCTAGGGGACTCTAGGAGATTCTAATTGGCTTTTTCTTCAAAGAGGTAGGTATTTTTCATGACTTCTAAAGTAGAAATCATGTTAGGAATGAATTGATTTGTTATTATAAAACAACTAGTTGAAATGAAATGTATGTTTGCCTAATTAGAGGAGAATTGATAAACTATTAGATGTGTGCTAATTTGGTTGCTAGATTTGTTAATTATGAGTAAAAGTGAATGTTCTCATTGCTTCAAATGATAGTATGCATGCTAAGTATGTTTTAAATGCAATTGTGTGAATAAACTAGTAAAAGATTAGAACCATGTTTGTTAATGAAAGTGTTAAAGTAGAAATAGCATATTAGAGATGAATTGATGGAATGAACTACTAAGAAATAATTGTAAATTGTTGTAGTAGAATTCACCATTTTGTATACCATATGAATGTTAGATTATATGAAAGAGAATGTATTTTGCAAACAAATGATTGAATGCATCATGTGTAAATTAGTGGATAAAAATATAAGTTTTATTCATTAAGAAAGATGATTTTGGGTTCTAAAAACATCATAGTTATAAGAGAACATTGATGTAGTAAATTTTTGTGGGATGCTATCTTTAATTATGAAGTAGTATGCTTTAGTTTTCGAATGTCGAAATTGTGATTATGAAATACAAACTAAGGCTAAATATATGTTTTAAAAGAGCTCAAAATACCCTTAAAAATACTGTTTACTGTAGAATTAAATGTACTTTTATTCTGGAAAATTTTGTTTTCAAAAGAGGAGAAAAAGAGACATTTTTGTTTGAGATTTCATGAATTAAAATTATGAACAGAGAGTAGAATTAAAACCCAAATTAATTACTATCTAAACGAATTGACCACTTAGACCAACTGGTCGGAAGTGTTTGGGTCGCTGAGGTCTCGGGTTCGATACTGTGTCTTGGTTTTTATTTTTGTTAAAATCCAAACAGCCGAGAGTCAATACTTAGGGAATATAACCCTTAGTTATATCGTGCAGTAGCTTTGGCGCGTTGGTCTTGTGCGCTGTCTATTTCACCGCTGGTTGTGGGTTCGAATCCGGTTGGGGGATTTGAGTTTAAAAAATTATTTTTTTGTGGATTATTTTTGATTATTTGAGTTTTAAAAATAAATAAAAATTGGAAAAATTATGGATTAATTACTGAAAAATTATTAGGACTTTATAAGGAAATTTATATTGCTTTTGATAAAGTGTGAATAAGAAATTGGAGTTTTTGCAAAAAAGGACTTCTTTTTGAAATTAAACTGTCCTTTTAAATGAAGAAAAAATAAATGAGAAATTTTTGAGTTATAAAGATGAAAAATTAGTAATGAGGAATTTTGAAAGTGTGATTGGAGTAATTAATTGGACTTCTAATTTGTGCTTGTAGTAAGATTTGTAAATAAGAATGATGGAATTGTGGAATACATGATTTATTGATTACTACTAGTTGAAATTTATTCTTACACATAAATTAAACGTGAAATAGAATTATTCATTGTGATGAGTTATGAAAGATGTGAATACATGAATACTATGCTTATGAAATGTGAATTTTGATTAATCATGAAAAGACCTTATGAGCATGAAAAGCTCGATGTTGAAATTATGAGTTGAAATTGAGAATTAGGGTATAGCCAAGACTTATATCGGCAATAAGAGAAATGTGAAAATGATTATTGAAATGAGAAGACCAAGGTTCGGGTCATGTGAATTAAATGAATAAGACCGGTATAGTGGGAGTGCTACACTCTAAGGCTTTGATTTTATTCATGATTCAATTAAACTACGGATTAGATACATAGTGAAGATGTGATGAAAGTAAGAGAAAAACATTGAGTATGAGGGCCATTAGATTGGCGGCGTGAGAGTATTCACAGGATGTCCCATGATGCGTCATGATAGCGTGTGGATACTGCTTCAGAGTACCGTCCCGGTGGCGACACTCGTGGGGTGTTTGACGACTACAGGTGGTGTCATGTCTATGGTAGGAGCTGAATTACCACAGGATGCCTGCATGATGAGTCATGTGACAGTGCATTGGGATTCCCTTCAGGGTGCCTAGACATGAGTTCGTAGGTCAGAAAACATCTAAGATACTTACCGTAGTTACAGTAGTAGATTAAGTCATGACGAGGTATTGAACCCTACAAGATGAAGAATGGTTAAGGGCTTGTCCTCGGACTTATGTAGTATTGGCTGCATAGACTCTGAACAAGTGCCCATTAGTATCATGTAATACAAATAATTGCATTAAGGACTAAGTGCACAATCACAACATGACATCAATATGATAGTCCCTTTAGCTTTGTTTGTGACAAGTTTGTGGTTTGTTAAGTATTGATAATCGTTATACTGTTTTCGGCATAGAAAGAATAGTCGTGTATAGTATTTCGTCAGTTGAATGAACTGACGTGCCCATAGTTTTATATGCAGGGTAAAGATGCTTGACACATTTGAAGTATACATGCTGCGCAAGATTGTTTTAAATGCTGTTTCATGTAAATTATTGTAAAATTGCTTCCGTTGTGATAATGTACAAGTGTAATGTAACTCTGATAAAAGAAATGTTTTTATTTCCTTATAAAATTGGACGAAAAAAGTGTAAAGATCCTGTGGAACTTCGGATTCAGCTGTATTTTGTAATTCGGGGTGTTACAAACACTTCCCTCACGAATGGGTGTAGGTGAAGTCGGAGACCCGCATTAAAAGCCTCGAAGGGAAACATACATATGTCGGAGGGGAAGAAAAACAAGTCCTCACGCCAGGACCAGGGAGGAGCAGTTTGAACTCCTCAAGAATCATGAAAAACCTTCTAATAGCATGAAGGTCCTCATCAGTAAGCACGGAGATAATGTCGTTCCCTTCGGTACGATCTCGTGGTTCGTTCTCTTCATTGTGCTGTGCCATGCCATGCTCGACGCGCACCAGCTCTTCGGCACTGTACTACCGAGACCCCTAAGCGAGATACGGCTATGGAGTGCCTCCCAAACTCGCCCATCCTTCTCTCTCTCTCCACGATTGTCTCTACCACGGGCGACGGCTCGACCAACAAACCTTTCCCCTTGTCAACCCTAGGAGTTGTTGTCGGAGGGGTCGCTTCGACACGATCTGAGGGAGAGGTCTCTTCGCCAGAAAAAACCCTAGACATCTCTTTAAAACAAAAATAAATTACCTCTGATGTGACGTGCACGGTCGGAATGATCACCGGAGTTCGGAAAAGCACACCGAAATCTTGCTCTAGAGGGGGAGTGAATTTTTTCTGATGGTGAAGGTGAAAGAGTGGAGTGAAAATGAGAGGGTGAGAGGATTTATAGCTGCGCTTAGTGGGCCTGGGCTGGAAGATTAAGAGGCCTTTGGGAATCCCAAAAGGTGCAAAATCCTAACGGCTAGAAATACCAAGCGGCGATGGTCAAATCACCAAGAAGTCAAATCGCCAAGAAGTCCAACTGCCTAAGAATTCAAGCGGTCGTAGGCCTATCAAATGCCTACCGTTCAAACGATCGCCAGTCGCTCGCCACGTTTGCCGCTGGTCGTCTAACAGACGTGATTCCGAACGCAAAAGGAGGAAAATGCGTTGACCAGTCAATGCTGCCAGTGCCACGTGTCGTTCTCCAGTCGTTCGCCATGTTCGACGGATCGTTCGACACGTTCGCTGCTAGTCGTCGAATAGATATGATTCTTAATGCAAGGGGAGCCAAATGCGTTGACCAGTCAATTCTGAAAATGCCACGTGTCGTTCCCCAGTCGTTCGCCACGTTCGACGACTCGTTCGACACGTTCTCCGCTGGTCATCGAACAGGTGTGATTCCGAACGCAAAAGGAGCAAAACGCGTTGACCAGTCAATTCTGCCAGTTCCACATGTCGTTCTCCAATCATTTGCCACATTCGACGGATCGTTCGACACGTTCACCGCTGGTCATCGAACAAATGTGATTACGAATGCAAAGGGAGCCAAATGCGTTGACCAGTCAATGCTGCCAGTGCCACATGTCGTTCTCCAGTCGTTCGCTACGTTCGACGACTCGTTCGACACGTTCGCCACTGGTCGTCGAACAGACGTGATTCCGAACGCAAAAGGAGCAAAATGCGTTGACCAGTCAATGCTGCCAGTGCCACGTGTCGTTCCCTAGTCGTTCGCCACTGTTGACGACTTGTTTGACACGTTCGCCGTTGATCTTCGACTAGACATGTTCCCGAACATATTTTGAGCAAAAGACGTTGACCAGTCAATGGCCCCAGAGACACGTGTCGCTCCTCCTGCTGTTCGCCACGTTTTACGGCTCGTTCGACACGTTCGTTGCTGGTCGTCGAACAGACGTGATTACAAATGCAAAAGGAGAAAAACGCGTTGACCAGTCAACACTGCTAGTGCCACGTGTCGCTATCTAGTCGATCGCCACGTTCGACGGCTCGTTCGACACGTTCGCCATTGGTCGTCGAACAGACATGTTCCCGAACGTATTGTGAGCGAAAGACATTGACCAGTCAACATCCCCAGTGACACGTGTCACTCCCCTGTTGTTCGCCACATTCGACATCTCGTTCGACGCATTCACCGCCGCTCGTTGAACAAACGTGGTCCCGAACGAAAAAGGGGGAACTGGAAGCCCACGCATGCCGTCAGATTACCTTAAAATTTGTTTCACAGTTTGAGCAAGGTTCCAGATCGAGCCACGACAACTACGAGCTGATCTGCCCTTTAATTGTTCAGAAATTCGTGGCAATGAGCGATGGATGTCCCGGATCGTGCCACCTCATAATTCTTTGATTAAATCCTTTTTATTTTAATTATAATTCGAATTAATTATTTAAAATTGCAAAAAAAGATTAAAAGTTCAAGAAAATTAATTAAAAATTCAAAAAAATAATTATAAATTCGGAAAAATATTTTTTGAGCTTCTGAGTAAATAATTATTGGCTAGAATGATTAATTAGTGCTCTCGGAAAATAAATCATCGCTTTGCAAAATTGAATAAAGGATTCGAAAAATAATTAAAAAATAGGGAAAAATCATCGAAAGTCTAGAATAGCCTAAGAACAATCTTGGGCATGTCGCTAGCTCAGAAAAATATCGTTACTCCCCGAACAAGATTCGAACTCCCTTTAAGAACTCTGATAAAATCTTGTACGCCATTAAAACAGCAAAACTACTCCCCAAAAGTTGTAACTAACAGTCTTCGGGAGGGAGGGGGCTCATAATAGGGTAGAAAATGGGATTAAATCGAGACCGTTCAAATCGGGCACGAATCTTAAAGTTTACATGGAAAAAATGGTAATTTCACTTACAAACGGGTCCGAAATGGGAACTGAGTCTCTCTTCCAGGGCCGAATAACCCATGAACAGATCCGTTCAACTGGGTATGGGTCTCGATTCGTTAATGACCAGTACAAAAGGATTTGAAGAAATCTTGGCTCGTCCTTATCTCTAGGAGGTGGTTCTAACCGCTTCTATCCCCCCATACAGAGGAGTAGATGTAATATCCCGGACGGATATTACCGTATATAAATTATTATTTTATTATTATTTTATTATTATTTTGTTTTAATTCCAAAATTAGAACATTTTGGTGATTTTTACCCGGTTTGCTCCTAGACATTATCTGTATCCAGATATCGGTCAGTATATATCCGTATTGTATCAAATTGATACCGTGATCTTCCGAACTAATAATAAAATTTATTTTATTATTATTTCCAAGATTTAATTATTTTATACGGATTATGCAAAGATTTTCCGGTATACGCGCACGTGCGAGTAGTATGTCGATTAGTGCATTATACGAATTATGTGTTGTATATTTTGGACAACACTTATTTTGCTATAACCTAGTAGGGATGGTTAAGGATTTGATTAGGAGGTTTAACCTAGGTTAAGTTTACATAAGAAGGTTAAGAATTCTTCTAGAACAAACCCTCCTCCACATCAATTTTCCCTCACATAACACCTCCCCCCAATCCTACCTCCTTGTTTTGGGGTTATTTTGTGCCATGTGGTGCACTTACCACCTCCCATCTCCTTCTATAAATAGCCCTTCATTCTCCTCCTTCTCTCATTTTAGAAAACAAAAGAAAGAAAGAAAGAAAGAAAGAAAGAAAGAAAGGAAAAGAAAGAGAGGTTTCATACTAACAAAAGAGAGTTTTATTGTAGGGTTCTTAGGAGTTCTAAAAAGCTAGGGGAAGGAGAAGGTAGCTAGCTAGTTCTTCCACCAAAGTTAGAAAAGGTGGGGGTTTCTTCATGCTTTCTTTGTTTGTATGTTTGTTTGTTTGTTTGTTTATTTGAATGATGGTTTTGATGTTCTTCTTCTTCTTACCCTCTTGTTTATTTTTCTTTTGGTATGGTTACTTTGTAGTGGTGTGGTTGTATGAGTTTTCTCATTTGAATGTTGTTAACTATTTGGACTAAAAAGATACATACACATAACTTTTGCATACAACCATGTAAGGTTGTAGGACTTGATATGGAACCACACATATTGCATATTGTTGAAATATACAACCATTGTTGGTTGTAGGACTTGGTGTAATAAATAAAAAGATCTTCTTTTTATTTCTATTCACTAGTTGTAGCTAATACATAAAAAGATCTTCTTTTTATTTCTAATCACTAGTTGTAACTAATAAATAAAAAGATCTTCTTTTATTCTTAGTCACTAGTTGTAGCTAATAAGTAAAAAGATCTTCTTTTATTCTTAGTCACTAGTTGTAGCTAATAAGTAAAAAGATCTTCTTTTATTTTTTAATCACTAGTTGTAGTTAATAATTAAAAAGATCTTCTTTTTATTTCTAATCACTAGTTGTAGCTAATAAATAAAAAGATCTTCTTTTTATTTCTAATCACTAGTTGTAACTAATAAATAAAAAGATCTTCTTTTATTCTTAGTCACTAGTTGTAGCTAATAAGTAAAAAGATCTTCTTTTATTTTTAATCACTAGTTGTAGTTAATAATTAAAAAGATCTTCTTTTTTGTTTAATCACTAGTTGTAGCTTAATAAAAAGATCTTTCTTTTTATTTAATCACTAGTTGTAGTTTAATAAAAAGATCTTCTTTTTATTTTGATCACTAGTTGTAGCTATCTTTTCTATTTACTAGAAGTAAAGTAAAGTAAAATAATCCCTCCTTTACCACTAGTAATAAATAAGGTTAGTAAGCAACTAAGTAGTAGTAGCTAAAATAATAAGTAGTATTATGTAATAAAATGAAGTAGTAGTAGTAATAGATAGTTGTATGTTGTGATTTTATTGTGAATGAAGTAGTAGTAATAGATAGTTGTATGTTGTGATTTGTTGTGAATAAAGTAGTAGTAGTAGTAAGTTGTATGTGGTGCTCTTGATAAGAATGAAGTAGTAGTAGATAGTTGTGTATTATGTTTTGATTAAAATAGGAGTAGTAATAGTAGTAAAGTGTTGTAGGATTGCTTCTAAAAATATTTAGAAGCAATATTTATGCTTCTAATGTTGTAGGACTACTTCTAAAAATATTTAGAAGCCATGTTCATGTTTTACATGTTGTAGGATCTTTTCTAAAAATGGTTAGAAGCCATTTTTATGCTACTAATGTTGTAGGACCACTTCTAAAAATGTTAGAAGCCATATTCATGCTTAATTAGTTGTAGGATGTTTTCCCATCATGCTTTATGTTTAGTTAGTTGTAGGACTTTTGCTAAAAAATATCCTACCATGTTTACAATGCTTAGTTAGTTATAGCTTTGCTTCTAAAAATAATTAGAAGTCATATCTATGCTTAATTAGTTGTAGGATTGCATTTAAAAATATCCTACCATGCTTACCATGCTTAGTTAGTTGTAGCTTTGCTTCTAAAAATAATTAGAAGCCATATCTATGCTTAATTAGTTGTAGGATTGCATTTAAAAACATCCTACCATGCTTACCATGCTTAGTTAGTTGTAGCTTTGCTTCTAAAAATAATTAGAAGCCATATCCATGCTTAGTTAGTTGTAGGATTGCATTTAAAAATATCCTACCATGCTTACCATGCTTAGTTAGTTGTAGCTTTGCTTCTAAAAATAATTAGAAGCCATATCTATGCTTAGTTAGTTGTAGGATTGCATTTAAAAATATCCTACCATGCTTACCATGCTTAGTTAGTTGTAGCTTTGCTTCTAAAAATAATTAGAAGCCATATCTATGCTTAGTTAGTTGTAGGATTGCATTTAAAAATATCCTACCATGCTTACCATGCTTAGTTAGTTGTAGCTTTGCTTCTAAAAATAATTAGAAGCCATATCTATGCTTAATTAGTTGTAGGATTGCATTTAAAAATATCCTACCATGCTTAGTTAGTGGTAGCTTTGCTTCTAGAAATGCTTAGAAGCCATAATCCATGCTTAGCTAGTTGTAGGATTATTTATAAAAAAATATCCTACCATGATTCTATGCTTAATTAATTGTAGAATGTTCTATAAACTTATCCTACCATGCTTAACGTTTAGAATGTTGTAGGATTCTTTTCCTAGCATGCTTGGTAATGTTGTAGGATTCTTTTCCTATCATGTTTAGTAACTCACTTATACCAGAATTTTGTAGGATTCATTCCTAAAGTTTCCTATTATGTTTAGTGACTTAGTTATGCTTAGAATGTGTAGGATTCAATCCAAAAGTTTCCTACGATGTTTGGATAAATTTTATTGTGCCTAGAGTGTTGTAGGATCCATGATAAAATCATATACCCATACTAGGATGTTCATGCTTAGGGTAAAGAAACTACCCATGGCTAGTTGTGGTGACCTATGTTGGGTTCTATACCATGCTAGAGTAATATTTGCTTAGAATGTTGTAGGAGTAGTGTTAGGACTACCTACTATACCTTGGAGTATTGCTTAGTTGGGTGGTGGTGGTTGGTTATGATAAGTAGTAGGCTTCCATGCTCAATTTGTAACCTACGATTGACTATAGAGGATTTTATGTTTAAGGTCGTTAGTAATTTTCATGCTTGAGCTCAATGTAAGCATAAGCATTAATCATATCCATACATAGGAATATCATGGGGGTTGTGCTATATGATTGATTGTCGTAGGAAGCTGCTTGAAATTGTATGCCATACTTAAGGCGCAATAGGTTGAAGTAGGAAGGATTGGGAAGACCACTAGGGATAGTTAATCCGATAAAGGCCATCTTATCGCCTTCGGTTCTTCCCTAGTACAATACCCATCATAGACTACTAGTAGATTCGTTTGTTGCTTCTAATAATAGAAGATTAAGTTTGTTAGTAAGCACGTTTGGTTGCTTCTAGGATTGATTACCTGTATGGTTGTTTGCACACGGTCGTGCTCGTACGTGGCTCGACTGGCCCGTATGTAGCGGTGGGTCTCATACGTAGCTTAGTTGGCTCGTATGTAGGTTGTTGTCTCGTACGCGGCCCGACTGGCCCGTACGTAGCTGTTGGTCTCATGCGCGGCTTATTTGGCTGGTATGTACGTGGTTATCTCCTACGAGGCCCGCCTGGCTCGTAGGTAGTTATTGTTTCATACGTAGCTTAGTTGGCTCGTATGTGGTTATTACTCGTGTATAGCTTGTTAGCTAGTACACAGTTAGTTGTGCTATCTAGGGTGATGTTACCACCCTAAGGGCTATCGACCATCAAGACATGTGTTCTTACCCTAAGAAACTGTGGAGGAGTCACTCCTTGTGTACCGTCGAATCTTAACCAGGGTAGGTTAGTCGAGGACCGGAGTATAGACGGAATCCAAGTCTAGGGTAGCGGCGTGCGTATATATTCGCGACGGCCAAAGTCTTGGATCGATGAGCCACGAACCGGGTCCTGAAGGATTCTGGTAAATCTAGGTTGAGCGGCCTAGTAGAGTTGTCTTGCGAAGCCTAATTCAAGGCCTAGCAAGTTGTGTTATAATGTTGTCATTCCTAGGATCGTTCGAGTCAGGGACATCACTAGGATAGTGACTTATAAGGATCGGTTTACTTAAACCCTTTTGCCGGGAGAGAGGGGTCAGTTGTAGGGGGCCCCTTACACTAACTCGTCCCTTGAGGCAGATCATAGGTGGTGTACAGGGTTGTGCCTTCCTGTCAAAGGGATACGTACGGTGCCGTCTCATAAGTTGAGGACACGGGTTGCGTATCTCGCTCTGTTAATTCCTGGAGTACCGTGGCTAGGGGTGCCACAGGATGCATTGTGCAGTCCTGCGCTTGCGATACCCCAGAGAGTGCCACAGGGTAGGCTTCGTGCTACCCTGCGCTTGCGAAACTCTATAGTTTGGTTTTTGTGATGACACCCGATACGTCGGGATCGTCTAATTTGAGTGAGGTCCGGTTAGCCGGGTCGCGGTGGGAACATAGACACCACGGGCGAAATGCAACAGTGGCACATGACCACATCTGCAGCCTCGCGAGTCACGTGTAGGTGTCAGGAACAGGTTGTGTGCAATTAGAATTCATAACGCGGGTTCAAATCCCTATATATGGAGAAACGGCTTGAGATGGAGTCGCATGTATTTATGGGCTGCATGTTACTTTCGGAGACTTGCTGACATTAGAATAGGAAGCATCCCGTCAAAGGGATACGTACGGTGCCATCTCACAGGTTGAGGACACGGGTTACGTATCTCGCTCTGTTAATTCCTGAAATACCGTGGCTGGGGTGCCACAGGATACATTGTGCAGTCCTGCGCTTGCGATACCCCAGAGGGTGCCACAGGGTAGGCTTCGCGCTGCCCTGTGCTTGCGAAACCCTATGATTTGGATTTTGGATTAAGGCCCGATACACTGGGCAATAGTGGCAAACATGGACACCACTATATGACTGCAGTGGCGGAACTAGACCGCACCTGCAACCTTGTTTGAGTGAGGTCCGGCATGCCGGGTAGTAGTGGAAAACGGAGACACCATAAGCAGACTGCATAAGGGGACTTGACCTCTTCTGCAACCTCACAGAGTCATGGAGTATTGTCAGGAACGGATTGTGTATAATTAGTTCTATTTTAAGTATCGCATTAGTGTCTAGTCATAGCACTCACGAACACTTAAACTATACCAACCCTATTGCTATATTGTGTATATTGTTTGGAAGATTCGCTGCTATATGATCAGCCTTTAAGCGTCAGTGAATACTGACGTCCCCACTTCCATAGGTACTGGATCGCCGAAGTACAAAGGCGAGATTCAAGAGGACTCAAGGCCAGGAAAGCAAGGAGTCAGTATTATGTTTTAGTTCCGCTGCAGTATATGTATTGATTATCTGTTAAGTGAGAGGTACTCTGATGTAAGATGTGAAAGTTGTAATACTTAGAAATGTAAAGGTAATATTGTAACTCTATTGTAAGGTATTACAGTTGTACAATATTCAGACTTGTAACATATTGAGAATTGAATAAAAAGTTTTAAATTCTCCTGTTTTTCTGTGTATTGTGACTAATTGAAGAAAAGGTCTTGGCTCGTGTCACGGTTTCCCGGTATATGGAAATCGGGGCGCTACAGAGTGGTATCAGAGCTAACTTCAATTTACAGTCCAACACAGCAGGAAAATTAAACTTGGACGCCTTTAGGAGTCGAGTCTTAGTTAGTTATAGGCAATTGTAATTCATATTGTTGTTCCTTTCAACTTATGTTTTATGATTATCCTATATCTGGACTAATTCCAGTAGGTATATTTTAGGATGGTATTCGAAGATTTCCTAACTGAGGGTGTATTGATGGAGTAGAGTGAGAAAATTACCGGAGGAAATCCTAGAAACCGGAAGTAATGTCCATAGGTCATGTCCAATTCTAAGGAGGGAGTAGCTACCGAATTGCAAAGGTTGGGTTCTTTGGAGAACCAGTTCGTGAACGAGCCACTTGGGAGCCGGAAAGCAGCATAAGCTTTCTTTCCCCGAGTTATTAGGGTATGAATGTTTTGCCTGTTTTCCTAACTTAACGTAGTTCTGAGGACAGAACTATTCTAAGGAGGGAGTATTGTAATATCCCGGACGGATATTACTGTATATAAATTATTATTTTATTATTATTTTATTATTATTTTGTTTTAATTCCAAAATTAGAACATTTTGGTGATTTTTACCCGGTTTGCTCCTAGACATTATCTGTATCCAGATATCGGTCAGTATATATCCGTATTGTATCAAATTGATACCGTGATCTTCCGAACTAATAATAAAATTTATTTTATTATTATTTCCAAGATTTAATTATTTTATACGGATTATGCAAAGATTTTCCGGTATACGCGCACGTGCGAGTAGTATGTCGATTAGTGCATTATACGAATTATGTGTTGTATATTTTGGACAACACTTATTTTGCTATAACCTAGTAGGGATGGTTAAGGATTTGATTAGGAGGTTTAACCTAGGTTAAGTTTACATAAGAAGGTTAAGAATTCTTCTAGAACAAACCCTCCTCCACATCAATTTTCCCTCACATAACACCTCCCCCCAATCCTACCTCCTTGTTTTGGGGTTATTTTGTGCCATGTGGTGCACTTACCACCTCCCATCTCCTTCTATAAATAGCCCTTCATTCTCCTCCTTCTCTCATTTTAGAAAACAAAAGAAAGAAAGAAAGAAAGAAAGAAAGAAAGAAAGGAAAAGAAAGAGAGGTTTCATACTAACAAAAGAGAGTTTTATTGTAGGGTTCTTAGGAGTTCTAAAAAGCTAGGGGAAGGAGAAGGTAGCTAGCTAGTTCTTCCACCAAAGTTAGAAAAGGTGGGGGTTTCTTCATGCTTTCTTTGTTTGTATGTTTGTTTGTTTGTTTGTTTATTTGAATGATGGTTTTGATGTTCTTCTTCTTCTTACCCTCTTGTTTATTTTTCTTTTGGTATGGTTACTTTGTAGTGGTGTGGTTGTATGAGTTTTCTCATTTAAATGTTGTTAACTATTTGGACTAAAAAGATACATACACATAACTTTTGCATACAACCATGTAAGGTTGTAGGACTTGATATGGAACCACACATATTGCATATTGTTGAAATATACAACCATTGTTGGTTGTAGGACTTGGTGTAATAAATAAAAAGATCTTCTTTTTATTTCTAATCACTAGTTGTAGCTAATACATAAAAAGATCTTCTTTTTATTTCTAATCACTAGTTGTAACTAATAAATAAAAAGATCTTCTTTTATTCTTAGTCACTAGTTGTAGCTAATAAGTAAAAAGATCTTCTTTTATTCTTAGTCACTAGTTGTAGCTAATAAGTAAAAAGATCTTCTTTTATTTTTTAATCACTAGTTGTAGTTAATAATTAAAAAGATCTTCTTTTTATTTCTAATCACTAGTTGTAGCTAATAAATAAAAAGATCTTCTTTTTATTTCTAATCACTAGTTGTAACTAATAAATAAAAAGATCTTCTTTTATTCTTAGTCACTAGTTGTAGCTAATAAGTAAAAAGATCTTCTTTTATTTTTAATCACTAGTTGTAGTTAATAATTAAAAAGATCTTCTTTTTTGTTTAATCACTAGTTGTAGCTTAATAAAAAGATCTTTCTTTTTATTTAATCACTAGTTGTAGTTTAATAAAAAGATCTTCTTTTTATTTTGATCACTAGTTGTAGCTATCTTTTCTATTTACTAGAAGTAAAGTAAAGTAAAATAATCCCTCCTTTACCACTAGTAATAAATAAGGTTAGTAAGCAACTAAGTAGTAGTAGCTAAAATAATAAGTAGTATTATGTAATAAAATGAAGTAGTAGTAGTAATAGATAGTTGTATGTTGTGATTTTATTGTGAATGAAGTAGTAGTAATAGATAGTTGTATGTTGTGATTTGTTGTGAATAAAGTAGTAGTAGTAGTAAGTTGTATGTGGTGCTCTTGATAAGAATGAAGTAGTAGTATATAGTTGTGTATTATGTTTTGATTAAAATAGGAGTAGTAATAGTAGTAAAGTGTTGTAGGATTGCTTCTAAAAATATTTAGAAGCAATATTTATGCTTCTAATGTTGTAGGACTACTTCTAAAAATATTTAGAAGCCATGTTCATGTTTTACATGTTGTAGGATCTTTTCTAAAAATGGTTAGAAGCCATTTTTATGCTACTAATGTTGTAGGACCACTTCTAAAAATGTTAGAAGCCATATTCATGCTTAATTAGTTGTAGGATGTTTTCCCATCATGCTTTATGTTTAGTTAGTTGTAGGACTTTTGCTAAAAAATATCCTACCATGTTTACAATGCTTAGTTAGTTATAGCTTTGCTTCTAAAAATAATTAGAAGTCATATCTATGCTTAATTAGTTGTAGGATTGCATTTAAAAATATCCTACCATGCTTACCATGCTTAGTTAGTTGTAGCTTTGCTTCTAAAAATAATTAGAAGCCATATCTATGCTTAATTAGTTGTAGGATTGCATTTAAAAACATCCTACCATGCTTACCATGCTTAGTTAGTTGTAGCTTTGCTTCTAAAAATAATTAGAAGCCATATCCATGCTTAGTTAGTTGTAGGATTGCATTTAAAAATATCCTACCATGCTTACCATGCTTAGTTAGTTGTAGCTTTGCTTCTAAAAATAATTAGAAGCCATATCTATGCTTAGTTAGTTGTAGGATTGCATTTAAAAATATCCTACCATGCTTACCATGCTTAGTTAGTTGTAGCTTTGCTTCTAAAAATAATTAGAAGCCATATCTATGCTTAGTTAGTTGTAGGATTGCATTTAAAAATATCCTACCATGCTTACCATGCTTAGTTAGTTGTAGCTTTGCTTCTAAAAATAATTAGAAGCCATATCTATGCTTAATTAGTTGTAGGATTGCATTTAAAAATATCCTACCATGCTTAGTTAGTGGTAGCTTTGCTTCTAGAAATGCTTAGAAGCCATAATCCATGCTTAGCTAGTTGTAGGATTATTTATAAAAAAATATCCTACCATGATTCTATGCTTAATTAATTGTAGAATGTTCTATAAACTTATCCTACCATGCTTAACGTTTAGAATGTTGTAGGATTCTTTTCCTAGCATGCTTGGTAATGTTGTAGGATTCTTTTCCTATCATGTTTAGTAACTCACTTATACCAGAATTTTGTAGGATTCATTCCTAAAGTTTCCTATTATGTTTAGTGACTTAGTTATGCTTAGAATGTGTAGGATTCAATCCAAAAGTTTCCTACGATGTTTGGATAAATTTTATTGTGCCTAGAGTGTTGTAGGATCCATGATAAAATCATATACCCATACTAGGATGTTCATGCTTAGGGTAAAGAAACTACCCATGGCTAGTTGTGGTGACCTATGTTGGGTTCTATACCATGCTAGAGTAATATTTGCTTAGAATGTTGTAGGAGTAGTGTTAGGACTACCTACTATACCTTGGAGTATTGCTTAGTTGGGTGGTGGTGGTTGGTTATGATAAGTAGTAGGCTTCCATGCTCAATTTGTAACCTACGATTGACTATAGAGGATTTTATGTTTAAGGTCGTTAGTAATTTTCATGCTTGAGCTCAATGTAAGCATAAGCATTAATCATATCCATACATAGGAATATCATGGGGGTTGTGCTATATGATTGATTGTCGTAGGAAGCTGCTTGAAATTGTATGCCATACTTAAGGCGCAATAGGTTGAAGTAGGAAGGATTGGGAAGACCACTAGGGATAGTTAATCCGATAAAGGCCATCTTATCGCCTTCGGTTCTTCCCTAGTACAATACCCATCATAGACTACTAGTAGATTCGTTTGTTGCTTCTAATAATAGAAGATTAAGTTTGTTAGTAAGCACGTTTGGTTGCTTCTAGGATTGATTACCTGTATGGTTGTTTGCACACGGTCGTGCTCGTACGTGGCTCGACTGGCCCGTATGTAGCGGTGGGTCTCATACGTAGCTTAGTTGGCTCGTATGTAGGTTGTTGTCTCGTACGCGGCCCGACTGGCCCGTACGTAGCTGTTGGTCTCATACGCGGCTTATTTGGCTGGTATGTACGTGGTTATCTCCTACGAGGCCCGCCTGGCTCGTAGGTAGTTATTGTTTCATACGTAGCTTAGTTGGCTCGTATGTGGTTATTACTCGTGTATAGCTTGTTAGCTAGTACACAGTTAGTTGTGCTATCTAGGGTGATGTTACCACCCTAAGGGCTATCGACCATCAAGACATGTGTTCTTACCCTAAGAAACTGTGGAGGAGTCACTCCTTGTGTACCGTCGAATCTTAACCAGGGTAGGTTAGTCGAGGACCGGAGTATAGACGGAATCCAAGTCTAGGGTAGCGGCGTGCGTATATATTCGCGACGGCCAAAGTCTTGGATCGATGAGCCACGAACCGGGTTCTGAAGGATTCTGGTAAATCTAGGTTGAGCGGCCTAGTAGAGTTGTCTTGCGAAGCCTAATTCAAGGCCTAGCAAGTTGTGTTATAATGTTGTCATTCCTAGGATCGTTCGAGTCAGGGACTCTAGGATAGTGACTTATAAGGATCGGTTTACTTAAACCCTTTTGCCGGGAGAGAGGGGTCAGTTGTAGGGGGCCCCTTACACTAACTCGTCCCTTGAGGCAGATCATAGGTGGTGTACAGGGTTGTGCCTTCCTGTCAAAGGCATACGTACGGTGCCGTCTCACAAGTTGAGGACACGGGTTGCGTATCTCGCTCTGTTAATTCCTGGAGTACCGTGGCTAGGGGTGCCACAGGATGCATTGTGCAGTCCTGCGCTTGCGATACCCCAGAGAGTGCCACAGGGTAGGCTTCGTGCTACCCTGCGCTTGCGAAACTCTATAGTTTGGTTTTTGTGATGACACCCGATACGTCGGGATCGTCTAATTTGAGTGAGGTCCGGTTAGCCGGGTCGCGGTGGGAACATAGACACCACGGGCGAAATGCAACAGTGGCACATGACCACATCTGCAGCCTCGCGAGTCACGTGTAGGTGTCAGGAACAGGTTGTGTGCAATTAGAATTCATAACGCGGGTTCAAATCCCTATATATGGAGAAACGGCTTGAGATGGAGTCGCATGTATTTATGGGCTGCATGTTACTTTCGGAGACTTGCTGACATTAGAATAGGAAGCGTCCCGTCAAAGGGATACGTACGGTGCCATCTCACAGGTTGAGGACACGGGTTACGTATCTCGCTCTGTTAATTCCTGAAATACCGTGGCTGGGGTGCCACAGGATGCATTGTGCAGTCCTGCGCTTGCGATACCCCAGAGGGTGCCACAGGGTAGGCTTCGCGCTGCCCTGCGCTTGCGAAACCCTATGATTTGGATTTTGGATTAAGGCCCGATACACTGGGCAATAGTGGCAAACATGGACACCACTATATGACTGCAGTGGCAGAACTAGACCGCACCTGCAACCTTGTTTGAGTGAGGTCCGGCATGCCGGGTAGTAGTGGAAAACGGAGACACCATAAGCAGACTGCATAAGGGGACTTGACCTCTTCTGCAACCTCACAGAGTCATGGAGTATTGTCAGGAACGGATTGTGTATAATTAGTTCTATTTTAAGTATCGCATTAGTGTCTAGTCATAGCACTCACGAACACTTAAACTACACCAACACTATTGCTATATTGTGTATATTGTTTGGAAGATTCGCTGCTATATGATCAGCCTTTAAGCGTCAGTGAATACTGACGTCCCCACTTCCATAGGTACTGGATCGCCGAAGTACAAAGGCGAGATTCAAGAGGACTCAAGGCCAGGAAAGCAAGGAGTCAGTATTATGTTTTAGTTCCGCTGCAGTATATGTATTGATTATCTGTTAAGTGAGAGGTACTCTGATGTAAGATGTGAAAGTTGTAATACTTAGAAATGTAAAGGTAATATTGTAACTCTATTGTAAGGTATTACAGTTGTACAATATTCAGACTTGTAACATATTGAGAATTGAATAAAAAGTTTTAAATTCTCCTGTTTTTCTGTGTATTGTGACTAATTGAAGAAAAGGTCTTGGCTCGTGTCACGGTTTCCCGGTATATGGAAATCGGGGCGCTACAGTAGAGATTTGTTCTTATCTTGAAGCAGATTCCCACGGCGACTATAAATACCCCCCAACCTCCTACCGTTACAAGGTGATCACTCTTTGCCATCCTTAAGCTCTTTCATATTCTTTTCTGAATACTGACAAGAGCGTTAGAGGGTTCTTCACCGGGATCAACCCCTGTGTTTCAAACTTGGTGCAGGTCAACGGGAGCAGCGAGAAGCCATCCAAACAATAGTGGAAGTGGTCAGTTTTGATCAATTTGATTCCTTACGGACTCACAAATTCATCTGATTGCCTGCACACCGAAATCAGCGACAACACTCGGGTAAGTTGCTGAGGTCCATACTCATGATGCGATCTTCTTCCATTCGTATTTTCAAATCGTGCTATTTTTCTTTAATTGCAATCTTCTTTTCCGAAGTTACGATCCTCCAATCCAGAAACTCCTTATAAAAAGAGTTGAAAGTTTTGGTCTCTTCAACCATATCCGCCAATTCAGAAAATTCAGCCAATCGTTTCCTTTTTTTCTGCTTTTCGGTCGGGTGGTCGGGAGAGCGGTGTAGGCTAATCAATGTTAGTCGGGATATTGGTATTCCAACCTTGCATAGAAGGCGAACGTAACATGCTACTGCCTTCCCCAGATTGAGAGCTTGGTCCTGAGTCGAATACATGGATTGTATGCAGCGAAAACTTTGGCTGATCTTTAAGCAACTCTTAACATTCATCAAATTTGAATGTCGTCCCTGGAAATTGCATGTATTCCATTCTTGCTTCACGTAACTACAAAATAAAATTTACCAAATCATGAGTTATAAATTTTTATAAATCTTAACTTTCAATTCAATATCCTAAATTATACATACCTTATCCGCCTCAGTTGTTCCACTTGCAACACTATTTGTGACACTATCCAACTTCGCAGTCAACAGTGCAACATATTTTGAAATTGCACAAAAATTACTAGAAAGAGAGCCAGTCGTTCGATCGGTCGGACTACCTAGTAGAGATACAAATGAGACAAGCACTTGATCCCAAAACTATGTTCCGGATTGATCATTACCGACTAATGGATCTTGAGTAATAGTAACCCAGCTTTGAGAAAGAATCACATCTTCAATAGATGTGTATGCCCTGCCTCTGTTACCACGATTCGCCATCGTTTAACTCTTACCACCTTATTGAGGAAAGAAGCAAAATTAGATAGAAAGAAAGAACAGAAGAGAAGATAAAAAAAAAGAGACGGAGAAGACAGAGAAGTTGATTGCGGAGTGGAGTATATATATATATATATATATATATATATATATATATATATATATATATATATATATATATATATATATATGTATGTATGTATGTATTTATATATATATATATATTATAGCCGTTGTTGGAGGGGGCCAAAAAACGCAAGACCACAGATGAATGGTTGAGATGGGCAGGGGCATTAACGTCTTTTGGAGAAAATGAAAAAATAAAATAAAATAAATGAATAGATGAGAGACGGAAGATCATCTTTTTTCAATTAGTAAATTAATATCTCTAAACTTTTAAATAATTAAATACGAGTTGTTCTGTCTCTCTTCTTTTATTAATTAATCAATTAATTAAAGTACAGGATGGAAGATCTTCTTCCGTCCCTTTACATTTCTGCGTTAAATGTGTTCGGACGGAAGATCTTCTTCCGTTCGACCTATTTTAATATTCGAAAATTTGATAGACGTAACTCGATCTTCCGTCTCCTATATATGGAAATCCCTATTGTTGACTGCTATATTTAGATGGGTACTGTTCACTTCTATTCTATAAAGTAAGTTTTTAGCGAACGATAGTGGGCAAAAAAAAGTCAATTTCCATTTAATAGGTAAATAGCAAACGATAGTGGATGCTCTAATGGGCTTCTTTTTTCTCTTAACGACTTTAGTCCAAGAGTTATCCATGACAACACATAGAAAGGCCCACAGAGTGTCCAATAAAAATAAGAAAAAAAAACCCCAAAAAAATAACCACACTAAACACTAGCCCATAACCAGCCAAATACAAAAATACTCAAATCAACAAATAACACACAACATTGACCAAACATATTGGGAGCTCTAACTACTTTTTACAGTGACGATCAAAAGTTAGATCTTTAGTAGTTTTCTTCAAATATAAAGTCTATTCTCTAATTCACCCGACCCGTTAGTACCCATTACTATCTTTTTGCTTCCGCACAAAATAAAGCAGCAACCGATTGACACCATCTGTGGGAAACTATACAGATCTACGTCAAAGATCAGACTTACCGCCATGCCACCAAGACTTAGAGGCAGAACGACGGCCTTAAGCTGTCGAACCAACTCTCTTCGTCAACCAGCTCCTCCCATGGAGAACCTTATTCATCCTCAATAGCTGGATCCGCCCTAACAACCTAATCAAGTTCATGTCAACGGAGAGGTACCGGAGGGCTCCCAACAAAGTCGTCATGAACCGTAACATGGAGAGCGCCTTCTACACGACCACATCTCAGTCTATAACCCTTCAAGCAACTTAATTGCCTCGCAAGATCTCCAGGGTCAAGAGATCTCTGCCAAATTATCAACGCTAGGCAATAAGTTGCCGACCTACGAATCTATTTGGATGAGAGGCGGCCCCGAATCGTGGCCTCCCACTCAAAATTTCAACTAAACCGGAGAAGCAACTTTCCCCGAAGGCCAAGATCAAAACACTCCTCATAAGGGGCGCACTGCAGAAAGAAGCCTGACTAAAGAGAGTCGAAAGCATTTTGAGAGAAAGAAGCCCCAGTCACTAGGGCCAAACTGGAAAAATTCAAGCTTGACTTCCTTCGAGCCATTCAATGCAGTCAAGAACAGGATGGACGCCCAAGAGAAGAAGAATTTAGCAACTCAATTGGATCTAAGAAGAAGGACAACAAAGTCCATCGCCGCATCCAAGAAGTAGAAGATCACCAGGAACAGATGAAGAATGACGAGAACCCCTTAAGCAGAGCCTACCGCCCTAGCTGACCTCCTTTCAGAAAATCCATCCTTGATGCACCCATTCTGAAGAACTTTTAAGCTCCTTAATTTGAATCCTACGATGGAGAATCAGACCTAGTGGACCATAGTTAGAGTTTTAAAACACTCATGATGGTCTATAATGCCACCGATGCACTCATGTACCATACATTCCCTACAACTTTGAAAGGATCAGTAAGGGAATAATACTCGCACCTAACTCCATAGTCAATATTATCCTTCGACCAGTTCGAGGAAATCTTCATAGCGTAGTTCGTTACTAGCCGCAAGGCCATAAAAATAAGTGTTTCCCTATTGGAATTGAAGCAAAGAGACAGAGAACTGCTAAAAGACTTTGTCAAGCGCTTCACAGCCGAAGTAAGGCCCGTCTCCTCCCTAAATTTGTAGTGGCGGCAACAACATCACCCATAAAGACCTGAAATCCTCCCTGGTGAAGAAGCCTCCTAAAGACTATAATAAGCACCTGGAAAGGAGTAATAAATATATCAGTGTCGAAGATGCCCTTTATCCTCAAGCCAAGAACGATTCACCTTCCATGAACAAATGGAAGGATGAAAGCAAGGAAGGATCCATGAAGTTTTAGAAAGATGGCGCAGGTCAACGTCGTCCCCCTCTAGAACCAATCTTCAACAAGTTCACTCCTCTCAACGTAAACGTATCAACCTTCCTCATGGAAGTTGAGAAGGACGGAATAATCCCCCCCCCCAAGATGTCCACAACAAGCAAGAGAAGAGACAAGAGCAAGTTGTGCGCATTTTATAGATACCATGGACACACTATAGAAAATTGTCGAGCCCTCAAAGAAGAACTTGAAGGTCTGATTCACTGGGGCTATCTATATCAATTTGTCCCAAAAAAAAAAACACCGAAACCCCTCCGGCATAGGGGCTAATAAGCATCAAGAGAGGCCCTCTGAATCACGAGACTCAGAACATATGGTCATTCTCGACTCCATTCACGGAGGCCTGATGGGGGGGGGGGGGGGGGAGGGGTTCCAACTCGTCCTGCAAATTCTTTGTCCGAGAAGTCAACTTAGTACATAACATCCCACCTGGAAATAGCACCGGGGTCCCGAAATCTTTCTTCAGTAAGGACTTAGAAGGTCCAAACATCTCATTGCGATGCATTGGTCATAAACTTTGGCAAGGTGAATCATGAGGTACGCCACATCCTGGTGGACAATGGCAGCTCAGTAAACATCTTTTTTCATGAACACTTTCAACAACCTCAAGCTCTCCCGAGACCGGTTCAAGCCATCTGGCTATAAACTCCATGAATTTTTCGGAGTCCCGTTCATGTAGAAGGATTTGTCACACTTGATGTAAGCCCATAGCTTCTGCCTTCGACATGAAAATGAAGTTCCCAACAACAACAAACGTAGGTCAAGTTGTAGAGAACCAACAGGGAGCACGAGCATGCTACACCGCTACAATAGGGGGCTCGGTCCTCTCCCTCAATGCCATAGAGCTACCACCGGAAGCATTCACAATAACTCAAGACCGTAAACAAGCTTGAAGTCACTGTCATAGAAAATTCGACCAAGAACATTCAAACACCTGCCAAATCAACTCCCACCAGGTCCAAATTCATTCTCATCAGAACACAGTGATAAATTTGAATCCTTGCACGAAGCCATTCTGCTCATTCAACTAGTCTTGCCGAAATGCATTGGCAAACCTGAAGATTTCTTCTTCTCTATGCAAAATAAGGGGATGCTCACTTCAAAACAGGTAAATCCAGGCAAGGAATACCAAGTTGTCTGCCTAGCGGCTCATCAACTTGAAGACCCAGTGGGCAAGGAGGTATCAAAATTGACTTGGAATGATGAACTTCAACAAGGGCGCTTAACACCCGCCTACTCTATATATTTTCAATATTTTGTAATGAAGGCCAGCCACTAGAGCAGCCATTTAGTTTTACTTTACAATAAAGACCGCTTTCACTACCAGTCACTGAATGTAATAATGGCAGCCACTAGAGCAACCACTTAGTTTTATTTTCCAATAAAATTTAGTATTAATTTTTGCATAATTATTGTACAACTCTACAGATGCATACAATGAGTTAAATACCAAGCTTACTTCTAAAAACGACACCAAAAACTTATTAGAAGCTTCTTATAAGACGGGTTCGGAGTCCATACCCATGGCTCAAAGTTACTCTAGCAATTTGAAAAAAAGCAAATTCAGAGTTTGCTTCACCATTTGATCTGCTCTTGTAATCTGTTAACGCCTTGACGACAGGTTCGGAGTTCGGACCCATGGCTCAATGTTACTTTAACAACTAGCGGCAAAGCATGTTTATAGTTCAACTCGGCATTCGATCTGCTCCTGCAACCTGTTAATACATAAACTAACAAGTTCAGAATCCATACCCATGGCTCGGAGTTACTTTAGCGAACTACAACCAAGCACGTTTAGAGTTCAACTTGTCATTCGATATATTCCTAAAACTACTTAAAATTCCTCAAAGAAAAATTAAAGGTCTAAAATTATGGATTGTAGTTACCCCAATAAAACTTGCAAAAGCTATAATTGGAGTTCAACTCACCGCTCGATGTGACTCTCCCAATTTGTTGGAGAACCCATACGACATGTTTGGAAAACAACTTTCCCTCAGAGTTGCTCCTACAACTAGCTAAACACTCATACAACAGGTTTGGAAAAGAAATCTTCCTCAGTGTTACTCCTACAACTTGCTGGGTACAGGCAGACAAGTTCTAACTCCCTCAAGTCATGCGAACCCCATCGACAGTTCGTTAGCTACATACAACAAGTTTGGGATCAAATGACAAGCTTTACGTTCAACTCCTTCTAGAGTTGTCTCTACAATCTTGCGGGGCGGAAATGACAGGTTAAACATCAACTCCGGGCTAGGTTGCCTCTACAAACTTGCTGGGATCAAATGACAAGCTCTACATCAACTCGATCAATGAGTTTCCTCTACAAAACTTGTTGGGCGCAAACGACAAGTTCAATGTTCAACTCCACCTTAGATTTGTCTCCCCAAACTTGCAGGGTTTAAACGACAAGTTCTACATCAATTCCTTTTTAGAGTTGCCTCTCCAAACTTGTTAGGTTCAAATAGCAAGTTCTACGACCAACTCCGCCTCAGAGTTGTCTCTACAAACTTGTCAGGATCAAACAACAAGCTCAATGTTCAACTCGCCACAAAGTTGTCTCCCCAAACTTGTTCGGATCAAACGGCAAGTTCCAAATCAACTCCATCTCAGAGTGCTCTCCAAACTTGTTGAGTGCAAATAGCAAGTTCAACATCAACTCCGTCTCATAGTTACCTCTACAAAATTTGCTGGGCGCAAACGAAAAGTTAAACGTCTAACTCCGTCACAGAGTTCTTTCCAAACTTACTGGGCTCAAGCAGCAATCTCTACGTTCAACTCCGTCTTGATTTGTCTCTCTAAACTTATTGGGAACAAATAACAAGTTCCAATGTTTCCAAGAGTCATCCATCCAAACTTTCTAGTTTCAAACGACAATCTCTACGACCGCTCCATCTCAGAGTTGCCTTTTTCACCATGCCGGGATAAAAAAGTTAGCTCTATATCAACTCGATCAGAGAGTTGCCTCCATAAACTTGCTGGGATAATACAACAAGCCCTACATTCAACTCCTTCTTAGAGTTATCCTTCTAAACTTGTTGGGCTCAAACAACAAGTTCTTTATCAACTCGATCAAAGAGTTGTCTCTACTAAACTTGTTGGGATCGAATGGTAAGTCCAATGTTCAACTCCATCAAAGAGTTGTCTCGCCAGACTGGCCAGGATCAAAAGGCAAGCTCAACGTCTGACTCCGTCACAGAGTTCTTCATTAACTTACCGGGATCAAACGGCAAGCTCTACGTTCAACCCTATCTCAGAGTTGCCTCTCCAGACTTGTCGAGATTAAACGACAAGCTCCACAATCAGCTCCAGCTTAGAGTTGTCTCTACAAATGTGCTGGACGCAAACTGCAAGTTCACATGTTCAATTCCGTCTCAAAGATGTTTCTCCAAACTTGCCGGGATGAAACAACAAGTTCTACATCAACTCCGTCTTAGAGTTGCCCCTCCAAACTTGCCAGGATCAAATAGCAAGACAGCTGTCCGACCGCCTTCCAAAATTCATCCCTGCAATAGCTCTTCTATGTTAGCCACATACACCAGATCCAACGGTCAGTCAAAGCGCTCTGGTACTAGACCAACATAACGCTCGTCTAATGATGAAATGCTCGATCAACAAAATAAGCGAACAACACAATGCTTGGTTGACAAAAGGGTGGTTCATCGAAATGAATGACGAGATGTTTGATCGACAAAACAAGCGAACAACACAACGCTCGAACGACTAAAAAGTAATTCGACAAGGTAAACCGCTAAACAAAGCTTCGGCTTGGGCGAAAACTCAAACTAAAGCAAAAGCTCTGAGTTGACCAAAACCCTAACTCTGAATCAATCAAGAATGGACTCCGAAGACAACCAATTCTGCACAGCTCAATCAGGGCATCATCATTATCAACTCATCTCAAGCATGGAAAACAACTTCAACCACGAGATCAATAGTAGCTCTGCACACACTCCACCCGCGGATATACAAAGAGACATCTTCAAAAGCATGAACAACTCCATACAAGCTCCGAAACTTCGAACTGAACTTATCCTAGTCCAAACTCATCAAAAACTCAATATTCCAATGAGAGCTCCTAAACTCCAACAAAGAAAAGAAGAAAGGAGTAGGAAGAAGTTAAAAAGCACCCAAGTAACAGGGTTGGAGCTCCTAAAACCCAAAACCCAGGCTTCAAAGGGCTTTAAAAAGAAACAAAACTCTTAAATTGTATCAAGTGAGGAGGACATTCGGGTACACAAACCCAAAACCCAAAATCCAAAAACTTCAAATTTCCTGAGTTCACAAATCCAACACAAACATCAAACATCAAAATGAAGCTCCACCTTCAACCTAGCCTAGCGTCAAGTCAATTTCGATCTAGATCCTAGCTTGCTGTCTCCATCCAAAACAAAACCCATAGCTCAACAGAGGGGTGGTAGCTAGACCAAACCCATAGCTCGACGAAGAGGTGGTAGCTCGACGGAGAGGTGGTAGCTTGACCAAACTCATAGCTCGACGGAGAGCATAGCTCGACAGAGATCAGAGCTTGACCGAAGCATAGAACGACCAAGTTGCAGCTCGTCAAAGACTCATAGCTCGACGATTCGACGGAATCATAGCTCGACAATGACCATGGTTTGACGAAGACAGTAGCTCGATGAAGAAGGAGAGCTCGATGAAAGCCATAGCTCAGTGAAGGTCGTAGTTCAGCAACTCCGTAGCTCGACGAGAAAATTGCGAGTCAATGGAGAAGAAAGACCTCATAGCTCGACAAAAGCCATAGCTCGACAATGTCACTAGCTCGGTGGGAAGAGGAGCTAAAACCATAGACCAAAAAAGCATAGCTCGGCTAATCCCATAGCTCGACGAAGAAAAAATAGCCATAGCTCGACGAAACCATTGGTCGAGCTAGGCAGCCTCTCGCAGCAGCAGCTAGCCTTTGGATCACCATAAAACTGTGCACGCAGGAAATGGGTGCTTGAGATGTCGCTACGTTGCCCTCTCTCCTATCCGCTTTCTTCTCAGTCGTTCGCTTCAAAGCCAGCCATTGGATCCCTCGAATAATCGAGCTCGAGCTTGATCTACACGCCAAATCCTTCTCTCATTATAGCGATCAAATTGCAGCCACCGAAGTCGCTCAGCGGGCGAACTCCATGAGATGATCGAAGCAAATCGCGTCAAAATTCACGCCAAGGTATGATGATTCATTAAAAAAATCCCAAAATTCATTTTAATGAGATAAATTAATTAAAAATTCCAAAAATATAATTATTTAATTCAAATAATTGATTAAATTTTTTGAAAAATAATTTAAATTTGGGATTATTAATTATCAATTTTGAAAAAGTGATTTTAAATTGGAAAAAAAAACTTTAAAATCCAAAAAAATTAGGAAAAATTTGAAAAATTACGAAATAATCCAAGAAACTATTTGCAACCTTCAGAAGCTTCTGATCAGTTCCAGAAAGCTAAGATTGTACTCTAGAAGTCTAAAATAATGCAAAATATTTTCCAAAAGCCAAGAAAATTATCTTCTGGGAGTGGGGGGCTTATGATAATGGTAAAAGTCGCAACAAATCAGAGTTGTATAATTCCAACACAGATCCTAAAGTATCTACAGGAAGATTAATAATAACGGGCCTCTTTAACAAGCCTGAGCCTTCTTCAGGCACATCTCCAAGAACATTGGCCACTTTCAAGCCCATTAAAAGTGAAAGATTAGGTCCACTAGGAGAGACACTCAGCTCATGAGAGCTGTGAGTCAAATCTCTTATCCATAGACAAGAGAATATTATCTCTTATGGTTGAGAATCAACATGAGATAAAGAATTCATATAAATCTAATGGATCTTTATCAATCTCTAAACTGTTTCTCAGATCTATAAACACCCTCCCCCTCTTAATCAGAAGGTAATCTTTAATATGCAATTTCTCTCTCAAACTCTCTTTCTCTCTCTGGTTTTGACTTGAGCGTCGGAGGGTCTGTCTTCGGGGCCACTCCTAGTGTTTCAGCATTTTTGCAGGTCCGTTAACCGCATCAGCAACCGTCAGATTCAGATCACGGTGTTTAATCAACGCTCTAGATTTAATTTTGAGAGCTCTAACTACTTTTTACGGCGACGATCAAAGATTATATCTTTAGTAGTTTCATTCAATTATAAACTCACTATCTGTTTACTCCCACACCAAAATAAGTAGCAACATTAAGTACCCATCAATTTAGTTGATGTGCTACCTTATTTCAATTATAAGAAAATCTAAGCAACATATAACATATATTATGTACCTTAATTCAATTAAGTACCCAAAAAATTATATTAATTAGCAAATTGTACTTACCTTTAAAAAAATGCTCAGATTGTATTCCATGAAGGAATCAACACATCAATTAAAATAGTTGCTACCACTGTGTACTCAAAGCATTTCTATGGAGAGCTAACAAATTATAATTGCACTAGACATAAAGGAAGTCATAAATTTGTAATGATACACATTATCCATATTGCTAGATGAATATAACAATGTGTTATATGAAGAAAACAGATTTGGGGGAAAATGGTTCTTATTCTTCTTATTCTTTATTCTTTACAGTATACATCTATATATAAGGATTACAAACTTGGAGGAGAAGAAAGGAGATTGAGAGAAGGAGAAGAAAGGAGATTGACAGAAGATTGAGGAGTGAGAGATTTGGGGAATCTGTTTCCTATAGATTAGGAAACAGAATATATATATTACTACTTACTACATTTCAACACTCTCCCTTAAGTTGGTGCATATATATTGAACATGCCCAACTTGTCAACAAATTTCAAGAAGAGGCGACTCGAAACTCCCTTGGTCAGGATATCTGCGAATTGATCTTCAGACTTCACTTTAGATATCTCAAGGACTTTCTCATCCAATTTCTCCTTGATGAAGAATCTATCCACCTCTACATGTTTCATCCTATCATGTTGAACTGGATTGGCAGCAATATATGTAATACCCTGAAATTTTCATTTAATGAGAAATGTCAATTTTCACGTGTTGTGCACGTGCAAAATTTTGTATGCATATTTTCTTATAAAATTATCTTTTATGACATGGACAATTATTTCTTTCTTTCTCTTTATTTTTCTAAAAAGCCTATTTTATAAAGCCTAAACTTGTTTTCTTATTTTAAGCCCACTCTAATAATTTAATTTTTTTATTAAATAGCCCATGAGCCTAAAGCCCACTATTTTGAGGCCCACAAACTTAATTAATCTTTTAATTGTCACAACTTGTCATGTAGAAAAAATTAGTGAACAATTGATTAATTAAATTTGTACAACTTTAAATAGGGGACACTAGTTGGGACATGTGCATGCACTTGTGTGTGCATTGCACACCCAAGGGAGGCCGGATGTGGCTAGAGAGGAGTGGAGGAGTGGAATTGAGTTGATGGATAGTTATTGAGATCATTTAAGTTGCTACAACTTCCCTTTTCATCTTGATCCTTGATATCTAACTCCTTGATTAATCCTATCCATTCAATCTCATCCTAAAAGTGTATAAATACCCCTAGTTTCTTCTCATTTATGCACAACAAATTACTAAGAGAAGAAAAGGCGAGTGATAAAAATATTGAGAAGTTTAAGTGAGTAAAAGATTAAGTGTGCATATTTGTGTGTGTGTTCATTCCAAGAGGAGGCCGGCCCATCATCAAGCACAAGGAGGAGGCTCGGGTTGCACCAAGGAGCAAGGAAGAGAAGCATCTTGCAACACAATCTAGGAGGAAGGCTAATTTCTTGCATTCTAGGAGACTCTAGGAGCTTTTCATTTCGTTTTCGCCAAATAGGTGGGTGTTTTCATACTTGTAGAACTAGATGCCATGCTAGGAATGATTTAATGAAATTAATATGAATCAATTAGTTGAAATTGGAACCATCATTGTTTAATTAAAAATGGAATGGTAACTTAGAGAATGTTTGATAGAATGATTGCTAATGGATGAATTGTGAATTAAAGTGCTAGAAATCACCATAATGTTGAGCTACATGTTCTAACTGGATTCTATGATAAAATTTGTGCTTATGAGACAACTAGTTGAATTAAATGCCTTTTTTTGTGTAATTGATTGCTTAAAATAAAGTTTCTTTGTTGTAGAAAGATGAGAAATTGTCTCTAATTTATTGTAGGTGGTTAATAAATAAAAGAACAATGAAATATAGTAGTTGTGGAAATTTAACTCTATGTTATTGATATGGCTAAAAATGTGGTTAAATCGGAACCGTCCAAACTAGGCACGAATCTTAAAGATCATGGGTAAAATGGTAATTTCACATACAAATGGGTCTGAAATGGGTATTGGGTCCTTTTTCCAAAGGCCCAATAACCCACGAACGGATCCATCTCAACTGGGTGCGGGTTCTAACCCGCAAGAAACCCAGTCCAGCTAGATAGAATTAGGATTTTATGATTATACTTAATCATCGGCCCTGATTCCTTCTATCAATTCACTGGGAAGTAGGGATTTATCCCGAAACTGGTCCCTAAGGCGGCTATAAGTACCCCCCATCCCCTACTGTTAAGAGGTAATCCATCTTTTGTTAATCAAAGCTCATTCATAATCTTTCTGATTACTGACTTGAGCGTCGGAGGGTGCGTCGCCGGGATCAACCCCGGTGTTTCGTACTTTTTGTAGGTCAACGGCGGGAGATCACGGTCAAACTCTAGCAGAAATGTTTCAAGTATGACTATTCAACATCCCAAGAATCCACAAATCTATCTGTTTGCCCCCACACCGATTTCAGCGGCAACAGATTGGTGCCATCTGTGGGAACTACAAATAACAATCCATCCTCTTCCATCGGTTAAGATCACCTCCAGCATGCCTCCAAGGAAACTAAGATTCAGAGGGTCCAACCGTGGGCCCACTCCTCCTCAACCGCAACAGGAGGCTCCCCTCCAAACCGTCCAGCAGCAGGGGCAACTCCCCCCTCAGCCTGATCAGCCTCTACAGCAGGAACAACCTCCTCTTTAGAATCTTCAGCACCAGTGGGCTCCAGCCGGGCCCCAGAACACCGGTATTGGGACCTCTCGTCCTCCTCCTCAGAAGCAACCCCTTCACCATGACCATGTCTCCATACATAACCCTTCTACCGACTCAATGCCATCTCACAACCCCTGGCCTTCCGAAGACTTCTGCAACATCCTTATCAACCGGCAAAAAGAAGAGGACCTTCACCGCCGTTTGGATGAAAGGTGGGCCCGTGAGGGAGCCACCCGCTCAGAACGTCGAAATGCGCAATCTCCTCGTCACCGAGATCACAAGAGGTCTCCCCTTCATATGACGCGGAGGGAGTCCCCTGAGAACCATCGAAGAAGACATCGTTCTCCCGCTGGTCGGAAGCCTCAGAGGGACGAGAACGGATCTATCACCCGAGCCGAATTCCAAGAGTTCCATGTTACAATCCTGCAGGCCCTCAATCTCTGACCGAACAACAACAACAATGCTCAGAGGGTCCCCACTCCTCCGGTCCAAAGTCCTCAGCATCGGTCCTCAAGCTCCGAGCCACCGCCATCACATCCCTAGTCCTCACCATTCCCCTAGCTACCATCGCCGAACTCCATGCTCCCCTTCGTACGAAGATGAGTCCAGAGGCTTGCCAGGGTACCGTCGAAGGGATGATGCGGTCTACCGCTATCTCCACGAGATGGAGAGGCACCTCGGCCAATTGGATAGGGAAGAAGAACTAAGAGGAAGGACCTTTCGTCCGAGCAGACCACCGTTTTCTCGAACCATCATGGAGGCACCCATCCCAGCAAACTTCAAGCCCCCACAGTTTGAGACATATACGGGGGAGTCAGACCTCGTGGATCACATCGAGAGTTTCAAAACTCTCATTTTGATCCACCAAGCTTCCGATGCTCTACTGTGCAAGACCTTCCCGGCCACTCTCAAGGGTCCGGCTCGGGAATGGTACTCCCGCCTCGCCCCATTCTCCATCTTCTCTTTTGAACAATTTGAGATCCTCTTCGTCACCCACTTCGTGAGCAGCCGCCGAACCGAGAAGACTAGTATTTCACTACTCTTCCTCAATCAGAAGAAGGGTGAGAGACTAAGAGATTATGTCAAGCGGTTTACCGTGGAAGCCCGGTCTATTGCCTCCTTTGACCAATCGGTCGCTGCAGCCGCCTTCAAGTCCAATGTCCTCAAATCCAACCTCCGGTCCTCCCTAGCCAAAAAGCTCCCACGAGACTTGTCCGACCTTCTTCTTAGAAGTGAGAAGTATATCCGGACAGAGGAAGCTGAACATCACCCAACTTTCGAGGGGTCTTCCTCCGGAAACAAGAGAAAGGCAACCGAAGATGAAGGAGCTAAGAAGTTCCAGAAGGACAACAGGGGTCAGCACCGCCCGCCTCCCAGATTTGAGAAGTTTACCCCTTTTAACACCAATATTTTGAACTATCCTCATGGAAGTCAAGAAAGAAGGAGTTATTCCTTCTGCGCCGAAGATGAATACCCCTGGGAAGAAGCGAGATAAGGAGAAGTGGTGTCACTATCACCGGGACCACGACCACGACACCAATGACTATCGGGCTCTGAAGAATGAAATTGAAGCCCTTATTCAGAGAGGGCAGTTGTCTAAGTTTGTAAGAAAGGACCGAATTAATCTTCCTCCTCCCCCTAAAGGGGCTAACAAGCATCCTGAGAGGCGCGATGAGACTCCAGAGTTTGAAGAAGAACGCGTCTTGCACCTCATCCATGGAGGTCCAATGGGAGGAACCTCCAACTCTTATTGAAAGGCCTTCATCTCATCCGAGAGGTCAATTCAGTACACAACATACCCCCTCCCAAAGACCTCGGAGTTCCGGTTACTTTCTCGGATGAAGATCTAGAAGGTGTCCGAACATCCCACTGTGACACCTTGGTAATTAATCTCCACATGGCTAATTTCAAAGTGGAAAGAATTCTGGTGGATAATGGCAGTTCCGTCAACATCCTCTTCCTAGCAGCCTTTCGAGGACTAATGTTATCGCGGGACAGGCTGAAGACCGCCGGCTATACGCTCCATGGGTTCACAGGAGTGCCAGTGAGTGTCGAAGGGGTGATAACCCTCGACGTAACCGCTGGCAAAACTCCTACTACTCGGACGGAGCCAATGGATTTTATGGTCGTCAACATTCCAGCTGCTTACAATGTGATCCTAGGCCGACCTGGCCTAGCTGCCCAAAAGGCTGTCCCCTCGGTTTATCATCTCAAAATGATGTTCCCTACCAAGGCAGGTGTAGGGGAAGTAAGGCGTAGTCAGGAGATGGCCCGCAAATGTTACATGACCTCCACCGGGGGACCTGTCCTTTCCCTCGAGACTCTCGAGATTCCCCAGGGGAACACCCATCCTATGTCCGAACCAGTAGACGAGCTGGAGGAAGTGCTCTTTTCATAACAAGATCCGAACCGCAAGTTCTTCATCAGCAAAATCCTCCCCTCGGCCCTCTGTTCCAACATAGTCCAATGTATCAGGAAGAACCATGACCTCTTTGCCTGGTCGGCTGCTGACATACCAGGAATTTTCGAGGACCTCCTCGTCCACCACCTAAGCATTGCTTAGGGGTCCAAACCGGTCCAACAGAAGAGGTGCAAATTTGCCCCCGAGCGCCAGCAAGCTATAAAGGAAGAAGTGGACAAGCTCCTCAGAGCCCGGTTCATACAAGAAGTCAGTTATCCCGAGTGGCTCTCCAATGTTGTTATGGTTAAGAAGGCAAATGGAAGTTAGAGAATTTGCATCGACTTCACTGACCTGAACAAGGCATGCCCTAAGGATCCTTTTCCTCTCCTCAGCATCGATACCTTGATTGACATTACGTCGGGCCATGAGCTCCTTAGCTTCATGGATGCCTTCTCCGGATATAACTAGATTAGAATGTTCCCCCCGGACATCCGGAAGACCTCCTTCATCACCGATCAAGGTCTCAACTACTATAGAGTAATGCCCTTCGGGCTCAAAAATGCTGGAGCCACCTACCAGCGCCTCGTCAATAAGGTCTTCCAGAATCAGATCGGCCGAAACATGGAAGTGTACTTCGATGATATGTTGGTGAAGAGTATTCATGGGTCCGACCATGTCGCCGGCCTACAAGAACCATTCGACGTGTTGAGGAAGCATAATATGAGACTAAACCAGAACAACTGTGCGTTCGGGGTCTCGTCTGGAAAGTTCCTTGGCTTTATGGTCAGTCAAAGGGGGATTGAAGCCAACCCCAAAATGATCAAAGCCATACTGGATATGGCTCCTCCTACAAGTGTGAAAGAGGTTCAAAAGCTTACAAGACGTCTCGCGGCCATAGGGCGCTTCCAGTCTAAGTCAGGAGAGAAGTGTCTTCCTTTCTTCAAGGCCCTTAGGGGGGCTAAGGGCTTCGAGTGGGGCCAAAAGCAGCAAGAATTGTTCGACCAACTGAAAGCCTATCTGGTCAACCCCCCACTTCTCAGCAAGCCTATTCCTGGGGAAACTACCTCTACCTCGCTGCCTCCGAGCAAACCCTCAGCGCTGTCCTAGTGAGGGAAGAAGACAAGGCTCAGAAGCATATTTATTATGTGAGCAAGGTTCTCAGAGACGCCGAGCTCCGCTATCCGAGATTGGAAAAGATAGCCTACGCCTTGGTAATGGAAGCCAGGAAACTCTGCCCCTATTTTCAATCCCATTCGGTGGTCGTTCTTACCGACCAACCGCTCAAGCAAGTCCTGCACAAGCCCGAGAACTCCGGGCGTCTAATGAAGTAGTCGATCGAACTGAGTCAGCATGACATATCTTATCAACCTCGGACCACTGTCAAAGCTCAAGCTCTGGCTGAGTTTATCGTAGATAGCACCATCCCGAAAATGAGTCAAGCTGCAAATGGGCCACCCATTTGGACAGTATATGTAGACGGGTCTTCTTGCACCGAAGGGAGCAGAGCCAGAGTCATTCTGGCAGGTCCAGATGACTTCGTTCTCCAATAATCCCTCCGCATCAACTTTAAAGCCTCCAACAACGGAGCTGAGTATGAGGGCCTGATAGCAGGCCTGGGTATGGCTCGCAAGGCAGGGGCACAACGTATCCAAATATTCAGTGACTCGCAGCTGGTCGTGAATCAGGTCTTAGGAGAGTACGAGGCGCGAAACTCGAATGGCTAAGTACCTAGCCAAGGTTCGAAGTCTCATGGATTCGTTTGAAGAGGCATAATTCCAGCGAATCCCTAGAGAAGAAAACTCCCAAGCAGATGCCCTCTCCAAATTGGCCTCCTCCTCACTCTAAGGTCTTGAGCAGACCGTCCTAATCGAAGTACTCCTAAGACCAAGCATAGAAGAAGAAGCCCCCGACTAGATGGAGTCACTGCCTGTCCAACTCCGGAACAACTGGATGAAGCCTTTGATAGAATTCCTCAGGGATGGGACCCTTCCCTAAGATCCAAAAGAAGCCCGTTGAATCCGAACGAGAGCAGAGCGGTACACCCTTGTTGAAGGAGTCTTGTACAAACGTTCCTATACCCAAGTAGATGGCAGACCCTACTTGAGATGCCTTTCCCCGGAAGATGCCTCATATGCCCTGCAAGAACTCCATGAAGGCATAGGCGGCGCCCACTTGGGCTCAAGGTCCCTCGCCAGGAAGGTTTTAAACTATGGGTATTTTTGGCCTACACTACTTCAAGATGCCGAGCAACACGTCCGGTAATGCGGCCCTTGTTAGCAGTTCTCCAACATCCGTCACCTACCCCAAGCACAACTCACATCTCTCTCAAGCCCGATTCCCTTCACGATGTGGGGGATGGACTTGCTAGGTCCATTTCCACCAGCTCCGGGCCAACTGAAGTTCCTAGTCGTGGCAATCGACTACTTCTCTAAGTGGATTAAGGCCGAACCTCTGGCCACAATTATTGAAAACAAAGTGCTGCAGTTCTTCTGGAGAAATGTAATCTGTAGGTTCGGCGTACCTCGGGTCCTAATAACAAATAATGGAACACAGTTTATAGGGGCAGCGTTCCGATCTATTTGTGAAGACCTCGGCGTTCAGCAACGCTTCTCCTCCATCTCCCATCCTCAGTCCAATGGTCAAGTAGAGAATGCCAACAGGCAGATCCTCTCCGGCATCAAGAAGAGATTAGATAAGGCTGCCAAGGGCTTATGGGCAGAACAACTTCGTAACGTATTGTGGAACTACCGCACTCCGAAACGGACTCCCACAGGAGAGTCGCCCTTCAATCTCACCTATGGGTCCGAGGCTATGATCCCTTTAGAAGTTGGTCTGCCATCCCCTCGCCTTATTGCTTATGATGAAGAGCAGAACGCCAGAGATCTCCGAGCGAATTTGGACCTGATTGACAAGCTCCGTGAAAGAGGTTCAATTCGCCAGCAAAATTATCGGAGAAGAATCGTGCAGGCCTACAACAAAAGAGTCCGTCCCACGGATCTCAGAGAAGGGGACTTAGTCCTCAGAAAGCTAGCTATCTCGTTCCCCAGCCAAAAGATTAAGACAGCTCCGAATTGGGAAGGACCGTACAAAGTTTCCAAAGTAGTCCACTCCAGAGCATATCGTCTTGAAGATCTTGAAGGAAGAGAGATACCCAGAACTTGGAATGCCGACCATTTACTGAAGTACCAAGAGAGCGCCTGAACGCCTCTCCGAGTACTTTCAAATGTCGAGCCATTCCTATCTTTTTATTTGTACTTTATTTTCTCATTGTAAAAATGGCTTGCAACTTAGAAGCAGCCGATTAGCAGCTATCAATAAAAAACTTTTTTCTCATATTTCTCTTATCATTATTTTGTCTATCTGTTTGAGACCTTTAATGACACTTATTCAAACGACGTGTTCGGAGTCCAAAACTTTGCTCGATTTCGCTTCGCAAGCTTGCTCCTAACCGAGTTAGAAGTGGTTCGCCATTCGGAACTGCTCCCACAACCATTGAAATTTACTCGAACGATGTGTTCGGAGTCCAAAACTTGGCTCGATTCCGCTTCGCAAGCTCGCTCCTAAGCGAGTTAGAAGTGGTTCGCCATTCGGAACTGCTCCCACAACCGTTGAAATTTACTCGAACGACGTGTTCGAAGTCCAAAACTTGGCTCGATTCCGCTTCGCAAGCTTGCTCCTAAGCGAGTTAGAAGTGGTTCGCCATTCAGAACTGCTCCCACAACCATTGAAATTTACTCGAACGATGTGTTCGGAGTCCAAAACTTGGCTCGATTCTGCTTCGCAAGCTCGCTCCTAAGGGAGTTAGAAGTGGTTCGCCATTCGGAACTACTCCCACAACTGTTGAAACTTACTCGAACCACGTGTTCGGAATCCAAATCACTTGGCTGGACAACTGAGTTCCTACCACTATACTAGACATGGGAGAAGAGTACTTAGAAGAGATAGCCTTATGGTTCATTTAAAGTTGAAATAATTCTTCTAGAGACTGCTTTCGACTGCATGAAACTAGCTTATCTTACAATTCGCAATAACTCTCACATGGGGGAGGCTGCAAAAACCATAGCACCGCTTACCTCATGCTCATAAGGTTGACATCCCTTGCCTTTAATAAGGAAGATTTGCTTCTGATTTTGAGTAGTTGATAGGTTGAAGTTTTATTTCTCGCATTGGACTTTGGCATGCCTTGCCGAGCGCTCTTGGCACCGACGCCCAAACGTGAAAAAAACTCTCACGCTGGACTTCGGCACCCCTTGCCGAGCGCTCTTGGCACCGATGCCCAAACGTGAGAAAAAAAAATCTCGTGTTAGACTTCGGCACGCCTTGCCGAGCGCTCTTAGCACCGACGCCCAAATGTGATAAAAAACTCTCGTTGGATTTCGGCACGCCTTGCCGAGAGCTCTTGGTACCGACGCCCAAACGTGAGAAAAAACTCTCGCATTGGACTTCAGCACGCCTTGCCGAGTGCTCTGGACACTGACGCCCAAACGTGAGAAAAAACTCTCGCGATGGACTTCGGCACGCCTTGCCGAGCGCTTTCATAAGTGAGTAAGAAATGGCCCGCCCTTCAAAATTTCTCCTACAACCACAGATGACTAACAAAATACACAAGTCCAGAATAGGGAACAAGCTTCGCTCTTATAAAGTTTGGGAACAAATCAAAATTACAAGCACTTCTCTTTACAACGAAGTTACAAGAGTTAAAAAGCAGAATAACAAGACCGACTCCTCGTACTTAGAGTGATTCAAAACTTGGAAAACAAAAGGCTGCATCAACGCCTCCTAGGTGTAGGGATGTTCCGCTTTAAAGACACCCGAGGGCGGCGGTGCCTAACCTCAGAGCTCATCCCTAGACCGGCGAACTGAGATGTATCTTCTGCGCTACTTCTAACAGTAGCACCAACAGACGCTCCGCTCGATGAGATAGCCACCCCACTTTGGGCATCGCCTGGACTATGCTTAGCAATAGGCGAACGAGTCGCAAGCTCGTAGAATGAAATGCCTCGCTCGCTCTCTTCACGGGTACACAAAGTGCTTCTGACGTTGATCGGTCCCGAATGGGGCTTGAGGCGAGTGAGCTCTGCCTCTAGCTCAACTATTCGTCGCTTCAGAGAGTCATCCTTCACGACTATCTTGAAGCAAGGGGGCACAGCGGAGCCCGTGGCACCAAAGCTGTCGGCAATAATTCGGCGGAGTTGAGTAACCTCGATACTCTTGTCGACCGTAACCCTCTTCAACTCGTCGCGCTCGGCCATCAACTTGCCCATCGTCGCTGTTAATTCTTCTTCCTCCGCCAAAAGCTCTTCTTCTACTATCTATAGGTGGTTGATTTCAGCTAATAGTTTGTCCCTCTCCGTTGTCATCTTCGACAAAGAGTGGTGGAGACACTTAAGTCTCAAGCCGAGTGTAAAGGCTGTTGACGAGCCATCATCATCGCCTTCAAGGGTCATCTCGGCAAGCCTCCCTTCTAGTCTTCGAATCTCGATGTCTCGGCGGCCTACAATTAGTTGCAGATGATTTCGTTCACTTTTGGCTCTGTGCAGCCCCAACTTAACTTCATAAAGGCGCTCTCGGCACCTAGCGAGGCACAACTTCGTCGCCCCTAAGCCAACCTCGGAACCTGAGTCCTCCGCCGCATGAGTTGCTTCGACAAGTTGGGTCACCTCAACGAGCTGAAAAAATTAGCAAATTTTGTTAACACAAAGACATCTCCTGAACAAGACAACGTGAACACTAAGCCAAATTTCAAGAACTTTTGTAAACTCATTGACATACACAAACATTTAGCCAAACTCAAGAAGATGGATTTTTCATTCATTCCAAAAAAGTGTGGTGGCCAGTCAGCAATTAGGCAGTACATCAAAAGGTACCAAAAAAATGAAAAAACAAAAGAAGTCAGGGGACGACCACTTTGCCAGGGCGACGGGAATGGACACGGTCGGATTCCCCAATGGCGAGACCATCGCTAGCAGAGTCACCTTGGACCCCTGGAATTTGCCGATGACCTCAACCTCGACGTCCTCTTCGTCATCCCCTCCTTTCCCCTCAGACTCGGCATCGAAGCCATCGACATGGTCAGGGAAGAGTCGCCATCCGGAGCAATCGACCTCGGGGTACCGCTCTGACACTTGCTCGATAGCGCGAGCATACGCCTTGGCCATGTTGGTCGCGAGGAACCCCTACGCTGTCTCCATAGTCGCAGCTTCGGCCTCCTTCGTCGTTGCAACGTTGGCAGCTTCCACCGACTCGGCCTACTGCTTGGCCGACTCCTCCTTCTGCCGAAGCAGATTGCCCTCGAGCTCTGTGAAAAGGCCTTCGAGATATTCAAGCCTCGTCGTCTTCCCCTCGAACTCGACCTTCAATTTGTCAAGCTCGTTGGCGAGGCGCGCTTTTTCAGCCTGAGCACGGTCGACCTCCTGCTTGAGGCTCCATCATCTTCTCCATAAGATGACCGAAGTGGACGGTTATCTGCAGCTGAACAAGAAAAAGGGGGGGAGTTAGAAAAACAAACATGCAAGTTATCTACAAGGAAGGAATCGATACTCACCGATATCGCCGAGCGAGCGATCTCGAAGGCATCATCGCCCACGCTGCCGACGTCCATGGCGGCTCGATCCTTTGGCATCGCCAGGTGCTTCATTGCCTGCATGCTTGACGTCCAATCGCCGAGGAAGCCATCATGTTTCCGAACTTGCCAGTTCGGAACGAAAATCTTCTTGTGTTCCTCGGTGAGGAACACCTCGGCGTCCGCCGTCAGCGGGGGCGCCTCCATCCTGAGCGCAGTGGCTATCGGGAACTCACCGGCCCCAGTCGATGGTGAGGCCGCTGCTGGCGCCCTCCTCGGGGTCAAAATTGTCGAAGTCTCTGCCTCCGGAATGGTAGCATCGATGATCTTCGGCTTCCTCGAGGCCAACTTCATGGCGACCCTCTTGCGCTTCTTAGGCGCCTTGCTTCTGAGGGCCGCCCTCTGCGCCAGAATTGCGTTGTAGTCCATAGTCTCTACAGCAAGAGAAGTTTGTCAAAACACAAGTTATGATCAAATAAAAAAAACAACGGATAAAGCCGCGTACTGGGGTCTACGCGATAGAGCCCTCCCCTGAAGAGCGCGTCTTCGGTCAGATCTTTCTAATGTTCCAGATCCGAGTCATCATTTTCCTGAAGTAGTGGAGAGTTTGTAGTTGGATCTGAGTTACATTGAGCTTCCAGTTGAGATTGTTGATCGTCGGGAAAAAGTCTTGTGGAATAAGACGATACCAATGGTCAAGGTAGTTTGGAGAAACCAGTTGGTTGAAGAGGCTACTTGGGAATCTGAGGAGATGATGATGAAATATCATCCCAAGCTCTTTGTTTGATTTGTATTTTCTTTCCTTCTTCTTATTGTGTTTTGTTTTCTCACTCTTTAATTGTAGTTCTAGGGATGGAACTATTCTAAGGAGGGAGTGTTGTAATACCCTTTATTTTTCATTGAATGAGAAATGTCGATTTTCACGTGTTGTGCACGTGCAAAATTTTGTATACATATTTTCTTATAAAATTATCTTTTATAACATGGACAATTATTTCTTTCTTTCTCTTTATTTTTCTAAAAAGCCTATTTTATAAAGCCTAAACTTGTTTTCTTATTTTAAGCCCACTCTAATAATTAAATATTTTATTAAATAGCCCATGAGCCTAAAGCTCACTATTTTGAGGCCCACAAACTTAATTAATCTTTTAATTGTCACAACTTGTCATGTAGACAGAATTAGTGGACAATTGATTAATTAAATTTGTACAACTTTAAATAGGGGACACTAGTTGGGACACGTGCATGCACTTGTGTGTGCATTGCACACCCAAGGGAGGCAGGATGTGGCTAGAGAGGAGTGGAGGAGTGGAGTTGAGTTGAGGGGTAGTTATTGAGATCATGGAAGTTACTACAACTTCCCTTTTCATCTTGATGCTTGATCTCTAACTCCTTGATTAATCCAATCCATTCAATCTCATCCTATAAGTGTATAAATACCCCTAGTTTCTTCTCATTTATGCACAAAAAATTACTAAGAGAAGAAAAGGCTAGTGAGAAAAAGATTGAGAAGTTTAAGTGAGTAAAAGGTTGAGAGTGCATATTTGTGTGTGTGTTCATTCCAAGAGGAGACCGGCCCATCATCAAGCACAAGGAGGAGGCTCGGGTTGCACCAAGGTGCAAGGAAGAGGAGCATCTTGCAACACAATCTCGGAGGAGAAGGCTACTTTCTTGCATTCTAGGAGACTCTAGGAGCTTTTCATTTCGTTTTCTCCAAATAGGTGGGTGTTTTTCATACTTCTAGAACTAGATGCCATGCTAGGGATGATTTAATGCAATTAATATGAATCAATTAGTTGAAATTGGAACCATGCTTGTTTAATTAAAAATGGAATGGTAACTTAGAGAATGTTTGATAAAATGATTTCTAATGGATGAATTGTAAATTAAAGTGCTAGAAATCACCATATTGTTGTGCAACATGTTCTAATTGAATGCTATGATAAAATTTGTGCTTATGAGACAACTAGTTGAATTAAATGCCTTTTTGTGTAATTGATTGCTTAAAATAAAGTTTCTTTGTTGTAAAAAGATAAGAAATTCTCTCTAAATTATTGTAGGTGATTAATGAATAAAAGATCAATGAAATATAATAGTTGTGGAAATTTAACTTTAAGTTAAAAAGAAATATGGTGTTTGTTCTCAAAGTCAAAATTATGAACATAGAACATAAAGTAGGACCAAAATACATGTTTTATAAAGTAAATAATGGTTATAAAAAATATTGGTTTACTGTAAATTCATGTTTGGTAAAATCTGGAGCTTTTTGTTTTCAAAAGAGAAGAAAAAGAAACAAAATCGTTTTGAGATTTATAAAATTTAGAAATGAGCAGAGAACTGGGTTATAAACAACCCATTACTCTTTGAGACAATCTGGTCCCTTAGGTCTCGGGTTCGAAACCCAAGCCCTGCATTTTATTTCGTTTTTTGAGTAAAAACCCAAAATCCGAGAACAATGTTATCCCGCTAAAATCACCTTTCATATCGCATAGGCGCCTTAGCCCAATTGGCTTGCGGTGGCGGTTGACTTGGTCCAGGTCGCAGATTCGAATCTGGCTATCGGCAAACTCGACATTTTTTGATTTTTTGAGTTTAAAATCGAATTTTTGACTTTTAAAAATCCCAACAAAAATACTAAAATTATTCTAAAAATATGTAGATCTTGTGAAAAATATTTGAACACTATTTAGACAAAGTAAAAATGAGTTAGAGGTGAAAATGGGGTAGAATTCCATAGAAAATTGTATTTTTGTTAACTATAAAAGTAATCACTTTTACGAGAAATTATACTAAGTGATAAAGGATAATTTTTGGAAGAAAGAAGATTCAAGTGTGTTAGCTATGGACTCTCATTGTTAAATTAAGTATTGTTTATGAATGATAATACGACTTTATGCCTTTGACTTAGATAAATGAAACGAACATTAGTAGGAGAATTAAATAAAGGTTAGTGTTGATTAAAATAAGATTAAGGAAGTTTTGTGGAAAGAATAAACTATTTGAGTTTGACTTATTGTACTTATTTATTTATGCATGATGTGCACATGAAATGGAAATTGAATGACTTGATGAATTTATGAATATACAAGTGATGTGAACATGAAATGGAAATTATTGTTAACCATGAAAAAGAGAAATTATGAGTACGAAAAACTCAATGTTGTAATTATGAGTTGGAATTAAGAACTAGGGTATAGCTAAGCCTTATACCGGCAATAAAATAAATGCTGAGATGAAATTTGAAATGAAAAGACCAAGAGTTGGGTCATGTGAAATGAATGAATAAGACCGGTATAGTGGGAGTACTAACCCTAAGGGATTGATTTTGTTCATGATTCAATTAACGTAAGGATTAGATACATAGTGAAGATGTGATGAAAGTAAGGGAAAAACATTGAGTATGAGGGCCATTGGATTGGCGGCGTGAGAGTATTCACAGGATGTCCCATGCTGCATCATGAGTAGGCTGTGGATACTGCTCTAGGGTACCATCCCTGTGGCGACGCTCATGGGGTGTTTGGTGACTGCGGGTGGTGTCATGTCTATGGTAGGAAGTGAATTACCACAGGATGCCTGCATGATGTGACAGTGCATTGGGATTCTTTCCAGGGCACCTAGACATGAGTTCGTAAGTCATAGAATATCTAGGATACTTACCGTAGTTACTGTAGTAGATTAAGTCATGGCGAGGGATTGAACCCTACAAGATGAAGAACGGTTAAGAGCTTGCCCTAATACCTATGTAGTATTGGCTGCATAGACTCTGAATAAGTGCGCATTAGTGTCATATAACAGAAATAATTGCATTAAGGACTAAGTGCACATTCACAACACAACATCAATAGAATAGTCCTTTTAGCTTTATTTGTGAACAAGTTTGTGGTTTGTTAAGTATTAAGAATCGTTATACTATTTTTGGCATAGAGAGGATGACTGTATATAATATTTCTTCAGTTGAATGAACTGACGTGCCCACAGTTTCTATGCAGGGTAAAGCACATGAAAAAGACTAAAGGAGACATGATGCTTAAAGATTATTCAACTGTTGTTGTATTTCGTTCATTGATGTAAAATTTGCTTCCGCTGTATAAATGTTAATGTAAATGTAACTCTGATGTAAAGTAAAGTTTCATTTCCTTGTAAAATTGTACGAAGAGAAGTGAAAAGATCTTGTGGAACTCGAATTCAGTTGTATTTGGAATTCGGGGTGTTACAATATCACATGCTGCTTGACTATCGCAATACTCCTTCATAGGTTTATTTGGACCACAGCTTAAGTCCTGCAACAAGAGTTTCAACCATAAAGCTTCTGCTATACATAGAGCTACTCCGCGATACTCAACCTCTGCACTAGAGCGTGTAACAACATTCTGCTTCTTACTTCTCCATGTAACTATATTTCCTTCAACAAAGGTGAAGTATCCTGAAGTGAGCGCCTATCAATTATAGATCCTGCTTAATCAGCATCAGTATATGTCTCAACCTTCAAGTGACCATGTTTTGCAAATAGGACCCCTTTTCCTGGAGCAGACTTAATATATCTCAGAATTCTCATCACTGTATCCATGTGATGTTCCTGAGGTGCATGCATAAACTGACTTACCACACTTAAAGCATATGATAAATCTGGCCGTATATGCACAAGATACATCAGTTGTCCAACCAATCTCTGATATCTTTCCTTATCATAAGGCACATGATCAGATCGTTGCAAAATTTCAGTCCTTCTTCGAATGGTGTACCACTCGGCTGACAAGAAGATATTCCAGTTTCCTTCAATAAATCGAGAGCATACTTTCTTTGAGATAGAAATATACCATTTCTCGAGCGAGAAAACTTCAATACCAAGAAAATATCTCAAAGGGCCAAGATCCTTCATTTCAAACTCTTGTGACAAGTAGCTCTTCAATGCCATTCTCTCCTCAGGATCATTCCCAGTTACTATCATATCATCCACATATATAATGAGAGCAATAATCTTACCTTCTTTCCTTTTCAAGAATGAGGTATGATCTAAATTACTCTGATAATATCCGAATGTCCTTATTGATTTTGTAAACCTCCCAAACCAAGCTCTTGGCCACAGTTTGAGACCATATAGTGCCTTCCTCAATCAACACACTTTATTGCTGTGTTGGACTGGTCTTTTCGACCCTGGTGGAAGATCCATATAAATCTCCTCTGTCAATTCCCCATGCAAAAATGCATTCTTCACATCAAATTGCTCCAACGGCCAGTTAAAATTTGCAGCAAGTGACAGTTGGACTCAAACAATATTGAATTTTGCCACACTTGCGAATGTATCTTCATAATCAATTCCATATGTTTGAGTGTATCCTTTGGCATCCAGCCTTGCTTTGTATCGCTCTATTGAACCATCGGACTTATACTTCACTGTATAAATCCATCTGCATCCTACTGGCTTCTTTCCTGCTGGTAGCTCGACTATCTCCCAAGTCTCATTTTTTTTCAAAGACTTCATTTTCTCATCCATAGCTGCTTTCCACCTTGGATCAGTAAGGGCTTCCTGAACACTGTTAGGAATAGATACAGTAGATAATTGATTTAGAAATGACTTATTTGATTCCGACAAGCGTTGAGTGGATACATAATTACTCATGGGATATTTGACGTTACTAGTGGGATCAGGTTCATAAGTGGTTTTTGGTATACCTCTATTTGTACGGTGCGGGAGTTCTCTTCTAGGAGCTTCGGACAACGATGGCGATTGGTTTTGGGGTTCTGACGGTTTACTCTCACTGAGATTTGGTATTGGTTGCAATTCTTCAAGATGGTCTTCTTTAAGAGGGGTTTCTTCCCATGGTTGCACTTCTTCATGAGGGTCTTCCTCCCTTGCTAGGTCTTCATTCAAGTGTTCACCATTATTTGTATCCAGTTGTTCATTCTGACTTTTAATTACTTCTTCATACCCAAGAGTCTGAACTTCACTAACCCCTTCATCATACCCAAGAGTCTGAACTTCACTTCGGTACTCCCCCTGAAGTTCAGTCGTAGAAGAAGAAAAATACATCTCATCTTCATGGAACAAAACATCCATAGTCACAAACATCCTTTGAGTTGGTGGGTGATAGCACCGGTACCCTTTCTTATCCTGTGCATATCCCACGAAAACACAGCGAACAGCTCGAGGAGTTAACTTATTGCATTCATGTTGATGAAGATGAACAAATGCAACACACCCAAACACACGAGGTGACAAGTTGACGACTTTTGGTGCATTCATAACTTCAGTTAATGCTTGAAATGGTGTGAGGAAGTTTAGGATACTAGAGGGAACTCGGTTGATTGTGTATGCAGCAGAAGCAAGGGCTTCCCCCCAATAAATGAGTGGCATATTTCTATTGATAAGAGAAGCACGGACCACCTCGAGCAAGTGTCTATTTTTTCTTTCTGCAATCCCATGCTATTGAGGTGTATAAGAGCATGTAGTCTGGTGAGCAATGTCGTGTTCCACCAAATATTATTGCAGATTCGAACTCAGGTACTCTCTGCCATTATCACTCCTAAGAACTTGAATATGTGATTTATACTGAATCATAACATGCTTGTGAAATTTTTAAAACAAGCCACTAACTTCACTTTTCGACTTCATCAAACAAATCTAGGTCATATGAGTACAGTCATCAATAAATGTCACAAACCATTTGGCTCCTCCAAATATAGTGTTTTTAGATGGACCCCAAACATCAGAATGGATAGAAGAGAGCTTCTACTTGGACTTGGAGGAAAAGTGACATGGTGACTTTTTGCGAGTTCACACAGATCACACCGAAAGGTAGAAAGGTCCAACATCAAAAATAAACTTGGAAATAATTTCTTTAAATAACCGAAAGAAGCATGCCCTTGACGTGATGCCATAGCCAAATATCTAATTTCTTCTTCTCATCTTCGGATCCTTCCACACTTAGAGCTTGAGTCAACTTGCTTGAACTTCCAGATTCTAAATCCAGGTAATAGAGTTTTCCATGTCTAACCCCATAACTAATCGTCTTGCGAGTCCGAATATCCATAAACACCCTGTCACGCCCCGCTTCCCAAAAATACTGAATACGTGCACGTAACATTGGCCCAGCGAATAATTTTCATCATCCATAAGTTGTTCAGGAATCTTTACAACATCTCATATAATAATCAGAGTCGAAAGCAAGAGAATCAACCAAGTATGCATAATTGAATCACTATAACTACATAATTTACTTGAAACAAAATGTATTAATCTCAAATAAGTTAGATATGAACAAGTCAAAATCTTGGGTCATACTGCCCAAACACAAAGAATTCAAGTAACATATGCATTGTTCAAAATAAGCAACAGGAAATAAATGTAGATAGCGAAAGCTCCAGCCAACTAGAACTTTAGATCACATACTCCATCGGGCAGCTGATCACCAAAATCTGTAATCAATAAATTGCAGGAGAAAGAAAAAGAAAACAAGTACCCATCAATTGCAAATTATGGGCCACTTATAATGTAGGATACAATTACATGGGGAAAACTAACTAATAACGAATATCAAAATAACCAAAGAACAACATGGCATGGCATAGTGTGTCAACAGAAATGTGATAACTAACATAAATCAGGAAAACAAAGTAGATAACATGGTATATCAACAGATACAGATAATATGTGTTTAGTGTCAAAGTCAAATAGCATGCAGACAGATATACAGATAGTGTCCAATAATAATGTCAAGTGATAGTGTAATACAGATAACAGATAATCAGATAGCCAGATAGCAGATACAGATAACAGATTCAGATTCAGATACAGATACAGAGGTCAGGTTTTTATAAGTCTTGTATTACATGTGCCATCCTTTTATCACATGGTTGCTACATTCAAAACAATTACATTTGTAGATTTCGTAGGGGATCATATAGGGCAGTGTACTCAGGGTTCAGACAGATATCAAATAACAGATCAGACAGATAGAACCTAGTAGTTCTCTTCTTCTCTACACCTTCTTATAAGAAGTAATGTAGATAAGGTCAGATAATAGATCCAGACAGACAGATAGAACCTACTGGTTCTCTTCTTTCCTACACCTTCCTATAGGAAGTAATGTAGACAGGGTCAGATAACAGATAACAGATAATCATATGGGAAACACAGGCACCCTTCTAAGTACATATTTCTATGCTTTCCCACTACTAGATCTTTTCCATAAACCCCGGCATGGTCATTTTGTTATTTTTAACAGACAGACATGTATGTTCAGAAAAACAGAGTGATAATAGCATGGTATAAACTTGTAACAAGTTTAGGGTGACAGATAAACAGGTACAGATGATATACAGTTCATAAAGGAATAGAATTATGCAAATGTTAATTCGGGACAGCAAGACACTACTGTACTAAAATAGGGAATCTCGTTGCTACAGAAATGCAAATCTAGATCCGTTGAAGAATCTAGAAAATAGACTTCCACACGAATGCAGTGAGTATAAATAAGTCATATAGTATTTCACAAAATCATAACTCAAAACTGATTTGAAGCCAGAAAACACGTTCAGTCAGAAATCAGTAAAACGAATCTCAGTCAGAAAAAAAGCATCAAAACACTTCAAATAAATCTAGGAAAAATCTGGGGTATTCCTCTATATGTCTAGAATCAAAATATAAAGTTTCAAAATTTCTAGTAAAACTATTTTAGCCAACAAAAATCATAAAATAACAAGAACTGATAGTTTGGCAAATCTGAAATTCCCATCACTGCTGTATGAAAACTGAAATATCTTGCAAGCCGTGAAACAAAATCCAAATCTGCCAAAGGGAGATGGAAATAGAAAAATTAACCTAAATTTCATATTTCATAAACATTTTCCATACAGTAGAAGGAAATAGGGTGAAAATACGATTCTTTACAGAACAGCGAGCAAAATACAACAAGTATAATTTTCATAAACAAGCATGAAACGGCGTATAAAACTCATCAATAAAATTCACAAAAATTTTGGGTAATCCCTAAATAGATATGGAAGTACTGACCAAAGTTTCAGATCAAAATAATAGGTGTAGCACAAGTATCAAAATAATTTATTTATCAAAATCATCAAGAAACGAAATCTGGAAAAGATCTACACCTCTATAGTAAAACAGTCATAACTCACACATACGAAAACGAAATCGAGCGTCAGAGGGGTTGGAAAGAAGATGAATTTTTCTAAAACTCATGTTTTATACTTAAATTAAGATTCTGACCTTAATATGGTCTAAATTACTGATCACGACAGAATATCGGCAAAACACAGAATTTCCTCAAAAAACCAAAATCAACATAGATTCAACGAAACTTGATCCAAACACACCCAAACATGAAATCGAGTCTACCAAGTGTCCAACCATCATGAAATAGGGTAATTAACATATCTAAAATAAGTCTATCACATGGTTTTCAACAAATACCCAAATTCTCACAAGAAGTCTCACATACATGATCAAATCAAGAACGGACAAAACCTAAGTTAATTCATGTCAATGTTGTGTCATGAGTCAACTATGGTCAAATCACTATAGAGACAATATCAACAAGGGGTTTCACACACAATTGTCTCTAGAACCCAACTATACTATAAGCGGTATTTTTGAGTTGTATCATACAAAGAAATTTGAGTACAAATTACTTGCCTTAACCGAAGACAAAAAACGATGAAACCAAAGAATAACGAGAACGGATTCCCAAGCACGAACACGAATGAATGGATCTCAAACCAATCACGAACACGAACCAACGAACAAGATGATCACGAACAAGATCACGAACACAATCAGATGGCTGAGATCGAAGATCAAGATCAAGATGATCAGATCAGATCGGACGGTCAGATTTCCCTGATGGTACAGATAATGATGAAGATCAAGATCGATCGATCGAACGGCTGCGATCAAAGGAAATTGATGATCATCATGATCGTGACGATCAAGAAGAGATCGGACGGCAAGGATCTAACCGGATGATCAAGAGGAGATCGACGGCCCACATCCAATCAAGCTGGGTGATCAAGATCCAATGGATGACCAAGAATCAATCAATCAAGATTAAGATGATCAAACAACGATCGGGCGGATCGGCACAGATGAGATCAAGATCAAGATTAAGATCAACAAGATCGGACGGTCCAGATCAAGGTGATGATGAAGTTGATGATGATAGCAATCAAACGGCCAAGGTCACCCCGATGGTGACGATCAAGATGATGATGATCAATGGAGAATGGACGGCCCACATCCAAGGCCATGATTAAGACCAAGGGAACATGATCATCTTGATGATCAAGAAGATCATGACAATCGACGATCGATAGTCTATATTCAAACCATCAAACTCCATGATCACTTGATCAAACTTCACACCCAAGCTTGGCTGACTGCGACTGGTTCGCAATGGCGGCGAGGCGGTGTGACGATGGACGGCAGAAGGCAGGCCAGGGGACACGGCGGCGGTGGACGGCAGGGGGACTGCTGCATGTGGCTACGACCACTGCTGGCGAGGAGGTGGCTGGCTTCTGTCGTCTACAGTGCATCGAGGTGGAGCACTGTGGCTGTCGTAGCTTGCTGTTGTCGAGGTGTGGCGGAGACAGGGTCGTGACTGGCCAGAGGGGCTACTGAGGTGGCGTGCGACGAGTCGAGGGCACACGGGCGCGACGCAGCATATGGAGAAGGAACCAGGGCAGGAGGGGGAGTGCAGGTGCGACCAGAGGGTCGGGGTGAGGGCGCGACCTGGCAGAGGTGGCTCCGACGAAAGAGATGAGGGATCAGGGGAGGGATGAGACAAGACGAAGGATGGGTTAGGGAAGAAGATGAGACGGCGAGGGAGACGAAGGGCTAGACAAAAAGGGTATGGGGAAATAGGGAATAGGGTATTAGGGTGTTTAAATAGGCAGGGTAGATTTTAGGGTGGGTTTTGGGTTTAGTAGTTAGGTGGGTTTGGGTTGGAGGGGTAATGGGTAGGGTATGGGTTTAGGGTTATTATAGTGTTGAATAAATGGGTATGGATATTAAATGGGTTTAAAATAGGATATTGGGTTTAAAATCAATTTGAAAATAATTATAAAAAAACTTAGATAATTTAGAGTACTTTCAGGCTAATAATAATAATAAAAATAATAATAGCAACTATAGTAACAATAATAGTAATAAGAATCAAGATCATAGTAAATAGTTACAAATGAAGTTATTGATCGAAAAATAGATTTTAATGGAAGATCCAAAAATACATTTTGACAAAAGAATTTGAAACCCAAAAAAAAATTTGCAAAAATTTTAAATACAGAAAATACACAAAAATACGTTTTTGGAAAAATAGCGGTTACACACAAAATGTGAAGGCCAAAAGACTATAATACAATGTAAGGTAGTAGTTATTTGAGCAACAGATAATAGGTTAAAATTCAAGGATGGCACAACTAGGACAGTATCTAAGGTTAGGTTGTTTGTAAGAGGCATGGTACCCTCGCCAATAACAGTGGCAGGATCACCATTGGTAGTACAAACAGTTGATTTGGTGGATGGTTGAAGATTTTGAACTTGTCTAGTATCAAAAGTCATATGGTCGGTAGCACCCGAATCAATTATCCATACATTATTCATAACAGATGCAGAAATATTAAATACCTTACCATCATTACCTACAGTTGTAACTAGTATAAAGGCGAGTCCAATACTCTTCTCAGCTTCATCAATTTTTTCCATTGTAGCGGTACAAGAAAAAACAACGGATCTAATTTGATCAGCAACAGCAAATAGCGAGCAAGGATCAACTCCACACAACAGCAAACATAAATCCCCTATTCCCTCGAACACCAAACACAATATCAAGATCCCTCCTTCTCAGATCAGCAAACCCATAATTTACACGTGCACAAACTACGTGCAAAGAAACCCAAGCAAAGAGACAGCAACAACAATGGCCAGCGGCAGCAACAGGGAACCTCGGGCTGGCGTCGTGGGTGGCGGAAGAAGCCGTCGCAGGCGAGCGCGTCGACAGCGGGAGGCGGTCGCGGTCGTCGACAAGAAAAAAGGAGGCAGCAGGGGATCGGGGGCTGGTTATGTCGAGGACAGAGGAGAAGAGGAGAAGGATCAGGGGGTTTTGCTGGGTGGTTGATGGGAGGAGGGACGATGAAGGGGTCGCCGAAGGCCACAGCGGCGACTGGCAGGGTAAGGGGTGCGATGGTGAGGAGCACCGAAGAGGACGCTGGAGTGGGTCGGGGAAGAAGCTGCAAATGGGTTTGGGTGATTTTGGGCGCGACTGTTGACAATCAGAAGAGGAGTGAGCAGGGGGTTTTGGTGGCGGATATCGTGGATGAGGGCAGAGCGGTGACGGCGACGGGTACGGAGGATTTTCGGCGACTGGTACAGAGGATTTTTGGAGTCGATGATCGGTGATGGGATCAACAACAGGATCAGATCAAGATGGAGGTGATCAGCCTCCTCTTTTTCTTCTTCACTTAGCCTAGATCTGATTAGGCTCTGATACCATGAAAAAAACAGATTTGGGAGAAAATAATTCTTATTCTTCTTATTCTTTATTCTTTACAGTATACATCTATATATAATGATTACAATCTTGGAGGAGAAGAAAGGAGATTGAGAGAAGATTGAGGGGTGAGAGATTTGGGGAATCTGTTTCCTATAGATTAGGAAACATAATATACATATTACTACTTACTACATTTCAACATTATATAAATGTCCATATAATTTATTTAATATGGATATTAATTCATAAAATTTAGAGTAGAATATATATCAATGTTTTCATGATACTTGCATTTGTAAATATCCAAGATACTTGCATCTGTACATCTATATAATAAATTACAAAGAAAGCTATCAAGTGGCTCACAATCAATCTCCCCAAAAATTAAAGGTCCATATCAAACCTCACAAAACACATTTTCCCTCCAAAATTTCAAACCTCATTACTTTATTACTTTATTCCCCCTAAAAAAACTCATTACTTTATTACTTTCTCTCTCCTCTCTTTACTTTTTCATATTTCTCTCTTTCTCTCTCTCTATCTTTCTCTCCCATTCTTTCTTTATTTACTTAGAAATTTTTATTTTAAGATTTAGGTTTTGTACAATTTCAGAATTTTTAATAGCAAATATTTCTTCAACAATTAAATTTCATTATTTTTCACACTTAAAATTCTAATAAGTTAGATTTTGTACCCCCATTTATAATTATTTTTTAATATAGACTTTTATTTATAACTAATTATTGTTATACTATTCAAACTTAGGCTACATAATTATTGTTTTATTGTTTACATTGCTTTTCGTGTTTTGTATCGTTCCAAAGACGTGCCGTAGGCACGTGTCCACGAGCAAATCTAGTATCGAGATAAATTTGTAAAATTGAATAATATATCTATTTTTGTAATGATTCGTGTTGCCGCTAAATTCGGTGTGGGGGCAAACAGATAGAATTTGTGGATTCTTAGGGAAACTGAATAGAGAACCTGTATACCTGTTCCGTGGGCTTCGATCGTCGCTCCCGCCGTACACCTGCAAAAAGTGCGAGACACCGGGGTTGTTCCCGGCGACGCACCCTCTGACGCTCAAGTCAGTAAACTAGGAAGACTATGAATGAGCATAAAAACTGGTGAGAGATTGATTATCCCTTAATGGAGATGGATGGGGGGTATTTATAGGCGTCTCAGGGAACAGATTGGGAATGTAATCCCCGTGATCTGATATGGAATATTCCCCTTGTAAACAGATTAGGAATGTAATATGATAAGGTATATTCCCCGTAAGCAGATTAGGAATTTAATCCCCAAATCCCAGTGAAAAGATAGATGTGCATCTGGGTCGTTGATCAGGATTGATCAGGGACCCCGATTTTATCTTGTTGGGTTGGATGCGCAGCGGGTTAGAACCCGCACCCTCTCATTGGTGGACCCATTCGTGGGTTATTGGGTCCCTTGGGGAGAAGATCCAATACCCATTTTGGACCCTCTTGTAGGCGAAATTGCCGATTTACCCCTGGGCCCCAAGATTCGTACCCGATTTGGACGGTTCCGATTAACCCCCATTTTTAGCCATATCACGAGCCCCCCACTCCTAAAGGCTAAATTTGATCGGTCTTTGAGGAGAGTAGTTTAACTGTTTTAATGGCTAGCGGAGTTGTATCGGAGTTCAAATGAAGGGTTTTGAATCTTGAAGGGGTAGTGAGGTGATTTCCCAAGTGGATTGAGCTCCGAGTTGCTCATGAGCTCTGATGGTCAAGTGGTATTCTCGCAGGGATATCCTCTTTGCCTTCGCGGAGCGTCAATTCGTTGTTTTGGGGGTCTTAGATATTTGGACCATGTCTTAGACTTCCCCTAGGGCTAGGGGGCCGAGGTCCACATGCAGTTCGGCAGGCTTTTCCGGAGAGGAAAGCGAGTTCGGCATAGCTGCGAGTGCTGGGAGTGAGTCTGGCGACCTACCGAACTTGATTTTTATCCCGTAATGAGGTCGGTGTCACGAACGCTCGGCAGTGAGTGTCGAACTCATTTCTTACCCTGTAATAAGGTCGGTGTCACGAACGCTCGGCAGTGCGTGCCGAACTTGTTTTTACCCTGTAACAAGGTCGGTGTCACGAACGCTCGGCAGTGCGTGCCGAACTTGTTTTTACCCCGTAACAAGGTCGGTGTCACGAACGATCGGCAGTGCGTGCCGAACTTGTTTTTACCCCGTAACAAGGTCGGTGTCACGAACGCTCGGCAGTGCATGCCGAACTTGTTTTTACCCCGTAACAAGGTCGGTGTCACGAACGCTCGGCAGTGCGTGCCGAACTTGTTTTTACCCCGTAACAAGGTCGGTGTCACGAACGCTCGGCAGTGCGTGCCGAACTTGTTTTTACCCCGTAACAAGGTCGGTGTCACGAACGCTCGGCAGTGCGTGCCGAACTTGTTTTTTACCCTGTAACAAGGTCAGTGTCACGAACGCTCGGCAGTGAGCACCGAACTTGATTTTTACCCTGTAACAAGGTCGGTGTCACGAATGCTCGGCAGTGCGTGCCGAACTTGTTTTTACCCCGTAACAAGGTCGGTGTCACGAACGCTCGGCAGTGCGTGCCGAATTTGTTTCTTACCCTGTAACAAGGTCGGTGTCACGAACGCTCGGCAGTGAGCGCCGAACTTGATTTTTACCCTGTAACAAGGTCGGTGTCACGAACGCTCGGCAGTGCGTGCCGAACTTGTTTGATACCCTGTAACAAGGTCGGTGTCACGAACGCTCGGCAGTGAGTGCCGAACTTGATTTTTACCCTGTAACAAGGTTGGTGTTACGAACGCTCGACAGTGGGTGCCGAACTTGATTTTTACCCTGTAACAAGGTCGGTGTCACGAATACTCGGCAGTGGGTGCCGAACTTCGAGACTTGTCGTATTTTGGGGGTTTGTTTTTTCTGTGCGCCATTTGAACTTCTGGTGGCTCTGACAGCTCTGACAACTCTGACAACTCTGACAACCCTGACAGATGGGACGTTCATTAATTGCAGTGACCTCTGGGCTTTTATCAGATGGGATGTGCATTAAATTCAACTCATGATTCGTTGCAGTTAGCGAGGTGACGATTGGGATTGCTCCGCCGTTTGGTTTAAATGGGCCGGTCGTACGAGCCCATTAGCCTCGTTGGAGTGCCCCCCTTCTATAAATCCTTACCCCCCTCTCTCATTTCTCATTTCTCCTCTCATTTGCTCAGACGTTTTCTTGTGCTTCAGGCGAGTTTTTCCGGTGGTCGGCGTTTGACTCAGGCGAAGTTTTCCGGCAACCAAAGCTTTTTAAGGTAATTCATTATCAATTATGTCTCTAGCTTCTGTCTCCGATGAAGTCTCCTGGTCCAAGCCCTCCCTTGAAGACGTCGAGGACTCGACCCCGACTCTGACCAAAGGCAAAGTGTTCGGCAAGGATTCGATCGTGGAGGATCCGAAGAGGATGGGGGAGTTCGGGCAACTGCCAGGTCCGTTGACGGGACTACACAGAGTCAGGCAGCTCCCGGAGGATCAGGCCGAGCGAATTGTCCATGGGAAGGAGAGGTCCTTCGAGGAGAACGAAGTGAGGGAGACGACGGAGGCGAACGATGCGGCGTCGATCCTGCGCGAGGAGGAACTGGCTGTGATCCGGGATTCTTTTTTCATCCCGGAAGAGTACGAAATCATGCTGCCGGGCCCCGGAGTTAGGGCCAATTCGCCGCTGCCAGTGACCATGTGTTGCTGGCCGGTTGATGCCTTTATCGCCGGTGCTCGGCTACCTCTCCACACATTCGCAATTACCGTGGTGAGTTGGTTCGGGGTCAGCCCCATCCAACTGATGCCGAACGCGTGGCGAGTGATTAATGGTTTCGTTCTCCACTGCCAGGCCGCAGGGATCGAGCCGCAGCTAAACGTGCTTCGGGCGTTATACCGGCTCTACCAAGGGAATAGGTCGGAGTACCGGTATTATTTGACTCCGAGGCACGGCGGCAGACTCGTCGTTTGCCCTGACTCCATTAAGCACTGGCTAGAGAAGTGGTTCGTCGTGCGGAGTCGTGAGGTCTGGCTGATCCCCTCTAGCTGGCCAGAAGGGGTGCCGAAGAGGGCGACGGCGATGCCGAGGCTCTCAGTAGAAGAAGAAGAGGCGGTCCGAATCCTTCTTAACCATCCGAAGTACGATTGGAAGGAGCTGACGGAGGACGTCCTCTACAGGGGAGGGCTCTGCCGCGTAGATCCTAGTACGCGGCTCTCGTCAAGTTCTTTTTTCCGTACTTGCTGCCTTGTTGTTTTTTGTATGCTAATCACTTTTTTACTTTTGGTGCAGAATCCATGGACTACGATGCGGTTTTGGCGCTCAGGGCAGGGCTCGCGAGTAAGGCGCCGAAGAAGCGCAAGAGGGTCGCATCGAAGCTGCCCTCGACCTCGAAGACGCCGAGGATTGCTGCCCCTGACGAGGGGGTGGAGGTCCTCGACGCCCCGGTCGTCACCGTGGCGGGGACTTCGGCTCCCTCACCTGTGGGGGAGTTCCCCATCGCTGCCGCCCTCGCCATGCCGACACCGCCGCTGACCGTGGCAGGCGAGGAGCTCCTGACGGAGGAGCACAAGCGGATCCATATCCCGGACTGGCAAGTCCGAAAGCACGATGGGTTCCTCGGGAACTCGTTGGCGAGCATGCAGGCTGTCAAGCATCTCGCCACCCCGAAGGACCGAGCCGCCATGGAGGCGGGGAGGCAGGGCGACGACGTGATCGAGATCGCTCGTTCGGCGGTATCGGTAAGCTTCTCCACGTCTGTTGTATTTCTTGAACCGAAATTTTTTTTTCTAACTCTTTTAGTTCTTTTTTGCTGCAGATCATCATCCACTTCAGCCATCTCACCGAGAGGCTGACAGCTCTGGAGAAAGAGCTGAAGCAGGAGCCCGACCAAGCTCGGAATGATAAGGCTCGGATGGCGAACGAGCTCGACAAGCTTCGAGTCGAGCATGAGGGTCGGTCGGCGAGGATCAAGCATCTCGAGGCCGAGGTGAAGAGGCTGGAGGGCGAGCTCCTTCGGGAGAAGGAGGGGTCGGCCAAGCAGCTGGCCGAGGCTGAGGCGAAGCAGGCAGCAGCCGTGAAGGCGGCGGAGGGCGCGACCATGGAGAAGGCCCAGGGGTTCCTTGCATAGAACATGGCGAAGGCGTTTACTGCCGCCCTCACGCAGGTGTCGGAGGCATACCCCTCGGTGGATGTCTCGGGATGGCGGCTCTTCCCCGGACACGTTGAGGGCTTCGACCCCGAGTCCGAAGGGGAAAAAGAGGAGGAGGGTGACGCCGATGCCGACGCCGAGGTTACTGGCGAGGTCCCCAGCACCACGATCACTCCGCTGGCGGCGGCGTCTCCTTCGGCGAAGTCCACCCCTACTCCACCTCGTTGCCCGGGGAAAGAGGTCGGGCCTTGACTCCGCTCCTCGTCTTCTTCTTTTTTGCTCGTCTGTTTGTTGTTTTTGTTTTTTTTTGTTTTTCTTTTCAATCGTTGTAACGCCTAATAGCGGACTGGCCACCGCTACTTTTTTGAAATGAATGAAAAGAAAAATTTTTGCAAGTGTTGGTGTTCGACATTCTTTGTCTTTTGCCCCCTTTTTTTTTCGCCGAACATTCCCTTCTTGTCTTTAGCTTAGATTTTTCCGAGTGTGGTGCTTCGGCAGTTTTCGACATTTTTGCTGATCGCTTCGATCTCTTTTACAGCTTATGTTGATTGCCCAAGACGTCGAACCTTTGGGCTCGGACGAAGGAGCTCGAGCCGAGGTCGGCCTAGGGGCGACGAGGCTATGTCTGGCGAGGTGCCGAAAGCGGCTCTACGAGGTCGAGCTCGGATTGCGCCGAGCTGAAAGCGAGAGGAAGCATCTCCAGCTCGTCCTCGGCCGGCGGGATATTGAGATTCGCCGACTGGAAAGCAGGATCGCGGAGCTTATCCCCGAAGGTGAATATTCGCCAACTGATTTCCGTAATGAGATTCGGGTTCAGTGCATCCGTCATAACTTGTCCAAAATGACAGCGGAGAGAGACGATTTGCTTTCCGAAATACAACATCTTCAGTCCGTAGAGGCGAAGCTTCGGAGTGAGGGTGAGGCGCTGACGGCCGAAGTGGCCAAATTGACGACCGACTGGGTTCAGCTGTCTGCCGAAGTTGAAGCGCTCAAGAGGGCAACGGTGGACAAAAGCATCGAGGTCACCCACCTTCGGCGCCTCATCGCCTGCCGATCTGGAGTCCCGGACTCCGCGATACCCCCACGTTTCGAAGTTGACGTCAAGGACGACTCGCTGCGGGATCGGATCTCGGAGTTGGAGGTAGAAGTGGCCCGTCTTAAGCCGCATTCAGGGCCGATCAATGTTCGAAGCATGTCATGCACTCGCGCTGAGAGCGAGCGGGGCATTACCTTTTATGAGATGGCGACCCGTCAGCGGATCGGCCAACCCAGTCCGGGGGACGCACAGAGTTCGGTGGCAATTTCGTCGAGCGGTGCGTCCGTCGGAGTGGCCACTAGGAGTGGTGCCGAGGACACGTCTCAATTCGCGGGCTTGGGGTCGCGCTCCGGAGACAAGCGTCGCCATCCTCGGGTGTCTTTGAAGCGGAACGCCCCAGCTCCGAAAAAGCGCTAGGGTGGTCGACTCCGTTAGTTGTTGAGTATTTTTTGTTTTCGCTAAGTGTAATAAGTCGGCATTGTAGCTTTTTCTTTGACGCGTTGTAATCCTGCTGCGTTTGTCTTTGTACCGCTTCGGTTTCATTAATAAAAGTGTTGTTGCCGAACTTGTGTGTTTTATTCTTGTGACTGTTGTCTGCTGTGCCGTAGCTTCCAAAGTGCTGGACTCCGAATGGCGAGCTTCTTCTAGTTCGTTTAGGAGCAAACTTGCGGAGTAGAGTCGAACCAAGTGTTGGACTCCGAACCATTCAACGGCTTTGGGAGCAGTTCCGAATGGCGAGCTACTTCTAGCTCGCTTGGGAGCGAACTTGCGAAGTAGAATCGAACCAAGTGTTGGACTCCGGAACCATCGTAAGATTAAGGGTGTGGGAGCAATTCCGAATGGCGAACTACCCCTAGATCGCTTAGGAGCGAACTTGCGGAGTAGAGTCGAACCAAGTGTTGGACTCCGAACCATTCAACGGCTTTGAGAGCAGTTCCGAATGGCGAGCTACTTCTAGCTCGCTTGGGAGCGAACTTGCGAAGTAGAATCGAGCCAAGTGTTGGACTCCGGAACCATCGTAAGATTAAGGGCGTGGGAGCAATTTCGAATGGCGAACTACCCCTAGTTCGCTTAGGAGCGAACTTGTGGAGTAGAGTCGAACCAAGTGTTGGACTCCGAACCATTCAACGTCTTTGGGAGTAGTTCCGAATGGCGAGCTACTTCTAGCTCGCTTGGGAGCAAACTTGCGAAGTAGAATCGAACCAAGTGTTGGACTCCGGAACCATCGTAAGATTAAGGGTGTGGGAGCAATTCCGAATGGCGAACTACCCCTAGCTCGCTTAGGAGAGAACTTGCGGAGTAGAGTCGAACCAAGTGTTGGACTCCGAACCATTCAACGGCTTTGGGAGCAGTTCCGAATGGCGAGCTACTTCTAGCTCGCTTGGGGGCGAACTTGCGAAGTAGAATCGAACCAAGTGTTGGACTCCGGAACCATCGTAAGATTAAGGGTGTGGGAGCAATTCCGAATGGCGAACTACCCCTAGCTCGCTTAGGAGCGAACTTGCGGAGTAGAGTCGAACCAAGTGTTGGACTCCGAACCATTCAACGACTTTGGGAGCAGTTCCAAATGGCGAGCTACTTCTAGCTCGCTTGGGAGCGAACTTGCGAAGTAGGATCGAACCAAGTGTTAGACTCCGGAACCATCGTAAGATTAAGGGTGTGGGAGCAATTTCGAATGGCGAACTACCCCTAGCTCGCTTAGGAGCGAACTTGTGGAGTAGAGTCGAACCAAGTGTTGGACTCCGAACCATTCAACGGCTTTGGGAGCAGTTCCGAATGGCGAGCTACTTCTAGCTCGCTTGGGAGCGAACTTGCGAAGTAGAATCGAACCAAGTGTTGGACTCCGGAACCATTGTTAGATTAAAGAGTTAAAAGCAGAGAGATGTAGTAGCAGTGAAAATACTAAAAAAAAAACTTTATTTATTAATATCTAATGATCGGCTGCTTCTAAAGTTGCTAGCCGTTATTACAATGAAAAAATAAAAGATAAAATCACTACTAGTAAAGGGGAGGGAATGGTTCGACATCTCGAGTTACTCAGAGAGGCTTGGTTGCCTTCTCTTGGTATTTCAAAAGATGGTCGGCATTCGAAGTCCTGGGAATTTCTCTGCCTTCGAGATCTTCTAGCTTGTATGCACCTGGGCGGATCACTTTTGAGATTTTGTACGGTCCCTCCCAATTCGGGGCCAGTTTGCTTTTCTGTCCGGGGAACGAGATGGCCAATTTTCGAAGGACTAAGTCCCCTTCTTTGAGGTCCGTTGGTCGGACCCTTTTGTTGTACGCTAGCTCGATCCTCCTTCGGTAAGCTTGCTGGCGTATGGCAGCCCTCTCTCGGATTTCATCTATCAGATCTAAGCTCGCTCTGAGTTCTCTAGCGTTCTGCTCTTCTTCATAAGCTATCAGACGAGGAGAGGGTATCCCGACTTCTAGGGGGATGATGGCCTCGGCCCCATAGGTGAGATTAAATGGGCTCTCGCCTGTTGGGGTCCGCTTAGTGGTGCGGTGATTCCAGAGTACGTTCGGCAGCTGATCGACCCACAGTCCTTTGGAACACTTGTCTAATCTCTTCTTGATGCCCGAGAGAATCTGTCGGTTGGCATTCTCTGCTTGGCCATTCGACTGAGGATGGGAGACGGAGGAGAATCGGTGTTGTATGGAGAGGTCCTCACATAAGGCTCGGAAGGCGGTCCCAGTGAACTGTGTTCCATTATCTGTGACTATGACTCGGGGAACGCCAAACCGGCAAATCACGTTTTTCCAGAAGAATTGAACGACTCTATGTTCGGTGATTGTAGCCAGGGGCTCGGCTTCTATCCATTTAGAGAAATAGTCGACTGCCACGACTAGGAACTTTAGCTGTCCGGGAGCTGGTGGAAACGGTCCCAGTAAATCCATCCCCTACATAGCGAAGGGGATCGGACTTGATAGGGAGGTGAGCGGTGCTTGTGGAAGGCGTCGGACGTCTGCATACTTTTGACAGGAGCTGCATTGCCGAACGTGTCGCTCGGCGTCTCGTAGGAGAGTGGGCCAGTAATATCCGTAGTTCAACACTTTACGCGCTAGAGCCCTGGACCCGGAATGAGCTCTGCCAATGCCCTCGTGGAGCTCTTGCAGGGCATATTCGGCTTGCCTGGGGGAAAGGCACCTTAGGTAAGGCCGACCGTCCACCTGGGTGAAGGAGCGTTTATATAAGATGCCCTCGATTAAAGTAAAACGCTCGGCTCGGGTCCTGATTCTTCTTGCTTCCCTCGGATCTTCAGGGAGGAGTCCGTCCCTCAGGAATTCGACAATGGGTTTCATCCAGTTGTCTTCGAGGAGGACAGGCAACGTTTCAACGGAGTCTGGAGTTTCGTCCTCTATGCTTGGCTTTAAGAGGACTTCTATCAATACGGTCTGCTCAAGACCTTGAAGGGAAGAGGAGACTAATTTGGATAGGGCGTCGGCCTGAGCGTTTTCTTCTCGGGGGATCCTTTGGATGAGAGCCTCGTCAAACAGGGCCATGAGGCTCTTGACTTTAGCCAAGTATCTAACCATTCTATCATCGCGGGCTTCATTCTCACCGAGGACCTGGTTGACAACCAACTGAGAGTCGCTGAAGATCTGTAGCCGCTGTGCCCCTGCATTTCGGGCCATTCTTAGACCGGCTATTAGCGCCTCGTATTCGGCCTCGTTGTTCGAAGCTTTGAAATTTATCCGGAGGGAGTATTGGATGATGAAGTCGTCTGGGCCTGCCAGGATGACTCCTGTCCCGCTTCCCTCATTGCAAGAAGATCCGTCAACATATATTGACCAAACCGGCGGTC